>CM076904.1:32138249-33338249 GCA_039519145.1 Kokia cookei | reverse complement strand
ATGATCATTTTCCATCCTAATGTATAAAAACCAACCAATCATTCTAAATTGGAATAATAAGAAGAGAGAAAATGGAGGAGGGGTGTATGTTAGTTTAAAATTATGCAGTTTTCAAAGTTTCATTTTCTTTCCTCTCATTGTTTTACTCTACCTAGCAACGAATGAAAAGAAAATTACTTTTTCTTTTTCCATCCTACAAAGCGAACCTACTAAAAGACAAATTATATTTTCCTTCTAGTTTTCTACCCCTTCAATTTCCATCTTTCTAATTTTCTTTCTACTCTACCAAGCAAAACCTTAGAGCTCTATCACAATCTTAGGAACTTAACTGATTAAGCATTTACTTTATCTTTGAAATCATAGGAATTGCTTCCATTAACGAACATTACATACAAGAGGTTCTTCTGATCTTAATACAGCTCTCTAAGAGAAGATTGGTTTTCGTTACTCAAATGTTTATATTCAATTATTCATAGTTCATGCCTTCATGGTATAACTTCCATGCAGAATGTGAAGAAATAAGGATTTTTGTATCAAACAGCGGGACTTACACAAGAAAACTGGAACTCTGCAAGATTTTGAAGTATTTCGCCCTTTGTCTCACCGCCCTCAACTTCATACGAGTCTAGATCACCAAGCTTTCCCCCAGATTCAGCTTCCCTTTCAACAATCTATTCAAACAAAACAGCAAATACAAGCAGATACTAAAATAAAGTAACATTTGAACAAGAAACAAGAAAAACTATGAAGCTGAATGATTTTAGTCATACTTCAGGTGATAAAACAGTTGACACTGTTGGCACAAATGAAACTACTGAGTGAAACTTGTTGAAGACAATCCTCAAAGCATCATACTCGACATTCTTTAAGATCTCATCAGCAAGAACAGAGACCTGAAAGGGCACATATAATTGTAAGTATGGAAAAAAAAAGTAGAAAAAGTCCATAAAAGAGAGATCCAACTATATTGGAAAAATCCAGTTCATCCAAAGAGATAAGTAAAAGACAGTACATGTACACATTAGCTCATTCAACGAATGGAGAAGAATCATAGGAGAATTTACACATGTATGCTCTTTAGGTCTGCGTGAAGAATTCCTAACCCTATATGAAGCCTTTAAGGCTTTTAAGTGAAGACTGAGGAAATCTACATGTGAAGTGCAGATATTATCCTCTTCTTAGTTTTATTTACCAACATCATGACAGATTATGACCAAACATAAAGCATTTGCACTCATCCCTAGAATCATTACCCATTAAACTCTAACTAGATCTGCAACAAAACAACCTCCAAGATTCAACCCTACCTTAAATTACTGTTATGACTACTATTCACGTTCCAGGTCAGTAGGTAAGTTGAATCATTTATTATCAAATTAAGTCCTATAATTACTGTTTCTTGCCCATTATATGACCAGATTTTTCTTAATGTGAAATATCCTACTCCTGCATGATAAAAAAGACGACAATAAAGAAAGAATCAAGCATCGAATATAGCAATCAGAGGTTCTTTCATTATCGCACATAAAAGCACAATGACAGACCTGAGTGTAGTTCAAAGGGTTCTTCTGCAGCTCAGTTATGATTAACTCAATGTCCTTCTTAGAGTCACGAACCAATTGAGCCTTTGCCTTCTCTCCCAAAATAACATATTTTGTTTCTTTTTCAGGACCTTCCAAAATAAAGATAATTAACTCATAAGAAGCAACCAATATGGATACCAACAAAGAGAAAACAAACAAGCAGTTGCTTGGGAGATATACCAGAGTTCACCTTGTGGAGTCCCTTGCTTATCTTGACTGATGTAGAATTAATTCCACCACAGAGGCCTTTGTCTGAAGAGATGGTCACAACAACGTTCTTCTTGACATCAGCACCTAGCATTGTGACAAGACATTAATAAAATGAGGCTGAAGAGAAATATAAATTTGATATAAGTAAAACATAACAATGGAAAAAATTATAGAAGGACAAAACAAGGGAGTGAATAGGAAAAGACCCTATAACCCTAATTAAGCAAGTTCATTCACCACTCTCTTTCAACCTGAACCAAGTAATATTAGTTATCAACTGAGTCAAACTAGGTATTACTGATACAGAACCAGTTTTGTAAATAATCAAAACCTATTTAAAGCTTAAATTCTTTCAGAGCAAGCCTAAATAGGCACACACATAACATCCTTACGGCATGATTATATGAGAATCACAAACCTGATTACACCCCAATAAACAAAATCAATGTGAAAAATCCATCTTCTCCAAATCATCTGATTATATTAACCTAGGACATATAAGGATATACTCACAAAATAATATAAGGATAAACAAAAAAAAAACAATGTAGCGTTATCAAAGTCATAGTTGCATAACCTTCTGGGTACAGGGGGTGGGGGAAGAAAAAACTATGCCAAAGCCCGACACAATTCACAACACGAACACCGATTCCACTTAAAGGGAAAAAACACAACATGATATAGCAACCATTAAGCAAAATGCAATGACAACGCAAACAAATTCAACTGAGCTTGCTCAGCAAAAGGGTATATATAAAGGCTTCTTGGTGGGACATACTGGGTAGATCGCCAAGAAGTGCAGTAAATGGTTGCCAGAGGCCACGGGAATTCTCAGTTTTAGTTTGAATTGCTCTCAACTTTGAGGCTGCAACCATCTTCATAGCCTTTGTGATTTTCTGAATATTCTTGACACTCTTCATACGGTTTCTAACTGCACAAGGAATTGACCATTACCCAAGTTATAACCTTCACCAAGACCCCTAACTCTAGAAGAGAACATGAAAAGCATACACATATAACATCGTACTAAAAAGAAACAGGAAACAGTCTTACCAACTTGGGTCGAAATATAACGAACTCCAATAGGACCCTCATCCCTGCCATCCAAGTTAACTTATTTATTAGTTCAAATTGCACTCAAAGAAAATTGCTAAAATATAAATTTCATTATAAATTTTACAAGGTACAGTCGAATTTTCATCTTCTCCCTCCTTCCGAAAACTGAAGTGATTGAGCCACACCAGTACAAACTGTTTAGCTCAATTTTATATATGTATTTAATTATAAAAATTATATAATGCATTCATCTCTATTAGCAGGGACATGAACTAAGCTTATTTTAAAAGTGTCCAATATATATATAAAGATCAGGAAAATATTTAAAAAAAAAAAGTCCAACAAGTAAATAGAGGGAATGCGATGAGAATGTGTACAGTAAGAGATCGGAAAAACGAGATCCGTACTCGAGAGAAGGAGCGAGAGGAGACGATCGGAGGGCGGTAATAGGGCGGGGAGAGATCATGGGGGCGAAACGCCTTCCTTCGCGTCTGAGAGCAGCCATCGCCATCGCTTACCGATACGGTCAAACCCTAGAAATTCTTTGCTGTTGTTCGTGTATCAATGACAAAGATTGTTTATTTTTCTCTCTTTTTTTTTTTTAAAGGAGAAACTTCCGAAATGGCCAAAAATTTCATTAATCAACTAGCATAAAAAAAATTCATGGATCTCATGAGAGTAATCAACTAGCATCAAATGACACAAGCCCTAGCCGGTTCAGACTATCGGCAACTCTATTGCCGAAACGGGCTACATAAACGTTTAGACAATCAGGCCTTGTGTAAAAGAGAACCCAAAATAGAAATATCCAAAACTTAGAAATTAAAATAACATTATCGGACTCTATTATAACATGTCTCAAACCCATGGAATGTGCAACTTGAAGACCAAGTAGGATCGCCCGTGCCTCAGCCCAGCTCGGTTCCACTGCCTCAAGTAGTCGAACCACTGAACCCCATGCACGATGCCATCCTCGTCACGCACCACAATGCCTAATCCGACTCTCTCCCCATCCCGATCTAAGGTTGTGTCGACATTAACCTTGAAGGCCCTTTGCCACGGTCGAACCCAACGAGCCTCTCTCGAACGGGCTAGCAACATCGGTTTTTGGCCCTTAGCCCGATCAAGTATCGAGTGGGCTGCTAAGTGCTTCCCCTTCAGCACTACATTGTCACGCTCGTTCCACATATTCCGTATAAAAACCACAGAGTAATTCTTTCATAAGCTTTTTATGTATTAAGTAATTCTTTCATGTATTACGAATTACTAAATTTCTCAGAATCTATTTCATGTTTTAGGAATTACTTAATTTTTTATAAACCTTTCCATATTTTAAGAAAACGTTTGAGCTTTTAGGGCAACCGAATACTCACAATTGTTTTTACCACTTCATGTTTAAGTAAATGTTTCAGATTTTAAGTAAACCTCTTTATAATCTCATATTGCATGCTCATTTAGCACCTGTATAGTGTGTTTGAAGTTCTGCCATTTGATCCGCAACTTTGTTAATTTTCCTGTAATTATGGTTGAACCCGATTAGTCACTCTTTGTTTATCATTCATATATATATATATATATATATATGATAATAAATTATATTAAAATCATTTTAAAAAATATAATTTGTAGGCATTAATAAAATAGTGTACAGCTTGAGCTCTTTCTCATTGTGAAAGAAAAATATCTTGCATCAAACAAACGTACTGTCAATTGATTCAAAACTTCAATTAAAGCTCGACCTCTTCAGAATTTGTAGAATGACTTGAAGAAAAAGAATATATCTTGTTCTACAATTCTATCCAGCTTCATCCTGTATCTTTCTTCTTTGCTTTCTCCTTCTTGATCTTTCTAGAGCCGTTTCAGTTTCAGTTTTGCGGCCATGGAATCAACAAAACAGCTTTGTCTTTATCTTGCTTCTTACTTGTAAGGCCTCATCCAATCAATTACTTGCCTTCGCAACAGCCTATATATACCCAAGGATTCTTTCTCTTCACTTTGGGTTGTTTTAGTTTTTCATTTGCAACAGTTTCAGATTTTAAGTAAACCTCTTTATAACCTCATATTAAGCTCCATTTGCATGCTCATTTAGCACCTGTATAGTGTTTTTAAACACCTTTTCGGTGTAACTACAATGAATTATGATGTTTGGATGACAGTTTTAGTATACTTTTGGATGGATGGTGATCGTAGTGCAACGAAATTTTTTACTTCACGATCACAGTAATTGATCTCACAACCACCGTTATTTTTAATCTTATCAGAGATAAACGCATCACCCATCCAAAAACACCACCGACGAAAATAAAAAATTTTACTCGAAGATTGTGTGTTCAACGCAACCCCTATCTTCCGTTTCGTTTCTTTTCTTTTTCTTTTTTTTTTTTCTTTCTTTTTAGAAACTCATCCTTCCTTTTATATATACATATTTTAATGACCTATATTTCAATGCATTTTTATATTAATCTATTTAAGTGTTTTCTTTTGCATCCTTGCTCCCTTTTTTTTATCCATGCACCTTATGCATTGTCCCTTCATTTTCATGTTCTCTTAGTTTATTTTACTCTTTTTATAAGTTAAATAATTTTATTAATTTAATTTTTAATAAACTAATATATATCTATAATTTAATATATTAAATAATTTAAAATATTCATAACAAACATTATCATACATTTTATTTTTTTTAAATAAAATTATAATTCTCATATTTTAATAATTTTATAAAAATAAAATAATTCACTTTTATTGTATATCACTTTTAATAATGATAATAAATATTTACGAATTTTAATATAATATCCTTCATAATCGGTTTTTATTCTTACCCTACTACTAAAATTGTAAATTCAATCTTACCGCTGATTTTAATCTCTTCGCATCTTATTGTTAACGTTGTTTTAATCTCACTAGAGCCAATCACACTCGTAACTCTTACGAGGCTTTTATTTTATATCACTGAAGTGGAGATTAAAGAATAATTTAAAAAAAAAAAATCGAATAAAATAATAATTAGTTAACTTAAATAGGAGTAACAAAAAATTGGGGGGGGGGGATTAGTATTGAAAATTTTGATACAGCTCAAGCTCTTCTTAAAACTTTAAACTCAACTCAATTACACCCCTAAACCATCCTAAGATTGGTGGGCATAGCCAATTAGTTCATAAAGTCACTCTTAATAGATGAGAGATCAAACAAGTTTAAAGTTCGAATGTCAACCATGGGAAACCCTATACCAAAAAAATTCAAATTGCCCTAATAAGTATATCTGTAAATTTACTCATTAACCCTTTTGAATTTATTTACAAAGTATGTAATCAATGTTCTTACCAAGTGTTACATACATTTCGATGCAAAAAGGCTTACTTACTAATCCCAATCTGCATCAAAGAACCCTGCATCTCTCATCTCTGAGTAATATGCATCATCCAACAGAAAATCTTCTTCCTGCTCATCAATAAAACTTTGTTATTATTACTGAACAATTAGGGTGGAAACCATAAGAGATTGTTACTGATGTCGTAGGGGAAGATTACCCGGAAAAAGTCAGCTAGGAAAGTTATATACAGGAAAGGTAGATAAAGCGAATGATAGCAGATGATGGTCAAATTGTACAACCTGCCGAAAATACGTACCATGTTAATATGCAAACCCTGATTCATGGTCTCTTTCTAATGATATGGAACTTGGATTGACAGTCTAGGCTATTTGGACTCGGTTACAAATGTTGGATACATGGATATTAGAGTGTCTTTCTAAGGTAAACCTGTCAATTGGGTAGGGTAGATAGGTTTTAGATCGGGTCAATTCATGTTTTAAAAGTTGTTACTGATCAGTTCATGTTGTTTCTGACTGAAGTCAATTGGGATTCTCGTCATTTCGTTTTTGGTTCAAGTCATTCGGGTTTAAGATCTGGTTTTTCGAGTCAGGGGTTCAGGTTTGACAGATTCAAGCAGTTGACTTTTTAAGATCAAATCGAGTTTCGGCTTAGGAAGATCGGATTGTGTTTTTGCATTCAGATTAAAATTAACAGGTCTATATGAAGGTCATATCCCCCATGCCCATACCTGAATATACTGGTGCTTCAAGAAACATAAAGTCACAGCAACATAATTGACAATTACTAGGCATCAAATGTTTCAATCAGAAGAGGAAAAAAGCAGAACCTACCAAATGCTAAAGCCTATTCCAATAGCGGCAAGACCAGAAGCAAACAGTGAAATACCATTAACAGCAAACATGATAACTACATAGTTGTAGAACGCGGGTCGAGCTGCATAATTTAGAAATGAATGCCAATAAGTTATAGATTAGCATGTCGATGCGGTCAAGAAAAGAATGTCTCATTTTAAAATAAAAAAATGTACTCACGGGGCAGTTTCTGTTTCCATTTTGAGAAATGCACAAACAAGATGAAGCCATAAACTGCAGTGAGCAGTAATTTTTGGATGATCCATAATCCCCACATCATCTCATGAATGCTTGCAACATCATTGAAGAAGAGTGGGACCCCGAATCCAAAAATGTAGATTGCCTGAAAAATAATCATACAAGGAAGATGGCAGAATATAGCAGCACAAAAATAAATTCATTAAGATGATTTATAGAACAATTACCAAAATGGCATGTGTGCGTGTGTGAACTATCACTATAACTTAAGAATACAAGTCAGGGAAACTATTAAATTAAGATCCCATGAATCCACTTGTTGACAAAGAAAAATAATCTCGTAAACGCACAGTTTAGGTTTGTTTTGAAAGTTGCAAATGGTTCACAACAACACCTCAAAGGCCAAGCTCTACTTCTTTCAAAATAAAGTAAAAGGTCATCCAAATAGCTCACCTGCCTCCTACTTCCTCAAGTCAACCCAAAAAGGAAAAATCACTTGTCCTTTGATTGTACTACAAAGAACAACTACAGCAACATCAAAGATGATGAGGTTCTCCCCTTTCTAGAAGCAAGTTGTATTTCACCAGTAATGAAGTTACCAAAAGTGGTAATAAAGGATACCCGGCTAACCAGCAATATAAGTAGATTATGTTCAAACGTAATAGCATAAACAACCATTATGTCCTAGGAAATCTTTTATTCATATTATCTAATGCATGAAAACATCAATATTGCAATAATGGAAGCCTGTTTGATATCTTAAATATTCCAACAATGATTTACTGCTCCTTCAATTGCCAAGCCATGAATGATTATTAACAATTTAACATTGTCTACCAATGTTGAAAAGTTACCTTGAGAAGCATATCAACACCAGCAATGATCCCCGAGATGGTGAAAATACGTGCTAAAGCTTCCCGCCCACTTGCGTAACTCTCCTGAAGTAAGAAGCCCACTAAGCTGATCTCTAAACATAACAACCCAGAGGTAGTAAACAGCGACAGAAGATTCCAAGCAACCTCCTTTCCATTAGCACATTGCCATGACTATTCATAAACCAAGGTCAACAATCAGAAACTAGTAAAAATCCGATGCAAGCAATGTTTAAAAGTGTCAATTCTGAGTGAAAGAATAAGTCATTTTCGCTTCTTTCCACTGTCATATCTTAAATCTTACAACAAAAAGTAGGAAAGCCAAATATATGTTAACCAGGCTCAGGTTATCATCAATATTTTCAGGTTTTTCATGTACTTGGAGGGTTATATTATATCCCCAAATCCATGTCCAGAAATATGTTTGATAACGTTGTATTAAATAACAGTTCATTTGATTGTTACTTTTTCTATTTGATTAAAAATTATTAAATCAGAAAGCTAAACAAAATCATACTTGATCAAAACTGCATAAACGTAAGATGTAACGCAGAATCACAATCTTCTTTTCTTTTTTCATTATCATTAGATAAATTATCAAAATTTCCCCAAAACATTAAATTTCTTATTTTTTTAAAAATTTACTCACCAGATTCACAGTAACAGAAGGACAAAAAGCACAGAGAACTTTCTAGCAAGTTCACAATTAAATTCAAGTAAAATAGAATATTTTTTTAATGAAAAACAAAGGCAGAGGAAATCGGAGATGTACCTGAAGAGAACACCAAGCGAGGTTAAGTCCACTAGCAAGCCAGAGAAGGGCATAATATGAAATCACAACATACGACCTTCCATTTCTCAGCTTCTCAACGTTCTTCTTAGCGTTCACCGCCAGGTACACCACGAACAGAAACGCGGGAACCAACAGAACGGCGTCGTACCAGAACCCATGGCATTGCCGATTGTATCGACCGTATTGGCCGTTGATTTCAGAGGTGGGAGGCTGAGGAATTGAAGTGTTTGGGATTATTTGGTGGATGTAGTTATGCATCTCCGGAGAATTTGGGGAAAGGAACCCTAGAAGTAACGGCAGGGATCGAAAATTGGAGATTCGATCATTATTTTCGATGGGCCGATTGGTTAATTAAAATATAAAACAGGGAAGAAATGCTGGAAATTGAGGATCAACGCAAATACCTGAAATCAAAATTTGAGGAATCAAAGAAGACTGCAAAACCTTGTCAACGATTTGAAAATGGAGTTTAAGTTGGAGTAAACTTTAATATGCTAAGTACATTTATTTAATATTTAATATATACCTTTCTCGCTTTTTGGATAAGATCAACTATATTATTTAATATTAAAATATTTTATTTTAATTTTAAATTAATTATAATATATTAAATTTTAAAATGTGCTTGAGGTTGGTTTACTCTTCAACCTTTAATTCTTTTGCTTTTTAAATCTAAAAATATAAATTTAATTGATAATACTATTAAATTTTATCTCATTGTAATATTTTTTTGTTACATTATCACCAAAGTAAGTATTGTTTATTTCAAATGATGAAATCAATAAATTAAAAAAATTTAATTAAATTAATCATTAAATTAAATCATTAAAATCTAAAAAATAGAAAAATTAAATTTTAAATTTATAAAAAAAATTTAAAAACATGTAACATATTTTTCTCAACATCACACACATCATTTTTCTCAGTATCATTCTATAATATTCAAAAATAATGAACAACTAATTCCGCAAACTTCTCATAAAAATACTATAATAGTTAAGCTTACCTCAATAGCTTTATAATTCATACTTCACTATACTTCAATTACTTTCATCATAATTAATCCTATTCATAAAACTATTCATAAAACGAATTAGATTCAAAAACTCGCTAAAAATTCGATAAAATTTATATAAAAATATTAAACTTGAAAAATAAAATTAAACAAAAAAATTTAAATCTACCCATTTATAATACTAATAATTAAATCTAAATTTCTAAAATTAAAAATTAAAATATTTGTTTTCTTTTTCTTTTTGAAGATTACTGATTGCATAATTAATCTTTAATATTTTTATTTCTAATTATTAGATTCCGTTATATATAAAAACATGTAACACATACATTTGAAATTATTTTGAAAATGTATTACATGATACCATAAAAGAAATTACATTTGCAAACTCAACAACAAGGGCTTCTACAGAAACCCTTACACCATTCAACATCCTATAACCCCAAAAGCAGAGAACACACAGTAACCTTTACACATCCATCTCCTCATCCTCATCCTCATCCATCTCTTCAACCTTCATCTTCTTCACCGCCTGCGCGGCTTCGCTTCTTGGCTGCCCGTTTGGGATCTGGATCAATACCTCTGATTTTTGGCCGGTGGTGGCGTTAACTAAGCCTCCATTTTTCTCCACCCGATACACCAACTCGTTCCTTTTGGGACTCGCATCAACATACACTGTGGAGTTCTCATCGATTTCTTCTTTCACCAACATTCTCGACAGCTCCGTTACGACCCTTTTCTCCAGCCATCTCCTTATAGGCCTCGCACCGTAAACCTACAACAGCAACAAAATAAAAAGAACATTATATCCGACACTCTGTACCCAATAACAAAACGATATAGAACATGGATGATGTACTTACTGGATCATAACTCTCTGCTAATATGTAGTCCAGAGCTGCGTCCGTTACAGCCAATGCAATTCCCCTCTCAGCAAGTCGGACTGCCACATCCTTCATTTGCAACCTAGCAACTTTCCTCAATTGGTCATGTGAGAGCGGATCGAAAACAACAATCTCGTCAAGTCTGTTAAGCAACTCCGGCCTAAAGTGTCGCTGAACCTGTCCAGCATCCCGAATTAGTATCTTGTTAATACCATAAATGCTTCAAAACTGAACTTCAGTAGGGTCTCTAATTACAAGAAACAGATAATTTAACTACCTCTTGCAATACTCGATCGTGTGCGACTTGCATAGAAGTTTTTCCACTAAGCCCAGACAGAAGATGTTCGGCTCCAAGGTTTGATGTCATGATGATCACTGTGTTTCTGAAGTCGACAGTGCGGCCTTGGCCATCAGTTAATCGACCGTCATCCAGGACCTGAAGCAGGGTGTTGAAGACGGAGATATGTGCTTTCTCGACTTCATCGAATAGTACAACGCTGTATGGCCTTCGCCTTACAGCCTCGGTTAGTTGCCCACCTTCCTCGTGTCCAACATACCTGATATACAAAAATCAAAAAAGGAAGTTAAGCTACTATCATATAATGATAATCTCAACACATGGGTTCATAGCATGTACAAGATGCAGCGGCATACCCTGGTGGTGCGCCGATAAGTCGAGCAACTGAGTGTTGCTCCATGTACTCGGACATGTCAATCCTGATAAGCTGGTTCTCATCATCGAAGAGTTGTTCTGCCAGTGCCTTAGCAAGTTCTGTTTTTCCAACACCAGTCGGACCCAAGAAAAGGAACGAGCCAGTCGGTTGTTGAGGTCTTCCTAGTCCAGCTCTCGACCTCAAAACAGCCTCTGCAACAGCCTCAACCGCTTGGTTTTGTCCCACCACTCTTTGGTGCAGCCTCTCAGCAAGCCCAATCAGTCTCTCTTTCTCATTCTGTCCGAGCCTCGTGACAGGAATGCCAGTCCAGCGGCTTACAACCTCTGCAATATGTTCTGGTCCAACCGTTTCCGTTAACATTATATTTTCATCTGTGGTTCCTTCGAGCTGCGCTATCGCAGATTCCACTTCCTGAATTGCTCCATATCTCAAATCCGCAGCTCTTGCCAAATCATATCTTCTTTCAGCCTCCTGTAAGGCGAACATGAGCTCTTCTCTCTTCTGTTTCAGTCGCCGGATCTCATCAACCCTTTGCTTCTCCTTCCTATATTTCATCATCAGCGGCTGAAGCTTGTCTCGCAAGTCATCAAGCTCCTTCCGTACTTCAACCAGTCGAGCTTTGCTTGCTTTATCCTTCTCCTTTTCCAAAGCATGCAGCTCGACTTCTAATTGCATTCGTTTTCGTTCGAGATTATCAATCTCTTCAGGCTGACTGTCAAGCTGAACTCTCACATTCGCACAAGCTTCATCAACTAAGTCAATCGCCTTGTCAGGAAGATGACGTCCTGTAATGTAGCGACTCGATAACTGTGATGCCACCACCAAAGCGCGGTCTTGTATCCGAACACCATGGTGACCTTCGTATTTTTCTTTCAACCCTCGAAGGATGCTGATTGTATCAGCAACGCTCGGCTCAGCGACATAAACTTGTTGGAACCTTCTTTCGAATGCAGCATCCTTCTCAACATACTTTCTATATTCCTCCAGTGTCGTTGCACCAATACATCGAAGTTGACCTCGAGCAAGCATAGGCTTAAAGAGGTTAGCTGCATCCATAGAACCCTCGGTTCGACCGGCCCCAAGTACCAAATGTATTTCATCGATGAAGAGAATCACTTTCCCTTCGGCTTCCTCAACTTCTTTCAATACAGCCTTCAATCTTTCCTCGAATTCTCCTCGATATTTTGCTCCGGCAACTAATGCACCCATGTCCAACGCGATAACTCTCACATCAGCAAGATTACTAGGAACATCCCCTCTAACAATCCTTTGAGCCAAGCCCTCTACGACTGCAGTTTTACCAACACCCGGTTCTCCTATGAGAACCGGGTTGTTTTTCGTTCTCCTTGATAGAATCCGAATAACCCTTCGGATTTCCTCATCTCGGCCTATCACCGGATCAAGTTTTCCTGCTTGCTCAACAAGATCACGGCCATAAGTCTTTAAAGCTTGAAATGTAGTATCCCCTGAAGCACTTTCCACCTTCTTCCCTTCCTTTCCTCGAAGCTTTTCTACTTCGGATTTCACTCTTGCCGGAGCAACACCAGCTTCCTTTATCAAATCAGCGATCTGGGAATCCTCGAGAAGGCCGAGAATCAATTGATCGACGGCCAAATGGGTGTCGCCGCGTGCCTTTTGCGCAGCTTGGGCACGACGGAGTACCTTAATAAGAGAAGTACTAGCGGGGATTTCATCCGGCGGAGGCGACTGTGATGGGAGTTTCTTTAAGGCCTGATTGAACATCCTCTCGGCGGCTTGAGCAGCGTTTTCACCACCGGCATTGGAGATAGATTGAGGGAAAATGCCAGTGGGATCGGAGATTAAAGAAACAGCAAGGTGAAGAGGGGTGAATTGGGCATGGCCGTTGCTCATCGCTAGCTCGTGAGAGGCGGCCAGAGCTTCATTTGTCTTGTGGGTGAATTTATCGGGATTCATCGTAGTTTTACTTCTGTTATTATAATAAAAAACCTGCAAAAATAAAACTTGGAATTCATGCAACCATTTCCTTAACTTAAAATCCCAAGAACAAAAACGAGAAATCTTCATATACAAGTCATTAATAAATTAAAAAAAAAAAACCAAGTTTACATACAGTTTCTAGTACCCTACATTCAAACAAAATGAACCCAGAAAGTTAACATTTTCTTAGCTAAGAACAAGATGAGAAGGAAAAACATAAACAACATTAATACAAATCAAACACAAATATAGTGGAAAAAGAAAGGTTTTGACTTACCAAGTGATCAAAGTGGAGAACAAGAGATGAGTTGAAAAACAGAGTTTCTTTTAGTCTGCTTGTTTGTGGTGGAGTGTTTTTTCCGGGAAAATAAGATAGTATATGTAGCGGTTAAATGTTTTTTCTTGTGTGGGATGGTTGAGAGAAGTGGGGTTTTGTAGGAGTGAAAGAGGGTAGTTTCTCTGGAAGATAATAGAAGAAGTTGCCGCTAGAAATTACTGGAGCCTACTACTCTTCTAGTTCATGAACCGAACATCCTCGAATTTTCTGTAACTGTAACTACTATCCATCATATGATACTGGCTCCACTCGCTGCTTATGAGACTGTTTCTCACGCTCCTTTCCTTCTTAATGTGTCCATTGTTTAGGTGTATGCATTAATTAAATTTTTATTATAAAAAACTAATTGTAGAAAAAAAAAATTGAGAAATAAAAAATTTATTCCAATATTTTCACAAATAATTTACAATAACCATTTTATCTTTTTAGTTACTTTTACCCATTTTAGTTTTTTTCCTATAAAAAGGAAAATTTTGGGTTGTTACAAGATTTGAGTTATAGGGAAAACTAAGTTTTAATTTTGCAGTTGAATAATTTAATTTTTTTAAAGTTAAAATTTTTTAAAATATAAAATTAATTTTTTTAAAAATAAATGATGAAAATGAAAATTTTTAAAATTGAGTGATTAAAATGTGTAAAATAATATTACCTTGATGCTTAAAATAAATAGTTTAATGATATAAAAGACCTTCAATTTTTTTCAAAAAATTAGTTAAGTCAATATGAATTTTTTGCATCCAATTGAGCCTTTCAACAGAAAAAAATTAATAGAGACACTTTGACCAACGTTGTCATTAAAAACTAACGAAATTTATGATGAAACAATTACAATTATTAAAAAAAATTGTTTTTGAAACATGACATTAAAATAAGTGTAAAATAATCATTTTGGTTTGTCTCGGATTACATTTTAATTATTTATATTTGAAATGTTATGTTTTAATTACTTATATTATCGTTTTATTACAAAATGATCACTTTATTGTTAAATTCTATTACCTCCCTAATGGATATCCTATGTGACAGTTTAAGTGAGTTTTAAACGATAACTTTTTGATTTTCTTTTATTTGCTTTGTTTTATGTTGTGGACATTTTGTAATTTCTTTGTTTTAATGGTTAGTATGAGCCCAGTTTTCACTCAAAAAAAATAAAATGTTGGTCAAAAGATTTATGTAAGTAATTTTCTCGATTATTGAATTATTTTTTGAAGATACTTAATTAATTTTTTTTTAAAAAATTATTATAAAAATTGAGTTAGTATCTTTTAAAAAATATCAACAAGCTTTAAAAAAAATCTCACGAAAAAATCAAAGAAACTTCTCCTTTCAAAAAGTTCCTAGAAAATTAGAGCATTCGCGAAAGTTCTAAAATATTCGTGAAATGCCGCTGTTGAGGAGAAAAATACATGTACGAAAAATACCCGACATGTTCTTCCCCAACACATCAAGAACAAAGCAACCAGATTTAAAAGATCTCGTAAGCAATCAAATTCGCTACTATTCCGTCACTATTTGTCCTTAGAGAAAGGAAGGAAAATGGCGATGATTCCAAGTCTGTTTGGCAACCGAAGGAACAGCATCTCCGATAATCCCTTCTCCTTTGACGTACTAGCAGATCCTTTTAGAGGCTTCCCTTTGTCTTCTTCATCACTCGCCACCAGGCGTATCCCAGAAACAACGAAAATAGTAACAAAACAACGAAAATATGTGTAACTTAACAAGTAAATGTCTCTAAAACAATAGTAAAATTAACTATAAAATAATAATTATCAATATTCAAACAATAACAACGAAATAAAAATAATATAATAACGGAATAATAACAAAACAACAAAACACAGCAACAAAATAGTGGAAACAATAACAAAACACAATAACAATTTTTTTTTTGCAAATTCGGGTCCAGTCCCCACAAAAAAAAAAAAGCTTACGCGAAGCTCGATTCGTTTAGAAAATGAACTTCATTTTTTATCTAACTCTATTTTTCGAATTTATATTTTTACTCAAACTCTTTTATTTTTCAAACGAATTTTTGGACGGGAATGAATACCTAACCCATGATCATTTCCATTGATAATCTACAAGGTTATTCTCCTCTTGATTGGCTTGAAGGTAATCCCGGGATTGTATTAAGTACCGACTCATAATCTCTTGGTATAACAAAGCTATTATAAATTAAACTTAAATTTCAAATTAGAAGAGTAGAGGTATTATATTTCTATAAATAAAAACAAAAAACTAAATTTTAAATGTATTTAAGAGTACAGGGACTAAAGCATAATTAAACCTCTTTAGTATAACTTCTGGTTAGTTAATGAGGACATGGGACCCATAATTGTACCACCAATACTCTTTTATAAGCAACGTGTCATCTTTTCTCCGAAGATTCAGAATCTACACACTGTCGCTCCCAATTTACACACGCACGTCACACGCGCTCCCCGCTAGTGAGAATTTTTTCGATAAAAAAGTTCACCGAAATCTGAAAAAAAAAACTCGTCAGAGTCTGAAATATTTAACTTTTCTGGTCAGGTTTTGAATTTTCCGATCATCCGAATTTGCAAAGTGAAGAACACTGACAAATTTATCTAAATGCTGAAACCGAAAATCAACTGAGAAACTATCTCATATTTTAAAAAATTTATCAATTTACGTTATTTTTAAAAAGAGAAAATAAAATATTTCTTATAGCACGCTTTTATTGATATTGTAGAGAAAGCCGTGTTTTCTTTCTCAAATCAATGGAAGTGTGCCTTGTAGAAAGAAATTTTAGGAAAAAGAGAAAAATACATTTATAAAAAATTCATTGATCTTAAAAAAAAGGGATAATTTACCGAAAACACTAGTAGAAAAAAAAAAACTTTTTCTTTTTGAAGGTTTTTATAAAAATGAGAAAGATTATCTTTTATAGTAAAAGGGAAGGTCCACGCTTCAACCCGTTTTAATATATTGATTTAATTTCAAATGCATTCAATTTAATTACTTTTTTTTTATTATACAGGACTAACTCTAAATGTTTATGCTATAGGATTTTAATTATTAATGTTTGATTTTGGGTTTAGTCAAATTAATTGAATTTCACCAACTGTATGTATTTATTTTGCTTAATTGTGATAAAATACATTTTAAAGTATATAGAAGTATGATTTTTAATCTGTTATTAAGCATGATTATTTTTTAAGATGTTTGTTTATAATTTATAATATATATAAAAGTACAAGTTTAGAAAAAATTTTGAATTGATGAAATCTTTATTTATTTATTTTGCATCATATCACTAAATTCATTTTTAAAAAAAGTTACGATAATTATTATACATTTAAAAATAATTATAATTTAATTGAAATAATTATAAATAAATTATAATTATTAGTTAAAAATTATACTGATTTTAGAATATGATCATTCTTAATAGAGTTTTAAATATAAAATATAAGAAAAAAATTGTGATAATTATTATTTAAAAATTGATATATATAAAAAAAACTTGGGGTAAAATTGGGGTATATGCCAATTTTATAAAATATTTACGATTTTAAGTAATTTTTTTATATTTAAGAAAATAGGTCAATTGCCATCCATTTTTTTTTTCTCCAATTTTTGTGTGTGTTGACATTGGAAATTTTGAAAGAAATGTCTATTTGTGTTTGTGTTTGTGTTTGAGATAATCATTGTAATAGTTTTAAGGTATATTTGAGTGAAAATTTAAGAGAAATTACGAAATATAAAATTAAAATAACAAGATTTAAAAAAAAATTGAATGAAAATTTGAGAAAAATAGAAGAATGTGATTTGAATGTAAAATGATGAAAATGACTTGGATTTGTATAACAAATAAATTAGCTGTTGGGAAGAAAACTCTTAGTTAAAACTGCATTAGAGACATTTTTTATTTTTTCTCTTCAAATTTAACTTATTTCTTTAAATATAAAAAAATCCACCTAAAACTTTATTTTTTTTTCTAAAATTGACATATACTTCAAATTTACCCAAATAAATTGTACTAATTTTATTTATATAAAATAGAATCATTACTTAAATATAATTATAAGTGCATTAATTATTATTTAATTAATATTATATTTAATCAACTATCATCCTTTCTCTGAATATTCAGAATCTACAGACCCTTCACTCCCACTTTACACACGCACTTCACACGCGCTCCCCGCTCTTTTTCCTTCTTCGCTCCAAATCTTCGATCTTTATTTATATATAAAATATTCATCCAAAATTGAAACAAAACTTTAATTCAAAACTATTTAATTTTTTTGTTTATTTTGATTTTGCTTTTTGTAAGCGGTCGAATCTTTGAAAGCTCGGAATTTGCTCTTTTTTTTTTTAATTATAATTATAATTTTTGCTTTTGGGTTCTCGATTTTTCCACACAGATCATTCATTGGCTCTAGGGTTTTCTCTCTGTGATTTCATCGATCTTCTTCTTCTTCCTCCTCTTTCTCTTTCTCTCTCGTAGTGGCCGCTTCTTGTAAGTCTCAATTTTCCTTTTTCCGAGTAATTCGCTTCTTATTAATTCATGTTTGATTTGGTAAAATTATCATTGATTCGTTGTTTGTATGCTTAATAAGAAAAAAAACTTTCCAGCTGACTTTACTCCGTAGTTTTCTTTATTTTCTTCGTGATCTTAAATATAGTTATAAGTTCTAGTTCTTTTAGTTTTACCATGTTGTCTCGGTAGCCCAACAGTGCATTGCATACATCACGAGATCATTTAATTGATTTTTCCCCTTTGTTTTTACATTTGATATTCTCTCTCTCTATATATATTGTCGAATTCAATTTGGATGTCCTTTTTGGTTTTATGCATTACAAGTAATTTGTTCTGGGAATTTATTAGTCTTTTTATTTTTGCAGGTATTGTTTGTTTATTTATTTCCTTCTTGGCTCTGATCAAGGCACTGGAGTTCTTTTTAATTCAATTGGTTATTAAAATTAGTGACTTGGTTTAGCAGTTTTTCTCTATATATAGGCTTTTTATACTTAGGAGGAAAAGGGGGGCTTGGAGAATTGCTGTTGGACAAGAAGTGAACCTAATGAGATGGCGTAATTAGTATGGATGTCGATGTGGTTAAAGAACTAGATTTTTATAGATAATGTATAGCTAGATCTTTTTTCTGTAAGGATTTCTTGCATTTTTTTTATTATATTTGGTGATTAGGTTGTGTGGTATTTGTTGGGTACATTAGAATGCTATAATATAAGTTTGAAGAATGGATGAAGAACATATGTTGCTTCCCAGCTGGATGGATAGGAATCCAGCTGATTCACGATTCTTCATTTTATCTTGTGTTATCGCTGGCCTAGTTGGTATTTTGACTATAGTTTATACAGCTTTCCAGTGGAGAAGAAACATTAACTTAAGTTGGATGAAAGCTGTAGCTAGGTCGAAGAAAATCCCCAAGACCAAGCATAAGGTTCCTGCAGCTCCTCATACTTGGGAGCTGGAATCTGTATCCCGTGCTAAGAATTTAAATTGCTGTGCTTGCTTAAAGCCAATGTCACCCTCTCAAACCCTAGGGCCTATGATATCTTCAGATAGTTTCATTCACCGATGTAGCATCTGTGGTACAGTAGCTCACTTGAGCTGCTCTTCTAGTGCACACAAGGATTGCAAGTGTGTATCTATGATCGGCTTTGACCATGTGATGCACCAGTGGGCAGTTCGATGGGCAGAGCTTACTGATCAACCTGATGAAGCTTCCTTCTGTAGCTATTGTGAAGAGTCATGTAGCGGGTCTTTTCTTGGTGGATCTCCTATATGGTGTTGCTTGTGGTGCCAACGACTCCTACATGTGGACTGTCATAGTAGTCTGTGTAATGAAACTGGTAATATTTGTGATTTAGGGCAATTTAGAAGGCTGATTCTCTCACCGCTTTATGTAAAGGAGTTGAGCCCTAATTCTGGATTTCTTAGCTCTATCACACATGGTGCAAATGAGCTTGCTTCGTCAGTACGGGCAACCATTAGGAGTCAGAGTAAGAAGCACCAACATAATAGTGAAGCATCTTTTGATGCAGGCAGTAACGGTAACTTCTGTGACATATCCACAGAGAGTACTGCTGATACCCCAGAAAATGTAAATGGTTCTCATGCAATAGAAGAGAATTGCAATGGTGGAATGAATGTAGGAACCCCACGCCAAAATGGTGGCATTGATAAGAACATGGAGAAAAAGCCTAGTTTTAAAAGAAGTGGATCGATTAATCAGAAAGACGAGTCTCAAGCATTAAGAATGAAGCAAAAATATGAGCTGATTGATCTGCCACTGGATGCAAAACCATTACTGGTTTTCATCAACAAGAAGAGTGGCGCGCAGCGTGGATATTCCCTCAAGCAGCGTTTAAACCTTCTTTTGAACCCTGTTCAGGTTTGATTGTTTAGCCATGAAGTTCTCCTATTTCATTTATTTATTGGTGGTGGGTAGTTGTTTAGGATTATCTCTGCTAAAAATAAATTAAAACTCCCACTTTCTTGACTTATTTTAGTCCCAAAACTGCCGAGATTAATTTGTTACCTCCATGGTCTTGGAACTTTTATGACTTATATGTGATCTTAACTTGAAAAATAATTAGCATCCTAGCAGATGATAGAGAGTAATGTGCAAGCTAAACTTGATAAAATCAAGATTGTTGAAATCGGACTGGATCGGTCAAGGCAAAAAATCGGTTGACCTGTGAACTGGTATGAACCGGTTAAATTGGGTGAAAAAACTGGTTGAACCAGTTGAACTGGATTTTATAATTTTGATTTCTATTTTAAATAATGTATTTAGTTTGAACCGTCGGACTGGGGACCGGTGGCCTGACTGGTTTGACCACCGGTCTGCTACCAAAACATTGGATAAAATAGAATATTTTAATAATATATTGATGAAAATAGTTAAAAGTCAGACTCATCCATCTGTTTCCGGTTATTTGCCTAGCAAAAAAACCCACTAGAATATGCACTTGAAGTGGAAGAGTAGCCAAGGTGGCATAATAATTTTCTAAATTTTTGCTATATCATGCTAGAGTTCATGTTCGGTACTTCAGATATCAGCTTAAGAAAACTGAGAAAGCTGAAACTGTACCTCCACACACTACCACTTGGCCAGGACTGATTTCCCCCTTATTCTTGTAAGTTAAAGGGCAGACTTTTGAGTGTCTTAAGAAACTAATAACTTTTTACAGTTATACTTAAATTGGTCCACTTGGTCTGGCTTTTTTATGTTTTATCTTATTTTGATTTTAGCTTTGTTCTTGACTTCTATATATGCCAATAGTTTCCAGTTTGGTGTTTGTGAGGGTTTCTCTCATTAAAATTGGTCATTACTTTTTGTTGGTTTTCCAATTTTCTGTTTTTGAGGGGTTTTCTCATTGACACTTGTCTCAGGTTTTTGAATTGAGTTCAACACAGGGACCAGAGATGGGGCTTTTTTTATTCCGAAAAGTGCCTCACTTGAGAATACTTGTATGTGGGGGAGATGGTACTGTTGGATGGGTTCTTAATGCAATAGACAAGCAAAATTTCATTTCTCCGCCTCCAGTTGCTATTCTCCCAGCTGGAACTGGAAATGATATGGCCAGGGTGCTGTCCTGGGGAGGTGGTTTGGGTGCAGTGGAGAGACAAGGAGGCCTTTGCACTGTGTTGCAACATATAGAGCATGCTGCAGTGACCATTCTTGATCGCTGGAAAGTAGCTATTCTAAATCAACAGGGGAAGCAGCTTCAATCTCCAAAATTTATGAACAACTATCTTGGTATGCTGATTAGTTCTTCCAAGTCTTCGACAATCTGGTTAAGTTGAATGTATAGGTCGTGAACTTGGAATTTGAATCTTCATAGAGGGCAAGCAAGAGCTAGATCTTAGAGAATATGATTTCTATAATAGCTGGTTTTTTGGTTGCTTGGGTTTATACGTAGCTGCAAGTTAGACTTTCTGATATTTGTAAATATCTGTTCGTCATACCCTGAAATGCCTAAAATCTTGGATCAAATATGGCATTTGGTGATTAAGCTGCCTGATGGGTAGTTTTAGCTTGTTCAGTTATCTCGGTTAGATCAGTGCATTGATATTTCCAAAGCCTTCCTTATTTACATATTATAACTGGGTAGTCTTCTCATTGATTATGATTCTGTCACAGGGATTGGCTGTGATGCAAAGGTTGCTTTGGATATTCACAACTTAAGAGAGGAGAATCCTGAGAAGTTCTATAATCAGGTAGTTAAAAGCTTTTTGCATTATGCATTTTGAAATGCTAGGCAAGATGAACAGTGAAAATTGTATATTGCTTCAACTGAAATGGATTTTTAATTTCTGCTTATCTTGTTATGATAGTTTTGGACTTATCTTCACCGTTTATGTATTTATGAATTCATGGGTTTAGAAATATGAATACATAGACAAATAAAATCATGCCATATATATTCTACATCAGTACAGTTTTTTTTTTTTTTCTCTATATGTTTTTACAATTTAAAATGTTGAGATTTTATCAATCAATTCTTAACTTATAAAAGAACTCTTGTCCATTGATGATGGAACATAGTACTTGTTTTTATGCAGATCCCTGGCTTTTTCTTGACCTTTGGTTGAATTTATTGATCAACATATCTAATTTAAGGTGTAAACCAGAAGGTTGTGAATAACGTATTAGCTGTAATGTATATAAAGAAATGAAAATTAAAAATCTTGTCATTGGGATGTATCTGCATGAACTAGATGCATTTTGATCCATTTCTATTTTGATAACTTTTGCATGTAATAGTTGTATTATATCATTTGGTTATCCGATTCCATCTTGCTGAAGCTGCTTCAATACACCTGCAGTTTATGAATAAAGTGCTATATGCAAGAGAAGGTGCGAGGGGTATTATGGATAGGACATTTGCAGATTTTCCTTGGCAAGTTAGAGTAGAGGTGGATGGCGTCGAAATAGAGGTTCCCGAGGTATGGATGCTAGCTTTTATTTAGTTACACTTGAGAAAATATAGATATTATGTGATGATTGGTAGGAAGAGTTAAGTCTTGCATATTTTTGAAGCTTTTAAAGAAGTTTTCAATTGGAACAATAGCTGCACAGAATTCGCTTGGTTTTATCAGTCCATGCTCTCAAACTTGTTTTTGGTTATTGGGCTATCTTTTTTCTTTTCCCCATCAGAAAGTTCTCTTTCATTTCTCAAGTGTTTATACATCAATGCTAAAGTGTTCTGTTGTGCAAATAACTATTGGTTCTTAACACTGTAAAATTTATGGTTCTGTTCCAAACTTATACAGGATGCTGAAGGTGTACTTGTTGCAAACATTGGAAGCTACATGGGAGGTGTAGACCTTTGGCAGAATGAGGATGAGACATATGATAATTTTGAACCTCAGTCTATGCATGATAAAATACTAGAGGTTGTCAGCATATCTGGAACTTGGCACCTTGGAAAACTGCAGGTAATCTAGTCCCTCGATGAAGGCTTTGAGCAAATGCCTAGGGAGCTTCGCTTTGTCACAACATAACACTAATCTTGCTGTCATTTTCTTTCATGCTGGAGAGTAGAGCTTCTAAGTTCTTCATTTAGTTTTTGTTTTTTGTTCCCCCCCCCCCTTTGGTTCCTCCTTTTGATTTTAGTTGTAGAAGTTTGCAATAAAAGTTCTGTTGTGCTGCATTGTGTTATGACAGGTGGGGCTGTCTCGTGCTCGAAGACTTGCACAGGGACGGTCGATTAAGATACAACTCTTTGCTGCATTGCCTGTTCAAATTGATGGAGAACCTTGGTCTCAGGAGCCTTGTACATTGTCCATTTCGCATCATGGACAGGTTCTCTCTCTCTCTCTCTCTTTCTCTCTCTCGTGGCATTTTATGTCTATTCATGTTCTCTATGGCCTTACAACTTGGTAGTGTTAGCGTATACTATGTCGTGTTCTAAATCAGAACCACCATAAATCGCAAGAAGCTATTGATGATTATCATTGTTTGTTTTTTGAATCATATGATTTGGGCAGGCCTTCATGTTGAGGAGGACAGCCGAGGAATCGCTAGGTCATGCAGCTGCCATAATAACTGACGTGCTTGAGAGTGCTGAAACAAATCATGTAATTAACGCTTCTCAGAAGCGAGCTCTTCTTCAAGAAATGGCATTAAGGCTGACTTAATGGTTTTCTTCTACCACGGTCCTTACCGGTCAGTCGGTGGTTCATGTCGCACCGAATTTTTCTCAAAAATGAGTTATTTTATATCCATATATGATCTTGCTGCTGCTTTTTATCTTCTTTGCCAAAGCTTCTTGTTGAAGCGCGTGTTTGTATATGAATCTTTTTAAAACATTAATACCAAAGAAGCCCTTCAAAAATATAAAGGGAGGGTATAATTTTGGAAAAAAACAGAATCTTTTAGGATGTAAAATGTGCGCTGAATATGAGAGGTTTTGAAGTTTGACAAATTCTACACAGTCCATGTATTCCTCCGCATATTGTTGCTTCAAGATTCTTCAATGTATTATTTTCCTTTCAAAGAAACAAGTTAGGTCTTTTTTTCATCTTATTTTGACCAACCAACCAACAAACCTTTGAAATTATGTCAAACTCTCTATCCAAACTTTGACCTTTCTTTTGGAAATTAATAACTCTTTTTTATATAAAAGATCAAAATATGCTCTTGTAAAAAACAATATTTCTTCAAAGTAAACGGAATTTTTTCTTCTTTTTCTTAAAAATAACGCATGAGAATAACACTAGATCTTACTAATTGAATAAATTTATTACTAACATATCTATTAAACTAGCATTAGTGTTTTAAATTTCATACCCAACCCCTTGTGTTGAATTTAATTTAAAATATTGGAATGTTATTGAAGTTTTAATTTCTTTCCCTTTTTTATATTGCAATCATCTTGTAATTTGAAAATAGAATCAATTTAAAGCCACCATTAATTGTTGTATTATTTAAACTTTCCTATTTTGTTATTGTTACATTGTTTAAGATAGTCTAAATTAATATTAATATTTTATATTAAAAATATTTATTATTAAATATTTATAATTGTAGTATATATTTAACATTAAAATATTAATATAAATATTTTTCAATAAAATACTTAAAAGATTATTTAAAATTCAAAATTACTAAAAATATTATAATAAAATTGTAATGTTAAATAATTTATTATAATTCGGTTCTATTAATTGATCGGTTAACCGTTTGAATACTCTTAATTATCAGAACACTAATTTATGAAACATAAAAAAAGATAACTTTAACTCACATAACCTCTGCATGCAATAGAAAAATTGTGAGAGGATCATAGATGAGATAATTTTATTGAATTTTGAATGATTTTATCTCCCTTTACTTTCTAAACAAGAGAAAGCAGATTGATCAGTGGGCTTTGTTTGACTTGTCTTTCTTGGTAAGATCAATACTAATCAAATCCGCGTCGGTACGAGAATGTCAACTGATGCAAGTAGTAGTTATTGCCGCACTAGTGTTGAGTCGATAGATCGTATTATGCGAAAATGTGAGATTGCTGTTGAAGTTTGTAATGATGCAAGAGCCTGTACCGTACAGCATGATTTCTTTCAAGTTGACTTTGCGGTATGGGTTCAAAGGAATGCAAAATCAACCCGATATATGACCGGAATGATGCGTTGGGGTGGATTATGGAGGAATAGAAACGACAGAATCTTCCTGAACTACTGGAGACATTTTGCGTTGTGCCGAGAGACTAACAGCTGAGACTTTCCAAGCCATGTCGAATACAACTCAAATGGTTTCTAAGGGATTTCAACGGCTAAACTGGAAAAAGCCTCTTAACACGGATGATGTTAGATTTGGGTATAGCCTCAGCAGGTGGTCTCAGTCGCGACCGTAATGGGGCTTGGATTGCCAGGTTTCTGCCTAAAATTGGTCGACCTGAATTGTGGGGAAGTCGTCAAGGCCTGATGCTCATGCTAGCTAAGTTTAAAGGCTTGCAAAACCTGATCATTGACGTCGATGTATGTGTGTTGCACTTAGGTGTTAGCATTTGATCAAATCCACCGAAAATTTTTGAGTTAACAAGTTTTATTTTATAATTTTGATTTGATTTGAAGTTTTTCAATTTGAGTTGAGTGAAATTAAATTCGAGTTAAATTTAAAAATTAAACATGCCAAATTAAAATCTTGTAAATTTGAAACCATGTATAGTTGAAAATTTTTCAAAGCAAAATAATAAAATAATACTTTAATATGCTAAATTTGAATCATTAATTAATTTATTTAGGTCTCAAAAATTATTATTTTAGAAAATTTTAAAATTTTTAACTTTTTTATACTTTTAGAATTTTTTTAGTTTTTTAAAAAATATAATTTTTATAATTTTTACAAACATTTTGAACTCTCTTTTTTTTGTAATTTTTGTTGAGAAAGATTAACTTACTCATTTTCAAACTTGACAGGAACAAAAAGAATATTTACAATAATCTATTATTCAAATTGTAAAATTTAATTCAAAACTCAAATTACTTATTTGAATTAACTTAAAATTCAAAAAAATATTCGAATCAAATCAAATTTTATTTCTGGAAATAGATAGGCGATAAATTTGGCACAATCTTTGGATCTTAGTAATCATTATTTGGACTCTCCACCTCAAAGTCTCTCCAATGCTTGTTGTGGTGGAGGTGTTATTAGATATTTATATTTATCGTAAAAATAAATATTCTTAAAATTTGTAGTAAAAAAACAAATTAACTTAAATTAAAAAAAACGCTTCCTACTCAAGAACCACGTTGTTTCTCAACATTTAAGCTTCCTTTCACCGGAATTTTGCTTGAAGTCATGAAAAAAAAAAAAATTCTAAAAAAGGTATTTTTATTTTAAAACGTTTTTTCTTTTAAAAAAACAGTAAAGCTGCTAAAAAAAAAAAAACAACAGCTTTCCTACTCAAGAACCACGTTGTTTCTCAATATTTAAGCTTCCTTTTCACCCCATTTTTGCTTAAAGCTCGTATCAAAAAAACATACAATTAAATTATGGTATATTCATAATGTAGTGAAAATAATTTATTTAATAAATAAATATTTATAAAAAAATAATCGAAAACGATAAAATTAAATATATTAAACATTATGTTGTTTTAAGTTCAAATAGCACATTTTTTTAAATTTTACATAAACTATATAAGATAAAAATATTCTCATCATAATGCTTGTCATTTAATCAAAAGTATGTATATTAATATTCGTTTTATGGGTGATATTAACTCAGTTAATTCTTTAAATAGTAAATATAGATATCAATTCATGAATTTTAAAATTTATATAAATAATTAAAAATTATTGATACAATAAAATATGCCTATATAATATGAATATACAATTTTCAAATCTATTACTTAACGGAAGTAATTTCTTAATTTCAGGCAAAAAGGAAAACCATTAATAATTAAACTAAAAAAATGATAAATTATTTTATCTATTGCTGATAGAGTTTTGGTTTAATACTTGATTTGGCCCTTGTACTATAATGAAATTCTTATTTTGACCATTTTTTTTTCTTTATTCTTTCAGTATTTTATCTCTCTACCCTTGATATTTTCATTAAAAACCAAAATCTCACGTGGCTATTTTAAACCATTTCCATTATTTTTTTATCAAGTAAATTTTTTTTTAGTTAAATTAAAATTTTCATTTATAAATGTGATAATTTTTATAAATAATAAAAATATTTAAAATGTAAAATTTAATAATATAATGAACAACCAAGATCATATCGTGTTTTTATATATTATATATATTATATTATATTGATGTGTACTTAATTTTTGCAAAAAAGTAAGTATTTATTTCCATAATTATAAATTATATTTAATATTTTTACACTAAAATAATATTTGTATATAAAAAATCAATATAATTGGTTGGGTTACTTTAAATGATTGAATTGATTTGCTGAAGAATTCCATTCTATTATTTTGTAATGAAATTAATATTTAATTTTATGTCTCGAACGGTTATATATTTAAAAAATGAAAAATATATATTTTGTTTTTTTTTCTAGGCATTTATCTATTTGAACCTTCTTTTACGAGATAATTACGTCAGAAAAGTGCCAAAACTAAAGAAAGGTCTAATCTTTCGCTACCCCTGTACTCTTCATATATTTTCAATTTAATCCATCTATTTTTAGTTAAATTTATCTGCTTGTCTTAATTCAAAAATTAATGTCCAATTGATAGCAGTACTTATTGACTTTCATTAAATATAAATATATGCTATTAGCTCGATTTCAATTTTTAAATTAGAATTTTGAATTAGAAAATCAGTATTTAAATTTAAAATAAAAATTTATTAATAGTGTTATCAATTCAACCTTAAATTTCCATTTTCTCTAAGTTGATGATAGCCAGCAGTGGTGAACCCGGCCTGCAAGCGACTTGGACTCCCTAAAATGAAAATTTTCTATTTAAGCCCATTAAAATTTTAAATTTGTAATGGTAAAATTACATTTTGACCTCCAAAAATGATAAAAAATTAATTTAATCATTTAAAAATTATAAAGATATAGACTATTAAAATAATAAAATTACATTTTTACTATCGTAAAAATATACAATTAATTTCGCTCCCCTCAAAAAATTTCTAGTTTCGCCCTGATAGTCGGTAATCCATTGACTGGATTTTAGTAAGTAATATGTGGAAATAATAAGTTGACGTAACATTACACATATGGTAATATGTTTGGTGCATCAAATTTTGAAAATATCAGAACTTTACTCAATGAATTTAACAATTATTGTTTGAAGATGATTGAAATTTCAAATTTTAGAAAGTACATATACTAAAAATGACCAAATAAAAGCATAAGGATTAAATCCATAACTTTTGTTAAGAATAGGGACTAATAGAAAAATTAAACCAAGTGTTAAATTCCAAAATTCTGAAAAGCATAAGGATTGAGAATAGAATTAAACTCCTAAAGAAGCTTTACATCGCGAAACATGTTTCGGTGGAAGAAGTGAAGTCGTGTGCCCGATTGCCTGCTCATTGATATTCATAACCTGTCAGAACATCAATAGTTTAAAAACTGGCGAACTCTTGTTTCGTTATTTTTGTATGGGTTTTATAATTTATTTATTGGTGAATTATAATAAAAAATAAAATTCGAATAATAAATATAATTAACGCGGTTTGAATTTAAATTATATTTAAAATTAAGAGTATTTTGAACAAATTTATAATTTATTTTAAGAAGGAATAATTTCGTTTTCATGGTTATAACATGAATTGTTATTCTCTAAAATTTATCATAATACCCAGAACGAGATTTCTTCTCAGTTACATGAAAAAGTGGAATTTAATCCTAAATCCCAATACTGATAAAGTAATTTCTCAAGGAAAAAAGAAAGTCCATTGTTTCGTAAAATAGACAGGTGACAGTCATTGGTGTGGCTTTGGAAACGTGTTGAACATTCCTAGTTCTTCCTTTTTTCTGAAAATCAGACTTTGCTTTTGATGTGTGAAAACAAACATACTAGATCTGAAGTTCCTTTTTCTGGTTATTTAAGGACCTCTCTCCCTTGGGTCTTTCTTATCATTCAATTATCTTCTTCCCCCTTTCTTTGATTTCTCTCAATTCTTCCTACTTTCAAGGTACGTCTTTTTATCATTGCATGCACTGTTTCAGTAGGTTGCTGGTTTATGTTTGTTTCCCCCAGAACATTTAAGCTTTTTCCTTTTTTTAAGGTTGTAGGGAAGTGAAGAAATGGTGAAGATTTGTTGTATTGGAGCTGGTTATGTTGGAGGGCCGACAATGGCGGTCATTGCACTCAACTGTCCCTCCATTGAAGTTGTCGTTGTTGACATCTCGGTTACTCGAATCTCAGCCTGGAATAGTGACCAATTACCAATCTACGAGCCAGGTCTTAATGAAGTGGTCAAACAATGCAAGGGAAGGAACCTGTTCTTCAGCACAGACGTAGAAAAACATGTCTCCGAAGCAGAAATAATCTTTGTCTCTGTAAACACACCGACCAAAACCCGAGGTCTCGGTGCTGGCAAAGCTGCAGACCTTACATATTGGGAAAGTGCAGCAAGGATGATTGCAGATGTATCAAAATCCAACAAAATCGTCGTCGAGAAATCGACGGTTCCGGTCAAAACCGCCGAAGCCATCGAACGGATCTTGACACATAACAGCAAAGGGATCAAATATCAAATTCTATCCAACCCAGAATTTCTTGCCGAAGGGACTGCAATTCAAGATCTGTTTAAACCAGACAGGGTTCTTATTGGTGGTAGGGAAACCCCTGATGGTTTAAAGGCAATTCAAGCATTGAAAGATGTTTATGCTCATTGGGTACCTGAAGATCGTATCATTACGACTAACCTTTGGTCTGCCGAGCTTTCTAAGCTTGCGGCTAATGCATTTTTAGCTCAACGGATTTCATCGGTTAATGCAATGTCAGCTCTATGTGAAGCTACCGGTGCCGACGTTTCACAAGTTTCCCATGCCGTCGGTAAGGACTCGAGGATCGGACCAAAGTTCTTGAATGCTAGTGTTGGGTTTGGTGGATCTTGTTTTCAAAAGGATATATTGAATTTAGTATATATCTGTGAATGCAATGGATTACCCGAAGTTGCTAATTATTGGAAACAAGTGATTAAAGTGAATGATTATCAAAAGAATCGATTTGTAAACAGGGTGGTGTCGTCGATGTTCAACACAGTTTCCGGCAAGAAAATTGGCATAATGGGATTTGCATTCAAGAAAGATACGGGTGATACACGGGAGACTCCGGCCATTGACGTGTGTAAAGGGTTGTTGGGGGATAAGGCTCGGTTGAGTATTTACGATCCGCAGGTGACTGCGGATCAGATTCAGCGGGATTTGACGATGAACAAGTTTGATTGGGATCATCCAATTCATCTTCAGCCCATGAGTCCAACCGGTGTGAAGCAAGTGAGTATTGCTTGGGATGCTTATGAAGCCAGCAAGGGTGCCCATGCTTTGTGTATTCTTACAGAATGGGATGAATTCAAGACGCTTGATTACCGGAGAATTTTCGACAATATGCAGAAACCGGCGTTTGTGTATGATGGTCGGAATGTGGTGAATGTGGAGATGTTGAGGGACATTGGTTTTATTGTGTATTCCATTGGGAAGCCGCTTGATCCTTGGCTCAAGAACATGCCTGCTGTGGCATGATGACCTCTCTCTCTCTTTTTAACTATACTGCTGTGGGAAAACTTCATTTTACATATTTTTATTTTTAACACCAAAGTTTGTACTTTTTATTTATTTATTTATTTATTGTTGTTGCTCGCTTTTTCTTTCAAATTATATTTATAGCAAAATTTGTTATTTCTATGAAACTAGATGTAATTTTATTTACCTGATACTATATTATATATTATTGTTGGTTAAGGCAAGAATACGAGTATTCTAATTCGAATCTTATCATATAAAATTGGGTTTTCAATTATGTTGAGTGTTTTTCTTCATCTTCTTTAGATAGTAAAATTATATATTTATATGACATAAATATTGTTTATTGATGTGATATACTAGGTAGGTTCTATGCATGTCAACACATATCATATTATAGATTTAAGACGTGTCTATGCGATCTCACGTGTGGCTTCACAAGAGAATATAGGTGCCTCTCTTACCAACACTTAACCTCATGCGAGCTCACCTTGTGAACTCATTATACAAGCTCAATATGGATTCGGCCCAGACCCGTACGGGTTGTGGGCTCAACCCGTATCGTTGGACTCAATTTCATTATTTGAAAAGTCATTTTTGTGTTTCTTATAAAAAATTATACATATTTCCACCAAAGCTTATTTCACAATTTTAAGATTTAAATTTATTTATTCTCATTAATTCATCACAGATTCATATATATAACTTAAACAAACATTCCGAATCACATACAAATCATAATCAATCTAACTTATTAATTTCAAATTTTTATCATTTAATTTCATACGTATTCATTTATCAAATATTTAATGGAATCAAGTATATAATAATTATGTCAAAATCTATACCTCAGGTTTCACAAAACAATCTCTGAAATTTAAATTTTACAGTTTTTATGATTCAGTCCTTAAAATTCTAAATTTACATAGTTTTAACAGTCCCTAAAAATTGGATATTCTTATTTTTACAGTTCAGTCCTAAATCCCAGTTTGCACATATTTTCAAAACAGTCCCTTTTCTAAAATTTCCATATTTTACAATTTAGCCCCTACAACTAAAAGTGTCAAAATTTCCACAAATTAGTCCCTTATTTTTTAACCATTAAACTTTCATATTCTGTTTTCAGAATTTTAAATTCTCAAATCATATAATCATCCTAAAAACTCATGTTTTGAAGTCTTTACAATTTGGTCTTCTAATTTAAAACATTCTAATTTAAGTACAAATTTTCCAATACTTTAGATATCATATTATTATATTCTTATCATAGAAATCCAAAATTTAATTTCTCTATTTAATTCCTTGATTTTGAAATTTTGCATAATTTTAAGTTTAGTCTTAATTTAAAAATGTATCAAATTAATCACTTAAAATCATCCACCAAATTATTCATAAAATCATTCACCATTCACATCATACATGAACATAATATATTCATCACTTAGAACGCAGAAAATAATTATACATTCCAATAAACATATAATAATTTGAACAACTTACCCATGCTTTCTCCGACTTCCATCTTCATCTTCAAGCATCCATGATTGGTTTCATTCGAAAGGACACCCTTGAATCAGAATTGAATGTGATATCTCACTTTAATTTTAAAGAATTTTAAGTTAAAAAATATGCTTGAATAAAAAAATGGACCAAATTAAAATAAATGGAAAACTTTTTGTAGATCAGAAATAATTTAATATTTAATTAAAAAAATCAGTGGTTCACATTTAATCACATGATTTAAATTCAATGACTATAATTTTTCTCTTTTTATAATTTAAAATTCAAAAATAATATTCAATGACAAAATGACGAAATTGCTCTTTAAAATATCTTATCATATTTAAGACATAACGGTAAAATGTACTTTACCTTTTTCCATCACTCATTTATTCGAAACGTGGCATACTTATGTGTCCTCTCATAAAATGGTATAATTACAATTAAGCCCTATCTTAATTTTCAGACTCCACCTATCAATTCAAATCCATGTCACATTAAAATAATATTTTTTAAAATTTTTCCTCTTTTTTTTTTATTTGCACGTTTAGTTCATATTTCACAAATTTTCAATTTAATCTTCACTAACATTTCACTATTCATTCTTTTTTTTTTTCACTGTCAAAATTTTGACTTTACTATTATTATTCAATTGATAAACTCGTACTTTTGAGAAAATTTGTTATTTATTTTTTGAAATATTACTATTAATGATACTGAGATTTTTGAGTTGTTACATGCTATATATGAATTTTATTCGATTTTTTTTTATTTTTATCTGTTGTTATATTTCATACTGATTTGATTTTATGTATAATGATTTGTTTGCCTTCCAATTTCATAAAAAAATCATTTTAACTCTCCATTTAATTTCTCGATCTCTTTTAACTCTTAAAGTTGTGCTATTTATCAAATCATCTCAAAATGGATATAAAAGTTAATGTTTACTAACTTTGCTAACATGACCACGTGTGTTCCATGTTAATAATTTAATTAATTTTTTAAAATTTAAAATTATTAAAAATGTATAAATATTATATATAATATTTTTTATTTTTAAAAAATGAATTAATTACTAATGCGGCATACACATGGACTGCCATTAACAAAAATTAAAATTTTCATCCATTTTAAAGTAATTTGACAAACAATGTAAATTCGAAAACTAAAAGAGATAAAAAATTAAATAGATGACTAAATTTTTATGCCTTGATTTTATATTATATTTCTTATTTTTTTTTGGTAAAAAAAGGAAAACATTGTTTTATAGAAGAACATTTCGAGAATTAAACTCAAAGCCTCTCACACCCAAAGCAAGAATCATATCACTAAGACCAAACACCCAGTTTTTCTATATTATAATTATTTGAAATGTACACATACTTTATTAATAATAAATTAATAAACCTTTCAAAGATGTACATTTAAAATCAAGACGAGTATTCTAACTTGTGTTCGAGTTTTCAGTAAGGCTTTCTCAAGATCATACTTTCGTTTACGCTTTTGTATTTATATTTAAATATTTATTTAACAGTGTGTTTGGATTGGAATAAGAGAAAAGAAAGTTAAGTAACTGAAGGGAAATTATTTTTCTTTCTCTTACTTAGATAACATATTTTTTATATGAGCGGGAAAATGAAGGTTGCTGAGATTCCCTCACTTTCACTTGTTTTCCTTTTTTTTTTTTTTTTTGAGGTTGGTAGGGGGGGGGGGGGAGTGAGGAAAGAAAGGTTAATAATTTTTTATTTTTTAAAATGTCATTTTTAGTCTATTTAAAATCGTCAGTTATATAATCTTACTCTTCTTCAAAACTTGAAATTTCATTAATACAAAATGTGATATTTTTTTGATAATTTCTATACCTTCAATTCCAGCTTTCAGCTGTTCACATAAAACACCATATATTGATACAAGTAAAAGCTGCAGATACTGCTAAAGAATACAGTGTTAAATGAAAATTGTGGTAATCAAGTTGATTGTCTGGAGGGTAAGATTAAACCAAGAAATCGGTATCCGAAAGTTCAAGGACCTTGTGATCACCAATGGGGTGTACTCCGGGCCGGAACGCGTTCCCTTCAATATACCTGGAATTGGCGTAAAAGAAAGGGGTTAGATATTTGTTTCTTTTTTTCACCTTTGTGGTTTTGTATGTAATAAGTGATGAAAACCACTCACAGTTCTTTCAAGAGAGGATGCTTATAGAATGCATTGGGAATTCGACCTGAGAATTGGTTATTATCCAAGTACCTGTTAACGTCAACCATCGAGACCACATGTTAAATATCGCAAGAATGTATGCATTCATGCGAAATCCGTATTTCACATACTAAAACATGAAAAGAAAAGTCCGTATTTCTAAATCAAACTAGACTCAAGTGTGTTAGAAAATCTCACAAATATGTTAGCTTCGGAATATCGGTGAGTGCCGTTGGTATCACTCCAGACATCTTGTTGTACGAAAGGTATCTGAAACCAATAAAAAGAAAGTAAAAAAAAAAAAGAGCCAAGAGTCTCATAAAATACAAAATCAATATGTTATTGGTACTTACAATATCTCCAAATTTGTCAGATTTGCGAGCTGAGCCGGAACCCCTCCGGTCAAATAATTGTTATTCAAATATCTGTGCATCAAATGCAAGCCTTAAGCAACTTTGAATGTGATCACATGGAAAAACAAATCATTGCACAAAATAATGGACAAGTTCAGGGGCGAACCAGGGAAAAAATTATAGGGGGGCAAAGAGCAATTTCCCCTCTACTAATTTAAAATTTTTAAAAATTTAAAGGACCAAAATGGCAAAATAACCATTTTAGGGGGGCCGGGACCCGTGCCAGAGCCCTTAAATACGCCTCTGGACGAGTTCCATAGCACATTAACCAACTAAAATTAACATACAGATTTCGTAGAACTGGGAAGCAGCCTTCAATACGAATAAGCTCCCGAATGGTACCGACCAAATGGTTATTACCGACATCCCTGGAGAAACAAACACAATCGTTTGGCATAATAACGAAAAAAAAGTTTTCATAGAAAGGTAATGCAAATAGCAGATAGTATGCTTACAAGTGCCGAAGGTTTTGTAAAGTGCCCAATTCGGGTGGAATTCGCCCAGTAAAACGGTTTTCTTGAAGATAGAGATAACAGAGCTCAGGTAGATTTGCAAGCTCCTTTGGGATCTCGCCCTTAAAATTATTAAAGCTCAATGACCTGAAGAAAGTTCAATTAGATATTCCCGAACTCATTCCAACATGCAAGCACATAAAATCACATTCAACACTGAGAGAGATACTTTGGGAAATATAAGAAGAAAATACTCACAGATGGTTTAGTTTTTTAAGCTCCCCGATCTCCGGAGGAAGGACATCTTGGAGCTTATTCCACCTCAAATTTCTGTACAATTCATCGAAGTTGGTCATTGGAAATTAAAAGAAACATATTCTCGGATGAAAGATAATGATATTTTGAAGAAAATAGATTGTTTTTGTCAGTAATTTTATCTGCCATTTATGGAAATGAATGGTGCGTTTTTTAAATATTGGTCTAGATATCACAACAGGATTAATATTCAATAATGAAGCTTGGATCAACCGATGATTATAATGTAGAAAACTGTGGACATGGTTATGATATTTTTATACATGCCAATGTTGCTTCAACTCTATTTTATTTAGGGTAAACTACACAAATAATCACTTTTGTTTGTCTCAGATTACATTTTAGTCACTTATGTTTGAAATGTTACGTTTTATTCACTTATGTTAGTATTTTGTTACGAAGTGATCACCGTGCCGTTAAGTTCTATTATCTCCCTAACGGTAATCTTAAATGACAGTCCAACTAGATTTTAAGTGCCAACTCGGATTTACAAATGGAATGAGAATAAATCTTTAATTAAATAAATTTAATTAATTATAATTTTAAACCCTAAACCTTAATTGAAAAAAACACTAAACCTGTTTCCATACACCTCTCTTCTTCTTCTTCTCTTTTGATTCCAACATTTTTAATTACAAATCTATCTCAAAACTTGAATCTTTGAAACCCATTAATTCAAAGATTCAATATCTTTGATTCCAATATCTTCTTCCCGTTAAGTGTTTTTGGGTTAATGGGTTTTAAAGATTCAAGCTTTGAGACAGATTTATAGCTAAAGATATTGAAATCAAAAGGGCTGAAGATGAAGATGAAGAAGAGAAATGTGTGGAAATAGGTTTAGTGTTTTTCAGCTAAAGTTTAGGATTTAAAAATGTTAATTTAATTAAAGATTTATTCTCATTCCATTTGGAAATCCAAGTTGGCACTTAAAATCTAGTTGGATAGCCACGTAGGATTACCATTAGGGAGATAATGGAATTTAACGGCAGAGTGATCACTTCGTAACAAAATACTAACATAAGTGACTAAAACGTAATATTTCAAACATAAGTGACTAAAATGTAAGCTGAGGCAAACAAAAGTGACTATTTTTGTAGTTCACCCTTTTATTTATTTATTTTTTATGTACTTGTCCAACCCTATTTTATTTATTAATTTTTTATGTACTGTGTCCAACCCATTTTCGTAAACAAATGTAGAGATATGGCCCTCCAAAAATATGGAAAACCTAAGGAAAAAAAAAAGGAAAGATTAAACATATCCATGCCAGGCACATACTGTATCTGACACTTATCCTAGAATCCCGTACTATAGTAGCATGCTATAACCTAGCTGGTCTGCATAGTATGCTTCAGAGAAATTACTTCACTAACAATAAAGACCTGGAAATCATAATTGCTTCACGTATGGAAAATTGGAATATAAGAATGTGAAATGAGTCAATTCATACAGATATTTAGAGAGAGTTACTCTAAAGTCATCCACATAACAGTATAACAAGGAAGAAAACTTACAACACTCTAAGTCGTCTTAGCCGACCAATTTGTGGAGGAATTGGGCCAGTCAGCTTGTTGTTATGGAGATCCCTGTCACATTAGAAATGTCAAGAAGGAAAAATAGTTCCCCTTAGAAATCTGAAAGCTAAAACATCTACATGATAACCCATCTACACGATTATGATATTTTATGTGAATATATATATGTACTTTTTTGTTAGTGAGAACTGAGACTAACCACATACTAAAATACCATAGAACGGGTTATTTCATCACTATTTCAGGGGATCGTAATTTATGTAAACGTTGAAAGCATTCGAACGAGTGATGTATAAGTTATGCACATGAACTTATACAGACATGCAAATATGCATCAGGCATAGCAAGGTGATAGATGCAGGTGAGAAGATTATGGGGACGATATAAAAAAGACTCCATGCTTGCATCAGTTTTCGAGTTATTGAGTTTTTTTTTTTTCCAATTGTAATGCCAATCTCATCTGCATGTTCTATGGATCAAAAGCATGAAATAACACTCAAGTACATGCAACATTCTAACTCCTAAAAACCATGGTTTAAAATAGGACTAGTGGTTGAACCAATCAGACCACTGATTCCCGGTTCAACTGCCTGTCCAGTTTTAATTAAATGAATTATTAAAAATTCATAAAAACTTCAACAAAATAATTAAAAAATTATAAAACCAGTTCAAGCACCGATTCAACCAGTTCTTTATCTTGGTTCAATCGGTCCCGAGTGATTTGCTTAAAAGCCAGTTCAACCGTTTTGTCAGACCGGTATATCGGCTGGTTTCTGGTCCAACCAGTAGGTCCGGCCTGGTTCCAACAACCATGCTAAAATCTCCAAAATGAATTTATGGGTGTCAGACTTGATTTTGTAATCTACAAGTTCGTGTTAACAAGGGATCTGATTATCATTTCGGAGCACAGTCAAGAAAAAAACAGAACATGTTTCCTTTCATATCTGAGAAACAAAGATTTTAGCTTAGTACATGAGAAAGAGTGAACTCACAATCTTGTTAAATCCAATAAATTAGTTACAGCAATAGGAAAAGGACCAACAATGGATACTGCATAGACTTCCCTGTAAAAGAAAATAGTAATAATAACAATTCAAGGTCAGGGTCAATACAAGCCAATAGAATAACATACAATAGTAAATCAAGGCAGAAAAGTAGTCACTTGAATATCTTTCAAGTAGCCTCTAAAATGAGATAAGATACAAATCGAAGAAAAAAAAACACATAGAATGAGAAACTAAAAGGTGTTTGAATTCAATCATGACAGAACAGTATTCACCTCGGCATCTTTCCCCCAATCCGTAATGTAAGATATAAACATAAATGTGAATGAAACATAGAATGTTGAATCAATGGTGAAATACATTTGCATTGTTCATTAGATAAACAAAGGCATTAGAATTCAATCATGGCAGAGCGGTATTCATTTCAGCATCTTCCCCCCAAACCGTAGCATAAGATATAGATACAAGTTGGAAGGAAATACAGAACAAGAATCAATAGCAAAAGGCATTTGCATTGTTCATTAGATTGCACTAGTGAAGCAAAGACACATCCCTTTCACTAATAAGCATATTAAGCAAAAACAGAATGCATAGCAGATATGATACATACAGTTCAGTAACAACTCTATAGTCTCCTTGAGTCGAACATGTTACACCAGACCAAGGCGGTAAATCACCATCACCGCAAGGATCATCCCCGATCCATGCATATACAACTCTCCATCCAAGTGATGCTTTTATCTCATTTAACGCTTTTACTGCAATAAAAAAAACCAAATATCAAACCGTTGCATCAAACATATTTATGTTCTATTTTAATTTTCTTAATGATGATAGCTTCCATTCTCCCAAAATCTGCAGTGACAATAAACATCAGATATCCCTAAAAACCAACTTTAAATTTCTGATTAATCGATTTAAGTTGGCTAAAAAAGATGAAAACACAAGAGAAGAACCAAAAAGAGCACAATTACTAAAAGAAACAGTTAGTTTGGACCCAAAAGAACATTGGGGATTTTACTTTATATAAAAAATGACATTCTGGGTAAACTTTTTTTCCTTCTATATAAATTCTTTCTAGCCATATTTTCTCAGAAACCAAACAGAGCAAAAAGAAAGGAAAACTTACCATCTCTCTTGAGAGTTTTGGAGTGAGTAATGGAGACTGAGAAAGCCAAAAAGCAAATCAAAGTTAGTGGCCAAAGGGAAACCATTTTGGGGAGCATCGACAAAGATCTAACCCCAAATGAACTGAAATTGAGCTCCTTTTCTCCTTGTAATTTTTAAGAAAAAGGTAAATAGGAGATCCGCCCATGTCCAGTTGGCAACTTTCTATATTCTAAGATTTAGAGGGTAATTTTATACTTTAGTCTTTCCGTGTTGACCTTCGCCGACACTCTTACAAATGGTTTTTGGACCAAATTTACAGAAATGGTTAATAAAAGTGATTTTTAAATTTCATTTCTATATTTATTTTTGTTATTTTTATTTTCCAAAAAAAGTTAGGAAAATTGGATGATAGAAAATTTTCAATTTAGTTGTTTTTATATTTGATAAAATTTTAAATTAATAATGGTAAATTTGTATTTTGAACCCTTAAATATGATAAAATTTTGATTCAATTTTTTAAAAATTATAAAAATATAAACTATTAAAATGATAAAATTATATTTTTACTTACATAAAAATATATAATTTGATTCTGACTCCTCCCAAAATTTTGACAAGAAATCCAATCTTATATTTACTTAGAAATTATTGTATTTTCCATATTTTTAAATAAAGTATAAAATATTAAAATAATTTAACAATGTTATATGGTTAAAAATGTTTTTAATAATTTTATTTATTTATTTCCTAACATATCATTATTGACAATATTTAAATATATGATTTACATAAAAGAATTGAAATGATATCGCATTTTACAAAAACTATCGTATCACAAATAAACTTTTAATGGAGAGAAGATATTGCAATAAAAATTTCCAAATCCAAAAAAATTTCAAACCCGAAAAACTTGAACTTAAATTCATCCAAATCTGAAAGTAACTCGATTCAAGTAATCCCGAAAAATCTCATTTACCACCTTTATATTTACGTAACAAAAAGATAATGTAAATTTATTAAATATATATTTAATATTAAATAACTCTTCCATTGCACGGAAAATTTATACTTTGGTCTTTTCATATTAATGAATCATCTGTATCATCTCTCTCTGAGAGCATAATTATAAGGAATCCAAAATTCTGACAAAATAAATGAACCTGTTATAGAGAAAGTTAACTGTACTCGACATATAAACCTATGCTAAGAGACATCAATCATCTTGTAAGCAGCCAAGGGAACACATCAAGATCAATTAAAAACCTCTACACATCCAAGTTATAACCTGCCTTTGACACTCATGTTGTGCAGGATATAAGTACAAAGATATAATCTTCCAAATACACTTTAAATATATATTAAATTACGAAAAGAGATATATTCATATCCAACACTCAGCATCAAAATTCGAGTGACAAAAATGCCAAGTCAAGGAACATAGAGAAAATTGATAAAGCAAATAAGTAGCAAAGAGCTGGATTGTATTAATAGATTGTGAGAAACAAAAACCAGGTGATAGTCTTAAAAACCAAGTTGTGTGTGCATGGAATTACACTGGACAGAAGGCTTTGACAGGATGGCAAGCAAGAACAAGCAAGTCCAAAAATCAAAATTTTCAATTACGAAGATCTACTTTCTGAGTAATCGACGAGCACGTTGGTTTGCACCTCGGACTCGAAAATTTAACTCATCCACATCGTCTTGGAGACCATTCAGACTTTTGTTTTGCCTGCGATAATGTTAAGCCAAATTATTTTCTAATGTAGTTACATAACCAAAAAAAAACCAGGCTACCAGTTGAGAACATTAACAAGAAACCAACCTTTCAATTTCAGATCCCATGTCAATGGCCATATCCTTCAGTTCTCCTAGTAGATCACTTAAATTGGAGAGGGCAACGTCTTGCTTTGATTTTTCAACCTGTTACGACAATCCCAGAAATATGCAACAAGTTGCCTTTTAAATTAGTGGCTTGTTTCATGCACTCACTAATCATATAATTTTTTTTTATATTTTTGGGAAAAAACAGGCACAACACACACCTCAACTTTTTGAAATGTATTTGTGGGCTCTGGGGGCGGTGTTTGAGACTTTGAACCTCCACGAGGAACAGGAGTCAATCCAAGCTTCTCCCTTTGTTCCAAATGGGCACCCCTTCTTTGTGAATCATCTGTATTTTGAGTAAGTTACACATTCAGTTCAGGAAAACGCGACAAAATAGACCAATCAGAAACAACTCTGAAATCACCAGTAGCCTCTAATTATAGGAAATTATACATTCCAACTTATCATATAGAGTGAAAACGAACATAATTCATGGAGGGAAAAGAAAGAAGATGACCTCTTGTGACAATAGGGCCAACGATTGCACGAGTCTTCTTTGGCTTCCAACTTTTAGAGAATATACCTCCAAGGCTTCCAAGAAGCTTCTCACCCTGCAATTGAAAAGAACTATCATTCAAAGCATCCGTTTAATTGCATAAGATCAATGCAGAAGAGGTTAGTTTAATTGAATTATCATTCAAGAAGAAATGAAAGATGAAAATGCATAGAAGGAGCAAATTTTAATGGAACACCAATTATCAATTCTAAAATGTAGTTAAACTATAATGTTACCAATTTCAAAGACTAGTTTCATTGGATCAAAGATTTTCCCTTTGTAAACTGTCTGAAGGCTCACAACTCATGAACTGTATAGCACAATAGATCAGAGAGATTGCCGGTGGCAGCACAAGACAGCAGCTTTTACAAACTGTTGCAAGTAAGTTCAGTGAGTGATCTTATAAGCGTCAAGTCAGTTTCTTACAATGTAGCCTATTGGGAGAGGAATCAAGGGTTTCCAGGTTCAGGAAGTTTCGGACCTGATAGTATAAACATTTCATAGTATGAGTGAAAACTGGAGCCTACTTATTTAAATATTATGTGACCCCTTATGATCATCATGCTAACACGAACAAATCCAAATATCTTGTTTTAGAAAAATATAAACTGTGAAAAAGAAGAAATCATAAAGCTTTTCAAGTTTTTGTATCCTAAGGTTATTCTTCAATCATCTAGTGTATGGTTTTCATCCCGAAAATAAAGAGAGGGTTTGTAATGAAGTAGTCTCTTGGATGAGGAACAAAGGGTTTCCCGGTTCATAAGTTTCGGAACCAATGTCATAAACATTTCATAGTTTGAGTGAGATGTCTAGGGGAATAATACAGGTTCAGTCTTAAAAAAGTCTAAATTCGAGCATCATTAAGATTTAAATTATAGGTAACTCCTTATGATCACCATGCTAACAACATGAACAAGCCCAAATACCATCATATTTCAGAAAATATAAACTATAGGAAAGAAGAAATCATATAGTTTTTCATGTTTTTTCTTCAACCATCTAGCAGCAAGTTTTCATCTAAAAAACGAAAGACATACCATACTAAGGTCATGATCGATGCCAGCAGCCGCATCATGTGTCCTGGTAATTTGCTCACCCTGCTGGTGTAAGGTAATCAAACTCTTGGTGGCACCTTCTCTCATTTCTTCTGCAATCTTCACACAGTTATTGACAGTCTTTGTAGTCTCCTCAGCCTTGTAGACAGCATAGTTCTCCAAATCTTGCACTGGTTGGTTCTCAATTCCTCCACAGTCATGGAAATCATTCTTATACTTGTTCTGCAATGCCGAAGTTTGCCAATACGAAGAGGAAGAAGAAGAGTTCACTTTCTCTTCATCATCATCAAACGGATTGGTCCTGAAATTAGGAGGATTCAAGGTAGGCTCAGAAGAAGTTGTTCTGGTAGGTTTAAGGGTTTGCATGTTGTCCAATTCATCATCGGAATCAAAAGGGTTGGTCCAAGGAGCAACACGCCCGGGATCAACAGAATTGAGCTTCGCAGTCTTCAATGGAGAACTCTTTAAACCCGACATTCCTTTAATGAGTTAAAAAAATGCTACTTGAACAAGCAGTTGATAGGAAGAAGTCAAATTTTATTTAATCTGCAAAGCAATCAACCATCACAAATTACAACATAGCAGCAAAGAGATATGGACATCATATGACAATCAAATCCGTATATGAGTGTCGAATATGAGTATGTATTTGACATGTGCATAATCAATCTTTTCAAGTCATATACCCTTATGTCTGAATATGTGCTGGACACGGATACTTCAAGCAAACAACATAGCAACAAAGAAATATAGACATATAATATACTACACAGACTCGGGTTCGAGTGTTGGACACTGGTATTTGTCTCACACATCTATGTTCAATTTTTTTCAAGTCATATACCCATGCTTATGCCCAGATATGTCCAGAGAGAGATACTTTAAGCAAAATGAAGAATCAGATCAACATAGGAGATATAAGACAGAAATACAACAAATTCAATAAGTAGACAATATATCCATTAATTTCTAATACCAAAGGTGAAGTGACCAGGAAGATAATGGAATTCAACTTCCAAAAATTCTTTAAAAGAAGAAAAGGTTAACTTGATTAAGCAAATTTCTTTCAACTATTCCTCCTAAAAAAATTATTACGGAGGGGAAAGGTTATTTATGTAATACTTGATAAAAGAGACTTGAAAGGGATCCAAAAGGCCAAAAGCCAACTAGAACTAGATCATGAATCACAAACAAATTAATGCAATCAAGAAGAGCAATACCCCATTATTCGAATCCTTTTTTTTATGATCCAAGACGAATTAAACTTAGTTAACTTGAAAATTTTCATCACTTTATAAAGTACCCAGAGATCAACAAAGAAGGAAAAAAGGGAAAAAAATTCCTCAGTTCCCACGGCAGGCAACCAAATATCGAAGCAACAGAGAAACCCATGAAGCAAACTTCAAAAAAAAAAAAAAAAAACAATCTCATAAAGAATTCAAGATATGATAAGTCGGGACTGCTTAAATTTTGAAAAGAAAAAAAGGACATAAAAAGACAAAAAATCACAACAAAAAGAGAAAAGGGAAACTGGGTTTTGTTTTGGTTAACCTGAAAGTTGGATTTGTTTGAATAAGAACATGCGAGGAAATTAAAACAATCCATATGTAGAAATCAAGACAAACAATGAAAGAAAGAAAGAAAGAAAGAAAAAGAACAGAACTGGGGAACTACCTGCAGAAAAAATCTTGAACAAGTTAAGAGAAAATGAAGTTCAAAAACTACAAAAATGAAAATCTAGAAGGAAAAAAATTTGAGTGTGTGCAAATTGGAGGAATCTTAAAGAGAGGGAGATGCATGAAATGCGGCCGAGAGCCGGAAATTTGAAAATTTGTAAGAAAGTGGGCAAATTGTAATTATCAAATTTTGTTCTGATTTCTTTTTTAAAAAAATTTCGTTTGATTTTAATTAACGGTAAACTGCACCAACTGTCCCTAAATTTGTTAAAAATTACATTTCAATCACCTAGTTTTCAGAAGTTACATAATAATCACTAACATTATCAAATTATTGCATTTTTGTAATTTTAAAATTTTCTAATATATTTTTTTAAAAAATTTAGTAAATTTTATTATTTTTTTATATTTTATATATTTTTTGTACTTTTATAAAAAAAATATATTTTTAATCATTTTAATCATTTAAAAATAATTCTCATTTTTAAAGATTTTAAAGATTTTTCGAATGATGATGTCTTCATATGACATGTGACAACGTATGATTGGTTGAATATCTCAATCGTTAATTTTTAACGTCCAAAGTACTAAACTAAAAACATCTAATAACGTTAGGAATTAAAGAGGACCAAAAAGAACTTCATGGACTAAAGTGCGGCAAGCGGTTTCATACTCTTATTCTTCTTTTTCTTTTACAAATTCATCATTTATTCTCTTAAATGTTAAGTTAAGATTTTACTTTTAACTATAAACAAAACATACATTTATGTTTAATGATCTAGAATGATCTGGAAAAAGCGAGTCGATATCGATCTGCATGAAAAAAGAGAAAAAGAAAAGGCAAAGAAGAGTGTAAAACAAAAAAAAAACAAATGAAAAAAAAAACGAGTAGTCAATGGGTATTTAATATTTTTTAGAGTAAACTATAATAATAGTCACTTTTGTTTGCCTTGAATTACATTTTAGTCACTTATGTTTGAAATTTTACGTTTTAATCACTTACGTTATCGTTTTGTTACGAAGTGGTCACTTTGTTGTTAAGCTCCGTTGCCTCCCTAACGACAATCTTACGTGGCAGTCTAATTGAATTTTAAATGCCAACTTGGATGTCCAACTGGAACGAGAATATGTTCTTAACTAAATAAATTTAATTATTGAAATTTTTAAATTAATTACACAGAACTAGAAAAAAAATTGTTCGTCTCATTTTTCTTTTAGTTTTCTTTTCCATTTTGATTGAAGAACTATTCTCATTCAAATTGACATTTAAAACCCATTTGGATTGTCATTAAGATTGCCATTAGGGAGGTAATGAAGCTTAACGGCTGAGTGGCTCTTTCGTAACAAAATGATAATGTAACATTTAAAACATAATTGACTAAAATGTAATATAAGGCAAACAAAAGTGACTATTTTTGAATTTACCCTTTTATGTGTGAAAGTTCAAAGACTGATTTTTTATGAGATTGGATGTGAAAAAATTAACTTAAAAATTCTTGGTCGTTCCTTGTTGTAATTGATTTTTTATATAATTTTTATTTATTTATTTTTAAGACTTTTTTATTTATTTATTTTAAATTATTGTTAAGAAAATTTTAAAATATCAAAATGATTTTTTAACTATAGTTCAGGGACCAAATTAACTATTAATCCTTTAAATTAAGGTGTAACATTAACTTTTTAACGAAAGGTAACAACTGAGTGAAAAAAGTGCAACGATTTAATAATATTAGTGATCATTATATAATTTCTGAAAGTTGAATGACCGAAATATAATTTTAAACAAAATTTAGATACATGTAATTTACCTTTTAATTAAAAAAAGTTGCGCTATTTCCATTTTAAATTAAATTTAAAAATAAACTCTCTCTAGAAAATTTGAACCTAAGGTATTGATAAGAACTTACTCTTGAAATCTTTTTTGATATCGACCATTAAAAACTTAATTTTCAAATCAACACAATTTATGAAGATGACTCCAAAAACAATCTTATTAAACTCACAAATATGAGACGGGCTGAGGCAACTTGATCGGGAAAATCACTCAACTCATGAACAATTGTATTTGTAATATGTGGTTGTTAAGTAAGGATAAAATTGAAACAAAAATAATTGAATGAAATAAAATATGAATGGAATTGAAAACATACTTTGGCATTAATGAAACTTATCTCCGAACTTAAGTAAAAAAAAGTCACGTGACTTTGTTGTTTATCAATGCTACCAAATGCCTTGTTATTTGGAACTCATGAGAGAGTTTAGTAATAAATTAGCTACCACGTTAGTTTCAAGCAAATCAAATGGGCCTTAGAGTATTATACATTTATATAAAATATTTTAAATTTTTATAATTCTATTCTAGAGTATAATTATATAAATTTTATATATTTATAATTCATTTTATGTAGACTTTGACATGTTTGTATATGTTTCATGTTGATGTTATTTTTCATGTCATGTCGTGCTTTGAACATTTTATTATTATGATTCAATTTAGAAGCTAATTTATTTGCTAATAACATTTCTTGATTTTCAAGATATTTTTGCATAACTTCTCATACTAATTTAATTTAATTTAAAGAAAGACTTGAGTGTTTATGTCATCAAGTTTTAATTATTTTTTGTGTAAAATATTATAAATTTATCCCATAAATTTGTCATAATAATTCAATTTTAACTCTAAATTTATTTATTGGAACATTAAATCATTATATATGCCATATTGGCATATATAATATAATTATTAAAAAATAATAAGCAAGCATATTCTAGTTGAAGTTAAAGGCCAAATTTCAAAACATCCTCAAACATATCAAAAGAAGCGTTTCATTGCTCCAAAAACTTCTTCATTTATGAGCAAATAGAGGATTTACAGCAGACAAAGAGATCTATTCAGACAATAGACCAAGTCAGGGTAAGGATGCCACATTCAAATAGGATTTACAACCACAATAGTCAATAAAAACTTTCCATGCATTGATTCTCCATCTACGTCCTTTTGTGGCGGTTCTCATTTTAAGTAGTGGTAGCCGCTTGCTTCTTTACCATGGTGGCATGCTTCTGCCCGGTAAGATGGTATTTGAAGACCTTTTCACTATTGCAAACAACGTTGCAGATAGTGCATACTCTGACATCAGCAGCAGCTGTTCCACCTTCCATGACTTTCCGTTTCTTAGTCTCCAAATCCTCCTTGGATGCCTCAGGCTGTGCTGCCACTGGGTTCTGTACACTAACTCCTCCGTCGCTACTGCTTGCTGCTGGGTTTTCTACTGGTTTAATGATCGGATTCATTTCAGCTGGTGCACCCATGGAAGGATCAGAGGTTCCTTTCTTTGAATTTTCTAAATTCTCCAGCTTCTTCAGGTGTTTCTTCCCGGACAAGTGTTGTGCATAGGCATCGCTGCTGTTACAGTTGATTTGGCAAACTTCACACCATGAAGATTGAACAACCTTACTTGTCTTCTTGCCTTTATTCCAAAACTGATCATTAGCTCGGACCGCAGCAAGATAAGGTCCAACCCCATCAACAGCTATAAGTCCAGCCTGCATGATCACATATACAAGAAGAATCATATTTAAACCGAACATACAAAGATAACTAATGGACTAACCAAATAGGTTCCAATTGGAAAAGAAAAGTACAAGAAAGTGTAAATGAATATGGTGAAAATAAACCAAGCAGTAACTTCTTGCATTAAGCATGAAGAAATTCAGTGCAAGCTCAAAACAATATAAAATAAATCGAAAAAACTTAGTATTAAACTCTATTAAGAAATTTCCAAGTTTACTAATTAATTTTACCTGAGCTGCATGTCTCCTCCCGGAAAGATGTTTAACAAACACTTCATGGCTATTACAAGCAACATTGCATATTGTGCACATCCGAACAGAGTTAACAGCTGCCCCAGAATCTAAAAGCTTTTGCTTCTTCCTCTCCAGCTCCTCAGCATTTGCCACACAGGAAGCCCCGTATATCATTGCATTGGAAGATTCTGGGAATATTGCAGTTGAGGAACTAATCTTTTCTTGCAATTTCCTCCGATGCTTCTTTCCAGTAATGTGTTTCTCGTAAATATCTTTTGTTTGGCATTCAATGTTGCAAACCTCACATCGCATTGGTTGAATAGGTGCAGTTTGATTTGGTGTGCTTATTACGTTACTAACCAATGACTGATTTGACCCATTGTTGGAATTCGAAGCTGCTACTGACAACTGAAACCCCAAAATATATGAAGTATAAACAATCCAAATGACTGAAAGCCATTCATCCAATGACTATACTATGATACTTTATCATTGAGTAAACACAAATATTTTAAAACATAAAACTCAAAAACTTCATTAATAGAAACATTCCTCTCTCACTGACTATAACAGGAGTAGAGGTCTATGTTCATCTGACTTTTCATTTCCCTCGAAGCATCCATGTCTAAAACTCAGGTTCAACACATTTCTAGACACATACCCGAATCCAATATTAACAACCAAGTCCACAACATAGCTAGAAGCAGATCCAGAAACATAACATCACCTCTTCTGAAAAATTCTTACACATTTAATCAACTGTAGATAAGGACAGCAAATGAAATGATCGATATATGTATAATATATACATATATATTCCATATTGCTTCGACTTTTCATTTTTCTTTTAAGTATCTGTAGCTGCCACCCAAGTCAAACACATTTTCATGCACAAATTCGTATGTGTAATCGCAATTGAGCCCAAGTAACATAGCTAGAAGTTGATTCAGAAACAAACATCACTTAACAAGTGAAAATATCTTACACATTTAATAAACTGTAGATATTACACACATAAAATCCAGAAAGCATCAATTCCATAGCCTATGAATGATTTTCAGTTATGAAAACTACTCAATGCTGGACCACAAATAGATGAAATTTTCGAGGCTAAGTTTGAAATAGAACCGGATAGATTATAGTTTGAAGAATGATTCTGGGTAATGAACTTATGATTAAAGCAAATTATAACCAAAAAGAATCCCACAATTAAAATCTAAATACCAAACGAAAAACAACGAATTTACCCCCCCCCCCAAAATAAAAAAAGAAGAAACTCAAAATTAGCATTAAAGGAAAAAAAAACTGCGGCGAAAGAAAGGACAAGAAAAAAACTAACAGTAGCATCATATCTAATAGGATCAGCTTGTCTAGTGATCCAACTCTGAGAAGCTCCATTTGGGTCCTCATAAATTTGAGCTTGCGCTTCAACAGCAAAATGAGTTACGCTGAACTGAGGCTTATAGGCATACGGGTCGGTTCCTGGAGGGTACAAAAATGGCTCAGAGGGAACAGTTGGTGGTTGAGGATATAATAATACAGGATTGGGGGTGGGATTTGAGGAATGAGAAAGGTATGCGAATGAAGATTGTTGCAGTTGGTGCTGCGATTGGTACATTCTACGTGAATTTTGGGATATAATTCTTAGGGTTAGGGTTTAAGTTCCTTTTCGTTGTTGCTATCGTGGATTTGTGCATTTTTTAAATTGAAAGTAGTGGAAAGGGTAGTTTTCTTAATGGTCATTTGATAGTTTAACTAAACCGGGCCAACAGAAATAGATTTGTTATCAGCCGGACCGGGTAGGAGATTTTGTACCTTGAGCTAGTTTGGTCCCAAGTGTTATTTTTGTAGTAAAAATTTGTTTTTATTTGAATTTAATTATAAATATCAAAATAATAATATTTCTCTAAAAAAAAAAATAACAATAGTAATTTTTATAAAAAATAAATTAAAAAATATTATTTAGCTAAATGGTCAAAATAACTTTTAGTATAAACAAGTAATAAATACAATGATAAGCAACATTACGCTTTTAAAAGTGAATTTAAATTCAAACCCTAAAAATAACATTATTAAAAAAAAGTAACCATGAACCCCAAGAAGGATTAGTATTTATGAATTGTAAAATGAACATAAAGGATAATGATGTGAACATCAATACCCAATCAAGGGATCATGGACGTGATGAGCTAATTATACCTCAAGGCTTTATTATAATGTCGAAAGCCAAACAACTCAAGTCAAGTTTGAACGTGGATGAAGGCCCACAAACTTATACAAAGGAGAGAGAAAATCAACATTCACTTTCTAAATTTTAAGAAAATTAAGAAACCAAATCTTGATCCAAATCCAACATATATGAATATTTGGGGATTCAAGAAAATCAAAATTTTAAATATTGGAATTCTTCTAAGAAACCAAATCTTCAACCGAAGCATTCTTTCCCTTTTCTCTTTATTTTTGTTTCGATTTTCATTGTTTTTTAATTTTGTTTTGTTTCTTTTTTTATGTCAGATCCATATCAAACAACTTAAATACGATATTGATCCGCTATCTTATATTAGATACCTTAGTCATAAAAAAATGCTTAATAAAAAAATCAAAAAATCAATTAAGCTATTATAAAATTTGTACACTCAATTGAGCCCTTAGTAATAAAAAATTAATTAGGCTTGTTAACGGAAATTTTTATTGATTGGTTTGACCATTATGAACGATTAAAAAATTATTTTTATATATTTTATATTTGTTATACAATTCATATTTAGAATTTATAACCGTTTTTCTTAATATTATCGTTTCTAAAATTCAAATTTGAATCATTCCTTTCAAAAGAAATGTTACTTACTGTTAAAATAATGCAAGCAAGGCAAGAAAGAGGGAGCGAGTATGCTTGTGAAAGTGGGCCATTCATGTCCAAATAATTTCTCAAACTTGTCCATGTGAGATTATACCCTTCCTTTCCAAAGAGAATAAGCATATATTGCTGCATCAAAATGGGATACCTTTTTAATTGATTCCATGCGTCTTTCAACATGCAAAACTAAGATTTAACTTTACCACCATTTCTTCACAACTCTTTGTCACCATTGTTTAATTATTAACCTAATACAAGTTGTTTGCTACTCCACTTGTAGTTCAATTCAACCACCTTTATAGATTCATGTATTTTTATTGTTTTTGTTTTATTATATATATATATATATATATATATATATTATAATCGTGTTTAAAGTATTATATATTATATTAATAAATAGTTGGATGTAATCGTAACACATATTACATTTCAAAGAAGAGAATTTAGACTAACTCTAAACATGAACAAAAAAACGAATATGAAAAATAATTCAATATCATATTGATTTTGAGATGTTCAAGTACTTCTATTGTGTTTGTATTATTTTCTTGTGCTTTTATTATTATTATTATTTTGAAAGGTAATTTATTAATTCATTTAATGAACAGGGAAAAAAATAATAATAACACTCGTCGTAGATGATGAAAGACAAGCTCTATCAACGCAATAAAAATTTTAACCTCAGCATCAATAGAACATTATGACATATTGCAATTGGTTTTGACACAACTCAAGCACGATATTTTTGAGCATGCATGAGAGTAAAAGCACAATAAACTAAAATCTACAAAACGACGAGTAAAAATCACAGTAAACATTTAATATGATAAGAAAATCAATCACGAATGATTCAAAACGACGAGTAAAAATCTACAAAAAAAAAAAATTGAGCATTCAATAAACTAAAAAAGATAACAACAAAAACAACTCTCAAATTAGTTGCAAAAGAAAAATTACAGGCATAAACAATAAACAAGAATAAAAAGACAAGACAACAAAAGCATGCATGAGAGATTCTTTGCTTTCATCAAAAGCTGCGTTGAAAGTTATACATCACCTGGAATTATGGTAGCCCTTTCAGGAAAATCGTATGGTTAAAGACAAGACAACAAAAGCACTTTCTTAAACTCCAAGATTTTTGCCCCATTCAACTACCCAGAATTTGATATTGTCTTATTTATAACCGAACAGTTCCCAACATCATGCCCAAACAAGAACATACGATCAAGATTTTGTATAACCGGAAAATTCATTAATCAAAGAAGGTACGCGCTGCAATTCATGGCATTTTTTTGCTTAAATTATGATGGAGTAAAGGTGTAAGAATGTCATTGCTTTTGCAGATAACAGGGTTTCTTCATCGGAAATTGAAGATGGTAGAGCAGTATGGGAGAGAGTTGGCCGTGGGAGTGGCGGCGGCTGCGTACGTGGTCAACGCCATTGAAAGAGACGAAGCAAAATATAGGATCAAAATAGAAGGGAAAAAACAAGATACCATATCGAGGGAGCGAAATTCTGATAGAGTTAGTAGGCGATACTCAAGCAAGGAAGTGACAACAAATACAGCAGGTATGGTTTTCATTAATGTTTCTATTTTTGCAGGTTACAACTTGTGGGTAGGGGTGATATTGGTTAAGTTCGGGTTTTTCGGATTTTCCAAAAATTTGCAATTCATTAAATTGTAAAAATACTTCAATCCGGGTTGATTTTCAGTTTTTCTTGCACCCTACTTATGGATATAACCAATATTTAGCACTAGACTTATTTATGAATTGGCTCTGAAACGTTTACTTACTCATATTGATTTTAGGTAGGGTATTTAGGTAATAAGATTTTTGTTCATGGTCAGTCAATTTATAATCGAATTTATTTCCTTTTTACATTGTTTTTATATTCGGTTAGATCAGAGGTCAATTAGAGTATTAATTTGAAATAAAAGGTTGAACTAATTTTTTTTATTTTTTTTTAATAATTTTTTCAATTGAATAGAATAAATAATTCGAACTAAAAATTGATGGTCTGATTGATTCGACTATCGATGATGGAATTTTTTTTTTTTTTTTTTTTTTTTAAGGTGAAACATCCAGTAGAAAGTCAAGGGAAAGCAGTAAAGGAGGTGGTTCATCAGCCATAGACCAAAGGTGGAAGGGAAATTATTCCCAACCCAATAGTGCTTTGGAGACTAAAGCTGATGGTTGGCAGAATGCTGAGTTGCACAAACTTTACAAACGGTAATCACTAAATTATTTTCAATTTTAGGCTCTTTGTTTTAACTTAAAGATTCCTTAAATGAGTTTTTTTATTAATTATTAATTATTTTTATAATTTAATTTACATTAAATAAGTTTTCAAATAATTTAAACATTAATATCAAATTCAACTCACCCAATTCAATCGGATGAACTAAAAAACTCGATACTCGACGGGTTTTATTTTTTATCCGATTAGCATTCACTAATATATATGATATATAATAAAGCTCAGGTATGAGAATATGAAAGCATCAATTCATGAATGGGAGAAGGAAAAGAAGCTGAGAGCCAAAGTTAAGATGGAAAGGAGAAAGGTTAGATATGAATTCTTAACTTAAAGAACACGTACTCCTTACCGCTTGAAAACTGTATTGCTGAATCCAATGATGGATTGGTTGAAGTGCAGAAAGAATTGGAGAAGAAACTAAGAAGGAGCCATCAAGTTTACCAAATGAAGATATCAAGAATTGATGATATCGCAGGTGGAGCAAGAGCTCAAGTTGATGCGAAGAGAAGAAATGAGGAACTGAAGATCAAAGAGAAAGCAAAGCAATTAAGAGCTACGGGAGTCGTTCCTTTTACATGTTTATGTTTCTGAATTACATCCAAAAAGGAAAAGACATTTGTGAATCAACATCAATATAATGTAACTTCAATCTGATACTTATTTCTTTTAGAGAAGAAGATAATTTTTTTTTTAAAAAAAACATCATAAATCGTAAATTAAAAAGAAAATACTTGTTCAAAGTTCAATCTTTCGAGTTACTTCAGGTTTGATTAGTTCGGGACTTCGATGTAAACCATTAATACGTTTTATTTTCTCTATTCGTAATTGGTAATTATGAATCACCAAAAAACTTAGCAATGTAAGAACCATAAACATGAATAACAAAAATCTTCTTCGAGTTGTCTCCTTATGCTATCGATGGTGGTGATGTCAAGGTCCAAATCTTGAAAGATTTCTCGAAGGCAAGTCAAGAGGTTAGAATCTGACATCATTTCCGTTTTTTTTAGTATAAAATATATCCAATTTTCTCAGTTAAAACTTATAATTGAATTAGTACGACCAATCAATAGCACATCAACTCAAATTAGAAATAATTAAAAAGTTATTTTTTACTAAATAACTTATGTTATAAAAATATTTTTATATAAATATAATGTGAGACTTGAGCTTCAGAGCTATAATTTTTAGGCATAATAATAAATTTAGTTATTATCGATTACATATTCGGTTAATTTGACCATTATTTTTAGCTAGATTTGATTCTTAACTTTAAAAAAATTAAATTTGATCATGAACCTTTAAAAAATAGTCGATTTTTTTTTTTTTTAAATATAAATTAAAACATTAAAATTTTAAACATGACAATTTGCAAGATAATCTACGTACTTCATACTATTTCTTTTTAAAAAAATTATGAACTCTTTTATAATTTTTTTTATTTTTATTGTCCAATTACTTTTTTAATAAAATATGTATAATAATAAAATTGATAAAAATATAAATATTGAGTAGTAAATTTAGAATAATTTAAAATTTTTGTAATTTCGTTTGCCGTTTCATTTAAATATTTTTTTCGTGGCATAATCTATACATTGCCCTTGTTGTTCTTGGGAGTTTGATACCCGTTCTCTCTCTCTCTCTACAATCTACTTGCAATTAATTTGTCTCGCTCAGATTGGCCGGCCGAGAATTTGTCCCATGCTGTTTACTGGATCTCCTTAATCTCATCTGCTTCAATGATTCCATTTCAGTTTTATAAACAGAACCACCTCTCTCTCAACAATTGTCCATTCCTAGACTAGGATACCTTTCCATCTTTCTTCCATGGATTCTTCGCTCGCCGCCATTTCTCTCCTCCTTTTCTCGCTCTTTTCCATGGTTTACACCTCCACTATCGGCGTCCAATATATCTCCAAACTTCTCCAAATTCAAGAGCGCGAGAGAGCTCCTCCTTCCCTCCAAGTCGTGGCGGCTCGTGGCGTTCTGCATCGCCTGCTTCCTTCTCACTCCTCCGCTTTTGAATTCCGTATCATTTCTAAGGTAGTTTTTAACTTTTTTCTTTTTGTTTCCAGTCTGTTTGGCTGCGTACATAGCGAATTGAAGGGTTAAATTAAACTCTTTTTTATTGGCTGCCTCTTTCTTTTAGGAGAAATGTGGTGGTGAAGGAGCTTGTTTCATTATCAACAACCATCCTTCTTCTTATAAGTCCGGAGCTCCAGAGATTTTGTACGTGAATATTTTTATTTGTTTCACTACTTGTATGTATCTATGTCAATTTGCATGTACGATATATGTTACATATGTTACTGATTATAAACTAATCTTCGCTGAATTGAGTGTCCCGTTTATGAACCTTATCTGATGTATGTCAAATTGCTTCGATTTTTTTTTACATCATAACACAGTGGCACTTTCCTTTTTAGTCTTTAGACCTCAACATACTACAAAGCAATTTCAACTTTCAAGACCTCAAGTTTTAAGTCAACATATGAGCTTATCCTGGATTTTCACAGTATTGTTAATTTAGCAGACTGGGATCATAGAGTTTGTAGGCAATAAATACTTTCTCTACAATGTTTTGCCCATAATTGAAATATTTTTTGATTCGTTGAATTACACGACAGTACTGTATACAGGTATGTCTATGTGCAATATATAGTTACTTTCTTGTTACTTCTTTTGCTGTTCTGGAGCAGAATAAGTGGTGTCACTGGGGTGGAAGTTTTGGCTGGTCTACACTGGTACTTAAAATATTGGTGTGGTTCACATATATCTTGGCAAAAAACTGGCGGTGCACAACTATTTTCAATACCTCCGTTAGGTTCTCTTCCTCGTGTTCAAGATGGTGGAATCTTGGTCCAGAGACCCATTCCATGGAATTACTACCAAAATGCTGTTACATCAAGCTGTGAGCTTCTGCTTCTATCTCTTAATTAGTTATTACTGCCATGGAAAATATTTTGAAATATTTTTTGAAGAAAAATATATGCATTTGTTTGCTTTTGGAAGATACTTTTGCTTGGTGGGATTGGGAAAGATGGGAACAGGAAATTGATTGGATGGCTCTCCAAGGTATCAACTTGCCACTAGCATTTACTGGACAGGAAACCATTTGGAGAAAAGTTTTCCAGGTAATTTCCTTATATAAAGTTTTCAAAATTTGACTGACTTAGCAAACTTTATTCATTTTGCCTGTCTTTTCACGTTTTCTTTCTCGTGGAGAAACGCTAGTCACATGCACAACCCTCCACCCAGCAACCTTGCTCTCCATGCTCATCCATGTCCTCTTGAAAGATTTCTGGCATTGATGGGGATGGGATGCCGGGGGAAGCCATAAAAATTTTTTAGAGAATCGAAATTAAATTGTAATTTTTACAATAGTAAAAATACAATTTCACAATTTTAATAGCCTATATAATTTTTAAAGGATTAAATCAAATTTTTATAATTTTTAGGGGGCCAAAGTACAATTTTACCTTTACTAATTTAAAATTTTAAAAATTTTAAAAAGCCTAAATGGAAAATATTCTATTTTAGGAGGGAGGGGGGGCGGGGTCCCTGCCAGCCCCCCTAGCTACGCCCCTGATGGGTGCCACTTAGTTTGCATCCATTTACTGGCTATATTGATACTGCTTTTTTTTTTTTTTTTCCTTTTTATGTTGGACTCATAAATGGTATCTGCATTGAAGTGGATGACATAATTGAGCATGGCTTATATGCTTGTTCCCTGCTCTTTCTGAACTTCTAGCTGAACCTTATTTTATATATTTCGGTACATAATACTAGTCTTTTAAAGTTTGTACAAAGTTCTATAGCTAGTGGTTAGATTGTGAATGCTAAATGTTCTTAGCATATAGATATAGTTGTCACTGACACTATCGAGGTTAAGACGAAGTCCTTTATATATATATAGTCATAGATTGCTTACTTCTGCTCAATATGCATTAATGCTGACCGAAAGGTGTATAATAAGTGCGCTAGTAGTACCTTTGTCATTAATTAATTAATTAATTATGTTCCCGGAAGTACTTATTATTAGTTTTATCTCCCATATACTAATAATGATTTAAAATTATTTGTTTTTATTACCAGTAACAACATGGGCTGTTTTATTTTTAAATTTTCATTAATAAAATTGGAGTTGGCCTTATTGGCTAGTTAGTTTGCTCTAGGAATTATTTTTGGATAACCATCATGTTTGCAAAGTCATGAATAATGTTCTTAAGTTGAGTTCTTTAGATTTTAGTATTCCTTATGAACTTTTTATCTGAAGCAGAAATTCAATATAACCAATTCTGATTTGGATGACTTCTTTGGGGGTCCTGCATTTCTTGCTTGGTCACGTATGGGAAATTTGCATGGGTAAGTAATTCAAAAAAAAATTTAGAACTGTTTTTGTCTTTGGCTTGATTTATTTGGGTTGCCAACATGGTAAGTCTAATATCAAGGCATTTTAAGCTCAAGCTAATGGAGCGCATCTTTACCTTCCTTTTCAGAGTATGGTTCCTCATTCCTCATCATTTAGATGATTAGAATAAATGATGTGCTACTTTTTCTGGAACGTTCTTTTAATGGCATATTGTAATAACCCTAGATAGAGAAATTTTGTATTGTTATGATAGTGTTGTAGTTTTGAATCTAATAAGTCGCAATTCCATACCAGATGGGGAGGACCACTGCCAGAAAGTTGGTTTGATGGACAATTAACTTTGCAAAAGAATATTCTTGCCCGAATGTATGAACTTGGAATGACTCCAGGTACCAGTTGCCATTCCCATCCATTTTCATTTTTCAGGAAAAAAGAAACAAGTTACTTTTCATTATTGTTCTTTTCTCTTTAATGAATTAAATTTGTGAATGATGGAAAGGATGGAGAAAGAAAAGATGAAGAGGAAGTTGTGTATTGCTTCTGATTATACATATATTTATACAGATGAACTCTATATACAAGGAAATGAATAATTCTGTAATTAATCCTAATGGATCCCCTAATTGCTTATTGATTCTTTTCAGATCTCTATAATTTCATTAATATATAGGTAACACTCCTCCTCAACTTAGAGCATAGATATTAATCATGCCTAGCTTGTTACATAAGTAGTTAACTCGATTTCCTTTAGTGCCTTTGTGAACAAATCAACAAGTTGCTCTCCTGTCTTCACATAGCTAGTAGAGATTATATTATCTAGAACTTTCTCATGAATGAGATAGGCTCTAGCCATTAGTTGATTGCCCTTGCTTTTTCTTCATAACTAAATTTCATGTTGTGACACCAAAAATTCGAGAAAAGTGACTCGATATTGGCAAAAATGGCATTTCTTGAAGTTGCCAAATAGTTTTTCTTGTCGTTGTACTTCAAAAACATCTCTAAGATGCTGCAAATGTTCCTTAAGATCTTTGCTATGTGTTAGTATGTCATCAAAGTAAACCACACCATGCTTGCCAATGAATCTTTGCATCACATGGTTCATCAACCTCATGAAACTACTTGGGGCATTTGACAATCCGAATGGCATCCCCATCCATTCATACAACCCATGCCTGATTTTGAAGGCAGTTTTTCACTCATCGCCTTCATTTGGATTTGATGGTAACCACTCTTCAAATCCACCATTGAGAACACTTTGGATCCATGTAACTCATCAAGCATGTCATCCAACCTTGGAATGGGGTAGCAATACTTATTGTTATCTTGTTGATAGCTTGACTATTAACGCACATCCTCATAGTCCCATCCCTCTTTGGCACCAGTTGTAGATACTTGGTTTTGGCTACTCATATAATTTTATTTATCTCTAAGAAGAGATAGAAAGGAGGGAGAAAGCAAAAAGATGAAAAGAAAATTATGTATTCCTTCTGATTGTGCATGTATTTATACAAAGGTAAACTCCATATATGGAATGACAAATTATAATCTATCCTAATTGATCCTATAATATCTCCCTATTGATGCTTTTCAGATCCCTATAATTATGCTAATATAAAACTAACAAATTGCTTTGCTCAATTTTCTGCTAATCTAGATTACGGAAAGCAAAACTTCTCTCTTAAGAACATAGTCTCTTTTGTTCCTCAAAACGTACCATCTTTTCTTTTTTATTTTTAAATGAACGAAGAAGTCTTGATAATTTTTTGTGAATTGTTCCATGGAAAAGTAGCCACTCCTTGGATTTTTGTTGACTGTAGCAAGATGCTCTCTTCTATCAAGTAGGCAGATTTACTTGGTTTCATCTGAATGTGGTCAAGCATTAAAAAAGATCAATTGTAGCATTAAGCAAAAATAACTGATGGATATTCAAATTTATAACAAGTTCTTAGTAAGAAAAAATGGAAAGCTTGGTTCTAATTACTGATTTGGAGTTGGCACACCTGCATGGATCTAGGAAAGTTTTAAAATACTAATATCCTGTATCAAATTTTTCTTCCTACTTGATTTAACAGTTTCAAATTTTGTTAATACACTTTGCAGTCCTTCCAGCTTTTTCTGGCATTGTTCCTGCAGCATTTAAAGACATGTTCCCTTCAGCAAAGATAACACGCTTGGGTAATTGGTAAGTTACATAGCACTGTGAATTGGACAAATTAATTTTCTTTTTATGTCTCTTAATTATATTTTTGAGTAGTCAACTTTCCATTAACTCATATTTTCTCCAGATGCATCTTGGCAATAATATTTGCTTTGAAGTGTTACAGGCTTGCAGCCTTAGGCTTTCAATTTTATCTAACTGTATATAGTAGGTGGAATTTAGACTTTCTTGGTCAAAGTTTGAGAATTTTTATAAAATTTAACTAAGGATTGGAACTTCAATAATTCATCTCAACTGGTCTTCAGGTTTTCTGTTAAACACAACCCTAAATGGTGTTGCACTTATCTACTTGATGCAACTGATCCCTTGTTCATTGAGATTGGGAGAACTTTCATTGAGGAACAACTGAAAGGTGTGCTCCTTCAATTCCTTGTTATTTATGTTCATAAGCTTCTTCTTTTTTTTGTCTTTATCTTGCACTTGGAAGTTATTAGATGTTTCTTTCCTTTCTATGAATGTTTTTTGCAATATTCTGAACATTTTTATTGTTTGGGCTTACATCTTTGGTCAGAATATGGAAGGACAAGCCACATCTACAATTGGTAAGATTTTAATTTTAATTTTTGAGATCCATATTGTTGGATTGTAATCAATAATCTTTGATATAGTGGTCATTCCAATCTGTGAAAATCTCTAAATTATTCCCTTACCCTTTACTTTGGCTTTGGTTATTTTTCTGGAAGGCCTGATTTAATAGACTGCAATGAGTAGATGACATGAGCTTCATGTTATTATATTTCACACCCTTTGTTTTATTAGAAAATTACTTATGAAGGACAAACCAGAACCAATACTTCCTATGCTTACAAAAGTGTTTGATGCATTTAATGTTGTTATCTTAAATCTGTTCAAATCAATGGGCTCTGGTAAATCGGGATAAAGGAAGCAGTTTATGAGGTCATTGTGATTCCATTTTATTCTTTTTTTATTTAACATGTGAATTTCACTAGCATGGTATGGCTTAAAATTTGTGAGTGGTGATTGTTATTATGCTTTTGTTAGCTCAGTGGGCTTATTTTCTATCAGTCTTGTTTTCACCTTGTTTATTCAATTGTTTTTTCCTCTCTACCTTTCTAGACTTGGCCTGACCCTCTGCTATAGGATTAAAATTTAAGACCACAATGACACTTGTATGGAACCATTCATTCTATTTTTACATGTCTTGTCTATAGAAATGATCTTCCATTGCAACTTTAGATTCAAAATTTTAATCAATTTATTACTCCTTTTTTCACATCTCTACATTGTTTTGATATGTGCCTAACCATGTAGTGACACGTTTGATGAGAATACCCCTCCGGTGGATGATCCAGGGTACATCTCCTCATTAGGTGCAGCAATCTTTAGTGGAATGCAGAGTGGTGATGACAATGCAATGTGGCTAATGCAGGTCAAAAAATCAAATCTCACTCACTTGAATATATAAATTGAGGAACCGCCTTTATCAGGAACATTAAAAAAAGTCCCAATCTGACCGTCTTTTTTTTATTAAATTCTTTATAAAGGTCACTCTGCACACATGACTATGCCATTGCACTCCTGACCTCTTTATAGAGTTAATTACCTTTTGTCCTGATTTTCTAACTGATCAAAATTTATTCCATAGGGGTGGCTGTTTTCATATGATCCATTCTGGAGGCCTCCACAAATGAAGGTTATATCTATATTTTTCTTTTAATTGTCTTTTAGTCACTTCATTTCCAATCTCTAAATTCATCAGTTCTTTGCCTTATATTGCAATTTAGTTTTAGTATTTTGTTCCAATCATCTACAACTTGAATCAAAGTTGATGAGTTTCATTTTTAATTGCTATAACTGAAGGTTTAAAGCATTGTGGGAAACATAATTAGTATAAAGAGAGACAGGTGGGAGGGGAATGGCCCTAAAGTGTGTGGTCCTTTGTTTTGTTATATTACAATCGTACATGTGATAATCAAGCAAATAATGCAAACATATCTCTGGCCTTAATATGTTTAATCTGAATACGATAGAATTTAGTCATACTTCAGAGGTTTAAGGGAACTTACTTCACAGCTCACTAGATAGGTATATTGTATGTCAATGAAGTTTTATTTCCTTCCATCACCCAAATAGCAACTAATTTTGAACTTCTTCAATGCTCAAAACAACATTCAAGGTTTTCCTTCTAGATTATAAAATATATATTTGTATTAAGTAAAATAAAATAAAGCAAAGTTAAGGAAATGAAAGGAAATAATTAAGTATTATTTTGTTTGGATTGTTAAAATTAATAAAGGAAAGGAAACTATTTTTAACAATATTTGTTTGGTTAAACAATGAACAAGAAAGGGTTAACTATAATATATTTTTACAATTATATCCTTTTCATAAATAATTTATATAAAAGATCTTCCGTTCCCTCACTTTCCTTTCCCCTCTCTTAGCCTAATACAATATAAGGTTACATAATTAGCTTTCCTTGAATCTCTAATGATATTATGTCATTGTTGTCTAGAACCGAAGGATGTAAATGTGGTTTTCTATTATGAAATTGGAAAAATTATGTACTTGTGTGTGCATTAAGATAAAATCATATTTTTGATATATGCTCAAAGGAGCATGTTCATACATTATTATGCATTCTAGCATTTTGTTTTGAAGAGAACAAAAACTAAAAGATGAATATCTTGTTCATTGATTGGTAGTAACTATGCTTTTCTCAGGCACTTCTACACTCTGTTCCCTTGGGGAAGCTGGTCGTCCTTGATTTATATGCTGAAGTGAAACCCATCTGGATTACTTCAGAACAGTTTTATGGTGTTCCTTACATCTGGAAAGTTATCGTTGCATCACTTCTATCTCTCTCACAGGGTCACACATTTGTACAAGCAAAAACTAACATGTTGATGTATTCCTGTGTCCACAAGTTTTTATCAATAATTGTTATCCTTGTATAGTAGGAAACTATTATGGACACGAGAATGGGATCAAGTCACAAGGCAAAATTGATGGGGATGTTGAAGCCAATTGTCTTCTCTTTATCTTGTTTCCTGCAATGACCTATTGTCATTGATAGTTTAGCTTTGTTTGAGAGAGATCTAGATCCCTTTAGGGTTTTTGATAGAAATTTTGCATATTTCATACATCCCTTAAAATTATGGCTCTGTTGCCTACCTTAAGGCATGCAAAATGGAAGTATGGAACTTGTTCTCTTCTGTTTCTTATCTGATCTGTTGGCATCCTACTTTACAGGTGCATGCTACACAACTTTGCAGGAAATATTGAGATGTATGGAATTTTGGATGCAATAGCTTCTGGCCCTATTGAAGCTCTAACAAGTGAAAACTCAACAATGGTAAGCTGTATTACAGATTTCTTCCTCCAAAATGCCATCAAACAGTTATTGAATGTTATAAGATCTGGCTGTTTCACCTTTTATATCAGTAAGCAATTTCTGTACAAAGTTGTTCTCATTTGATCATATTCAGCAACATTTACTCTTTGCATGTCAACTTGCATGCCTGCATGTTCGAGTATTGCATGTCATGCAAACGAGTTTTCTTGGAACTGACTAATACACTTCTGGCCTTTTGATATTTGCCGTGATTTTTTTATATATTTATTTTTATAATATAAATCTGTTTCTGACTCCAATAATTTTGGTTAAGGTTGGCATTGGAATGTCAATGGAAGGTATAGAACAGAATCCAATTGTTTATGATCTCATGTCTGAAATGGCGTTTCAACACAAAAAAGTTGACGTCAAGGTAATTTTAAACTCTTATACGTTGCCTGCAAATCAGATGTGCCATTCACCATTAGTTTCTTAATAAAATATGTTGCATGTAAGTTTGGTAAAAGTTTCTAGATTTAAACCCAAGTTATGAAAATTTTTTCTCTATGTAATAAGACAGACTATTAGTTCTGTTCTATATTAAGATTGTTTATTGGAAAAGTCTGTTCTAAAGAAGGGAAAAGTAATCAAGTGGCAGGACAAGAATATGATTACTATTAATTGACCTTGAGCTCCATAAAGGAGAAGCAAGAGGATGCGAAAGGAAGGGTGGGAAAAGAAGAGTGAATAGGTCTTCTAGTTGATTGGACAGAAAACTTGAAGGAATAGTGTGGGTGCCGGGAGGCATGCATTTTCACTGGAGCTTACCTAATTCTAAACTAATCTGTTTCTTATCTAAAATACATCTTTCAGGCATGGATTGAATTGTATATAGCAAGGCGTTATGGACGGTCATCTCCTGTAATAAGAGACGCATGGAATATATTATACCACACAATCTACAATTGCACGGATGAAGCCTATGTAAGTTCTTAAACTAGAAATGTTTTTTTCCCTTTTTCCCCCTCTGCTGTGTATAGATGTATCAGGGTGGGCATGATTCATGGTCCATTGGTTCCATGAGCTTGACTGATTTGAATGCTATAATCATGTTGAAATTAGAGATGGATATTGAGGAAAAAAACTCTCTTAAAGTATGTATTTCTTAGAAATATGTACAATTATATATACATGCAGCATTGAATCTACTAAGGAAATAATATCTCTTAATTAGAATAATATCTCCTAATTAGAATCTCTAAAAATCAAATATAATCTCTAAAGATACTATTTAATGCTATCAAAGATTCTCAACATTCCCCCTCAAGTTGGTGCATAGATGTCTCAGCATGCCCAACTTGCAAAGATAAGTCTTACAGTTGAGCCCTTTAGTAAAAACATCAATCAACTGTTTTTCGAATGCTAGATAAGGACTTAAGGCACCACAGACTACCTTTTCCTTGATAAAACGACGATTTATTTCGATGTATGTATTTCTTAGAAATATGTACAACGATATATACATATAGCATTGAATTTACTAAGAAAATAATATCTCTTAATTAGAATAATATCTCTTAATTAGAATCTCTAAAGATACTATTTAATGCTATCAAAGATTCGCAACAAATCACAATAGAAAACAGTCCCTCAATCTTCATTAAATTTTCTTCCAAGTATTATATACAGAATGGTTTTTTTCTGTACACCATTCGGAGCATATATTTATCATCTTAATCTTTATATAGTTGATAAATGAAAACATTTGAGCAGGACAAAAATAGGGATGTTATCGTAGCATTTCCAGATGTCAATCCATCCCTTATTTCATCACCACTTGAGATGTATCTACATTATGGTAAACCAACTTCAAGAAGAGCCATACTAAGGGAGAAAACAAATGCATATGAGCAACCTCATCTATGGTATTCAACTTCTGAAGTAATAAAGGCATTAGAACTTTTTATTGCAAGTGGGAACGAACTATCAGCAAGCAATACTTACAGGTAGATTATTTGGTTCCAATACACCGTTTTAGCAATGCTTTGCCATTATGACGTATCGTAGAACTTCTAGAATGTGCACTCTCTATTATCCATACTTTCAATATTTTTTTGAATGGCACTCTACTTTCGATGCCCAGCTATGACATAGTTGACCTGACTAGACAATCTCTGGCTAAATATGCCAATGAGCTTTTCTTAAAGATCATTGACGCCTATAAGTTTAAAGATGTCGAAAAAGTCACCTCTCTCAGTCAAAAGTTTTTAGACCTTGTTGAAGATATGGACACTCTCTTAGCATGCCATGATGGATTTCTTCTGGGACCTTGGCTAGAAAGTGCTAAACAACTTGCACAAAATGAAGAAGAAGAGAAACAGGTTAGAATCCCTTTTAAAATGTTATATAAACTATTCAAAATGCAAGCATATTTTGGATTGACGTGACCTGAAAATACAGTTTGAGTGGAATGCAAGAACTCAAATAACCATGTGGTTTGACAACACAGAGGAGGAGGCAAGTCTACTTCGTGATTATGGTATTTTTACCTCTCACTGCCTGAGTCTGGTTTTTATCTTTCACCCCCAGCTTATAAATATCCTTAAATGAGTTTCATGGTTGTGGTGCTGTATTACCTAGACTTTTTACTTTTTCCTAAATACTCATGTCCTACTATTGTTTTCTACGCATATTATATCCATGTCAACACACACCTGTATTCGTTGTTTATCCCGAGTCTGGATAACATAGATGGTGCATATACCTTGGACTTACGTACGTGCTTTATTAAAACTTTCAAACTTGCAGTGCCACAATTTTCCGATTCTCTTTTTTCTTGCATTGGTTTAGGAAACAAGTATTGGAGTGGACTTCTACGAGATTATTACGGCCCCCGAGCAGCAACATATTTCAAAATTTTGATAGAAAGTGTAGAGAATGGCGAGGACTTCAAGCTACATAAATGGAGGAGGGAATGGATAAAACTAACAAACAATTGGCAGAGTAGTCGAAAGCTGTTTCCGGTGAAGAGCAGTGGAAATGCTGTTAGCATATCAAGGTCACTATACAACAAGTATTTAAGGTCAGAGTCTTGAACCATACTATCATAAATTGAATAAAATTTACTGTTGCAGAACAGCCGATCAAAATGAACTCTTCTAAAGAAAAAAAAAATGCTAGAATTAATAACCCACTGCTTTAACATTCTAGCACAGTAGCATGCTACAATTCCCAAAGTTTCTTTCTTCGTCTTATCGTTTTTCTTTTTTCTTTTTTTATTTGGGTAGACTACAGATTTATTAATCACTTAAGTTTAAATTATGTTTTGATCACAAAATTTTAAAGTCCTAAAATGGATTTATCACATTTTGGTGATTGAGCTGTTTAAGCTGATGTGGTACATTATATTATCATTTTAGATGAAAATTTAGGTCATATTCCACAGTTAGTCCTTATATTTTTTAAGCAATTTTTTTTTTCTTTTTCTTTCTCTTTTTTCTTTTCCTTCTCTTATCTTCTTTCTTTCTTTTTTTTCTCTTCTTCTTTCATAAGTCTAAAGAAACAAAAGAAAAGGTTAGACCAATATAGCATACGAAACTGTATGGGCACTGGCCAACATACCATATAACAACTATCTGAACATAGAAAAACAATGGTGCACCTAAATGTTAGAAGGTGCCGCCAGCTCCTTTTATAAATAATTTCACTATATTGATATAAAAATGGAAAAGGAATTTCATTCAAGAATTTACAATTAGCTTTCTTATTTGAATTAACGTTTTTTATATAGGAGTTTTGTTAATGGGTTTATATGTATAAATAGATGCTCATTTAAGAAATCTTACATAGCTTAGTTATCTTTTTCATAATTACTTCTTTATGGTATCAAAACGTTGAAATTTCTTCCACGAGAGTCACCGTCCTCTAGCCTTTTTCTTTTCTCACCTCTAAGCTTTACCAATAACAGACAACACCTCCGACCCAACCATAATTAACCCAACATATTCAAATGTCTCGGCCAATACATTTGACTATACACCCTAAAACTTAAAATGAAATCCACTTAATATTTCAAAATTTTCACCCTTTAATAGAAAATATTTTCAGTAGGAATGAAGATTCCTTTCAACATGAAGAGAAATCTCACTTGTCCAACAGGAATAATCGTGGAGGACCCCGACATTCCTTGTAAGAATGTTTCAGGTGCAATTAGGGTACCAATCAATAATACAATTATCAACCAGCAGCTTAGCAAATAGTGCCTTGTGCATGAAGACTTCACTATTCTATTTCAGAACCAATATATAAATCGTTAATTAGATTCATCACTCAAAGCTGGCTCATCATATGGCATTATCACCCATCCCCTTCAAATATGGCTTTATGGGAAGGCAAAATGTATCTATGCATACCATTCATTTCACATTCTTTTTTTTTTTTTAATCAAATACCGTTTGATTAAAATGGGCCTGAAGACCAAAATGTGTAGTCCAAAACAAAACAAAACCCAATTAGAGAGCACAATAGCAAAATGGAAAGCACATTCTTGACACATTCTAAAAGGAGAAAATAATGAAAAGATACATCTTTTGTTTTTTCGTTATATAAACAAGCTTTCCTTTTACTCTAGATGATGACAACAAAAAGGGAAAGAAACTTGAAATACTAATGCCTATATGCATGTCCAAGTGCCTCCATTGTGACAAGAAATGGCTACATAATCTAAGGCTAATAACAAAATAGTGAACAAAAACATCTTTTAAGAACATTTTCATAAACCCGATTATGTTTTAGTTCAACTGGCTGGATCCCAAGCCACATCAACATTCACCTTGAAGACCCCTTGGATGGGCTGAGACCACTGAACCTCACGCATCCTCAGTGGTAGCATGGAGGCATGAATCAAGTTATCAGCACAACATGCTTCATTTATCTCCCTCGCCTGAGCTAAAATGAGATGAGGTACCGTGCTAAGTCCTCTCATGACCGCATTATCATGGACATTCCATAAATTCCAAAGCAGCACCAAAAGGTATGTAAAGGCAGCTTTGTCAAGTGACCGCATGGCCATTTCCAACCAATCTATGCAACTAAACACACATGCATTCAACAGAGCACTATTCAAGCCAGCTAAAACAAGGGTGTCATATGATACCTAGTAGTCCCTGAAGGCATGTAGGATATTGGTCTTAGCTGGAAACCCACATCTTTGATAGCGAGCATCATTCGTAAGGGGAGTCGAGGCAATCTTAGCTCTTGTAGGCAAGAGCTCGTGTCCAACCCGCCATGAGAAAACATTGATCTTTAGGAGGGTTTGCACCTTGCAGATGGCCTCCCTAAAGAAACCATATGGACCAAAACCTACACCCTGAAGCAATAACCAATTATAACTCGACCTCGTAGAATAACAACTATTTGGGGAGTGGCTCCAAACACTATCAGCTGGCCCCAGACTAGTCATCGGGATAGAAAGGATGCGCTCTGCCTCGTACAATGTAAGAGCCTGCGGCACCAACTCCCTATCCCACCCCCACCATCCGTTCGCAGCAACTCACTAACCACCGCCTCCCTAGGCAACACACCATTATAGCTCAACGAATGGCCATACAAACCTTCCAACCCCCACCCATCATGCCATACTCGGATAGACGAGCCCCTTCCAACCTGCCAGCCAAAAGAATCCAACAGCCAACTTAAGCAACACAGCTAGAATACAAGACCATGCAAACGATGATCTTTCCACAGTTTTCGATTGAAAGATATCCCTATCAAGAAAGTACTTTTTTCCCACAGTTTTCGAATACTAGACCAATTACGTGTTAACTCTTGATTAGAGGAAGTGGGTTTTTTTAAAAGAGATAACAGCTAAGGTTCATAATGATTACAAAATTATAATTGAAGTATCTGGTTTCACCAAAAAAAAAGTTTAAAGGCTTATTATTGAATTAAGTTGAATATCGTAAAAAGTAAAGCCAAAACGAGGTCGCTTTAGTGCATGTTTAAGTTGCTATAACATGTTTTTTTTACCATTGGTGACTGCTTTTTCCAAGTAATTTTGAACATCATCATTTGCTTGATAAATCGTTTAGGATTCGTGATGTATGTTATAATTTTTTTAATAAATTTAGGTTATGATTAAATTTATTTGAATCATGATAAAATTTAAAATTACATTTAATTAATAATATGATTCATCAACTCTATTAATATAAAATTTTAAATTAAATTTAATTGATAATATAATCCACAACAAAATACCCAAAACATCATAGGTAACTAAAATTTTAAGTTAGTTTCTTTTGATGAAAAAAATTAAATTATTCTCCATATGTATATGCTTATTTGATTGTATTTATAAAATATTTAATAATATTTATAGATTGAAATTTAAAATATAAATGATATTAAATTTTAATTATTTTATATATAGAAATTTTAATTTCTTCTAAGAATTTTAAGTTCATGTGTAGAAATTAGAAAGTGTTGGCATTATATTTTGGGTCCACAGAACAACAAAATATTAGGTAAAAAATTAATGCGGGGGGAGCGTTGAGATTCATTGTCAAATCTAATGCAAGAAAATGACTGATGATGACACGCGTCAATGTCCAAGAGGATAAAACTGGCTCATTACTATAGGTCCACGTGGCAGTATCAGGTTTCTTTACTTCAAATATCTGGTCGAGAACAAATCAAATTCTAAGGCAGCTGTTGCCTGTTAATGAATTTCATCAATTTCAGCTTTCCTTTTGCCACTTGAAAACCATTCTCATCAACATTATTACTTGTGCTTGTGTAGCATTTTTAGCATCTGTTCCCGATATAAATTTTGGTTTGGTGTAATTTTGTATAAACGAAATTTTGATTTAAATATATAAATAAAAATTTAGTTTTGATTTAGCTATGCACGTTTGAGTAAATACATCGATTTATATTTATGTCAGACAAATATACTTGTTTTTGTATGAAATACATAAATGTAAAATGATACTAAACTAATAATTGTGTTAATGATTTTGAAAACTGAATCAAATCGATATTTCATATATAAAATTACACAAAATCAAAATTTATATATAACTTTACATTTAAAAAAAAAAAAATCTATGTACTTAGTTTTAAAACTTATCCCAAACGATAAGGACCGCATAGGATTGAAAGAAAGAAAGAAAATGTTGCCCCAATTTGGTCGGTTTATAGATTAGATCAAGTTGTGAACCAATGACTTGGTTTCATCTCTATATTTCAATTTTGAACCTAAGTAGTTTTAGCCCCTTTTGTACCTCTTTATACAATTAATATTAATATTTTAATGAAATAATCATTGAATTTACTAATATAATTGTACTTTTTATGCATGTAACTTTTCTAACCGATCCAATATTTTTATCATATCGATCTAATATATTATATATATTAATATTTATTGAACGGTTGAAAGTTTTTCAAATAAAACAAATAGTTAAAAATATCTAATTTATATTAAATTTGACATGCATGATTTATTTGAATGAAATATAAAATAATGATTGAATCGTTAAAATTTAATAAAAAAAATACAAAAAGATGTAAAATAATTTAATTTTAATGAATCCCTCACGATATTTTATAATTACTTTTATTTAAAAATTATTTTTAAATAAGAATGAGAAGTGGATGGAATTGACAAAATTTTGTCCAAAGGATGAACAAATATACCTCTACCGACAATAGGACATTATTTTATTACGAGGACATAAAATGAGAATAAAATTTATTTCCATCTTTCATATAAATAATTGATAATGAGTCGATGTGGAATATTTTATTTTTAAAATATAAATTTGTAATATTAATTCCAAAGAAAATCCTTAAAAAAGGTATGATTTTGCAACACTAAAATCAGGCGTCCTGCCCAAAAATAAGAATGGTTTATAAATAAAAGGACTCAACGATATACATAAATATTTTATAAATTTCGGAGATCAAACAAACCTTACTGTCCCCAAGAAAATTAGTTTTTTTTTCGATAAATTTTTATTTTCGATATAATGTATTTTTTTTTTTATTTTTTTTTTACGTTATAATGTTATTATGATATTTAATCGTAACGTTATGATTATTTTGGAAGAATATATTTCCAAGTATTTTATTTTACTTATTATTATTCCTTTACATTGATAAGTACTTTTTCCATTATGAATCGAAGCCACAAAAGAGTAATAACTATTTTATTATGAAAAACTTGTTGGTAACTACACCGTTTCAACAAACCTAATAATAATTTGAGTTTTTTTTTTAAGAAATAATAAATTGCGTTTTAATTATTAATTTATTTTTAATTTAAAAAATCAACATCAATCAATCGATTATAAAACGTCACAAAATAAAATGATTGAATATTTATTTTTAAGGTATGTTGGATCCATAAACAAAAGATTCTTCGTCTCTTTGCTTGAGCAGTTGGATCATTCAAAAACTAGGTTTAAATGTATAAAATATCTCTCAAGAATTTAAAATAATTAATTAAAATTTCTCATTTTTTCATTCAATTAAATTCTTAAATTGATAATTTTGATCAATGAGATTTTTGACGTGGCCATTAACAGCCCCCACATCAGCCAATAAATGTTGACATGGTAAATTCTTTTTGAAAATTTTTATTTTGTTAATATGATATTGTCATGTCAACATTTGTTGTCATAGTTAATGGTGACGTAAATATTTTGAATATGCTAAAAATGCTTTAATTATTATTTAATATTTTTTATTATAATATTTTAATTGATAAATTAATATTTTTTATTATATTCAATAATTCGTTTAAGATATATTAAAAATAATACGTGTGTTGATATAATAATTTGAATGTTTATTATTTTGAATATGATTTGAGTTTGAATCACATTAATTACCGTTTGTAATTAAAATTAAAAATATTAAGGTATATTACTTTACCTAAATTAAGGGAGCCTAAGATGCAAAGTAAAAAAGATGTGAAAATAGAACATTTGAAAACGATGGCAAAGGCAACCTTACGACAACTATTGGCTACCACATGTTGTGTGTCAAATCAAATCAAAGCAATTTGACATCCAAAAATGGGACCCCATAACACAGTTTAAACTCATAACTTCGAACTCCAAACTCAACCTCAAAAGCTGCAGATTGAAACAAAACAAAAGAGAAAGAGAGTTTGAAAGGATCAAATCATCATCATCATCATCATCATCATGAGTCACTGTATAGAACCAAATTGGAATCTAAAAACCCAAAGGCGACGACGTCAACAACAACAACAAGTCGAAGAAGAAGAAGAAGAAACCAAGAGATCTTCGTTCCATATGTTCAACCCTTGTAATAATAAAAACCAGCATCTCGTCCCCGTGTATGAACTTATTACTCTATCTTGCGTGCATGCCCTTTTGCTTTTATCTCATACAATGTCAGATTTGAATCCAAATTAACATGTTTTAAACATATTTTGTGCTTGTAATTCAGGTCCAACCACCAAGTTGCAGAGCTAACATGGCGATATGGTCAGCAGTTAGCCATGCATGGGTTCAGTGGGTTCCTTCCTACTGCACCAACAAAGCCAACATGTAGGTCAAATGACACATTAGAGTCCATAGTCCATCAAGCCACATGCCACAACCAGGATGAGACCCCGGCAAACACAAGTTCCATTGCTGCATCTTCCGGGGCAAACCGCAGCGAAAGCTCTAGTCGATTGCCGTCGGTGTCGGTAGCAGCGCGGTTGACAAAGAAACGGGCACCGCCGACTTCAGATTCGGATCAATGCAGGAAACACAATATAAGTTGTGGGATTCAAAAAGATAAAGCAGATCGTTGTGAATGCGGCAGTGATACGTTTTACAAGATCGACAATGATGCAACAACGGTGACTTGGGGTTCCCATGATGATTCTCTTCAAAGCTTGAAAACCAAAACCACAGATGGGGACTCTGGTTGTCACGATGGATCGGTAAGAAAACACAAACTCCTTTTTTTTTTTTTTTTGGTTAACGATTTGATTACAATTGCTTTGGGAACAACGTTGAAAATTCGTAGGAAAGCCGAGATGAAACAGGACGGTCTCATCCGACAAGGCGAAGTCGAGCAGCAGCTATTCATAATCTGTCTGAAAGGGTAAAATTCCAGTCGTCTTTATTAATATTATTATACTTTTTTATGCATGTAAATTTTCAATTCTATATTTTTGTTATATCGATAAATGATTATATATTATTTCTAATTATTGAAGTATATCTTATCGGTTAAACATTTTTAATTTACTAAATATTCAAATGGTATAATCTACAAATATTTAATATGTTTAGATTATTAAAATATTAATTATAAAAGTAAGTAAATACCACTAAATGTAATACTTTATATTTGATCCGAATTTTTACAGAACATTTAAAACAAATTGAAAATAATTCTTGATTAAAATGAAATTTTTACAAAAATTTGAGTAAAAAGTATACTCCATAATCACATGACCATGTCCCAAATCTTGTAACTCATTGTAATCGTGTGGACAAACCTGTCCCAAAATTTAACAAGTCACATTTTATATTTCATTGTGGCAGAAGCGAAGAGATAGAATTAATCAAAAGATGAAGGCTCTTCAAAAGCTGGTGCCAAATGCAAGCAAGGTAAGAGTGCACAACTCAAATTTGAGGTTTGAAATTTTATTTGAATTTAATTGAGTTTTATTTTTAAGATAAAATGAATTGAGCTGTGATTTAGTATGTTTGCTTATTAAAAAAATAGTTTGATCTTTATGTGAACCCGTTCGAAGGATTTATTCAAAATTTGAAATAGTTTGAGTAAAAATATTAGACATAAAAAACGAATTGGAGAATAAAAATGAGATACGTTTGAAATATAGGTGAGTTTGGAGTTAAATATTTAAAACTTGAACCTAATTTTATTCATTTTAAAGTTTATAATATATTTTTCATTTATTTATATTATATGTATAGATAGATAGATTTATTTTGATCATATATATATGCATGGATGAGTTTGAGAATTTGGTTTTAACATGATTATAGACAGATAAAGCGTCAATGCTTGATGAAGTAATTGAATACCTAAAACAACTTCAAGCACAAGTACAAGTGATGAGTATGAGAAGCATCCCTCCAACGATGATGATACCACTAGGCTTGCACCACCACCCGCATCTGCAAATGTCTCTTTTAGGTCGGATCATGGCCGGCATGGTAGTTAACCATGCTTTAGGAATGGGCATGGGATTGCAAGACATCAACGCCGCCACGCCTCCTAATGCTTCCCAATCTCTTCCTCCTCTATTGCACCTTCCACCACCCTTATTGCCAACTGCACTGCCGCCTATGATTCCTTCAAGACCTACCCTCGCCACTGCAGCAGCTCAATCAAATCCAAATGCGACCTCTAGTGACTCAATCCCTTTGCCTGACGCTTTCCTAAATCAAGTATGTCAAATATAGGGTATATGCAATTTTTTATTCTTATTTGACCTGTGCAAACTACTCAAATTCGACTAAAAAAAATCAAATTTGATTTGGTCATTGTTGAGCTCCACTCTCAAGCTACTTGAGCTATCAAGCGTGCTAATATCGAGCACCTTAATGCTCGATTTGAACAATTCTCAAAATTCCAAGTTGAGTTTGAGCCGGAGTTTTTTTTTATTATTGTTCAAGTTTAGCTCGAATCAATTAAAGATATATAACTCTCCAAAACCCTATCTCTCGTTCAAATAAAAATGATATTATTAAAATCAAACATATATTCATGTATCTAAAATTGGAGTGAGTTGAAAGTAATTAATATTAATGCATAATTTTTTGGTTGCAGTCGATGAGTATGGAACTCTACAGTAAGATGGCAGCACTGTATCAGGCTCAAATGAATCGAACAACAGAGACAGCTAGCAGTCCATCGCCATCAAACAACATAAACCAGGATTAATGTTGTCGCATGATATATGATCTTTGTATGATATAACTTAGATTTGTATGTCTTATAATTGCCCCTTTTTTTTCTTTATATATTTATCTGATTAGCCATTAGTGTCCACTGTGCTCTGAAGCTTTACTGTTTATGCTGGTAAAGACTGCAAGAATAATTCTACAATTGGCAAATAGAATAAATCAGACGACACTGTTAGCTTACCCCACAAAAAGTCTTTGAAGTTGCCCTTTTCTACACTCGGCCGGATATAAGCTCAGAATTACTCAACGAACATCATGGCCCTCGACGTCTTCTTCTTGTCTTCCCCTACTCTGTCAGTCTTCTATGTTGAATACAGACTCCATTATTAGAAGGCTGTTGCTTGCCTCGACCTCCTCCAACTTAATCATGTACACACATGAAATTAGGTTATTTGAGGGCAGATTCCAGTGGGCTAGGTATGTCTTTCCTTTCACTTGAGTGTATGTGCATTTTGGACTTTGAGGAGAACAACTCATTGAGTGTTTGGTGCATTTTCACATCTTCTGCAGCAACCGCAGTGGTGGAGAAACTAGGCAAGGCAACATTGAGATCCGAGCTCTTTACGGTCCACATACTTGAACTCTATTGGTACAGAACTTGTAGTCTGCAAGCCGGTCATAACACTACATGACTTTGGGCTAGATAACAGGTTATTATCAAGACAAGCGGAGGATGAGTTGGAGTTCACCGTATCAGCCAAAAGAACAATATGATCAGAGCTGCACATGCTTGAAGTAGCAGTTTATTCATAGTAACTTGTAGAGACATCTCTTGAAACATGCTGTAAAGTTTCAGCGCATTGCTTTCCATTAGTCTCATCCAAACGATGAGGCATTGCATGATCACAAGTTCGCTCATTATTGATGTTTGTAGTTGAGATCTTAGGGTGAGAATTCAACCCATTGCTGCCTTACCCTGAAAACAAAGTTACCAACCGTGTAAATTCATCAACAACAGTAATTAGTTCGTGTTCTCTTTGTATTTTCTGCTTAGCCAAGCGTAAAATTTACAAGCATGCTTCACAATCTTTCATTTCCTGGCTATTTGGCATCATTTCTTTGTTCGGAACATGAAAATTTGAAACCGAATTTTTAGAGGATCCTGTAATGAAGTTTCTCAGTGGCCAATTACAAGACCCGCTAGTCATTGAACTTGGGAAGTACATATTCCTCGAGTTTGACAGGAATATTTAAATCAGCCATTACTTTTTTTCTTCGAAGAAACAAAACTGGGAATCAAGTTGCAGCCATTGCCACTAATGGATGGTTCTTTCTCTCTGGCATCTCTAATCTCGGTAGTTCTCTTTAAAGCATTAGTTGGTATTTCAGAAGCCATTTTCATTTATGAAAATCCCTCTTGTTCAGTACCAAAGTACGCATCAACTGGCAGTTCTAGTTCCAATATCTTTTTGCTAAGTTTTGTAATAAATCCTTCTAGCATTTTTAACTCGCTTTTTGCCTTCTTGCTATCACTTTTCCTTTCGCTCATACATTTGTTTGCACCTTGCCAACATCTTAAGCTCTCACTGAGGCTGAACTTCGGAATTGATCGCTGTTTGTTAGAGCGTAAGGCTGCACGTAGCTCGACTTAAGTTCAATGTCTAACGCATGTGTATCCAACACTTATACTAGAGATTATATACTGTATACACGTATGTATGTATATATTATGAAATGTACAAACCTGAACCAGAATCAGCACATTAGGCAAAAAAAAATAGAACTCATGTTAACTGCAACATTATAAAGAACCCATGTAAGAGAAAAACAATATGCGGTTGCAGAAATTCCAAATATCTCCGACAAAACAAAAGCAAGCAAAAAATGTGAAGATAGCATCATTTTAACTTAAACTACACAAAAGGAACTTGATATCTTACTATTCTAAGGCCATGAAGGCACATCATACATGTAACTCGTCAATCTCCTCCATCATACATCCACTCTCTCAACATCCTCGAGTACGAGGGTCTTTGATGGCTTTCCCAACAGATCAGTATACTCTTGGAAAGGAGATCTTGTGAATCGAGTCTCTTTCCAGAAATCAGGAGTCAAGAAACCGTAAGTTTTCAGAAGACACTCAAAGGTGGCCTGCATTTAAGTTTGCAACAATAAGAAAATAAACAGCATACTAATCTCCCAAACAATATACAAGCATGATTTAAAAATAGAGCCAATAGTTGGTCAGTCAACAAACGAGTTAGCATATTAAACAAACATAAAAGAAGCATAAATCACCTGGCTGGAAATTTTTGGGAACATCAGTTATGTCTACCTAGACAAGTAATTCATATCCCAAGCAAACCCAAACCTTCCACAGGCTATATTTGCACAGAAGTTTACCAACATTTACCTAGAATTGAAGAATGATGCAGCACTTCAAGAATTAAAATCATGCTGATGCTACCAACATTTACTGACTAATACGTTCAACAACTCCGTCGGAATCTATCCAAGGTAAATTGAAGATAATAGAACGACAGCAATACAATGTTCTTACAGAATAAATATACATATGCTTCATTGAACCAGCATAAAGCCAATATCCTAGACTTAAAATCATGCACAAAATCATCAATACATCCGTAACATAAAACTCAGGATATCAGAGGAACAATGGCAAACAACAATCCTAAAGCTCAGAAACAGGGAACTGAAACATTTTATCAACCAATTTCCAAATGCAACTAAATCCATAAACAATCTTCAAAGAAGTAAAATTTCTATCCAATTAATTAAAAAAACTCAATATCTTAGTTCATAATAACTCATAGTATCAAAGAATCAATGTTAAACAATCCAAAAGTTCGAAAACAGGAAACTAAAAGATTTAGCAACCCATTTCCGATTGTATCTAATTCCAAGAACAATCTTTAAACAACAATTCAAACAAGTAAAATTTACAAAGGAAGTGGAAACAATACCTTGACAAAGTTACCAAGAGTCTTGGTGGAACCTCTTGAAGAAGTGAAAACATCTTCAATCCCAGCAAACTGAAGCACCTTCTTGGGCACCCTAGCAGCCACAATCCCCGCACCTCTAGGAGCTGGCACCATCCTAACAGTGACCGAACCGCATTTTCCGGTAACCTTACACGGCACCGTATGAGGCTTCCCGATCTTATTCCCCCAGTAGCCTCTCCTCACTGGTATCACCGACAACTTGGCCAATATTATCGCCCCTCTTATTGCCGTCGCTACTTCTTTGCTGCACTTCACCCCTAACCCAACGTGTCCGTTTCCGTCGCCGACAACAACAAATGCCTTGAAACGAGTGCGCTGACCGGCGCGTGTTTGTTTCTGGACGGGAGTGATCTTCATCACCTCGTCTTTCAGTGAAGGGCCAACGAGTTGGTCGATGATTTGGTACTCCTTGATGGGGAGGGAGTGGAGGTAGATTTGCTCGAGGGATGTGATTTTTCCCGATTTGACTAAACGGCCAAGTTTTGTAACAGGAACCCATTTCTCTTCCTCATCCTTGCGGCCACGGCGCCGACCTCTTGGCCCACGATCGGATCTCCCGCCGCCGAAGCCACGCCTGAAAGCACCGCGTTCGCCGCCGCCTCTTTCTGCCATTATTTGCTTCTTGTTTCGGGATTTGAGGGATGTAGAGCTGAAGTAATGAGCAAAAACGGCAGGAAGTTAAGGTTTTATACGAGCATATGAAGATAGGGTTTTAATCCCTTTTAGGGTTTAGGTTTATAGACGGAAATAAGGGTTTATGGGCTATCTATGGTATATTGTACAATAGGCAGTGTGTGTGTTTTATTCTTGTATTCCGATTCAAATTTGTTTGTATTACAATGTGTTGCTCTGATGATCAAGCTGTTCATCATCTTAGATGTGATCTGGGTTCGAGTTGTATTAGACGTGTTACTGTTAGAACTTTATCATTTTCTTGTAATTAATAAAAAAAAATTAGTTTGTATTACAGTAGAGTAGAAACCAATTTTAATTGAAAAATTGAAAAAAAAAAATCTATAGTTTTAATTTTTTCAGTTTTTGTTTAATTGATTGAGATTGTTTTGTCAGTTTCGTTATCGGCTTAGATAGTTTAGACTCATCACCAAAAACCTAAACATCTTCCCTTTAAATTTTCAAGGTGGAAATTTAAGACTCTTAACCAAGCAACACACTTGATTATTATAGATGCAATGCATTTTACAAACACTTGTTAAGTGATGTGTAAAAGTTAGTGATTAAGTAATATTTGATGCGGAATACTAGAGAATATCGTGTGAAATTATTCTTGTCATGATATTTCTTGTAATTGAAATATAAAGTGAAAGCATGAAAAGAATTTAAAAGAAATATTCATAATTCAATGGTCGTGAAAAGATCGTAATAAACAAGTTAGTACTAATAAGATATAATTGGCATGTCATAAAAATATTTGTACACTTTCCTGACAATCGCACTTCACTGATTTGCCCTTGTTTAATTCTACGTATCCTTCTCGATTCTCCACCATTTCCAAAAGGATAACAAATCAAGAGTAATTGTGGTAAGTGACAAAGAGTCAAAAAGTGAAGCAAGTGTTAATGAAAGATAAGAGCTAAGAGAACTAGTGGTAAGTCACGTAAGTGGCGAGTAATGATTTTATTTTTAAGACATGTGAGAAAAGAGTAGTGACTAATGATACAAGCGTTTCAACGCGTAGTGTGTAAAAAGTGATCGTGTGAGAAAAAAATTCGGGTAAGGCTTGACAAACCATATCTCATCTTCAATAAGGTATGAATTATGAATTATGAAGTTAAATTATGGAATTAAAGTGGCATGTAAATAGGTATACAATTGGTATGAAAGTGGAAGATAGTGTCTTAGGTCCATTGAAGTATTGAATTTAAGTGGAAATGTTTGAGGACATTGTGGCTAATTATAGTAAGTGAACATGTGATATTTTGGAGGATATTTTGGTGTGTTTTAAGGTTTGAAAATGATTGAGAATGTCTCGGAAAGATAAATGGATGTTTAAGCATGATTTTGAGGTGTTTTAAGTTTGTTTTTGTTCCCTTCCATCAAAGTTTCGATGCTTGGGGTCTTAGTATTGATGCTTGTAAATTTTGAACCTAAAAATTTTTAAGCCCTAAAAGGCCTCTAAATGACCCTAGAATGTCGCTTCGTAGTAAGACTTTCAGGAATGGTTTTAAGTGTTGTATAAGACCTTCAAAGACCAAATTGTATATTGACATTTCAACTAATGTGGCACTTCACTTTTTCGTTAAGGCTATAATACCATTAACAGTCTAAGTGATCAAAATATTATAAGTTGATAAAGTAATCAAAATGCAGCTTTTCATAATTTTCACCGAAAAATTAGTGACATTTTTTTGTTTACCCTTTTTGTTGTATGTCCATAATAGAGTGAGGTGGGTGGTGGAATAAACTGCATCAATTATGGAGCAGTGATGAATTAAGCAATATCCACCTCTAATCTATTTTATTGTTTACAATAATATTTGAATGATACCGGTTCCAATGCGAGTTTAACAATAAATACAAAGCTAAACTCTTCAAATATAAGAAAATATATCCATTTTCGGCACTTGCAAGAACTGAAATAAAAATTTGATCCAAAGAGTTTGTAAGCTTCATAAAGAAGAGAAGTTCAAGATTACAGCAAAAACCATGAAGAGGAGGGTTGATCCTTAGTTGTAAGTAGATTTTGATTTTTGATTCATCACAACAACTGGGTATTTGCGAGCATTCTTGATTATCTTAGTTAAAGCGGCTTGGCCAAGATCAAGCCCACAAACATCAGCTAAACGAACAAGATAAAGCAAAACATCGGAAAGCTCATCTTCCAAGTGTTCTTTCTCATCGGCACTCCAGTTAGGCAGTCCTTTCCCAACTTCCCCTTTCCATTGGAATATCTCTGACAGCTCTCCAACTTCTCCCACCTGCATTATTTTAGAACCACGTAAATCTAGACATGGCAGGCTCCAATACGATCATTTACTTTGTGTTTATGTTTATACAATGAATATAGATGAAGAACAGTATTGATAAATTAAAACATGAGCTTACTAGTGCTAATAAGAGATTCCTTGGACTATGGTATTCATCCCATCCTCTAACTTGTGCAAACTCTGCAAGCCTGATGCTAAGGTCTTTAAGCGAAACAGCCTTTGATTTACTATCATAAGAATTCTCCATTTCACCTCTCTGGTTTCTCATCTATGGCAGACCTTGAAACATGCATGCCTAATTTATAGACAAAGTATGGGGGAGAGAGAGTGAGAGAGATGCTACCAGGATTTCCACTGTTTCTCTCTCTTTTATCTCACCAAAACCACTATTTGGTTAGTGGAGATTGGATAAGCACTTTTGAGTACCTGTCTAAAAAATAGCGATAATTATAAATGTAAAACACACACCACACCACTGGATTCAATCTCGAATTATTAGGTGGTTGCATTTAGTATATTCTTCCATTTTCGATTTTAATTAAATAACTTATTAAAAGATGCATAAAAATTTTATATATATATATTATGCAGGTCTGTTTTACAATTTATGTTCGGATTTTGTGATTACTCCTCCCCACAATATTATCTTTAATATTTAAATTTACGCTCTCCACTTCGAAGTGCGATGTGCATTACCCTTGTACTCAATTATCTGTTAGTGTATATATATTAAAAATAAAGAAATTTGATTCAACTAATTTTTAGTTCGATTGAATCAATTTCGAATTATTTATTCAAAGATTATTTTTTGAATTAATTCAAGCTAAATTATTGTATTGATCAATTTCCAATCAAATCGATTTGATTAATTAATTTGATTTAATTTCAACCATCATAATTGAATCGAAAGAAAATTAAATTTTATTAAAATTATTTCTTTTCTAAGAAATGACATTCAAAACTCAAGATAAAAATAATACCATTACGTTAAATTCATATTGATTACTTATATAATATAAAAAAAATTACATATGCCAACAATCTTTTGATTTTGTAAGAAGAAAATTACGTTGTAAACATGGAAACTTAAATTCAATCCTAAATAATTTGTTCCCGTCTCTAATTATATACAAAGATCAAACTATTAAGTTAAATTTATTTTTAATATTTGTTTAAGATTTAATTCCTATCATAATTCGGTTTTTATATTTTTATAATGCTATTAATTAATTTAATATTTTTATAATATATGAATTAATTCAAAAAATTAATATCGTTAATTTTCAATTAAAATATTAATTGATTATATATAATTAAAAAACATATTTTTAAATTTTAAAAGTAGAGGGATTAAAATCAAACTAATCAGGATATCAGTTTGAAGAAAGGCATTAGTTTGAATGATCGGGGAGTATGGATCGATTGAATCAATTTTTTATTTTAAAATATTTACAAAATAGTTCAATCATCAACCCATTTTTGAAAATCTTATTTGAAGTATATTTTAATTTTTAAATTTTTAGTTTATAAAAATATTTCTGTTTTTAAATTTTTAAATAATAAAGTATTAGGTCTGCCAGTGTTTTCCATAAATGAAGTGAAATGGACAAAGGAGCATCATTACCTTTATAGAAACTTTTATTATTATTATTGAGAATTGCAATACGGATCTGGACTATTATACCATCATAGTACTCTTTCATCCGTAACCACATGAAATGTTTGTACAAAGTGGTGTTTGTAAGTCGAGTCTCATCAAAATAATTTAGATAAAAATTCAGGTGAATTTAAGTTTGATCGGATAATTTTATCTTTAAATAAATTTATTTAATATTATCACCTTCAAATTTATCAATCAATTTGGAATATATTTAGACATATTTTGCTATTTCTTTTAAAATGTTCGTCTCTAATAGATATTCAAACATAAATAAAATTGAAACATAAAATACACCCAATTGAATATATATATATATATATATATACATCAGATAATTGCTTTATCTGCATTTTTTTTTTCATAAACATGTTATAAGTTTATCTGACATTGAAGAACTGATTTGATAGGAAAACCAAAAGATTATGAAATGGTCCCTCCACAAACAATTTTCTTTTCTCACATGACAATGAAAATCATTTATATGTATGTATTGTATAAATATTCTTGCAGTTTATGATTATCGACAGGGATAGTTTTGGGTGAAGTGTGATCGTCCAAGATTTAAAGTTGAAAGAAGTTTAAAATATTTTTTTTTAATTTTTAAGGAGTTTAAAAAGATATTTATTAACTTTTAAGGGTTTTTAAATTATTATTTTTAACTTTTAAGAGTTCAATTTTTTTTACTAACTTTTAAGAGATGGAAAAAAAAAATTCCAACTTTTAAAAAATTTAAAATTTTATTTTATTGTTTTACTTAGAACTTCAAAATTATCAAAAACAGACCCGATTATGAAGATGTAAATTGTGGTTTTCATACTAAGCCATTAGTTGTGGAAGCAAAAATACTTGGACCCTCCCCAATAGGTGTCATCCCTACCTTTTTTGTTCCTATTGTCCGTATAATGTCTGCCGATATATGTTCATCCGTATCACCGATGTCTTATACCAATATATTGTTTGTTATTTGGAATGCGGATTGGTTTGGTAGGATGAACCAAAATCAAAATATTGATTTCTTATATTACATCTATTTTATTTTACACAATGCTTAAAACTTTTCATAATTTTTTTTCAATTCATAAATAAGAGAATTACATGTTTAACCATATTCAAATTTACGTTCTCTTGCATTGATAATAATACTCATACCAATCAAATTAAGACTTAATCTGTATTTTATATATTTTTTTAAAGAAATCATAATGTTGAAATATACATTAGAAGACTCAAAAAGGATAAAATGTTAGAGCAGCCTCATCCACCGACCTAGTTGCACTAGGGCTCTTGGAAACACACTCATTCAGCAATAATCAAAAGCAAACATGAACTTGCAGGGCATTAAAACCCTTGAATACCTTCTCCTACCTTTTGCTTAAAAGTAAATATACATTTTGATACCTGAACTTAGCTTTAAGGCTTAAATTGGTATGTAATGTTTTTTTTTCTAATTAAGTACCTAAATTTAGTCTCAAGATTCAATTTAGTACTTGAATTTTTTTTGTCTAATTAGGCACTTGAACTTGGCTTTTTAATTCAAATTAGCACCTAAAATTCGCTTTGTAGTTCAAATTAGTTCAAATAAGTCATTTAGATCAAAAAGCTAAGTTCATGTACTAATTTAAACGAGGAAGTCAAATTCAGGTATTCAATTGGACCAAAATAAACTTTTGGTACCAAATTGATCCTTAAAGTCAAGTTCAAGTATCTAATTGAACCCAAAAAATAACCTTAGGTGCCAATTTAAACCTTAAAACTAAAATCAAGTACCATATTAAAATAAAATCAACCAAATCGAATGAATTAAACTTGATTTCGGATTTTTTTTATTTCAATTAGATAATTTTTTTTTTTGAATATTTCAATTAGATAATTTGGTTTTAACGTGCTTATTAGGTTAGTTTGTGATTTTAAATTTGGTCAAATTCTGCAGTTCATCCTTTTACTAAAATCTTTACTCCAATTTGTTGAACGCTATTCCTTTTACTTTTAAAATTTTAAATTTTTTTATCTTAACACTAACAATAAAATTTAGTAAATAATATGATTTTATTTTGGTACTATGGGAATGACTTAACCCTTAAATTGGTACTTAAATTAAACCATTCTTGACATTTTGGTATTTAATTTTTTTTATCACATCCATTAATCAAATTGTTAGTCAAACCGTAAAATCTATTCTAAAAAAAAAAAAGGCTTAATCTACAATTGGTACCTAAATTATGCTCTTTTTTCCCCTTTTGTTTTTTTTTTTGTCACAAGCGGTACATAAGCTCCTTTTTTTCCCAAGTAATTGCATTTGTTATTTCAACCGCTAGTCAAACCGTTAAGTCGATATGAAAAAAAATAAATTAAAAATTACAATGTAACAAAAAAGACAAAAAACTAAAGTTGTTTTACATCATTTCGTATCTTTTTGTATGGTTAATATTTTAATGATCCAACCGTTGAATTAATATTTCGTCCATATAGATCATGCACGCCAAACGTGATGTAAATTAAAATTTTCCAACTAGTTGTTTTAAGTAAAAAAAATTCAATTGTTGAATACATATTAATATATTGAGTGTTGTAGATCAATATGATAAAAATATTGAATCATTTCAAAAATTTGCATGCATGACAAGTACAGTTATATCGATAAATTCAGTGATTGGGACATCAAAATATTAATTGTACAAAAATATTTTGTATCTTTTTGTACGGTTAATATTTTAACAATCTGACTGTTGAATTTATCGATATAATTGTACTTGCTATGCATGTAAATTTTCGAATTGATCTGATATCTATATTATATAAATATAAAATATTGTATATATTAATATTTATTGAATGGTGAAAAGTTTTTTACATAAAAACAAATAGCTAAAAAATTTTAATTTCCGTCAAATTTGACATGTATGATCTATATGAATAGAATATAAAATATGACGGTTAGATTGTTAAAATATTAATCATTCAAAAATATACAAAATGGTGTAAAGCTACTTTAGTTTTGCACCTATGTAAGTGAATATCTCTACCTATATATATATAAGTCCTATATAAGACCAAGGTTGGTGGTTCGAGCTACAACGTGCCCAGGTACATCCATAATTATTCACATGCATAATACTAAAAGATCTCCACCAACCGAGGCATCTCTCCATGAATAGTAAATGGCTTTCCGCGGAGGTCGAGGGAAAAAACCACACCACAAGGAAAATACCTTTGATTGCTAATGGTTCGAGTTGGCTTCCTAGAGGACGACACTTTGAAGACTTCCTCCAAATGAGTCAATTCCTCTTTCAACAATAACAAAATTTCATTATTTAATGGTTGCAAATATTAGCATATGCCAATATAAAATATTTGATAACTATTCTAATTATCTAATGATTGGTCTAATGGAACGTGTTAGTTTTGATTTTAAGGTCTTAATTTTCAAAATAAAGAACCAATACAATACTTTTTTGTAATATATATTTTATATTTTCTAAAAATTACATTTTTTTATAATTTATTAGAATATTTCTCAAATTTTTATGATTTTTTATTTTTTATTTTCAAGAAAATCAAGATTTCAAATCTTGAAATTCTTAGTTCAAGAAACCAAATCTTGGAGTTGGAATGCATTGGATAACATTGACAAACTTAAACGAACCCAATCTTGCAACGAATGAATTAAGAATCCAAAATCTTGAAAATTAGCTCATTGGGACGTCCTCAAGAGATTAAACGTGACTATCCAAAAGTTCATGATGAAGGCCCTTACAAGCTCATACAAGGGAAAAACGAGATCAATATTCACTTTTTTTATTTAAAGAAAATCAAGAAATCAAATCTTGATAAAATTTCATCATATGTAAAGATTCCAATAATCTAAAAAATCAAGATTCTAAATCTTGGAATTCTTGGCCCAATGAATCAAATCTTGGAGTTGGAATGCATTCACACTAACGAGCTTAAACAAGCGCAATATTGCAACGAATCAAGTTCAAAATATTGAAAATTAGCCCATTGGGACTTCCTCAAGAGATTATGCTTGACTATCCAAAAGTTCGTGATGAAGGCCTTAAAAGCTCATACAAGGGAAAAACAAAATCAAGATTCGCTTTATTGGTTTAAAGAAAATCAAGAAATCAAATCTTGATCAAATTTCACCATATGTAAATATTTCAAGAATCTAAAGAAATCAAGATTTCAAATCCTGAACTTCTTGATCCAAGGAATCAAATCTTGGAGTTGGAATGCATCGGATCACACTAACGAGCTTAAACGAGCCCAATCTTGCAATGAAAAAATAAAGAATCAAAAATCTTGAAAATTAGTCCATTGGGATGTCCCAAGCCCATCTTGAAGATTTACTAAGCACTTGTTGAATATTCAGCCAAACATTGTTGGAATTGATATATATTAGTAGTGTATAAATGTAATTGTAGACTATATTTTTAGTGATAATTATGTCATATTTTTAGTATGTAAATTAGTGATAATTATGTTACACTTTGAATAAATTTTTCATGTAGTATTTTTCAATTGATATAAAGTTGCATAAGAAATCACACACAAAGAAATTGAAAATAAATTACGAGTATGTAAATATTCAAGAAATAGATACATGTGGTAAATGAAGTAATTTTTTAGCAAGCAAATGGCAAAGGGAGTAATTTTTTAGCAAGCAAAGTCAATCCCAATCAGCTGTTAAAAAAGTTGTCCATCCCAACGTTTTTTGTTTTGAAGGTTTTAGCTCAACAAATTATTATAAACTTCCATTCATCAAATACTACAATTAGAGGATTTGACTATCAATCCTCCATTTGTGCTCAAATCAATTAAAAAAACCAAAAGCTTTGTTTACCTAACACCTCATTATGAACTACAATCATCTTCTAAATTAGTAAAACATGATTATTGTCATTGTTTTGATTTTTCGTCAATTTTTAATTAAAAAATTATTGATATTTTTATAGATTTGATCAAGATAGTCCATTTTAATTAAGGTAAGTTAATAAATAATTTTATAATTTATTTGTTTATTTTTTTTATATTATTCATATTTATTTTATTATTCGTGTTCAATGTTTATGGTTAGTTTTTTAAAAAATATTGTCTTCAAAGTTTAAACTTACATTTTTTAAGAATACAATATATCTTACCATTACACCTAACACTTGTTTGTATTTTATAATTTATTAATATAGCATTAAAGATAATACATCTCAATTTATTTCTTTATTTTTCTTTATTAAATTCTTTAAAGAAACAGGTTAATATACCATTATATGTAATTTTTACACTTCGAATATTTTAAAATTTTATTTTTATAATAATTTTAATGATATGTGATTTCAATATTAATTAAATTATAATTATAAAATAAAAAAATATTTTTTATACTTTAACTTTGTTATGCATCGACTTACAAGTGGAATTGTACAAAGAAGATGAATGTGAGCTCACTTCAAATACAATTTAAAATGGTAGCGTTTAGAGAACGCAGCATATTTTTCTAATCACATTCCTTCAAATCAATCATTATTGGAAATCAACGGCTACCCTTCACTCACCGGAATCACTCGATAACAACGAATAAAATTGAAAACCTTAAGTTTTCTTAAAGATTACCCCCATTTCTATAAATAAAATTTCTCCCACGCTTTCCTAATCTTCTCATCTGCGCCGCCCCCAATTTTCCCCCTTTACTAAAAAAAGGAAAAAAGAGAGGAAAATCTGAAACCCTGAAATGTCGGACGACGATCATCATTTCGAATCCAAGGCAGATGCCGGCGCCTCCAAAACCTATCCTCAGCAAGCCGGTACTATCCGTAAGAACGGCTATATCGTCATTAAAGGCCGTCCCTGCAAGGTTGCCGTTGGAATTTGTTTCTATATTTTTCTCAGAATTTTGTTTATTTTATTGATGGAGTAAGCTCGGTAATTTGAATTTGATGGTTCTGGTTATTTATGTTAATAATAATGTTTAAGTTTTGTAAATTTTAGATCTAAATACTTACGGGAACAACAAGTACTTGTTGAAAAATTGAGAATCGGATGTGATTTTTTACAAAAAAAAAATCATCACAGAAATTAATAAGTTAGAGCAAGCTGATAATAGTTATTGGCATGTGATAAATTAGTGCTTGATGGGTTAACTGTTGATTTGCACAATATGATTTGCAATTTTAGCTAACTTGATCGTCCCTTTGCGGCTGCTTGCGCCAGGTTGTGGAAGTTTCCACCTCCAAGACGGGGAAGCACGGTCATGCTAAGTGTCACTTCGTTGGGATCGATATCTTCACTGCCAAGAAGTTGGAAGATATTGTTCCCTCTTCCCATAACTGTGATGTATGATATATGAACAAACCTATCGTTTATTTTCATTCTCGGTTTTAATGTTAATCTGTCAATGTAATTGCTCGGCATTATTAAATGATGCTTTCTGTTATAACAGGTTCCGCATGTCAATCGTACTGACTACCAATTGATTGACATTTCTGAGGATGGATTTGTAAGTTCTTTTGCTTCACTTTTGCTTGATGTGTCGTGTGTGTTTACGTGTGTTTCTTCTGAATTAGCTAAATTAAACATTTCAGGTGAGTTTGCTGACTGAGAGTGGTGACACTAAGGACGATCTGAGGCTCCCAACTGATGAGAACTTGTTGAAACAGGTCAATTAACTGTCTTTTTTCATCATATTATGTTTTGACTAATTACTCTTTAGCAAGTGAGAAGTCCTTTATGTTATTTAATTTAATGATATTTGAATTCCAATGCTGGATGCTTGTAATCATATTGTGCTTGTGTGGAGCAATTTGGGAGGGGTTTATGTTTTGTTTTCCATTTACAGTAGTTCTATTTTGATCCCGTCCTCTTGGCTTTAGAATCCTAATTGAATTTCATAATCGTATGGGGGAGTATGGTCAGTTACATTCGACGCTACACAGCACTGCATTGCTCATTTTCGATATGCTAAAACGAGACCATTTCCATATCATCATATGATGAATTGATGATTGTTATAATTTGCTTTGATGTGGAGTTGCTGACAATAATGGTATCAATTCTTGATTGCAGATCAAGGATGGGTTTGCTGAGGGAAAAGACCTGGTGGTGTCTGTTATGTCGGCTATGGGGGAGGAGCAGATCTGTGCTCTCAAGGACATTGGTCCGAAATAGTTTGAGATATGATGATTCCAAGTATGTTATTACAAATCTTAAATGGAATTATTTTTATAAGTGGCTTTAATATCTTGCCTTTCCTAGACTTGGGGGTAGGGTATAAATGTTGTTTGAATGGGTTTCTTTTGTTTGGTTTGGATGCTAAAGATAAAAGAAAAAAAAAAAACTCCTTTACTAGTTTCTTGTTGTGCCATGGTTAACTGATTTTATCTTTTCAAGGCCTTTCTTCTTCTTTGTTGATATTTTTGAATGTACTGTAAGCTTTTTCTTCAATGGTAATGTCAATATCTAATCTAGGGAATCAATGGGTGAGCCACAGATCTCTCTGCCAATTTGGTTGTCTATTTAAATTTCATCATTTTGGTCATATTCAGATATATTTTAGTTTGTATTTAAGATCATAAATAAACTTAATAGAAAATAATCAGAATGTATTTGAATCTAACTTAAAAATGATGTCTAAGAGATAAGATATTGAAATATAATCCAAAGTAAACCTAGAAATGATTTACATAATAATACAAGGGAGAACCCTGAATATAAATACTAAACGATTTAATTCTGAAGCAATTGTAAGAGTAAATTTAAAATTGTGGGAAGATGTTATTTATTTTCATGTCAGTTCGAACCAAAAGGTAGCAACATTTAATATTTTAGGTGGTTATCGTCCAAATCTGTTACCTTTTCTCTTAAGACAATTGTTTAGTTTCAGATTAGAGAGGCATGACTTATGGATTTTTCAAATCACATTATTTATAGTATCTTTTTAATTATTTAATGACAGCAATTTTTATGTCATGATACATAATTTTGATTTTTCTTAATTCTGAATTTAATATCTTGAACTTAGAATTTTGACCTTGAGCTCGATCTCGAATTTCAAATCTTGAACATCGAACTTTGAATATTAAATGGAGCGGTAGTCAAATTTCTTATCAAACATCTATTTGGTACGAAATCGATTTGTGTTATCCAAGGTAGTCATTGTACCAATGTGTATACCGTTTCTATTGAAACTGATATATACTAGTCTGTTAAAATTTTTATATCGTTTTAAAGAATAAATATTTAAAATTAAAAAAAATATTTTAATTTTTTTTTATAACAAAATAGACTGAAGGAGAGGATTGAAAGTGGTGTTCAAGCTGTAGATTAATTCAATTATTGCATCGTGGAAGCCACCAAATGTAAACCATAAATACAATATTTCAATAAAACTACAAAACATGAAATTTCCTAAACGCTATACTAAACAGGTCCTGAACAAGCACATGCAATTTATAATTCAGAAAATGTATTTGAAGATGAAGAGTTAAATTTGATTAATTGTTTAGAATTATAATTAAATTGATAGAATATATATTTATTGAAGACTAATCGTATTATTATATATACAAAAAAAAGTTCCGTTAATAATTTAATAGTGAATGACCAAAATAAAATTGATTAATAATGATTGTGATGAAATAAAATTTTTTTTAATTGATCGACAAAATAACGCACGCTAATAATTAAGCGAGTAATAATGCAGTTTTACTTAAAATAAAATTTAATGTAAAATGTTTATTTTTGGGTGTGTGGGGGTAACACTCAAGCTTTTGAAGTGATGAATAAAAATTCCTCATAATTGTCATCCGTCTTCCTCTTTTTGAAAGTTGTCCATCGTCCTCACCGGGATAAAATAATGATTATTTCACCAATTTAATCTCATTTTGTTTAGACCAAAATATTATAATCCAAAAATATTAATGACCAAAATGTAACATTTAATTGTTGAGTGATAGAAAAAAAATTAAAATTGAGTGATTATTTTTATAATTTACTTTTAAATAAAATAGTATTTTTAAATATGAAGACAAGACAGGATAGACAAATATTAGAGCTTCACTATACCTATCTTTCGAGAAAGAAAAAAAAAAGAGGACCTAGTGAAATAAATCAATTCAAAATTTATGAAACAGTAGTGTTATAGATATATGTATAGTCTGCATCTTTCACCCTCCCTTAGCTCGGAAGTCACATCCCACCCCAAGTTTTGTCGCCTCCTCTTAGATTCTACAATAATTCTTGTTTATTCATATCAATTGCTAGTTACACTATTCAAATATTTTTCAATTTTCATAATAAACTTGCATACATCCAAATATAAAGTGCAAATTGCAATCATATTATTATATTTAAGAATAAGTAAATGTTTCGTTCGGATGATTGACGGAACCTTTATTGTAATAATTTAATTTTACATTAAATGGTTATTCGAACATATACACCGTCGAAATCATTTTTTTTAAAAAAACGACGAGTTTTGAAAATTATCTTAATGTTGGAAAATAGGAGTCGCCACCAATCCTTTATTCGGTGTGATTGGATCACCGCAAAACGTTTGAAATTCGTTTTGAAAAATATTTTGGTCTTCGCAATCCAGAAAATGAGTTCGGGAGTCGGTTACGCATGAGGAAGGGTTAGCACCCTCATACGCCCAAAATTGGTACCATATTGATTATTTTCGGGTCTTAATTTGTAAAATTTTAGAAGCTCGAATAAAGTTTAAAATACGATCCTTGAATGCATGAGTTATGTTTAAAAGAAATCGATTTTGTTTGGAAGTCCCACTATTTCAAAGTGATCGAGGAAGAAAGTCACGACCAGTGAGTTAGGACACAACATTTCGAGATCCAGAAATAACGAGCTTTCCTTTGTTGTAAAAAAATTTTAACATTTTTGAAAAGGATGTTCGATTATCTCGTTTTAAAGAAAAAGTCGCACCTAGTAAGTTTAGGTATAAATTTCCAGAATCAGAGATAAAGAAACATTGCCTCGATTTAAGGGTATTCGATTATTTCGAAAGAAAGTCGCGCCTAGTAAGTTAAGACGCAAATTTTTTAAAACTCGAAACAAAAGAATGTTGCTTTAATTTTAAAGTTTTTTATGAAAACAATTTTGAAAACAAATAGATGGGTTTAATACGAATGAGCAATTAATAATGGATATTCGATAACACAAAGCAAAAATAATTAATCAGATAAATGATATAAAAATCATAAACACGCAATATGAATGCATAATAATTAAAATTTAAATGCAAATGTTAATGAGGAAGAAAAATAAAACTATCGGAGTTGAAAATGAGACTTTTGGATACGGGGGTAAAACGATAATTTTGGACTCTCAAGGTGAAATGGTAATTTTTGGAAGGCTCGAGGTCAAAAATGGAAATTTTGGACATCCGGGGGTAAAATAGTAATTTTTGGAAGGTTCGAGATAAAAAATGGAGTTTTTAGACATCCGGGGGTAAAATGATAATTTTTGGAAGATTCAGGATCAAAAATAAAGTTTTAGACATCCGGGGGTATAAATTTTGGAAGGTTCAAGATCAAAAACGGAGTTTTTAGACATCTGGGGGAAAAATGATAATTTTCGAAAGTTTCGGGATCAAAAATAGAGTTTTTAGAATTCGGGGGTAAAATGATAATTTTTGGAAGTTTTGGGGTCAAAAATTGAATTTTTGGAAGTTTGAGGGTAAAAATATAATTTTTGGAAAATTGGGGTCAAAAATGGAATTTTGGAGAAGTTTTGGGGGTTAAAATATAATTTTTGGACAATTTAGGGACCTCCAGGACAATAAAACCAAAGATAAATGACACGTGGTAGCGTCTCAGGTGTTCAGAAGTCAAAGGACTAATTTGAAAATCATGAAAAATTTCTAGGCCAATTTTGTAATTAAACATAACTTAATTTAAGGATTAAATTGAAACAAATTAGAAGTAAGAGGGACCATTTGCATAAATAAGCCAAAATATGACACGTGGCAACTCCGGGTGCTTTCAAAAGGTCAAGGGACTAAATTGAAAAGCATTGAAAATTATTGGATCAATTTAAAAATAATTAAAAGTACAAAAAGGACTAAATTGAAACAATCAGAAAATGTGAAAGGACCAAATGCATAAATATCTCTTTTCTCAAAAACACGCGGGTCCTCTAGGCAGGTCGAGTCAGATCAGGTCGGGCCATGGGTTAAAGCCAAAATGGCGTCGTTATGGGGCTAAAACTCAACCCTCAAAACGACACCGTTTTGAGGGCCTATAAAAAGCCTATTTTAGTTACAAAAAATTTCGTTTGTCACTTGTTTTAAAAAAAGAAAGGATTCCTCCCTTGTCCTCTCCTCTCTCCCTCACGTCGGCTAGACTTCGGCCTTCAACCCGCGCCGTCCGTCGCGCGTCTCCTCTACGCGCCGTCGTCCGATGCCATTTTCGATTGCCGTCCATGGTGGTTTAAGGTAAAAACTTCTCTTTTTTCATTTCTTTGCTTTCAAACATCCTAAAAAATCCTCAAAACTCGATTCCAAGCCCACATGCAACAAACTCTATCTTTTTACAAACTATTTGTTTTGAAGAACTTTTAGATTAGGTGAAAAACAACTCTTTTTATTTGTTTTTTATACTCACTGTTTTAGCCTTTAAATCTAATCTCAGATTTATATTTAGTTGAAAGTTCTAATCCTTTTTTTTTTTTTGTGTTTGGAATATGTTCTTTGATGTTTCTTACCACCGTAGACGGGACCGACGAAGGCCCACCGACTCCGATCACCGCAACAGTGACCTCGTAGGAAAGTTTGCCCTTTTGAATTTCTCCATTTTTATTATTATATTATTAATAATAATGCTTATTAATATCATTTAATATTATTATTATAATATTACTATTATTATTAATGCTATTAAAATATTTAATATATGTATTTATTACATTTTTTTGAAAACAAACAAAAAATATTAAGTGATAATAGAGATATTCAACACATGCTTTAATACATATTTAGAAATTGATGGATGTTAGGTTTAAATCATGAATGATAATAAATATGCATTAAGTACACCTAATGACTCAAGGTTTAGGAATTGTGAACCTGGCTTGTTCGAATCTGTTGAACTCTTTTTCTTACTTCGGATGCTCGCTGCCTTCTTGTATTCAATAGAAACTGTTTGTATTAATTTTGAAAGTATGTGGTAAATGCTAAGATGTTGTATTGATTTTTAATAAGTTAAAACAATGTCTAATTTTATTGCTCCTCACAGAGGGTCGGTCCTCTCTTCCTTTACAACATATTTGAATTTGGCTTTTATAGCCTACAATATAATCATGCTAATTTATTGCTTGCTATTAAAATGCTGTCTTTTCCTCTTGCAGGTACAGCAATGGAGGCTGTGGCAGTTAGTGTTGCAGAAGCAAGTTGCCTGTGATAGCAGGCTGCTGATGACGTGGCGGCCTTCAATTGGTTGTGGTGGAGGCAGTAGTAGCAAGTGGAAGCTGATTTGTGTTTTTAGGGTATTTTGGGTCATTATAAAATTTGTGTTTCGGCCATTGTAATTGGATTCGTGTTCTGGGTCCAATTGGGCATTTATAATTTGGACATTTAATTTGTAAATGGACTTTGAATTTAATTTTAAAGTTTAAGTTTTAAAATTATTTCAAATTTAAACTAAATTGAAATTTTAAAAAAATTTAAATTTAAAATAAATTTAAATTTAGAAATAAATCTAAAATAATTTAAACTCAAAAGTAAAAATTTGACCTAAAGTTCAGGCCCGGTCAGAATTGAGCTTTAACATATAGATTCTTATACTTTAATTATATTGTGAAATTCAAAAATATTATTATAATATTGGTGTGCAGTATAACACAAAAATATAATAATAATAATAATAATTATTATTATTATTTAAGTAGCCGCCAAAGAGAATAAGGAAAATAGAATGCGATAACACAAATATCACTTTCAATTGACATCAAATATAGAAGAAAGCAAAGGCATGAGATAATTTGAATCGAGAGGATAGTGGGAGTGTTTGAATGGAATGGGAAGGGAAAGCCTCCTTTATCACTGCAATGATGAGAGTGCGAAAGTGACTAATGGGCTATTGTGTCTTCGTTCAAAGGTACCAAATGGATGTGTCTTCCTTCTTCTTCTTCTTTTATTATTATTATTATTCTCTGAATGCGGGATTAAATTATATATTTTTTAATTTAAAATCCTAATTTTTGTTTTCAAATTTATTATGAATTTAAAATTAAAAAAATAAAACATGAAATCTAAGTCTATCTTCACATCCAATACAATCTCTCTAACATTGATTTTGTGTTGAATATTGTTGATGTTATACTCACGAAAGGCAGATATTATGATGGTTATCAAAGGTTCACCTGGTTTAAGGCAAAGTAGGGAGCTGTTGGAGATGGTGGGTTGTGGAGGTGAGAGAGAAAATCCCCTTTTCACGTGAAAGTCATGGTTTGTATACTCTAAGTTAAGATCTCAAGGTGTCACATGTCATCATACCATAGGTGACTAAGCGTAGACAAATTAATCAATTTGTTAAAGCAAACCTAAGTGATGCAACTAGGGTGACTATCGGACAAACTGTTAATCATTTCAAATGGGATGTGACAGTTGGTGTCATAATTAGCGATCAGACGAAACCTTTGTGCAATTTGAGACTTGAAGAGTTCACGTAGGAAGAGTTTCCTCGATGAGTTATACGGAAAGGTCGACCACAAGAGGTAGTTCTTGGGATTGATCACGAGGAGTGGAGTTTTGATGAGTCTTCTCAAGATGTAAGGGTATAACAATTGCCCCCCAATTGAGAGGGAGGTTATAAAGTTACCTTCCTCGAGGCTTTGCCACGTGTCTTACTGAACAAAAGATTGTTATTTCTTCTAAAGTTGAATCGTTGGGTATTCTACACATGAGAAGCACGTGTGGACCAAGTTGCTTTTCTTTTTGTGCATTTATGGTTGTGGTTTACAACTCATCTTAGGGGAGTGTTCTTAGCTTTTTAAAAATTTCAATTTTAATGCAAATGACAGTTGTTAATCCATTAACTGAATATTTAAGGAGTAATATGTTAAAATAATAAATTGATGTGACATTACACATATAATAATATGTTTGACGTATCAGATTTTGAAAATAGAAGAAGTTAATAAAATTAACAATTATTGTTTGGTGATGACTAAAATTTTTAAAAATTTGGAAAGTATAAGAACTAAAATGACCAAATTGAAGTATAGGATTAAATTCATAACTTTCGCAAAGTAAAGGGACTAATAATAAAAATTTAACCTTTTATTTTTTTAAAAATTAAAAAATTTCAAAAATTGACTTCTTTTTTTTTTTTTCAAAACATTACTAGTTTCCGTTACAGCGTATTCTCAAAACTTTCTTTTCTTTTCTTTTCTTTTCTTTTCTCATCATAGTCCCCACGTCTTCATCTATTGTTGTTTCTTACTTCTTACCTTCTTTTAAGGAATTGAAATTTTTTAATAGTTCTTTGATGATAGAGCTTCTGTTTGTTTCCTTTTGAATAATTTCGTGTGTTTTGGAGAGGGTATTGACGGGGAATTGTGATTATTTTAAGTCGAAATTTTGAGTAAATAGTAACTGAATTTGAAATCTGGAAACGAGGACCTCTCATTGGTTTTACTGAAAGAGAGAGGAGGATCAACTGAAACGCTATCTAATTGGTGGTGCTTGAAAGAAAAGGGCTTTGAATCCAATCAGAGAAGTAACAGCGCCATTTGATGGCGCTGTTTAGACGGTTCTTTTACCGAAAGCCGCCGGATCGGCTTCTGGAGATATCCGAACGTGTCTACGGTAATCTTTTTCTTCATTCCTACTGAATGTGTGGTTCAGTTTAGCTTCAAAGTGTCGAAATTATCTTCATTTTACCTTACCAAGGGAAATGCCAATGGGCACAAGTTCTTTGAATTCTCTTATTCTGTTTGGGAATATTTCTTTTTCAAAATTCTTAGCTTGATATTTTATTTTATATTCATTTAATTTCGTTTTTCTTCAGGGTTTTGTTGCGGTTAAGAAACTCTTAAGGATTTTTAGCTTGTTGATTTCCTTGATTGTTAGGAGATAAGCTGAAATAGGACGGCGTAGTTATTTTAAAGTAGACTTACTGGACTGATTCACTTTTGAACTTTGTAACAAAATCACTTGAAGCTTAGAAATTGGTACGTTATCACTTGGAGCATTGAAGGTTTTCTTACCATTTTCTACACAGACATTTTTTGTTTTGAAGAGTATTTGCCTTTCTCTTTCTTAATAAAAATAAATTCCCTTTTTGTGGGCATTCATAATGAACACAACAATTTGAAACTTTACCATATTATATTTTGGTTTTAGGAGGCATATGGTCACTAAGTATTGTTTATTTTATTCAGTTTTCCTATTGATTGTTTTGCAGTATTTGACTGTTGTTTCTCCGTGGATGTACTGGAAGAAGACGAGTACAAAGTGTATATGGGTGGCATTATGGCGCAGCTACAAGACTACTTTCCTGATGCTTCTTTTATGGTGTTTAATTTCAGAGAAGGGGAGAGGAGGAGCCTAATTTCAGACATTTTATCTCAGTATGACATGACTGTTATGGATTACCCACGGCAACATGAAGGATGTCAGTTGCTGCCACTTGAAATGATTCGTCATTTCCTTCGATCAAGTGAAAGCTGGTTGTCATTGGAAGGGCAGCAGAATGTGCTTTTGATGCACTGTCAAAGAGGAGGATGGCCTGTACTCGCATTCATGCTTGCTGGTCTTCTGTTATATCGAAAGCAGTACAATGGTGAGCAGAAGACTCTTGAAATGGTCTACAGACAAGCTCCTAGGGAACTTCTCCAACTTCTGTCATCTTTGAACCCTCAACCGTCCCAATTAAGATATCTTCAGTATATTTCTAGAAGAAATTTGGGTTCTGATCGACCGCCATCAGATACACCTCTGTTTTTGGATTGTTTAATTCTTAGAGTTCTTCCAACCTTTGGAGGGGAAGAAGGGTGCAGGCCACTTGTACGTGTATATGGACAGGACCCCAAGACACCAGCCACTAGAAGTTCTAAACTTCTTTTTTCAACTTCAAAGAAAAAAAACCAAGTTCGTCACTTCCTAAAGGTGATGCCTAAGCCTAAGTTACAAAATTGAAACTGAAAAGATAAATTGACCAAAGTTTGGTATGTTCTAATACGGTTTATCTGCAGGAAGAGTGTATATTGGTAAAAATGGATATTCGTTGCCGTGTTCAAGGAGATGTTGTGCTTGAGTGCATCCATTTAAATGAAGATTTGGTACGTGAAGAGATGATATTCAGAGTTATGTTTCACACAGCATTTGTCCAAGCAAATATTTTGATGCTCAACCGTGATGAGATTGATGTGTTGTGGGATGGAAAGGATCAATTTCCAAAGGACTTTAGAGCGGAGGTAGGTTAAAATCATTATTATGTGGATGTTTTTCTTTTCTGAAGTTGTAGGAGTTGAATGCATACTTTTATCTGTATCAGGTACTTTTTACTGACCCTGATGCTGTTGTCCCTCATCTCCTTGAAGTCATGGAAAGTGAAGATGGGAATGATATAGAAAGTGCTGCACCGGAGGAATTTTTTGAAGTGGAAGAGATCCTCAGCAATGCAGTCAATGTGCTGGAAGGAAAGGTGGATGACAACAGTCGCATAGTTCTTGACAACAAGGTAGAGCAAAAAGAAGTCTGGAGGGAGAATGTGGATCCTTCTAAATTTCAAGATTGTGCATCAAATGATGGGAATGACAAGCTGGATGTCAAGGTTGATTCTAGTATGGACGCAGTTAAGGACATTGCTGTCGATGATGTGAATTATAACTTAGATAAGAGGATGGTTTCTGACATTAATGCAGCGAAAGACATTGCTGTTGATTATGGAGACATCAAAGTTGAACCAGTGGCATTTACTATTGATGTGCTGAGGGTCAGAGAAACCACGGAAGTCACAGAAGGTGTGCTTGGCAAATTGGAAGAAATGGAGGATAAGGGCAATAGAAAAGACTGTGTCCAACTAAAGAATTCAGAATCTAAGATGTTGCACCAAAGGTTGAAAAGTGATGTTTCCAAACCTAAACCTGAGAGAACACTGCCCGCTTCAAAGAAACATGCTGGGATGGGCCCAAAACCAGCTTTAGATTCTCTTTTGGCGAAATCAAAGAGCAAACAACAAGAAGCTCAGGGTCCTCCTGTAAGACAAGCAAAGCCAAATGCCATATCTCGGTGGATCCCTCCTAACAAGGGCTCTTATACCAATTCAATGCATGTATCATATCCACCATCACGATATAATAGTGCACCGGTTGCGTTATTATCCAATAGTGTGGCTTTGAAGGATTCTTATTCAAGTGCCAACCAAAAGAGTTCTAATGGAGTTTCAGTTTCGAAGGATGTTTCATCCAAGCCAAAAAATGTGAAGGCTGACCTTGTGGAGCTGTCTAACTCTCCAAAAGAAATTTCTAGCGTTCCAATAAATTTAACATCACCACCTCTTCCTCAACAATCGGTGCCCATTCCACCTAGTCCTCCACCTCCATTCTCACCATCATCGTCGCCACCACCACCACCTCCTCCCCCACCTCCACCTAGGTTTTCTTTGTTGGTTTCACCATTATTTCAAGAAAATGCAACTTCTATTGTACTAAATTCTCCATCACCACCACCACCTCCTCCTCCTCCTCCTCGGTATGAAGCTTTGTTGCCTACGCCTCCACCACTTCACAGCGCTTCTCGCCCTCCTCCTCCTCCCCCTCCCCCTCCCCCTCCACCACCATTTCCACCACTTCACAAAGCTCCACCACCACCACCACGTCATGGAGTTTCTCCTCCTCCTCCTCCACCCCAACCTCTTTTACGTGGAACTCCACCTCCACCTCCACTTGCACTCCCACCAACGTCTGGTATCCCGCTTCCTCCTTCACCTCCATTGATGAATGGTGCTCCACCACCAAAATTGGGAGCCATTTCTCCAACACCTCCCCCTTTGCGTGGAGTGCCATCCATGCCTGCTCGACATGGAGCACCACCCCCACCACCTCCACCTGTTCGTGGTGCGCCAGTACCTTGCCCACCTCCTATGCATGGCGCATCACGACCTATAGGTGGAGCACCACCTCCACCTCCACCTCCACCTCCTGGAGGCCGAGCTCCAGGCCCTCCACCTCTACCTAGAGCTCCCGGTGCTCCTCTAGCCCCATCATTGGGTGCTAGAGTAGTTGATGGTAGAGGAAGAGGGCGTGGGCTACCAGCAGCTGCCACAGCACCTAGGAGGTCTTCTTTAAAGCCTTTGCACTGGAGCAAGGTCACAAGGGCAATACAAGGAAGCTTGTGGGAAGAATTACAAAGACATGCCGAGGCTCAAATGTACTGTGTCTTCTTTTACTGATTTTGTTTATTAATACAACGAGCTTCCATAAGTGATAAAATTTACTAAGTATTCATGCTAGATTCCATGCATCATATGTTCACATTAATCTTTCACGTTTATTAATTTCCATTTTGCATTTGCTGACATGGCCTTATTTGTACTAGTGTGCCCGAATTTGATGTGTCAGAGCTTGAGACTCTTTTCTCTGCAGTTGCTCCTAAACCTGCTGGTTCAGTTAATAGATCTGGAGTGCGACGCAAGTCAGTTGGATCAAAACCTGACAAAGTCCACCTGGTAATCTGGAATTTCATTTTTCTTAATAAATCCTTACATCTATGTTTTTCATAGGTGACTGTGGAACTGCTACTTGAACCACCTTATCGGGTTAGAATAAGTAAAAGGTTTCACTCATAGAAATTGAAGAGCTAGTAATTTTAAGCATACAGTGGACGGTTTTACTTTGTTATGGGAAAAGGGCATTCTAATCTTTGTTTAGTGCTTTTAATTAATGATAAATGCTTCTCTTTCTGTGTCTTGGAAGATCTCCATAAAAGCTGGAAGTTGAAGTAATTAATGAAGGTTTTATTCTATACGCATCCTTAATATTTTGGTGTACAAGTATTCTGAGCTATACTATGGGAGGTAGACTTCTCCCATCCCTCCTATCCTACCCCTCACAAGATCTGAATCTAAGACCTCCAAGATGAATTATCAGGGTTCTAACTTCTAGGATGTCCTCTTGGGACCGTCTCATTCTTTATGATTTATATCCATGATGTTCTCATGTTGTGCTTTTCTTTCACGAAATTTTCTTTGGGTCATGGAATTGAGGTAAAAAGATGCCTTTCTGGACATTTATTAAATATTTTGTGTTTATTACCGTGTAACTTTATAAAACCATCATAATGAGTATTATTTCCCCCCTTCTCCACTGTAGGTAAAGGATGCCTTTCTGGAAATTTATTAAGGGTAAACTACTAAAATAATGACTTTCGTTTCCCTCAGGTTACATTTTAGTCATTTTTGTTTGAAATGTTACGTTTTAGTTACTTACGTTAACGTGTTGTAGCATTTTAGTCACTGAGCCGTTAATTGCCATTAACGGTGTAACAGTAAGCTGGCATGGCATGTTAAATCATCATTTCAAACAAAAATTTTAAGTTAAATTATACAATTGGTCCCCATATTTTTTTTCTTTAGAGCAATTTATTTTTTTCTTTTATGTTCTTTGAACTTTCCCTTTTGTTTTCTATTTTTTTTCATTCTCTTCTGCTTCTCCCTTTATTTTCCTTCCTACTCCATCTCTTTTAACGTAAAAGAAAACAATTAAATTGCTTAAAACAAAAAAAAATATAGGGACCAATTGTATAATTTATCCTAAAATTTTCATTTGAAATAATGATTTAACGTGCCACGTCAGCTTACCGTTACACCGTTATCGTCAATTAAAGCTCAGTGACTAAAATGTTACAACACAATAACGTAAGTGACTAAGACGTAACATTTCAAACATAAGTGACTAAAATGTAACCCGAGAGAAACAAAAGTGACTATTTTGGTAGTTTACCCATTTATTAAATGATGTATTTATTGCTTGTATGAAACTTTATAAAATCATCATAATGACGATTATTTTCCTGTTCACCAATGTCATCACTAACCTTTATTTTTGGCAATCTAGATTGACTTGAGGAGGGCCAACAACACTGAAATTATGCTCACTAAAGTTAAGATGCCACTTTCTGATATGATGGTAAGCAGGACATGGACGTGTTATTGCATTTATTAGTGTTTTTTTACATAACTAGAGGAAGTGTATGGGTATTCTTATTTGTATAGATGTGAACTTGGAGTATGGCTGTTTTCCTTATAGTATGTACAAACAGGACAACAAGATTCTTGTTTTTTGCTAGTGATTACATTTAATTTCCCTGAAGTTTGGTGTGCTTACGTCAATTGGCATCTTCAAAAGATACTGTCTTGGTGTAACACAAATTCTTATCTTACAATTCCAATGCTTTTTCTGATTGAATTAATGGAAACAGGGGAAAATAAGATTTCATTGAATTGATGCCCCTCCAGTTCTTTCATTTCCTGTTTCTCCTTAGTTTTAATTGAAGATTGTCTGTTTAGTTTTTGGCTAATCATGTACAGATGCACGTCTTTTCTTAGGCAGCAGTGCTAGCAATGGATGATGTAATATTGGATGTTGATCAAGTGGAAAATCTCATAAAGTTTTGTCCAACCAAAGAGGAAATGGAACTTCTCAAGGTGAAGTTCTAACATATCTTGGTTTTGTATAGGACTTTAAGCCATTCAGAACAGATTCTTTGCATAGTATAGCAATCCATTTACCATTGCAAGTTTGTTTTCTTTGGTTGTGATTTATTGTTGTGATTTTGTAGGGCTACACTGGTGACAAAGAGAGTTTGGGGAAGTGTGAACAGGTCTGCAATTTTCCTCTATCTTCTTTGTCGAATCCTTAGACTTGCTTTCCTTTTATTAGTAGATTGATAGATGATTGCATTGCCATTGATCTGTCAGAAATGCACTTTTATGGAACTGGAATTTGGTTTGTCTTTGTCTTTATATTCTTCTAATTTCTGACAACATCATTTGGCTCAATGGCTGGTGCATGCACCCCCCCCCCAAAAAAAAAAAAAAAAAAAACTCCTATATTTAAAGAAAAGGTTCTTATACAATCTGGCTTAAGATTTTTTCTTTTAAAATTGAAATGTTTTCATATGATAATTAAATACAATATTCAAAGGATGATTCGTATTAACATTTTTATTCAGGAAAGGGTAAGAATGAAAGGCCAGATAAAGTTTTACTATGTTATGTTATTATGTTATTCAAATTTGGTCAATCGAACATTAAAAAGATGCATTAAGTGCTAGAGACCGATGAATGATTTATTAAACACCATTGAATCAAGTACAAGATAAGGATATGCTTGTATTTTCTTTTATGAAGCTTTTCCAATTCCATGTTTCATATTATCTATCTTTGCCAAAATTCTAAACTCTAACTGGTATTTTATATTTCATGTTCAGTACTTTTTGGAACTGATGAAAGTGCCAAGAGTAGAGTCCAAATTAAGAGTGTTTTCTTTCAAAATTCAGTTCGGCTCTCAGGTTCGGCGGTATCTCCAAAATTAATCTGATTTGATAATAAATTTACTATTAATAATCAGTCTCTTGTTTGCTTTCTCCCTCTTTTTATTTCATTATTTTTATTTTTTGGAATCCCCTGTTTTACCTGTATTCAAACACTTTTTACTATATGCAGATTTCTGAATTCAAAAAGAGCTTAAGCACTGTAAATTCTGCTTGTGATGAGGTATATCTTTAATGTTGCTGACTGGACTTTACTGTAATTTCTCATTCATTGTCTTACTACTTTTTTTTTTGGTTGTTAGGTTCGAAATTCCCTTAAACTAAAGGAGATAATGAAGAAAATTCTCTATCTGGGGAATACATTGAACCAAGGAACTGCTAGGGGTAAGGGATGTGTTCAATTTTCTTTTGGATCCAATCATTGATTCTAGAATTGCTACTAGTAAAAGATTATGTAGAGGATATTTACTAGCTAAACTGCTTGTAATTTATGTTTGTCTGGATTCACATGCATGTGGCTAATACTTGCTTTGATATTTGCCTGCACTGTTGCAAATGACGATAAGTTACACTATTTTAAGCAGCATTCCGCATCTTAAACTGGAAAACTAGTTGGTCTGTGTAGTTCTAGGGGGCATACTCTGCGGTATTTGAAAGTCTGCTTATTGCTTCTGTTAGATGCTATCAGATGCTATTGAGACTTACTTTATGACCTCATGTGCTAACTTCTTTTCTTAGAAGGAATGCCATATATTATTTGGATGTCAGAAAAATAGTGAAGCATTTTCTTCTGATCTTCGCATGTTTGTGCTTTGTTTGTCTCTTATTTTTGGAAATGGCTGGGTTTATCAGAGTCGTTTATCTGGATTATAATTTGATAGATGTCTGGTTAAGTGTACTCTTGATAGTGCTCAACACGTTCTTGTCAATAGCTAGAGGTTTACGTGGTTTATGCATTTATGTCCTCTAATGTCCAATTTCTGCATTTATGTCACTTTTCCACAATGCTGCCATAAATAAATTCATTATCCCTTGTCTACACTAGTTCAGATTTTACTTTTTTTCTTAGCCAAACTACTAGATCCAGGTCTGATTTAAAGCTGATAAACTTCTTAGATTTGAGTTGGTGAGGATGTTTTAACTGCTCACATGCTCCTTTAATATGAAGTTTCAAATCATTCCTATTACACAGGTTCTGCTGTTGGCTTTAAGTTGGACAGTCTTTTAAAGCTCACAGATACACGCGCTTCTAACAGCAAGATGACACTAATGCATTATCTTTGCAAGGTTTGGTTACTAATTTTGTTTTTCTCTGTTGTGGTGTTATTAAGGTCATTCTATTTCTTGTAATATTTGCCTGACTTATATTCTACACCTAGTTTATATGTTACGTTACTACTGGACACTTGTTTTTGATGCAAACAGCAATTGTCCGTCTTTTTGTGGTTCAGGTCTTAGCTGCGAAGAAACCAGCACTTTTAGATTTTCACCAGGAATTTGTCAGCCTTGAGGCTGCAACTAAGGTTTCTCATCAGTCTTAGTGTTTGACGTTTATGGTTGGGTAACACTATTTGAAGCCTAGTGTCCTTGCAGATACAATTAAAATCTTTAGCAGAAGAAATGCAAGCTTTAACTAAAGGATTAGAAAAGGTTAAGCAGGAGCTAGCTGCCTCTGAAAATGATGGTCCTGTGTCTGAAGTTTTCCGGGAGGTACGTAGTTATTTCATTGCTTTTTGTTCTTCAACATACATGTAAAAAATTTGTTGCATGATCTTTACTTGTAATTTATAGTTTACTACTTCTCAAATATTTTATTCAGGCACATTCCTTTGTGCAAAGTTCCTGATTGGCTACTAGCTTTTTGTTTTTACCTTTTGCCCATGTAAACATACCCCTAAAAGTTGGGATCAGTAAATAAAGAATGGTTACTCGTACGAGTTTGTAATGCCTAGACACTAACTTTGATGCACAAGTGATTATAACTAGTATAGTGGAATATTAAAAAATGAATATGGTTAGAAACGATAAATTCCTATTTGAAAGTTCCTTCGGATAATCATCATCTCACATGGTAGTTTTTTCTGATTGAAACACCATTAGGTCTTATATAATATTCTGATGCAATAGAGTGAGCATTTGTTATGGCTTTTGTTATCTACACCAAACACTGTCAACTGCTTTTTATTTGTCTAGAGAATACTTTCCTTGTTCTAACATTTTTTTAAAATTTAATTTAGACATTAAAGGGATTCCTTTCTGTTGCTGAAGGAGAGGTGACATCCGTAACAAATCTCTATTCTGTGGTGGTAAGTTGCCAACTATTGACACTCTCTTTTATGCATCATCTGATGTTGTCCAATTCTTTTGATTTTGTCTTTCTTTAATTACTGATTTTACCTTTTTGATGGACAGGGTAGAAATGCAGATGCACTTGCACTCTATTTTGGTGAGGATCCTGCTCGATGCCCCTTTGAGCAAGGTAGATTGCATTCTATACCTAGTTTCTTTGAGTAGATGTCTAGATGTGCATAATGAGAATGTTAGAGAAAGACATTTTATTGACCCACTATAGCTCCCATTCAACCCTCATTTTCCTTTCGCCCATCAAATAGGTTATCATAAGGTTAAAGGGTCAAATGTTTCAGGAAGTTGTCGTGTTAGGCCCAAAAGAAGAGGAAAATATACCTGAAGTTAAGAAAAATAAATATGAGGATGAACATCTTAACTAGAGATAGATTAGGGTGATTTTGTGATTGAATTTAGTGTGTTTTTTTATTCTTAGGAAACTAAAATACTTGTTAAATTATGGACAAAGGTGAAGACAGGATAACCGAGACAAGAAAAGATATAGGGAAGTAAAGGCCTTTTTAGTTTTGGGAAATGTTTTCCATTTTCCACCTCCACATTGACTCTAAGTATGATCAATTCATGGTAAATGACCAAATTAGAGAAAGGGAGAAAAGGGTTTTGGAACTTGGTAATTAATAAAGAGAGAATTTTAAAAGTTGCGTTGTTATTTTAGAAAATTAGAAATTTAGGGCTTTCAAGCTTCTATCATATTTCATCGATCATATTATATAAAACTGTAGTTGTAAAATGGAATAACATGTTCCTAAAATATTAGTCTCTAGTGTTTTTCTATTTTCCAGGGCTCTATTTAGTTCTTTATTTCTTCTCCAGTTTTTGCTATAAAGCTGAAGTTGATGATCAAAATTCAAAAGTAAATATTGTTAGTAAGTAAATGGTGATATCATGGTTCTATTTGAAATAAAATGATCCTTTTTTATTCATAAACTTTAACTGTTACAATTTTCAATCTTCAAAATATCTTTGTTTTTCATCAAGACTCATCTTTTGTTTTGTACCTCCGGAAGTATATAGTGTGGCTTCTAAAAGCAAAAAGAACCTAATTTTATCAAAATTAAGATTTTGTAAAATTTTCATGTATTATATTCTATATCCTAGTTAGGGTTCTATTTATTTCAATCTCCCATCATAAATATGTTGCTTTGACTCAATTTTCGTCCATTACCAGTTTCCAACACCCATGTCTCATACTTTTTGGAGGATCCTCCAAGGACCCTCATACATGGAAGAACTTAAATACAATTAAACATACCTGTATTTGGCACTCACACCTGAACCCGAGTAACATAGCATCAAAGTATACTGGTTTTCAAATAGTGATTTAAAGTTGAATTGGTCACACCTGATGCTGTATTTTGTTCAATGCAGTTACTGCAACTCTCTTTAATTTTGTGAGGCTGTTTCGGAAAGCACACGAAGAGAATATGAAGCAGGTTGACTTGGAGAAGAAGAAAACCGAGAAGGAGAAGGCTAAGGGAATTAACCTTACAAAAAAGTGTGCAAATTAGTCTGAGGATCAGTTTCTCTTTTCATACAAGATAATATGCTCCTGCCAAGCAGCAGATGTTTGTGCCCAAGAGTTCGACTGAATGACAATGATGCTGCTTTTCGGGGCTGTCCAGATACCCTTCCATTCTCTGGTATCTGTGTAATTGTAAGCCCCCATATAAATGAGGCAGGGGCCTTGTCCTGGAGGTTTGAAGGCCACAAGCTATGTGCGTCAATAGACATTTAAGGGAAGATTTTCAATCCCATTGATGATCAGATTGACCAAGTAGCTGAGCTTCCGAATGCAGGTTGCTGCGGTAACAGCTATGGCCCTTCTTCTAGCTTTATTTCAGAATGAGAAGACAAGCACTTCATTATGATACGCGAGATCTTTTCAGCATCTGCCATTAATTGGCATTTTTTTTTTCCCAGCACCTAACCAGATGGCGGTGGGATTGTAGACCCGAACATTCCACCATACCATTAAAACGAGTAATGTACAAACCATGTTTATAGTAGATATTTTTCCTTTATGTTGTAACGTAAGTCTTTTTCTTTCATAATTAAGATAAAGTTAACCCATGGTATAAAAGGAGAGACATTAGAAGGTGGGCTTTCTTGGTGATATACAAGCATTACAAATAGCGACACATTCGTGTTATGTTCTTATCATATCCAAGGTTACCAGCTCTATGAAATCCCCAAAAAAATCAATTTAATTGGATTATAGATATATTAATGAAACTTTGTAGTGCCAGTTATCGCTTTATTTGATTGAAATGTTATTTACTTGAACCTTTAATTGTTTATTTTCTGTAATTGTTAGTAGCGTATTAGTGAGGTTAAAATTAGTGTTCAAAGGTTGTTCACATTACAATTGAACCGAAATCTAAACCAAGGACTTTTCAAGTACTTTAGTTTATAGTAAAAATTATATGAATATTGACTTGTTTAAAATAAAGCGATTGAATCAGGTACTTGAAAAGAAACGAGAATAAATAAAATCATAAATTGAAATTTCATATACGATCTTTGAAACCTTCTTTTAAGCACTTTTGAAAAGATTTAACATTTATGTAAATGCTCCAATTAGAGCGTTTAACCTATTAATGAAAACTTTATGTGAAGAGATCAAACAAAAATCGAATTCAAACTTTCAATAAAAATGGAGTTTTTTTTTTCTGTTACAGTTTAACTTTAAGAAGATTTCTGAAGTATAATCAAAGACGATTAATTAAAATCTAAACTTCATTAGAATCCATAAAAAAATCATTAAAAATCTCATCACTCTTTCTCTTTCTCTTTCTCTTTCTCAAACTTAACTCAATCTTCAAAAACCCATTCCAAACCTACTTATTTAAAAAGTTCTAAAATATAGTCAAATTATATGTTCCCTTCAATTTAAAATATATTTAAAACTGTTTTTTAATTAAAAATATTAAACTAAATTTTTATTTAAATTAAAAATTATTATAAGACTTTAAAAATTAAAGCAATGGAATACAATTATTTATAAAATATGAAAATCTAATATTTACTTGTTAAAAAAGTACAATTTTTAAGATGAATGTTATTATTTACTTTTAAACCTACAAAATGGATAGACTATATTGAATTTTTTATGAACTTTCAAGTGTTATTTATAGAATATATCATCTTTTCATAAGATGGAGCATGCATGAAACTGAAAATTGGGGAACCAACTTGACAGTCCACTCCTCCATATTTCAATAAATAATTTACTAAGAACACTAATTGCCTAAATATTTTTTCAAACTAATATATATGTTCAGTAAATAAGGGGAAGAAGATGGTGATAGAATGGAGTATATAGGCGGATAAAGATCTCAACTTTTGAGAGAGTTAAGATATCAGGAAGAAAGAATGTTTACGTGCGTGCGCGTGTGAGCCTTTTGCATGGTTTTTTTATAGTAAAGGGTAAGTCCATATACATGTTCTAAGGCCACTGACATAGAAGTCTAATTTGGTACTCTTGGTAGTGATGGCGATGTAACGTACTAAGATACGATGACGGAGCCACGTTGAGGCTCAGGGGACCATGGCCCCTAAAGTTTAATTTTTTTCAATTTAATTCTTTATAAATTTACACTATGGCCCTTCTAAAAATATAAGTAGGCATCCCAAGGTTTAAGATTTTTATAATTTTCTCCTTTGTATATATATTATAGCCCCCTTGAAATGGTAAATTTTTAATTTCGGCCCTTTATAATTTATAAAATTTTATATCAGTAATGGTAAAAGCACACTTTGACCCGTCAAAAATAATAAAAAAAATTAATTTTAACCCTTTAAAAATAATAAAGATATAGTCTATTGAAATGATGAAATTATATTTGTATTGTTGTAAAAACATACAATTTAATTCTGATCCCTCAACAAAAAGTTTCTGACTCCGCCACTGCTAAGATAAGACTGTCTTAAAGTGATGGGTAATCAATTATTCTAGTTCCTCACATAGTCTGAGTGGAGATGCCTTGTTCTGAAGTTCGCGAAGCTGATGTTCACAAACTAAAAATAGGGTTTACGGACCAACTTTAGATTCGTAATGTGGTTGGTTGTCATTGAAAAACACATTTCAAACTCTTTTACAAGTACGCGCTATGAAATTGACTGCTCTGAGGTATAACAATGTATGGATTCACTACTGCCATAAAAGGTAATTCAACAAAGAGTAGTTTTCTCCCCTTAGAACCTTGTCGAGGGTTGTTTACCAAGTTGTTTAAGCGAACGTCAAGGACAATGGAGGACCAGGTGAAGGTCAAATGATTGGTGTAGCTGAAACCAGAGCTAAAGACACGGCCAGTGCCAATGGTGAACAGCTCATCTTTGTACGAAAGTCAGCAACAATTGTTTTTCTTTTCTTGAATCCTCTGTCATCTTGCTATGCCAAATTCCACCAAAAGTTTGTTCAATAACCCAGTCCAAAGTCTCCTGTGATTGTCCAAGGGAGAAGGTCGATTGACATTTATATCGCAATTAATTTGATTTCTGTAACTTTGATTTGAATATATCATAATATGACCATCATGTTATATAAAAATAATTTCAACATTAGAAGTTATGATATTTGGGGTAAAATCAAGTAGTGCTATGCTGGGGTCTCATGTATTGGTATATCAATATTTTAAATACAATAAAATAACCCTAACATAATAGAAGAAAAAGGGATTACCAAGTCTCTGTAATCTGCAATTTTCGTTCTTCCTTTTCTGGTATTTAATTTTTGATTTCAGCACTTACATACATCAACATGAACATGAACATGAACAGTAGTTTGTAGATCCCAATACAAAATATTAGGATTTTAGAATAAAAAGAAAAAGAAAAACGGAGTAGCTGACACGGAATTTGATTACACTGTAAAAAGGAAAAAGAAAACCTTGATCTATATACCCCATGTACGCATGTACGTACCTCAGGAATTGCTTGGTTTTCGATTCAAGCAACATGAATGAATCTTGATTCTTGAATCCAAATTGTTATCTGTATGAACATGTTTTTATGTGTTATGTGCAGTCTTTAATTTGGTTTTTTCTATGGCAGTCCTTCAATATTCTTCAGCTTCACACAATCATCTTCCTCTGCAATTTCAATCCTGTAACAACATTTACCTTCCTGGTTGGTTTTGCAGCTATTGAAGAAGAAGCAACTCACAACAGTATCAAGAACAACGATTATGGAATATAAAAAAGCAATGAAAATCCCTTCCAAAGCCATTGAAAAGCAGGTGAAATCACCACCGTTACTATAAGCTCTCACAACACGGTAATGGAACAGTGCTTCAATGGCTGCCATGGTTAGATTCAAAGGTAAAGCCAATGTCAAAGCAGTTGAAGTTCTTCCTTTTATAAGAACACAAGCTTTTAGAATTGACAAATATCCACCAGATCCTTCGGTTCCAGACGAAACCAATGCAAAATTGGAAATTAAAATGGCATTGGCCACAAGTACCGAATAAAGAACAGCCCCAAAAGCTGACATCAAAAGAATCCAATTCGGGGATGAAAATCCCAACCCATCAAGGAAATTGAACCCAAACAATAAAACAGAGAAAGCTGTGGCGTTGGCTGAGATGATTAAGAAGAAATTGCAGATTTGGGTTCCGAGGAGAGGTTCGTAAAGTGAAAGAACCCGAGAGAAAGAAGGTTGTTTGAAGCTTCTCCCATGGCGAAAACAGCTGATTATGGAGGCTTTGGATAAGAGGAAGAAAGAGAAGGTGAAAGGGAGTGCAAAGATGGAGAAACAGATGGTTTGGGAAAGTTTGGAACTGAGAAATGTAAAGGAATCTGATGAATAAGGGAACCCAGAAGCCTGGAAAACAACACTGAGACGGCCTTGGATTGATTGGAACAAGGAAGAAGATGGAACAAAGATTTGGGAGAGAAGAACAGAAAGCGAGTAAGGGAAAGCTAGGAGTGCAGGAGTTAAAGTGAAATAATGATAATTTTGAAGGAATGTGTAGATTGATCTTCTCATAATCTTGGTTGATTTCTCCATTCGAATTATTTGGTTATCTTCCATTGATGAAGAAAACATGAAATAATATGGGAAAAGAAGTATATGCAAACGTAGCCTCAGCTATGCCCCCCCTTTATTCAAGTTGGGTGGTGTGATTAGAAATGAATACGATTGGCCAACCCCTAAACACAATTTGTAGAGCTTATTATTATAATTATTATAGTTGTTTGGAGATCGTTTATAACAACGAGATTCTTTGGACTCATTGGGGGCTTTTTTTTTTCTTTCGCGTAAAACGATTATATTAATATATTAACATTAAGCAGGTATTGACATAGAATGATCCACAAACAATAAATTTTATGCCGACGTCGAGGGTTCTTCAAACAGTTGTAACTTTGAATTACTACCTACAACATACTTAACCACATGATCAGCAACTCTATTATGCTCTATGTGGCTCATTCTTTATTTATCTTTATAATTTCAATGAAAAAAAAATTAAAAAATATATAAAAATTTCTTAATATAATAATCTGGTTGAAATTAGAAGTTTTGAGGGGAGTTTATTTTAATTGCAAGTTTAACTAACAAGATTTCATTTTAACAGAAACATGATTGACTATATTTTAATATAAAATTAATCTTACCATTTGTAAAGATTTATAGCTTGGTTTTGAGTCCCTTGTTAAAGAAAAAGTGATGATTGCGTATTTAAAATCCGAAGGAAAACTCGTCATCATCTGCATGAATGCAAGTCTTCTTCTTATCTACACAATCTTCAATCATGTGATATCTCATTCCTTTCATGTGTTCGCAATTCCTCAATCAACCTATAATTTCTCAACATTTCTTCCATTTTCAAATTTAATAAGCAAAAGAAAAACTATTGAGCAAATATAACACGATTACCTTTTCTACTTAATTTTATTAATATACCAAACAAAATATTAAAAATCCAACACTTAATTTTTTTCAGTTTGTCGAACAACATCAAGGATTTTGTTTTCAATTTAGGATAATTTATCTAAAAAAATTTATTAGCAATTTAATTATAATTATATAAAAATATTTAATATTAAGATTAATTTAATATTTTATTAATTTTTGAAAAAAATAATAATATCCTTTTAAATTAGCTCAAACTTCAAATCTAACTTGAAATGAACTTAAATAAAAATAGGAATAATATTTGATATATTGTCAATGCATAAGTATTATACACCATACCATTAATGAATAATAACACAACACATCATTGATTCTTTTATTTTGCATTTATCATTGCCCGAAACCCATGCATCATTCTAAATGGAGATAGTATGCCACCTTCGTGAACAGTGACGAAGTCAGGATATTAATCTTGAGGTGGGCCGAGCTAAATTTAGAAGTGCTATGTAACACTCGATTTAAACATATAAACAATCGATTTAAAAGAAACAGTATTTCAACATGACAATCGATTTAAACATATAAAAAATCGATTCAAAAAAGCAGTATCCCAACAATTAAGACAAAATAGCATATCATCACTTAAAATTGTGAACAACATACTTTCAAGGAAATAAAATCAGTAAATATAGAGTCTGAATCAAAAGTTTCAGCAATCTCTCTCTCAATATAAACAACAAGATTATATGTAAGAAAGTCATCCTCCATTTTGTTGCGAAGCCTTGTTTTGACAATTTTCATCGTCGAAAATGCTCTTTCTGTAGTTGCAGTTGAGATAGGAAGAGTCGATAGAAGACGAATTAATCTATCAACAAGAAAATATACCTTTGACAACGGTGTCTCTGCTAATCCTAGACAAAGATAAGAAATTATTGACAAATTCTGTAATTTCGGATGATTTGAAACATTTTGCTTATAATGTTGCAGCTGATACTTCAAGACTACTTTCTCTTGCTTAATGAAATTAAGAGGATAATATTTTTTTCACAATAGAACAAATATCATCCATATTGAAGGATTTATAAGCATCTTTCGGATCCAAAGCAGAGTTAAAGGTAAAAAGATCAATTGTTTGTTCATTAAATCTACTATTTAGCTCAAGAAGTTGAGAATCTATAACAGCATTGAATATCTCAACCCAATAATGGTGCTCCATATTGAAACCAACATGTTGGTGACGACCACGTTTTACCACATATAGAGAATTCATATCAAGAACATCAATATTGTGTTTTTCACAAAATGTTTTCACAACTTCCAACAAATTACCTCAACCATCTTCTCTCAACTTTCGTATCAAAGTTTTGGTGCTTGAGACTAACTATATAACATTTACTATATCTTAGGATTTTTGTTGTAGATATTGACAAAGAATATCTATAATACCCATTATCATTTTCTAATTCGAAATTCACATAATTTTCGATTCGGTTAACCATTTTTTATTCTATTTTCACAGAAATGCTCATTGTTTCAGAAGCTATCATTTAACATAATTTTAAACAAAGTGACCAAGGTTTTTTTCTTCCCTTTCACTTTGGCCGAAACTTACTATAACATTATTTAGCTATTTTTGTTTCATTTTACACTTCTAACAAGTTAGAAATAGTCTCCTAATCATTTTCCATCAAAAAATGTATACATTTCACTTAATTTTATAAGCTTTCAAGTTCCATCAATATCCTTAAATGACAACTTTTAATACACTAAATAAAATCAAAAACTCTTGGTACATATATGTGAAACAAGTTTCAAATATTCAAAATCTATGAAAAATTTAATAAACACCATACATTATACTTCAAATTTGAAGGAAAAATGATAAAGAATATTTTTCCAAAGATGATAAAAGTCTCTTCGTCTTTTCTTTTCTTTATATATATATATATTATATTACTTATAAAATATTATTATGTTAAGTAAACTATTAAATAAACATTAATTTATTATTATTTAACAAAAATATCATTCAAAAGTATAATGAGTAATTTATCTTCTTCAATAAGATTTTCTTTTTGTTTTTTTATCAAGAATAAATTTTTTAATATTATTTTTAATCCTATAAAAATATTGGAGCTATCCACTTATATTTTTAGGAGGACTATAATATATATACAAAAGAGAAAAGTGTAAAAATTTTAACAAAATCCGTTAGGTAACTTTGGGTAATGAAAAAGAGTCACATAGCATGTTTTGATCAATGAAAAAATGTCATGTGGCAATTAAAATAAAAACATTAAATTTAAATTTAAAAAATAGAAAACTATAATATTAAGATATTAAAAAATACCTTTTTACAAAATGGAAACAAAGTACGAGGGCAAATTAGACATTTAAAAACTTTAGGTACCACATTGAACATTTTGCTAAAGTATAGGAGCTAAATATGTTATTATCCCTTAAAAATTGTCACATGTCTTTGTTTTTTAGTATTTTACTATACTAGGACACTTGTCAACCCCTTAACTTTGTGGAGTCTAAAAACTTCACTATAATATACCAAATATTATTCCTTCATTATGTAAGGTATAATTTGTATTAGATAATAAAATATAATTGTTAGCATTCTTTGTACATATTTTCACACACATATATATATATATTATATCGTAAAAATATTAATTAATTAAAAATTAAGGTTTTTAACATAATTAAAAATTAAGTTAAATTAGTTATTATTTGTGCTCATGATCATATGTAAAAATTAAAATATATTAAAAAAAAATTTATAAATCTTGTGAATATATGATAAATAGTTTTAAACATATTACTTCATAATTAAAAATTTTAAAATTAATAAATGATATTATTAGGTGAAATGTAAACTGATAGTGTAGTTTAAAAATAATCAATATCTATTCATTATATAAAAATTATTTTTAAAATTTTAATTAGATAGTGTATTTTTTAAATAAGTAAAGAGATAATCTTAAAATTCAAAATGAAATTTTGCTATTTATATGTTTAACTTTAAGATAAAACTTTTTAATTTTAAATTTGATATATAATTTTTTTAATTTCAAAATGAAAAATTTTAATATATTTAATATATTTAAATGTTGAGTTTTTAATTGATCAAATGAGCACATTTGCGCACATCGTGCAAACCCTTATAGTGTTGTAGAGATTTCTCGTTCGAAGGTTGAGTTTAATCAGTTGTTGGCTCGGGAGGCTGTGTACTAAAAGCAACGCTCGAAGGTGTTTTAGTTGTGTTACGATGATGCAAACACTAAACAATTTCATGCACAGGGTTTGAAGCGTGAGCAAGTAAATCATATTCATTTGCATGTGGATGATAATGGTTTTTAGTGTAACAATGACACGAGTATGTGTGCTATTGTTTCAGACTACTTTCATAATCATTTTTCAGCCCGAGCATGTCCTTTGATGTGTTCTTTGAGCCGACAACTTATGTCGTTGAGGCTGATAATGAGTTCTTAGTGACACCTTTCAGTCTAGTTAAATTTGAACGAGCTATTTTTTAGATACACCCGAATAAAGCATCTGAGCTAGACGGTATGAATCCAACATTTTCTTAGAAGCGTTGGTTTCTTAGTGGCGCCAATATGGATTCTCAATGTTGCAAGTGGCTCAAGACAAATAAGATTTTGGTTTTTATTTACGATCTATCGTGTTATGTAATGTTGTGTATAAATTGGTGGTCAAAGTTTTAACAAATTGACTTAAGTGTTGTTGGTTAATGGTGTTCCATGGCACGTGGGAGACGACGAGTCGACCAAGGTCTTTAAGGACACTTGGGTTTGTGTTGATAATGATTTTTATGTCACTTGTCTCTCCTACTCAGTTGTGAGGGTATGAAGATTAATGATCTCTTCAGAGACAGATGGTTGTTTTTAGACAGATGGTTGTTTTTAGGACATTAGCCTTGTTAAGGGGTTGTTGTCTCCGGTTGATGCCCAAGATGTGCTTAAATGCTTATCATTCTTTACCGCTTGGAGAATAGTCATATTTGGCACTAAGATAGGTTTGGTGTGTATTGTGTATAGTGAATTAGATGGGTTATGAGTTATATGTTTAAAGTTACAGGTTTAAGATTTAGGGTTTAGAATAATGTTGGGTGCATGATTTAGCTATTTTTGTTTCATTTTTACACTTCTAAAAGTTAGAAATCGTCTCCTAATAATTTTCCATCCAAAAAAATATATATTTCGCTTTATTTTATAAGCTTTCAAGTTTCATCAATATTCTTTAATAGTAAGTTTTAATAGACTTGATAAAACAAAAAACTATTGGTTATATGTAAAATAAGTCTCTTCATCTTTTCTGTTCTCTTTATATATATTATTATATTACTTATAAAATATTATTATGTGAAGTAAACTATTAAACAAACATTAATTTATTATTATTTTAAAAATATCATTCAAAAGTCGTCATGAGTAATTTAGCTTCTTCAAAAAGATCCTTTTTATTTTTATTAAGTAAATTTTTTAATATTATTTTTAATCTTATAAAAATATTTGAGTGACCTAGTTATATTTTTAAGAGGGCTATAATATATATACAAGGTGAAAAATTGTAAAAATCTTAAACCTTGAAGGCTTGTTTATTTTTTTTGAGAGTATCATAGTGTAAATTTACAAAAGATTAAATTGAAAAAAAATTAAACTTTGGGGGGCCATGGCCTTCCTGAGCCTGAACATGGCTCCGCCACTGATTAAAAATACGAGCTAAATTAGGTCAAGTGTAACTTTGTCAATTCCATGTCCCATGGGGATGTCCAACTTCATATCTCTATCTAATACCCATCAATTTATTTTGTGGTAATTTCTTTTTGAATCATTTGATATTTTTTTTATTTTTTTTATTTATAATTTTTAAATATTTTTATAATTTCTAATCCAAAAATGAATTTTTTAATATTTTTCCTTTTTTCTAATTTTCATAATTATAACTAAATTGACAAATTTTGTAAAAGTTGAAGGTTAAATATATTTATTTATTTTAGAATTTGAATTAAAATGACAAATTTTATAAATTTTGGTGAATTTTTTAGATTTAAGATTAAATTGATAGGATATGTAAACATTGGAGGGCTAAATCTGCAATCGGATCAATAAAAACCCACATCAGTTTTCCGTTACTCATGTAAAAGCAACTAACGAGAAAATATCAAAACATTTAATTTTAAAAAGTTTAGTAACTAATTTGAAAAAAATAATAATTAAGTGATCAAAATAAAATGAATTGTATGTATAATTAGGTGACTATTTTTATACTTTACCTTATATCTATTCTATTATTTATATGTTTGAATGAGGTGTTGTCACCTATTAATCGAGTTTCATTTCAGTTGTGATATTACAAAAATTTTAATTTTTTCAGAATAAGAAATAGTATAAATTTTATATTTTTATATAAAATTTAAAATTATTTTTTATAAATATATTTATTATGTAATTTTTTACCCACGTGTTATAATATGTTATAATATATGTATATAATTACGTAATTATAATGAATTTAACGTAATGAAGGAAGACAAGGTTGAGGTGGGTTTGGAACCGACGATTTGGCTTAGGTCCATGGGCCCCAAGCAGTTGAGGTATTGTTTATGAGGTTGGTGCGCTGTCGTTTTGACTGTTTGTTGGTTTGTTAGGAAGGATTCATATCCTCACAATTCAAATAATAACAATATTATTGCTATTAATTAATTAAGATTTTAAGCTTAAAAGAGTAGCTGTTTTAAGTTGGAAGGAATGTATAATTAAAGCCGAAGCTTGTAATGACTTCCTAACCACAAACTTATGAACTCCATTTCTTAATCATAAAAATATAATAAATGAAATTTCAATTTTCAACTTTACATTTCTCATATATACACATTATTTTTATTACACATTCAATGCATGTATTACTCAATTATTTTATATAATTACTTTATATTTTATTTTTATTTTTTAAAATGGATGATTATGAAATTAAAACATAATAATATATAAATTAAATCGAATAATTCTTTTAAGTGTTTATTTCAACTCCATGAATTTTTAATTAACAAAAAGAATTATCTATTTTTTAGAGAATGGCATAATATCATTTTTAACTCTTAATATTTATATTTTTTGTCAATTTGACCCTTTTTTTAAGTTAAATTTGACCTTTAACATTAAAAAAAAAAAGTTAATTTTGACATCAACCTTTTGAAAAATAATCAACATATGTTTTTTTAATAAAAATGCTAACTAAAATGTTAAATTTCTAAACACGATAACTGCATGACAATCCACGTATATTCCATACTAATTTATAGAAAATCTTATTCAATAATTGAATTATAGGTAAATCGGTAAAGTAATTATGAATAAATTCTCCTTAGTCCTAAGTTCAATCCTAGACATTTAGTTTTATTTAAACATTTCATATAAAATAGTACAAAAAGACCATTAAGTTAATAATCACCCCTTTATTAAAAATGATTTTTAAGAAATTTTCCTAATTGAATTGGTGTCGAGTGACTGGTGGTACTTACACGGTCATATTTAAGTTTATATCATGATTCAACCCTCGAACTATACTAATTTCCCGATTTTGATATCTAATTTTTTTATCACATTGTGGTATCTAAATTATTCTTTCGTTATAGTTTTTTGGTTCAAAAAGTTTCTTTTTCATATATTGGTGTGATTACATGGTAGTATTTGTTCATACTTTCTTAATATTTTGACAAGACACACACATCTTGCACACACTGGTGTTCGAACCAGGATTTCTTAAGATGAATAACATCCTTTTAACCACTGGAGCCACTCGTTGGGTTATTTGGTTCAAAAAGTTAACGATGTTAAAAACAAGACGACACACTCAGTCAATGAGAACACATAATATATTTGCTTTTTTTATGTCATTAATGACGTGACTATTAATTGATGATGTGATCGTTGGTCGTTGACCATTAACATTGATAATTTATTAGCATTGTCCCTTGACGATTGATTGTTTCAATATATAATTTTAAATTTTTATTTCTCCTTTTTAAATTATTTATTATATAAAGTTTTATAATATTTTATTTCATATAATTTATATGTTGTAAATATTTTATATGTAATAGATTTTTAAAATTTTTATATATCCTTTGAATATATTTTTAAAATTTTAAATTCTATATAATGTTTATATGTTTTTATTTTATATAATTTATATATTATAAAATTTTTAAAATTTTATAAGCTTTTATATTTTTTTGGGATTTTTTAATATATTTTTGAATATGCATTAGATATTATATATTTGAATTTTGAATTTTTTAGCTGGTGCCTCATCATCAATTATCATGTATAAAGGAATGTCAAGTGGCTCGTTTTCATTTGTTGAGTGTGTCACTTTTTTTAACACTGTTAACGTTTCAGATCATAAACTATAATCGAATAATAGTGTTAGTTTTGGTGGTCCAAATTTTTGAATAACAATATTTAAGATAAATTTTATATGTATTATATGTCCTAAATCATTTGATGAAAATATAATTGAAAATTTTATAAAATATTTTCAAATATTTGCAAAATATTCAAAATTTGTTTTAAATATATTTTAATTCATCTAAATGTTAATATCAAAGTGTTTTAAGGTGTTTAAAATGCTTTGAAGAGACTTCGGTATGCAAACCTCAAGACATACGACTATATGTCTAAAAAGATGAAAACTTCGAAACTAAAATCTACTTCAGGAGGTGTCTGTCTTGAGACATTGTGCAATATATTTAGAGACAATTGGCATATTGTCTCGAGACACTATTCATGTCTCGAGACATGGCCTGTCAACGGTTATTAACAATTATTTTTCAGCCATGTCTCAAGACATACATTTCAAGTACAATTTTTAAGCCTGAAATTAATGCTTCTAATGGTTAGAATTCATCCCCAATGGCCATAAACGTCCACAAGCTTGTTCCTTGATATAAAACTTTATTCTTTCATTTCTTTTGTAAATATTTTCTAAGAGCTTATTGTTAGATTTTTTATCACTCTCGTTTCATTTCTTTTTTTTTTTGGTCAATCTCATTTCATTTTTTTTTTTGAGAGCTTAATTTTTGTAAACACATACCTTGTACAGGTCTCTTTGTTTACTCTCTTTCATATCACCAATTGTAAATTGAAAGGGTTTTAGTCGAGCCTTGTAAAAATTAGAGAGTTCTAATTATGCCATAAAAATCGGTGGATGTTCTATCTTAGCTTTACGAAAAAGATAGAATTATAAAAGTTATATATTTTCCTTAAAAATATAGTAAATTGGGAAATCATTAACGTATACCAAAGTAGTGGAGGTAGACAATTGTAGCCAAACTATTATAAATCGAATTGTCCAAACTTTTTTTCTTTTCCTCATCGTTTAAAAAATTTTACAAATATTTTTAAATTCTTTTTTTATGATAAAAGAGACATCAAAATGCCTTTAATTCAAAATAATTAAACATCCACAATAACAATATTATCATCTAAAATTAATTGCTTAACAGGTGAATTTATAATCTGAGTGCCAAACTCTAGGGAAATGCAACTTCTAGCTAAGTAATCTGCCTCAAATTTGTTGTTAAAATTTCAGTTCACCGCTCTTAATATATTCTCAGAACTAACAAATAGTATAGGTACCAATATAAAATTAAATAAATGATAAAATGAGAAATAAGTATAATTGGAAAACCAAATTGTGAAAGCACGCATTATGTATAGTATTATATGATTTGACTGATAAACAAAAAAATAAAATTTGGTTTTATATTCTTATTGCTTCAACTAACCGCAGTTAGCCGTTAAATATTATTATAAATGGAATAAGAAGCTCACCTATTGCAATTTTTTAAGCAAAAACTTTTTTTAATATATTTTTTTAAAACAATATATGTATTTTTTTTTTGGTATAATGGTTTATTTGGTCCTCAATTTAAAAAAAAAAATTATTTTAGTTCTTCATTTAAATTTTTTTGTTTTTATTTTATTTTTAAATTTGTGTTTTTTGTCAAATCATTCCAAAATGATTGAAAAAATTAATGTTTTTTAACTTTGTTGATATTGCACACATGTGGATGAGACATCAAAATTTAAAAATTCAATAAAAAAAATAAAAACTTTTTAAATTTAAAAAATCATTAAAAATATTAAAAAATAATCGAATATTAATGTGTTATCTACGTGATAATCCACTTATATGTCACGTTAATGAAGTTACAAATTTCAGACCACAAGTACGGCCCAAATCTAATTTAGGTTCAAGGTCGTCCTCATTGAGGCTCAAGTTTGCATGTTTTAGATTGGATTCTTTTCTATTACATATGCCTTTGGTTTCCTTAGATTTTTAGGTTAATCTTTTTTAGTCATATCTATTAATTATATAATTTTTGGAAATAAAAAAATTAAAATAATTTTTTAAATTTCTGTTATAAAATAAAGAATAGAGTAAAGCACAATAAAAATAGAAGAACAAATAAAAGTAATTATTTTGTTCACCAATAGGTTGGTCTATAGTTATAGATATAAAAAAATATGAAAAAATTCAATTTCAATTAAATAATTTATTAAAATTAAAAAAGAGAGTGTAGAATATTGGTTCAGACAAAAATTGTATTGATTTAATCAATTTCGAGTGATTTAATCTAATCCTTTTATTCAAACCAATTATTTAATTATTTAATTTGATAGCTGTACTCCGAAGCAGAAAGGAGTAGCAGCCAAAGTAGTCTTCAACTCTTTCAAGTTAAAATGTGGCTATTATCCATCTCCCTATTTATTATTCAGCCAACACCCCGTACAAACCACTCATTCTTTCGCCAAACTCCAATTATTTTCTTACACGTTTAATATATTTGTATTTTAGTATTTTATTAATATATCTCACTGAGTTATCTCCTGTATTAACCAGATTCTAATTTAGTTAGGTAATGGGTAGAACTCCATCTTTTTTTACAAAGTAATAATAATTTATGGTAAACATCATTAGTAATCATCTAATTATTTTTTTTGTCATTCAATTATGATAAATTACAAAATGATTATTAAATTATTTAATTTTATCTTTTTTGGTCATTAGTTGGTTGACATAAAAATAGAAACACCTACAAATATAATATAATTAGGTGACAAAAAAAAAAATTGAATAGTTGAGTGAATATTTTGTAACTTTTCATAATTGAATGAAAAAAAAAACATAATTGAGTGACTATTTTGTTATTTTTTATAGTTAGATGATCAAAATATATATAATTGGTTGAGTACTAATGTAACACCCCTATACCCGATTCACACGTATAAACCCGATATAGAAGTATTACATACAGTATCGGAGATTTTAACACAAGTATAATATATTTTTTTTTCAAACGATGTGTTTTAAGTTATTTTATTCAAAATACATCATTTCAATTCATCAACTCGTAGTAATCCAAAACAACATTTATAACCACCCATTGGAGACACATAATAGTATCATTTGTACATGCCATTTTTACCAAAGTAATGTACCTATATTGAAGTATTCCAATAGTGATGTGATGTGATGAGAGGTCCCTTAGCTTGACTTCAACTTCTCGTAGCTTTTGTACTTACGCGTTAAAATAAACACGTTAAGCCGGTGAAGACTTAGTAAGCATTACAAAAGTAATGAATGCTCATTTAAGTACTCATGCATATAAACTTCTTGCCTTACTTACATGTAACTTGTAGCTTACCACAATAACACAATTTACACTTTTATCCACTTTTTGTAGCTTAGCCCATAGTAGACTTTCATAGAACCGTTAGGATATACGGAACAAACAGAGAGTACCAAAGTACTAACAGAGAGCACACACAGTGCTAAACAGAGAGTACGCAAAGTACTAATCAGAGAGCACACAAAGTGCTAATAACAGCAACCACGAGATGTGCTAAACGGAGAGCGCGCTAGTGTTCTTTAATGGCATGCCACTAATATCACAATGGTTTTAATTTATCTACTTGGGCACAATCTCAATTAGCATTATTTCTCATAAATGATATATCTCACATAAATACATCATCAAATACTTCACATTTATATTTTCAAAGCTGTTCACTTGCGGCACACTCACTAAATTATTTATATATTGAGCTACAGAATTTGAAATTATAATCCTCTTAATGTTTCTGAAACTAGACTCAATCATATTTTTACCATAAAATTTCCAGAATTTTTACTTTATCCAAATTGTACAGTAAATTCTTTCAAGTTACCCCTTCTCTGCTGCCTGACAGTTTCGACCTTTCTTCACTAAAAATTATCTATCTTTTATTACAGAGATCAAATGATGTTCATGTCTATTTCTTTTGAAAATAGACTCATTAAGAATTCAGCCATATAAATTTCAATCTCTAATAAATTTTCTATATTTTTCTATGATTTTTAAAAGTCAGAACAGGGGAACTCGAACCTACTCTGACCTTGTTACACAAAAACTAGTATATCTCGAAATATACAATTCTTTTTAATTCACTGTTTCTTCCATATGATAACACTCAATAAGCTTTAATTACATATATAATTAGACCCTTAAATCATTATATACAATTTTTGGTGAATTTTTTAAGTTAATCCTCTGTTCTGTCCAAACTGTTTTACTAAATCACACATTAATCCTTTCATTTTATCAATGTAAACATTCAAATTAGGTACCTATATAATAATTTTTATGCTAATAATTCACATACCATTATAGAAATTAAACTATAATTCAAAACTCTTGTAGTACTTACAACAAAAAGGCTGATTTCATTCTCTTTTCACTCTTTGCTCTTCTCTTTTCCTTTCTCTTCAATTTGATTCTTACCTCTCTTCTCTTTCTCTTCAATTTTACATAAACACATATACGCTATAAGCTATAATTCAATAATTTTCATGCTAAATAACAGTAAAATACATGTATGTCATGAGAATTTAACCATTTCTTACCTTAACCCTTGAATTCAAAATTTCTCAATTTAGTCCCTATGCTCTCTAACACCTCAAAAGTAACTCTATATGAGATTTGAGGTGTCTACTAACTCTCTTTTATGACTTTCTTTCAGAAATTCCAAAGAAAATGGAAGGTTTTGGAGTTTGGAAGGCTTAAAAATGATGGAAGGACTTATTTGGAATAAAAACAAAAGTTGTAAATGGAAGAAAAGGGCATGAACTGCTAACATAATAAAAAAGATGATATTTTCATATTTTGAATCACTTTTTATTCTCTCAAATTCTCTAGAATTTTCACTTAAAATATCTCACTTAATAAAAATGGTAAAATTTCACTTTTAGTCCCTAGACCTTCCAACTTTACACTTTGGCCCAAAACTTTGCCTCCAAAAATATCTTCCACCAAATTACTCTTTTGACCCTCCTCAATCAATCTAATTCCCATGATGACTCAAAATTTAATTTGGATAATTCACTATTTAGTCCCCCATATTTTCTCTCCTTTACTATTTAATCCTTAAAATTTTCTAACCTTCCTTACTTCAACTAAACATTTCTAATTCTCAATTCTATTTTATCACTCAAATCCGGTTCAAGAACGCGGATGTTATAACTAATATAGTTTACCCTATTTTTTATGGGTTTTTTTTTATCTTTTTATATTTTATATAAAATCTATAAAAAAATCATTTTAAATCAATGAAATTTCAACACAAGCCATTATAACTTACAAAAAAAAAAAACATAACTTCTTGACAAAAAAAAAAGCTATCCATTCAACCAAACTCTCATTTACTTTTAGTATAAAAATTTTAGGGATAATATCAAATATTGTACCAGTATTTTCATAAAATGTTGAATATGATATCTGAATTATTAATTTTTATATTTGGTACATGTATTTTCATAAAATGTTCAATATGATATCTATATTTTGAAAATACCAAATATGATAACTGAACTATAGATTTGTGTATTATTATAGTACTTGGAGCCAACACCATTAGTGAATGCTAAACAAACCAATTAAAATTCAACATGTGAAAACTGTTCTTTTTCTAAATCATCAATTCCACATAGATAATATATCATTACGTGAAAAACTAAATAAAACAAAAAGGTTAAACTAAATTTAAAATTTTAAAAACAAATAACTAACCTAAACCACATATAGTTAATAAAAAAATAAGTTTCAGAAATTTTAGGAAACTTTACCTTAAATGAATTTCAGAAATTTTAGAAAATTTAAAGCTTTTAAAAAATTAAAGAAATTTTGAGTTAAAAATTGCTATGCTAAACCTATTACTATATTGCTCTTGAAATCTCCTTTTAAGAAAAATCTCAACCAAATAAATTGAATTTTTTGAAGTTATTTGTGATTTTTGAGGTTTAGTTATTTGTTTTTTTAATTTAATTTAATTCTATTCTATTCATTTTTTATTTTTTTTACATAATGTTATATTATTCATGTGGAATTGATGATTTGAAAAAAATTTACGTGTCGAATTTTTATTGGTTGATCTAGCATTTATTAAAGACGTTAATTCCAAATATCATAATAATATACATATTGATAGTTCATGTATCACATTAAATAATTTCAAAGTATAAGTCTCACATTAAACATTTTATAAATACAAATATTAAATAATACACAAATTAATAGTTCAACTACCATATTAATCATTCTATGAAAGTATAAGTATCGAATAACATATAACTTGATAGTTCAAATATCACCATTGAAAATTTTCAAAGCAATAGTACTATATTGGACATTTTATAAGAATATAAGTACCAAAAATCACATTATTTCAAGTTTTTATAAATATATAATGTCACTAACTTTGGGTCACCCTGAATCTAGGATGATTGGGATTTGATTTAGGGATGAGAAGAAATTGAATATTTATAATTTTTATAATTTTGAATCTGAATTCGTATCATTAAACATATGATATGTTATATATATTATATACAACTTGTTATATACTTCATTCTGTTAATTATATTTAATTTATTAAAGTTAAAAAAAAAGTTAAAATGATCGATTGAGTTTTAACTTGATTGGTATCAGTATTGTTGTTAGTATAGGAAGATGTGGGTTTGAATACGTTGGAGCGCACTATCATTCTATTTAAGGGTTGGGAAGAGGTTATGACTTATGAGTAGTTCTAGGCATCAGTGGTAGAGTGTAATAGAGACTCAAACCCCCCATAAAATAGTAAAATTTTAATTTATGCTTTTTATAATTTATAAAATTTTAAATTAGTAATGGTAAAATTGTACTTTAACCTTCCAAAAATTGATAAAAATTTAATTTTAACTTTTTAAAATTATAAAGATATAAAAATTATAATTTAAAATGATAAAAAAAATTCAGACTCCATCACTGCTAAAATTAAAATAAATTTAAATAATAGATTCGAAATTTCAAATATTCAAACACATTATCCACAAAAATAAAAACAAGTTTAAATAATGAATATTTAAATGTAAATTTTTACTATAGTTGTCAAAACCATCCCTTTTTGAAAACGACGTGTTTCGAAAATTATTTTAGAGTTGGAAAATGGGAGTCGCCACCAATCCTTTATTCGGTGTGATTGGATCACCACAAAACGCTTGAAATTCGTTTTGAAAAATATTTTGGTATTCGCAATCCAGAAAATGAGTTCGGGAGTCGGTTACGTATGAGGATGGGTTACCACCCTCATACGCCCAAAATTGGTACCATATTGATTATTTTCGGGTCTTAATTTGTAAAATTTAAAAGCTCGAGTATAGTTTAAGATACAATCCTTGAATGCATGAGTTTAGTTTAAAAGAAATTGGGTTTGTCTTGGAAATCCCGCTATTTCAAAGTGATCGAGGAAGAAAGTTACGTCCAATGAGTTAGGACACAACATTTCAAGGTTCAGAAATGACGAGCTTTCCTTTGTAAAACTTTTTAAATTTTTAGAGAAGAGGATATTCGATTATCCCGATTTGAAGAAAGGTTGCACCTAGTGAGTTAAGGCGCAATATTTCAGAATCGAAGATAAGGAAACATTGCCTCGGTTAAGGGTATTCGATTATTTTGATTTGAGAAAAAATTGCACCTAGTAAGTTAAGGCGCAAAGTTTCGAAATTCAAAATAAAGAATATTGCCTTGTTTTTAAAGTTTTTATGAAGAACAATTTTGAAAACAAACATACGAGTTTAATAGGAATAAGTAGTTAACAGTGAATATTAAACGCAACGTGAAATAAATAGGAAGATAAATTATCCACGAAAAATCAAGATGCAAAATACGAGCACAAAAAAGTTAATGAGAGAGAAGAACGATGTAATCGGAGTTCACAACGAGACTTTTCGGATGCACGGGGGCAAAATGGTAGTTTTGGAGGGTTCGGAGTCAAAAATGGGATTTTTGGAAGTTCAGGGGTAAAATGGTGATTTTTAGAAGGTTAGGGTCAAAAATGGGATTTTTGGAAGTTTGGGGGTAAAATGGTAATTTTTAGAAGGTTCGGGATCAAAAATGGGATTTTTGGAAGTTCGGGGGTAAAATGGTAATTTTTAGAATGTTTGGGGTCAAAAATGGGATTTTTGGAAGTTCGAGGGTAAAATGGTAATTTTTAGAAGGTTTAGGGACCTCTGGGGTAATAAAACCAAATATGGGTGACACGTGGCAACCCCTCAGGCATCCTGAAGCCAGAGGACTATTTTGAAAACCATGAAAAATTTCTGAGGCAATTTTGAAATTAAAGCGAACCTGATTTAAGGATCAAATTAAAACGAATTAGAAATAAAGGGGACCATTTACACAAATAAGTCAAAATCAGGACACGTGGCGGCTCCTGGTGCTTTTAAAAGATCGAGGGGCTAAATTGAAAAAACGTGAAGATCATTGGGCTAATTTATATTTAATTAAAAGAATGAGAAGGACCTGATTGAAAATTTTGGAAAAAACGGATGGATCAAAGGCATAAATAACCCTTCCTTCAAAAACACGAGGATCTTTGGTCGGGTCGAATCGAATTTCGGGTTGGGTTCGGGTAATAGCTCAGAACGATGCCATTTTAGCATTGAAGTTCAGCCTTCAGAACGGCACCGTTCTGAGGGCCTATAAATAGCCTATTTTAGAGAAAAAAAAAAAGCATTTCTTACCCTCTTAAAAAAAAACCAGAAAACTCTCTGAAAAAAGCTCTCGTCCTTTCTCGGCCGACCATGCCTCGGCCAGTCAGGCTAGTCGCTGTCCGGCGCGCGTATGGCCGCACGCGCATCGTCGATCCTGGCGTGTGGCCATCGTGCGTCGTCGCCTGGGTTTCTCCGGTGAGCCGTAGAGACCCCGTCACACGCGCTTCACCAACCGTCGTGCGTGGTCGACGCGCCACTGTCCTTCATCTATCGATCGACGTCCGATGTTTCCCCCACCCGTCACGCGCTATCCCTGGAGGCCGTTCGGTCATTGTCCGACATGAATCAGAGGTAAAAAACGTCCCTCTATTCTTCTTTTCTTTTTTTCTTAAAAAACAACATAGATCTCTTTTGTTTTAAAACGGAACTTAAATCCGTTTTTTGTTTTTAACCTGCGTTAGTGCTTTCTTTGCAGATCCGTGCATGACGAGGCGCGAGTAACGTCAGGGGTCGGACTTCCGGCAACAGCGACCACGGCGGCAAGCCGACCGAGGTAAGTCTTCTGACTTTTCATTTTTTATTTATTATTCATTAATATTATTAATATTTTTATTATTATTTAAAAAAATTATTATTATTAATAAAAATTTTGAAAACCGCTCATTTGTCATTAATGTCATCATTTATTACTGCCATCCATATTTAATATTATTCTGATTAACTAATATTACTATTAATACTTATCACTGCAATTAGTATGTATTGAAGACGCGTATAATAACAATAAATTATAGTAATAATATGCATGAACGGATATTAATGGATATATGCGAAATAATAAAAACAGTTTAAAACTAAAGAGTCAATCACTGACGAATGAATACCTATTAGTGGATACGTGCTTTACTTGGTATGAATCGTTTGGTATTCTGCCATTTTATGTTGTGAGTGTTGATATCCTTCTTTAATAAGTTACTGTTTCTGTTTGTATTGACTATTCAGAGAAATCGTAACCCTTTACAACTCAAATGAATTCGGCTTTTATAGCCTATATAATCATCATTCTTTTTTGTTTTACAGTATTTAATGCATGTCCACTCTTTCTTTTTGCAGGTTCGGCCATGGCAGTGGCGGTTGTGGCAACCGGTGGTAGTGCAAGTTGGAGCCGAAGATGGTGACCAGCTGCTGACGACGTGGCGGCCTCTGGTTAGCTGAAGGGGAGGCAATAGCAGCGACACTTAGTGAATTCAGGCCAAATAGGCTTTAGGCATTTTGGGCCTTTGGTTTGTTAGGATCGGGCCCCTTTAGGTTTAGGGTTATTTTGGGTTTGGGGTTGATTTTGGGCCACTTTGTAATCGGGCCATATTCAGGTCCCAGAAATGTAATTTGGACATTATTTTGAACTTTTTAGTTGGACTTTCTAAATTTAATTTTATAATAAATTTAAATTTCAAATAAACTTAAATTTAAATAAATTCAATTTCCAATAAGTCCAGATAAATTTTGGCTTCAACAATAGTAAAAATATAATTTTACTAATTTAACCGTCTATATCTTTATAGTTTTAAAAAAAATAATTTTACTTTTACTAAATTAAATTTTTTAAAAATTTAAAACACTTAAATAAAAAAATTATTTTAAGAAGCCAGAGTTCTTGCTAGCCCAGCTACACTACGGTGACCGCAAATAGTAAATAAAATTTTGACATCCAAAACCGTAAAAAAAAAAAAAAAAAAAATGTTTATAATTTTGACAATTGGATGGGACAAAATCATGGTTAGCTGCAGTGAGTACAAATAAAAAAACAAAAGGCATTAGTTTAGTTGATAAAATAGTTGGGAAGTTCGTTTTAGTGGTTGAGGTTAGAATCTTTAGCCGTCGACTTTGAGCGACTAATTATTTTTATAAGCAACCAAAGTATTGCTTAAGAAGATATGGACGCGGAACATATTCAAGCGCAGTAGCCGAAAAGGCATATTTATTTAAGCTATTGTTTTGGCATTTGGTGTTTGTTATAATGTTGGTCTTAGTAGCCTCGACGGTTGCCGATCTTCACACCTTTTCCCTCTTTAATTTTAAAACAATATTACCACGCTTTCCCTGGCTTGTTTATGTTAAAACATTTTGGTAAAATTTTTTCTTTGCTCTCTTTTAATTTTAATATCGAGCAACTTGGTCATTCTTAAAATGATCGTAGTGGTTTAATTCTTGTTAATATAAAAAATGAGCAATTAAGGATAATTAATCACGACGTTAATGTTTTTAATGAATTGTTCATAATTTTAATTGATATGATAATAAATTTAGCTATTGATATTTATATGTTCTGTTAATTTGGTCATGATTTAACAAATTTAATCTGTAATATTTATACATTATGGTAAATCCGGATCAATTTGATAGGATATGTTAACTTTGAGTGCTAAATTTGTTATTATGCCGATCAAATTATGTAATTTGATGAAAAAATATTAACGTCGTGATTAATTGTCCTTAATTATTCACTTTCAAAATTAATAGGGATTAAATTACTTTGATTTTTTTTTAAAGAGACCAATTCTCAATAAAAAAAAACTAGAAAGGCCTTTTCACCAAACATTTTGTAAGAAATTAACAGAATATTTTAATAATTTTACCTAAATTAACTAACCAAGATAAATTTAAATTAAAATCGATATATAATCTATACAAAGTGAAATTTGAACTTAAATACTTAAAATCCCATAATCAAATTTTTGCCAACATAACTAAAGTCTCGTTAGCTAATATTTTGAAATATATGAGAAGATTTTTTTTTTTTTTAATTTAGTCTATTTTTAAAAAAAATTGTAAGCTAATGTAATTCATATATTTTAAATTTTGTGTTAATCCTTGAAGTTTTTTTTGCAAAGAATAATACTTAAACTATTTATTTTATTTTATTTTATCAAAATTTTATGCATCTAATAATCATATGTCATGTGTTACATTTGTAATATTCTTTTAGTAATTTGAGACAAATAGTTTAAATAGTTTATTTAAATACGCAATTTTAGTCTTTAGACTTTTGATTGCTAAAATGTTTGTGACTATTCATTTATCAGTATTTGTCTAATCTCATCAGTATTTTGTTAACATTTAAAAATAAATAAAGATTGCAATCTTTGAATATAAATGAGATTTATAAAAAAAAGTTTTCAAATTTTCTTTCTGTGTCGTTTTATTTTTTTCTTTCGTTCTTAATTAGTTGGTGGCTACGTCAGTTTTAATGTTGATCGTCGGTATTTTTTTATCTTAATTTTTTATATTCAATTCTATTTTTTTTATATTTTGGTTTTTGTTTTAGTTTTTATTTGCTTTATGACACATTTTTCCTCTGCCTTGTGGCACGTTTCTGTCTTATGACACGTTTTCGTATATCTTTGTGGTATTTTTACGTTCGTGGATAGTTTTCTCACAACGATCGGCTCTAATTTGCAACTATCGGTGGTCTTTTAGTAGTTTGATTATCTTTTGTGGTTCGTTTGCCTATGCAGTCAGATTTGTTTTGAGAAGCAGCCTGTAAAATTGTTAGTTTCGTTCATCACTCCTACTTCGATCATTAAGTGTATAGGTGGATAGAGACAATGAGTTGTTTCTTGTTTCATTTCTTCAGTGTTTCATTTCATTTCTGTCATTGCAGTCCATTGGACATGTTTTGCTGGTTTGATATTTTGTTTTTTTTTGTTTTTTTTGTTTTGTTATTTTTTTGCTACATTTTAATTTTATTTGAAATATTTCTCTATTTTAATTTTAATAAATTTAGCCGACATATTATTAAAAAATAATAATAAAGATTATACTTTTTTTTATGCTTGAAAAGTAAAAGTATTATTTATTTGAATTAAATCACTTTGAAATAACTTAAATTAGAAAGCCAGTAAAAATAATTAGCAACTGTCAAGAGAAAAAGCTTTCGAACTTTCTTTTTTATTTATAGGTATATAGATCAAACAAACCCCATTCAAACTAAATTCCATTGGTTGTCAAAATTTTGAAGTCTAAAAATGTAATTATATATCGTAAACCTTTTCTTTAATAATTTTATTTATCTGTTCAGATTTTGTATGTTATAAAAAGGTAATTATTATACATCTATAATAATATATTGTTATAAAGAAATAATCGTTATGAGCTTACAATAGAATTTATATAATGAATTTCCATCAAATAAAGAAAGCAAGAGTTAGGGGCGATGTTAGAAAATTTTTTTAGAGGGGTGAAGTTAAATTGTAATTTTTATGATAGTAAAAATGCAATTTTTTAAAAAATAAATCAAAATTTTATCATTTTAGGGGGGCAAAATGTAATTTTACTTTTATTAATTTGAAATTTTAAAAAAAATTCAAGAGAGTTAAATGAAAATTTTTTTATTTTAGAGGAGCTAGGACCCTTGCCAACTCCCTGGATTCGTCCCTGGTGAGAATTACATTAAAAAAAATGAGAATGAAATCAACAACATTAAAAGATGTATAATATGTGCATGTATTGTTAATTTTATGCATATTTTATTTTATATTATTTCATATGATTAATTATAAAACTCGTAAAATTAACAAGTTGAATCAATCAATGAGTTATCAAATTAAATTAATTAATTTATCACGAGTTACTAAATTAAAGTAATTAATTTATAAGTTGACGTTCCAAATTCATAGTAGAATATTTAATTAGATAATTTAATAATTTATTGAATTGATATTTTTTTGAATAATATGCTGGTTGAATTTATTAGAAATTAAAACAGAGAAACATTTCAAACGAAATTAAAATTTAGCAGAAAAATAACAAAACAAAGAGAAAAATAATGAAACTTCAGATCAACAAAAACGTCTAGTGAGTTGTAACGATAGTGATGAGATGAAATACTGAAGAAAGGAAGCAGGAAACAAAACTCATTGTCTATCCACGTACACGCTTAAGGATCGAAGTAGAAGTGATGAGCGAAACCAACAATCTTGCAAGCTACTTCTCAAAACAGATTTGACGGCATCGACAAACGAACCACAAAAAGAGATCAAACCACTAAAAATCACTGATAATCGCAAATCAGAGCCGAACATTGTGAGAAAACTATCCACGAATGCATATCTGCCACGAAGGTAGACGAAAACGTGCCATAAGACAGAAGCGTACCATAAGGCAGAAGCATGCCACAAGACAGAAGAAAAGCGTGTTACAATGGCAGATAAAAACCATAAGAAAAACAAAAATATAAAAGAAAACATAACTGAATATAAAAAAGAAAGGGGCAGGAATATCGATGATCAGTGACAAGCATTAAAGCTGACGTCGCCGCCAACTAATAAATAACAAAAGAAAGAGATAGAATGGCGCAGAGAAAAAAAATTATTAGTTGATATTTTTAATTCCACTCATTGAAGATAATTTTCATTTAATAAAATATAACTAATAGATTTTTTCACGTGAAATTTAATCATTTTAATGAAATAATATTTTAATTAAGATTATTTTCATTTAATAAATGACAATTAATAGGTTTACTTATATAAAATAACTATAATTTTATTTAAAAGTTTAGATTATTTGTTGTTATAGAAAACTAGTTTAATAAATGGTGTAAGAAAAATTGTCATAAAGAGTTAAAATAAAACATAAAAAAATAATTCTTCTAAAAAGTTAATTATTATAGTGGATGATTGTTATAGAAAGAGCTGACTATAGTATCTTCAAATATTTGTTTATTATCTTAAAAATTTATCTTTATTTTGTTATTATAAAAGTAGAAAAATTAAAAAATTAAATATTGGTTCAATTCAAATAGTTTTAATAAAATTTCAACAAGTGGTGGAAAGATTTTTTCTTTAGTCATTTGAATCAAGTTTGAATTTTAGAATCGTTATGGTTGGAAAGATTTACCTGAATATTATTTTCGGCTTGAGAAAGATTAATTTTATATTGTAAATTAGATTATAACATTTACGATTACACAAAAAAAAAAACTTCAAAACCAAATCAAGTATATTAATTATAAGACATAATAACTTATGTGATCTGTCAACTTTACAAAAAGTAATTGTAACCTTTTATTTAATTTTTCATTTTATTTAACATTTAAATTTGTGTTGTTTGTTAAATCACCCAAGAAAAATAAAAAAATTAACGTCTATTAACATTGTTGATGTGAAACCCACGCGTCAGTCTATGTGTATATCACGTTAGTAATTAATTAACTTTTAAAAATTAAAAAATATTAAAACTTTTTATTCTTTTTTAATAATTGATGTTTTTGAATTTTTTGAATTTAAAAAAAATTAATTAATTGTTGATATGTAATCCAAATGCAATCACGTCATCAAAGTTAACATACATGAATTTTCATCTATTTTGAGGTTATTTGAGAAACTATGTAAATTTAAAAATTAAAAGAAACAAAAAATTAAATGACTTTTATATAAAATTGGTAAATCAAATAAATCATAATACTTAATTATAATTTGAATACAAATTAAATCAAATTCAATAAAAAAAGTCATTTTTTTTGTCAATTATACCACTTAGTCAAAAAAAAATTTAGGTGGATTTCAAATTAAATGGAACAAAATTTAAGCTGGGTTTGAATGATTGATGTGACGTGTTTAATTTATTTTTTATCTTATATTATAATATATAATTTTATTATCACAATTATTTTTACATTAAAAACAAATAAATATACCTCTCATCTAAATCCAGCATAAACTCTTCTCCCTTTCCAATGTTAATTACTTGTATAAAAAAAAAGATTAATGATTTTTTCATCTGAAATTGGATGGACCTTGATAGACCTTTACCTTTTACATTTTTGTGTAATTGAATCGGATCTAAGTGGTGCATGTGCAGCCACCACTGACAAAAATCAGGGGTGTAGACTCACGCGCTACAGAATCGCGTTTTCTCTCTCTCACCTACTAACTTGCATCCACACAATATACAGAGCGCAATCAACTCAAGTTAATAAAAACATTACCCAACCAAAGACTCCCACGTGTACAAATCCTTTTAGTCGACAGAGTTGATTCTCCCTTGGATGCACCAATTAAATGATAAGACTAAAACACTGGATCGAATCTCCTTTACATATAAAAGCCGGCCCTTAGTCAAGAAGATTCTTTCTGAAAAGTAAAAAGCCGGGGCTGGGTCGCTGAAGAACTCTCAGCCTCTAAAAAAAAAAAAACAGAGAAGATTTTATACTTAGAAAAACGAAACGTGATGCAGTGGAATTTCTCTTCGGATTCGGTTAAATTTCAGTTTCCCTGTTGATACTTAAGTTTTTTTCCCGTATATTTCCTTTTTGTTTCGTGACAATGTCCGGCGAAACGGCATCGTCTTCCGGAATCATCTTGGAAGGAATTGATGATGTGGAGGACTACGTTTGGGTGAGTACTTTTTGTAGTTCTTATGATTGTTTGGATGCTGAGAAAATGTAGGAAAAAGAGTATGAATACTGAATAGCATTGCATTTTTTTGTTTTTTCAATGATTTAATTTGATTTTGATCTAATCAGAAAAGTTTTTAGTTACTTTCTTTATTAACGACTTAATTTGGGGTTATAAAGCAAGTTAAAATTTACTTACTATTTTTATTTTGAATAACAGCGCGTAAAATCTTAGTATTAAACGAAGTTGATCCTTTTTTTTGAGGTCTGAAAATCCAAGAGTATATTTTCTGTTGTGTTATTGTTCTGAAAGTTTTTATATTTTTACTTTTTAGAAATTAGAGAGCTAAGAGTGAAAGAAATAACGAACTTTCAGTTTCCTCCATTTTTCTTGGAGATCAAACAGTTGTATTCATTTCTTTTTCATTTAGTCCTTTAAAATTGTTTGTTTTGATTGTGGTTATCTTAGATTTGTTTGGTAGCTTTACAACTATATGTGAAAAGAACACAAATTTTATCTGTCTTATTTATTTGTTTCCTCTTTTACTGTCTGTTTGGTTGCTGAGTATTCCTAGGAAACTAACATAGTAATTGAAATTTCGTTTATTTACTCTATGAATATGTTTCTTTCAACTGGAAAAATGTTTTAACATTATTAACACATTAACTTTTGGTATAAAAAAAAAAAACAGGTTTATTATAGGTTACAATGGCTGTAATGACTGCGCCATAGCCAAAAAATAAAAATGATCTGCCCCTTTGATGTTTACATTTGGTTGGCAGACCTTGAAAAATATAGGAGTTGAGGTTTTAGTTTTATCTATATGTTCTCAAGCAATTTATGAAAACTATACTGTAGGTATTATGCATATTTGCAGATAGTTTTTGGTTTTTAGACTATATTTGTGAATTAAATTAACATTGGCTGAAGTGTAGGCCAATGAAGGAGTGGGGCTTTGGGACCGATATCGTCATGTTTATGATCATGTGGAGAATGGAAATCAAGCATTCCGAGAGAATCGTTTTGAAGAGGTTAAATTTCTCTTTGCTTCATGACTCATTTTATTTTAATTGCTTTCTTCCATCCTGTTGAGGGTTAATAAAATTTATTTCATCTGGCATGGTAGTTTCGTTCTTTGAGTTTCTTTGCATTTTAAACTAAAAGATATCTCCAGTAAGGTACTTTTATCTCTTTAGTTCTTGACAGTGGACATGCAAAACCAAATAGTTCGAACTTTGAAGGGCTTTCATGTAGTTTTGCATGTCTTTGGGTACGATTGTTGAAATATGGACTTGTGCCTGTAACTTGTTGTTGTGAATATCTCACATCTCTAAAGTTACAAGTTTCTTCTATAGAAAATATAGATTTTTCTAAATTTTCATAAAGAAGATTGGTAGAATTGCTTGGACTAGAATCTTAAACTTGTGAGTATCTAGCGTTATTATTGCTATGTTGGATTTTTTTTTTTTCTGGGGGGGGGGGGGTTGAGCCTAATTCATATCTGTTTTACCCCCCCACCCCACGCCAAGAAAAACCTATATTGAGTTTCATTTAGATCTCTGGTTACATAAACTGCAGATATGTTAAGCACCATGGGTTGGCTTCTATTTTTCTTCCATTAGGCTTCTTTCTTATCATCATTTGGAATAAAAATCTGCATATATATGACATCAAAAGTTTGCTAATGAAGTGCCCTCAGTGTTGTTGACTAAAACAGCAATGGCTAAGTTTTAATAAGAATTATATCTCTCTGTACTTGTTGTTGTTGTTGTTATTATTATTCCTTTTCTGACAATAGTGTACTTCATATAGGCAATCAACAATTATACGAGGGCCAGTAATATGAAACCTGGTGATCCTATTATTCTTGGTAACAGAAGTGCTGCCTACATGAGGTTAGCATTTTTCAATGGTTATTACTTATTATCACTGTGTTCCAGAGAAGTCTACATAAATAGATACAATATACAAGCATAAGCATGTATATACATTTCTCTTTTATTTTTATCCGATATTGTTTGGCATTCTTTTAACAAGTTCTGTCCTACCTACTCAATCACGGTTGAGAATGCAGGATTAGTCAATTTCTGAAACAAAGATCTCCGACAGCTTCTGAATATAGACCATTGAGTGGGCTGGATATGACCACACTTGCTGAAGTAAGCCTGTTGCATTTCTTTTGGTATTTTTGATTATATCACCATTACAGACAGTCTGAAAGAGTGGAACTTTTTGGTATGTATTTCAGCTTGCTCTTAAGGATGCTGAGAAGCTAATGAGCTTGCGGAATGATGCAGTGAGGTCCTACATCCTAAAGGCCAATGCTCTCATTTTGGTAATTGATAGATTGCATTATACTTTTTTTCTGGGATCAAGATATAAAAATGTGTCCGGGATAAAGTCATAAGGGCCTCTTCTTTACATCTCGGTATACTTACACATGCATACACATATATGCCTATTCTGTCTTGGTTTCTGCAGCATTTTATTTTTGTTTTGACCATGTAGTTTAGACATGCACATACGAGAAGATCCAGGCTAAAAGTCCTATGGGCCTCTATATTTACATCTAATTTGCTTAATTTACCCATGCACATGCATATGCCTATGATGTCTATGTTTTCTCAGCATTTGGTGTTTTTACCATGTAGTTGGAAAGATATGAGATTGCACGAGATATTATTCTTTCTGGCCTTCAAGTTGATCCTTCCAGGTAGTTTACACTATATTTAAATTTGACATCTATTGATTAGAAATTTTACTTGTGATTCTGAATGAAAATTTTCCTGGTAATGCATAGTAATATTCTCCAGGCTTCTCTTCGGAACTTAGAGAGAATGCCATCCAGTTTGATTCGGACTAGAGGCCATGATCGACTGGAACGTACTGATGACTTTGATTGCACACTTTGTCTGAAGTTACTATATGAGCCTATAACTACACCCTGTGGGCATTCTTTCTGTCGCTCATGTTTATTTCAGACAATGGATCGTAGTGAGTATTTGCAGTTGTTGATTATGAATCTATCAGTACTTTTTTTATGACCGTACTATATTACTTGACGTTGTTCTAAAATGATAGGCAACAAATGTCCATTGTGCCGAACAGTGCTCTTCATTAGTCCTAGAACATGTGCCATCAGGTAAGCTGCTCCCCTGCAGTTATTGATTGAAGTGCTTTTGTTAGGATAATAAGAAGGAACCATGAACTCCTTCCGATGCTGTTTGCACTTAGCTCATGTAATTTGTTGAGAAGCAACCATTAATGCTTCTATGTAATGACCAGTTTAATATTTCCCTTTTATGTGGAGGCTGCTGTTCTTCTCATATATTTAAGTACGTCATATCCGCATAAGGTCCATGCTTATTGAGTGCAGGATTTTCTTCTATCTGAACTTTTTATGTTCTGCTGTTTGCTAATTTGCTGGCTTATTCTGTGAAAGGTGTCAATACAGCTTTACCAAAGTTTCTGTTTAACTATTATTAACCATTTTTTATAGTGTAACGCTAAACAACATCATACAAAGAATCTTCCCTCAAGAATATGCTGAAAGGAGGTCAGAGCAGGACAGTCTGATAAATTTTGGTAATGATCTGATTCCTCTTTTTGTCATGGATGTTGTCATCCCTTGTCAGAAGTTTCCGCTCCACATATTTGAACCACGCTACAGACTTATGGTGAGTTTCATAGACTTTCTAATCTTAACCGTTTATTATAATTTCAAGAAAAATGGGCATGTTACTATTTTGGTAGTACAAAATGGCTTTGATGCATATGAGCCATTTGGCAGAGTTACCTTTGTTCTAAATTTAAGTTGTGTTGTGTTTGCTACCAAGTTCTGTCTGTGTCACAACCATTGCCTTTTTCCTTTTTAACATATTTTGGCAATGTTAAAGATATGAGAAAAACTCTGAATGTAACCATTTGGAAGAAAAAAATTGTCAAAAATTATATAATCTTTAATATGGCAAGGCTTACTGCCTAGTTAGCCTGGTAGCGGTTTCTTTATGATATATGTAATTGGACTATTTTTCTAGTTTCCTCTGGAGGAAAGCAATAGCCTTCATTCTAGGTAGATGCTCAACTTGGTAATAAGCTGTATTCGTGTTTTGGTTAGCGGAAGTATAAGTTAGCAATTTTAGTCAAAAGGTCATTTGAAGCTGATTTAGTTCCTGTGCGTCAGAGGGATTGCTTTTGGATTTGGATTTACTTTTATTTGCTTGGAAACAGGTCAGGAGAATAATGGAAGGGAATCACAGGATGGGAATGGTGGGCTCTTTTCTTTTTGGTTCTTTCTTCTTGTCAAGGCATGTTGAATGGCCAAAAATCCCTCACATTTTCTTTCCCTATGTTTTGTTGGTCCATTATATTTGTAGGTCATCCGTGATCCTGCTACAGATGCAATTGCTGATTTTGCTTGTGAAGTGGAGATCACAGAGTAGGTGGCTTGTAGGCCTTTTTTTTTCTTTTTAATGACCTTTGCTACATTGGTTATGCTGGAGAATATTTTGTTTTTTTAACCTCATGAACTTGTCACATGCTCTAAATATGTAGGTGTGAACCTCTTCCTGATGGACGCTTTGTTTTGGAGGTGAAACATTTTCAACTTTTGTTTTCCTTTGATCTTTTTTCTGTATTATGTGTACATACAACTTTTATTTATGCACATTCCTCCATCCCAAAATCTTGTTCACCTTGGTAAGGAATAAATTTTAAAAATAATAAAGTCCATAAATAAGATGTTAATTTTAGCTTGGTTGTAGATGGGGTTTTAAGTTGTCCACAATAGGATAAATGTTTAAAAGTTGTTAAATAAATGTTTCATGACTTCTCATTGTGGACAAGTGATGTTTGGATATATGAACAAATAATGCTGTATTAGTTTTCATGCGTCTAAACGAGAGCATCGCTTCAAATCAGATGACTGCATTTGTATATTGGCTGCTTACTAGCTTTGGTTCAGTCGTCAAATTCTTAAAATTGAAGTTCCTTCTGTTTTTAGTTCTTACTTCTGCATTGTGACAAGTTTTTTTCTTCTAAATTCATAAGAGTATTTACTTAGATGACTAAGATAAGCCATTTCCTTCCTTTTGATGCTTTCTACGAGTCACTTTCCTTTCATTTGATGTAACAATAACCTTAGCCAATCAGCCATTGCACATTTGCCAGGATTTACGTAGGGAATCATGAAATCTGCTGATTGTTTTGGAAAGCTAAGCTACAATTGTGTTTTACTAGATGCAAACTTCTGTAGCCTGTACAACTCTTCCAAAAGGGTGGAAAATTTTTATTGCTTCTATTTGAAAGGTGCTTGGAAGAATAAACTATATTCTAGTTTGGCTCTAATGGATATATCCACCAAGGAAACACATGGAGTTTTACATATTTCCGCCTGCTTTAGAAATTTCTGCAGGTCGAAACACTTCCTATGTTCCTTTTTGACAGCTAGATAGTCATGTCCTACAACAGCGGACTTGTCTCCTAGAATTGTATTTTCATGTTTTATGACGCATTACTACTATAGATTTAGGCGTACTAGATCATTAAGGTCTTTTTGTTATGAGAAACAGAAAGAAATCGTGATTCTTTTTTTGTTCTGAAGATTGATCGAATAATATATTTGTATCTTTCTGATTCTCTAGATTATTTAGGTAGTAGCTGAGCCTGTAAAATTAACAGTCTCATACAGAAGGTTTTTTGTTCTTTTGGGAAATGATTGATGGTTCAGTCTTGTGACAGAACAGTCTCATCTTCCATGCTTATGTTGGATGATTGGATATGAACTCTTTAGAAGTTTCTTGCTCTTAATAAATGCTCATATTATATTCTAGCAAAAAGAAATGATAGAAGCATATTCATATTTATGTAAACCAAATGGTATGCAGATTGAAAGTCGACGGAGATTTCGCATCCTCAGATCCTGTGATCAAGATGGGTTAGTTTTCTCATCATTGGGTCATGTATATTGCATACCTTTAATCACAGTTTTCAATTTTCTTACCTACTTGAATTTGTTGTCGGACTTCATACTTTTGTAATGTTCAAATGCAGATATCGCATGGCGGAGGTTGAGTGGGTACAAGACATTCCACCAAGAGACGCAACTGATAGAGAAGATGTAACATCATCTCTGTTCTTGTTTCCCACCTGTATTATTTTATCTAATTAGTTTCTGAAATGATAAAATGAAGAAAGAATATTAAATTACAGAAAACAATAGACTGCAAGGGGGTGAAATTTTCCTCTTTTCAGTTTGCTCTTTTTACATTAGCAAAGCATCTTGGGAGGAATAGTAGCCACTTTTTACCTCCAAAGGTGTGTGGATTTGTATTTAATAGAGCTTGTATGTAAGGTAGCAGTGCAATTGTTCGTCATCTTCTTTTCAGTAGCCTCATGGTGAGACAGTTGTGGTCTTAGTTCATGGTTGTGGCAGGTTAGGGCTTGGAATGGTTGATGCATATACATACCGAATTAAAGTGGTAGATGATATTTGTGCCCAAATCCGAGTAACATAGAAGAGCATCTGTTGGGGTATAGAGTATTGCTTAGCAAAGCTTTTAGATACATGAATTAATAACTGTTTGATGCCTTAAGTATATATATTTTTCATATTGATTTGTTGTTATTGGTTTTAGGATGAGGTCATGTCATTTTATGCATTAAATTATGATAACCTTTAATGTTCGATACAAACACACTCGCCTTGTGTTATTCATTTTGGATTTTACATTTTAAACTATGTATATATTCAGAATTAGTGAAATGTTCTTTGATACTTGCAGTTGCAGGAGTTAACAAATAATGCAGCAGCACATGCTCGGTCATGGTTAAGTACAGTAAAAGCATCAACACGTGGTAAAACTCTTTCATGTAATATTTTTAGAATTAAAAATCCTAACTCAATTTGTCATTTCATTATTGTTAGTTCTCCAGGACAATCCATTTAAATACAAATTTATGGGAAATTGGGCTATGGTCTCTTGTCATTTTCTGCCCCATTTTTTGAGGCAGTTTATGTGATCTTTTACCTTCTTATCATGTATTAAGATGGGCAAAAGCTGACATGTTCAAATACTTGTGTCAAATTTAAGGTTTAGGTTTTTTTTCTAATGATGCTTTTATGTATGCTACTTGGATTTGGATGTGAGTGTTTGTAAGGATATGCTTAATGTTTTCCATGATTTCTATGTATTTGGAGGGTTCTTGAGAATCATAACTTAGTACCCTTATCGAAGTGACATAGGTTTTCACCTTGTTGATAATCCACTTTCTTCGGAGTTTTTAAGAGATGTTTGAAATGTTATGGTTAAAAGATTTTTCTTTATTATTACTGCAAGTTGATTTGAATTGCTTGACACAGATCGAAGAAAGCTTGAGGCAATCTATAATGTCGAAGCAATGATGCCCAATCCACAAGATCCAGAGCGCTTCAGTTTCTGGGTACAGTTCTTTCTCCCATCAAACTTGGTTTTAGATAATTATGGTTTAGGATTTAGTTACAATTGAATGTAACTTATACCACCGTTGCAGCTGGCTACTCTGTCTAATCGGAGGCCTTCAGAGAGGCTAGAACTCCTTCGAATCAGAGAGACAGCAGAGGTAATGAATTTCAACTATAAATCTTATATGGTAAAACCAGGTTTGCTTTACTAAATTTTGTATCGTCTGCTTCACATGGAAATAATAACAAAAGAAGTGTCTAAAATTGCATGAAGGGGGGCTAAGCAGTTAATTCTTTTAAAACTTGCAGAGGATAAGGAGGGGTCTAATATTCCTGGGAGCAGAATCATCCGGTTGTAGAGTACAGTAAGTGAGCTGTAATTTTCTATTAATACATTTCGCACAATATTCTACCTTATTAATTTAAATTCCATTCAATATTCTTTGGGGCCGCATAATAAAAGATGGTGTGTGGAGCCCCTTTTTTTTTGTAAAATCAATATATGTTGAACCCAATTTCGCTGATATCAGTTGTAATAAAAAGAATAGTAAGATTATTATGTGAACTTTTAAACTCTTAACTAATTTTGTATCTGTTGAGAATGTAACTCTAAACTGTCAGCAGTTTTCTTCACACCAATTGCGCTGCGGTTTTGCTGAAGCAAAACGATTATCGGATGAATGGCAGCCTCTATAATTATGTTTTTCGGAATTTGATATTTTTTGTCCGATTGTTGAAATAAATTGTTAAAATTTTTAGGTTAAATTCTATTACTAGATGTTGTTTTGAATAATTCTGAGGAATAGGCTTATTTGGGAATTAAGATTGAATCCAAATTATGTTTTTCTTTCTATTTTATAAAAGTTGTGGATTTTTTTTTTTTTTTTTTAATTTGATTATTTTTAGTTTATGTATTTGTTTGAATTGATCAATTTTAATCAAATAGTTAGTTTTATATTATGTGTATAACTGTAGATTTAATTCATATTCTTTTATTACATCATTTTAAAATTTCTATACTTTATAAGTTTTTGAAATTTAAATCTTGATACAAATAACAGTTTTTAATTCATTAATTAAATTTTTAGTGAGTAATAACGTGAAAATAACAAATTGATATAACATTACATATAATAATATGTTTGTTGCATCAAAATTTGAAAATAATAAAAATTAACTGAATGAATTTAATAATTATCGTTCGGTGAGAATTAAAATTAAAAATTTTGAAAAGTATAGAGATAAAAAATGATCAAATTAAAATTTAAAAATTAAATCCATAACTTTTGCAAAGTACAGTGATTAATAGCATAATATAAAACAAATTTATATAAATTTAAAAATTATTTGGAAATTATAAAATTTGGTTCAACTAGTTAGTTCAACCAATTTTTATTTCAGTTCAATTGGATCATATCGATTTACGATTCTACTGATTATTATTTTTTTTTTGAATCAATATATCGATATATTCTCAATCCGATCGGTTCAACAAGTGAATCCTATTCAATTTCAACAACAATGATTAACTGAGTCAACTTTTAATTTTTTAGAAAATTGAATCTATCATAATTGAATTTTATCGGGTTATAGAAAAAAAAAGAATTGTAGTTAATATGGAATATTGTTGGTTCAAATTGGTTTCTTTCATTGGAGTTTTAGAATTTTTAAAATAGTTTTTTATATAATATAAAATTAATATTCTATATTATAAAAATATAAATGATTTTTATACGAGTGATTACATTAAACTTTTATATGAGTGATTTTTATATTAGTTTAAACAATTCATGTGAAAAAAATTCGGTTTAGTGTCTCAGACGTAAAAGCTTACTACAAATGAAGGAATTCTTTGCCCCAAAGTTTAAGTGTTCCATGCATCCACTGGCACCACCTTCTAAGTCACTAATAGGGTCGTGACGTCTGATTCTAAGTTTTGCAGTTTGAGATATAATTTTTTTCATAAAGTAATGTAATTTCTTAGCTAATTGCAAAGCAACTAATTTAACTTCTAAAATTCGGACAAAACACATTTTGGTTCTGAATTGTTGATATTTATTATTCTTAACTAATTGAGTTGATCCTAAGTTGTAAGCTTTTAAATTAATTAGGTTTCAGGAAGTCCAATAAACAACCTAATTTAAGGTTTCTAAAGTTGATTCTATGGTTTCAGGAAGTCCAAAAAAAACTTTAACAATATTAATAGTTGGACCTAAGCTTTGAAATTTGAAAAGTAGAATGACTAAATTCCTTGAAATACAAGGACTATAAGCATATTTTTGTAACATTCCAAAAATCCCCTTGGTTGTAAACAATGTGATAGATTCTTAGTGAAATAAGGAATAAGATTGATAAAAGTGAAGGTCGTTAGATACCAAAAGAAGTTGAATTAAGAAGTGTGACATGGCAGATTAATTTAGAATAGGGACTAAATCATAAAATATGAAAAGTGTTGTGGTCTTAATGTAAATATTCAAAATTTATGGGGTCAAAATATAAATATGGAAAAATTAGAAGACCAAAAGTGTAAATACCTCAATAAGGGAAAAAGTAGAGAGTAAAATAAAGTTGAGAATTAAAACTAAATTGAAGAAGTAGAAAAATAAGAGCGATTAAATAGTAACTTTACCAAAAGTGAATATTGAGATATTACAAGGTCGAAATGATCGTTTCTCAATCAAGATAAATATCATGAATTATCATAATAATAATTAGTGAAAATGGTATAAAAATATAATTTGTTAGAGTATTTTATTATTTTATTACTTTATTATTATTTAATTAGTAAATATATTTTTATAGAAACATGAAGAATTTTCTTCATGCTTCTTCTTCCCAACGCCACCGCCATTATAAATAGAAAGGAAACTTTGCCTTTCTTACAATTTGGTCCCTTGTGATGTAATCCCACTATTTCTCTCAATTGTTTTGGAAATTTTCATAGCAAAGGAACAATGAAGTAGAGATTCTAGAAAGTATGTTCAATTTAAAAGCAAGAAATTAGTAGATGAAAGTGAAAAAAATTAGAAGAAAAGGGAAGGATAATCATAAAGTTGAGGAAGAAAAGGGAAGGAAATTGATGATAAAAGAGGTAAATTTTTATATTAACTTCATTTGTATTTCAAAGAATTGAGTTAGATTTGCTGTGATTGAAATATATGATATGTAGATTTAATCAAAATAATAGATATAAAAAGTATTTGTTGTGATTAAATATTATTTTGAATCTCACTGTTTTTAATCTGACAGTCGTCACGCATCCCTTTCATCCAACAACCCAACATTTCCCGCGGTTGAGTATGAACACTTTTCTGGTTGCTTGTAGCCGCAACACATTAGAACCAAAATGGAATATAGAGATTACAGTTTATTTGTTAAAAGATGGAGAGGAGTTTGGTTGGAAGGCCCAACGCTTAGCTCGGGATTAGTTAATCTTACAGTACTTCTTATCTAATCTCTCTTCTTCTCCTCTTTATTGTTGTTTTAAGTCATTAAACAACAACATAAGCTAAACCAAAACAAAACAAAAAAAAAAAAAAAGAAAAAAAGAAAAAACCAAACCAAAGCAATAAAACTTGTTACCATTAAACATCACATTACTGCTTTGCACGTTTCTCCCCAACAAACTAACCATTTTTTTACGTACAAATTATCAAATTCCTTCGCCCAGCTACTAGCATGTCCAACACCACCGCCACCATCGCCGCTGCGTTACTGCTTTTAGCTATTACGTAAAGTAAATGGGGGAAGACCATAATATGCCATCATTTATGCCTCTAAATATTCTGCCCCTTTTCCTTTACCTCCTTACGTTAAACCATGCATATGTTCTTTTGGCACCCGCCCCTTCTCCAGTTAGCATTTCTTCACCTCCATCAGCATATCAACCATATGATAACTATCTTATTAATTGTGGATCTTCTATGGAAACAAGGCTCGATGATGGACGAATATTCAAGTCAGATACTGAAGCACATAGTTATCTATCAACTAACCAAGATGTCCAAGCCTCCATGGATTACATTCCCAGCAATTCCTTCTCCAGTTCTATCCCTTCATCAATGGAGGGTTTGTACAAGACTGCAAGGGTTTTCCTTCATCGTTCAACATATACGTTTTACATCTCAAAACCGGGGAAACATTGGGTTCGTCTCTACTTCTACCCTCTTCATCACCCTCACTATGATCTTGAAACTGCAGTTTTCACTGTCCATACTGAAAAATTCGTCCTTTTACATGATTTCTCTGCGGGTGGTGATTCTAAAGTGGTTTTCAAGGAATATCTTGTTAATGCTATCGAACTTTTCTCCCTCGTTTTCGAGCCAAAAGAGGGTTCTTACGCATTCGTTAATGCCATCGAGATCGCGGCTGTCCCTGATGAATTTCTCTCTGATTCAGCATCTTCAGTTCCGCAAGGTGAGACCGTTAATGGCTTGTCGAATTATGCTTTGGAAGTGTCGTATCGGTTGAATATGGGAGGACCAATATTAACTCCCGAATACGATACATTGTCGAGGACATGGATGCCTGATACCCCATACAATGTGTTTCCACAAGGAACTGAAGCTGTGAGAGGTTCTTATATAAAATACCAGCCTGATAAATGGATAACTTGGTTAATTGCTCCATATTTGGTGTACGAAACCGCGCAAAGGATGAAAACCGAGGCGTATACTCAAACCGTGGAAACGAATTTCAATCTCACTTGGGTGGTGAACGTCGATGTAGGCTTTTCGTATCTCATCAGGATGCACTTTTGTGACATTGTAAGCAAGTCTCCCAATGATTTGTACTTCAATGTGTATATAAACAGCTTAATGGGGTTTTCGAGTCTCGATCTCACAGCTGAAACCGGTGGCTTGGCCACTGCATATTACACCGATTTCGTGCTTAACGCCTCTGACATCACAAACGGTTCCATCGTGGTTCAAGTTGGTCCGGCCTCGACTGGCAGCCAACCTAATGCCATCCTCAATGGCTTGGAGATCATGAAGATAAACAACGTTGCTGATAGCTTGGATGGTTTATATGCTGTTGACAGTTCATACAAGGGGAAATTTATAAAACTCAAAGTGCTTGCAATTTCAGGGATTTTTATGGCCTTCTTGGCCATGTTCTTCCTCGGAATGGTTTGTGTTCAGTGGAAAAAACGGCCTCGAGATTGGCAAAAACAAAACAGCTTCTCGTCGTGGCTTCTACCAATCCAAGGCAGCAACCGTAAGAATTCCTTGAGCAGCTCCTGGAAATCTAGCATCTTTAGCTCAAGAAAAAGCAAGAGTGGACACTCAAGTTATTATTCTATTCGGGGTCTGGGTAGGTTCTTCACTTTGAATGAGTTACGAACTGCAACGCATAATTTTGATGAGAAGACGGTGATTGGCGTTGGTGGGTTCGGAAACGTGTTTCTCGGGGCCCTAGAAGATGGAACCAAGGTTGCAATAAAAAGAGGAAGCCAAGGATCAGAGCAAGGCATAAACGAATTCCAGACTGAAATAGAAATGCTTTCAAAGCTCAGGCATCGACATCTCGTGTCACTTATAGGCTTTTGTGATGAGGAATCGGAGATGATACTGGTTTACGAGTATATGGCAAATGGTCCACTTCGAGACCATCTCTATGGCTCGAACGACAAACTGACTTTGTCTTGGAAACAACGGCTTGATATCTGCATTGGTGCAGCACGAGGATTGCATTATCTTCACACCGGTGCAGCAATTGGGATCATCCACCGCGATGTAAAGACCACAAATATTCTCCTAGATGATAACTTCGTAGCTAAGGTATCCGATTTTGGGCTCTCCAAAGCTGCCCCTATGGAGCAAGACTATGTTAGCACTGCAGTGAAGGGTAGCTTTGGGTATCTCGATCCTGAATACTTCAGAAGACAACAACTTACTGATAAATCTGATGTTTACTCGTTCGGTGTTGTTCTTTTCGAGGTTTTATCAGCAAGGGCAGTTATTTGCCCTGGACTTCCAAGGGATCAAGTTAGTTTGGCTGAATGGGCAATGCAGTGGCACAGAAAAGGGATGATTGAGAAAATTGTTGACCCCCAAATAGCAGGGAGTATCAATGAAGGATCATTGAAAAAATTTGCAGAAACTGCCAAGAAATGTTTAGCTGAATATGGAGTTGATAGACCAAGCATGGGAGATGTCTTATGGAACTTGGAATATTCATTGCAACTTCAAGAAGCTACAATTGCTTCTTCTTCTTCCTCCTCTTCTTCTAATATTGATGATTTATTAGAAGAAAAACAAAGTAGAAATGTTGTCTCCATTGCTAATATTCTTTCTGATGATGACTCTGATAGTACTGTTGGCTCGCAGTTGCATTTTTCATACGTGGGAAATATGCAGGGAAGGTAAACAAATGGTGAAATATCATCAAATGAGGTTTCAAAGGAGCTTTTGATCCTTTTCCCAAATCCTAAAACCATTTTTATTTGTTTGTAGGTTTCAAAGAAAATGTTGTGAGATTGGAGTTGAATAATTATTGTAATTTCATGAAAAGTTGATCTCTTAAAATAGACTTTAGACTGTTTTATAATAGCATAATTTGTTGTTTGCCTGGCTTAGTAGCTCTATTTACCCAATACCTCCAGATAATATACAAAAATGGAGGCTACTGACTGCAAAATCTGTATTGTACATCCCAGGGATATACCAAATTATAAACATTATCTCATATTGCAACATTGAGGCTTAGCCTGCCTTCGGGACTTCTTCCATAGGCACATCATCTGTCTTGGTAACTGGTAGTGAGCTGTGTAATAATCTTCTATGCATCCAAACTGGCAGAACTTAATGGTGTGCACATAATCCACGGGTTTTAATCTGTTGAATCTCTCCACCCACATTCCCATGCTCACATCTTCCATCTTGAACAACTGTGGTTCGTAAAAATTGTTCAAACATTAAAAAAAAAAATCATGTCGAACACTGTGATCTTCAGGTGAAGATCAAGAAGAGAAGGGAAAAGCGTTGACTTACTCTTAAATTGTGTCTTTCAAACTCGACAACAATGAAGAGTGCAATGTCGGATGATAATATGTATCCTGGTCCATTTGCATTCGGTGGATACTTTTCTTCAGGCCACTCCTGAAATGTCGAATACGTGCGTCCGGACCAATAAGAATACATCCTTTATGAATTGCTTACCAAGGAACCCACAAAATTCAGCATTGGCATAGGTTACCATATACCAATAACAGAAATTATGTATTCAAGTGAGCGAAAAATATCAGAAGAAATAGCAGAATTGTGCAACTGATATAGATTGGTCTTCCCTACAAGCCAAAATCATGCATCCCCTTTTGATTTGTTTACCCAAGCATAAAAACTGAAATAAACTACACGAAAGATAACCCCTACCTCATATGTTACTGCCCATTTACCAAAGCGTAGTGGTTTATGGTAATAGTTGATGTTACCAATATAGAAGCTCCGATCCCCGTTTACTTTTTTTGCTTCATTCATAACTGCATCGACTCTCACGAACGTGTCATCATCACATTTCATTATAAACTTGGCAGACACTGTGCGGGCCTGTGAAAAGCAAACCCCTTAAAATAATCTCAAAAATTGTTTAACTAATCATTTCTTCAAACTGGGAAAAAATTTCACTCACCCCATATTCACAGATGGCAACAGTTTTTAAGACAACGAGGTCATAATTGTCCATATAAGGCACAATAACAATATCTCCAAAAAATTCTGCTTCGTTTTTCAATTCCACATTCACCTCCTTTCTTGGATGCTGTTCGAGCATATGGAGATGGTGGTTAAGTACAGAATTCTAGGCTTAAACCATTAAACGTGAATTGCTGGGATGGTCTTAACCTACCACTGCCACAAAGAAACGAACATGCACAATTGAAGACTTAACAAGCTTATGCTGCATCCAAGACTTCCTTATAGCCATCCCGCTCAGCAAAATGATTGCCTGCTGAAAGTATACCAATAAAAAGATCCACGGGCTGCTCAAGGAAGGGTGGAGCCTTCCATTTATTGGACATCTCGAGATTCTTTTGAGTAGCATCACTAGGATGTGATGTAGGCAAAGATGATGCAAAAACGGCATGGACATCAATGTCCCCATCCAAAGTTAGTCCAGTGGCATCCTCTAGGGTATACCCCTGCAACATTGTCAAATCATATCAAGAACGAATCAAGAAGATAATATTAAGTTTATTATCAAGTTTACATTATAACATTATATAACTCACAGTTCGATAAGGAAAGGAAGTAATATGCCTCCCATCGACATTAACATGATATCCCTCCATGCCAGCACTAAGGGTAAGGACAAAAAGGTTGTTCTCAGCAAATGGAAAGGGCCACTCAACAGTCAAACTTTTTTTTTTGCCTACTAATCGTTGCAACCACCATGTTACCTTAGACTCATCAGAGAAATTATTATCATCTCGAATCCACTTCTCACACTTGACCTCACCATCAACTGCAGATATAAAGAAGTAAACACTTCTGTGCCATGAAAATGAAGTGTGAAAATAAAGAAGACCAATACAAACAAATATATAAATAAATAAGCTCTAGCACAGAAGGTATTTGATTTAATTGCAGAACAAATATAATAGGTTTTAAAAAGGTTTTGTGGGCAATCTATAGCGCCCCCCCCCCCCCCCCCAGACACAAGAATACAACTCCTTGCTACTTAATTTGAGTTTAAAGATTCCTGTTTGCTTCTAATATGCATGCCTAAATACCCCATATTTTGGTTAAACCCAAGTTAAAGTGTTACCCCCATCAAATCTGAAAAGGAGATTTTAAAAAGAAATCCCAGCAAACTACCATTTCCTCACAGCAGAGTAAGTCAAACATGCTAACTATAATATCACAAGTCACAAGCAATAGCAAAACTCAAATATCACCAGCATGCATGCCATGATCCAGCAATTAAAAGAAAAAAAAACAGAAGAAAAAACACATTCGGGAATTGTATTTACAAATCAGCATAGCAACTTATCCTTTCATCATGTAATTCTAATGAATGAATTGACAAAGAATGTCAGTTGGATATGGTAATTCTAGACTCAGCACACGACCAAATAATTATTCTATTCATAAATTCTAAGAAAAAAACCAATGCTAAACGAATTAAATATGTAACAACGAGGTTGCAGGATGTCTTCCCCACGTCACCTTAGATTGGTTTGATGGAAGGTGCACCTGCATTGAATGTGACAAATTCTTTAAGGACCGATGGATGCTTAAAGAGGACAATACCTTTGATGTAAGCGAATCCAAAAACCTGGTTTTTACAAAATATTTCCTAGTTTCAAGAAGGTAAATGTTACAAACTATCAACAAAGTAAGAATCAAATACTGAAAAAGCAAATTCAACAAAATTCTTTTGATCATGAAAACCAATTCTCCCCCTATTAGTATGTGAATCAATTCAGTTTCCTATGAGTTGCATGTACAAAGTAACAATCTATTAAGGTAAACACTACTAAATACTTCATCTCTAAGCAAGTTACTGAAATACAAGTTGAATCAAGTAAAAGCTACAAAAAAAAAAAAAAAAAGAGAGAAAAAGAGAAGTGAAATCACCAGTCTCATCATAAGCCTCAGATTTCCACCCTTCACAAAGTAAAGCAGATCCCCATTGCATCCTAAAACAAGTGTTTAGCTCAATCACCGGCTTCCTATTCCAATCCCCTTTCAACCTGGGATTAAAATGAAGAATTCGCGGTGGTTCCTCCCCGTCCACCGTCCTCAACCCCTGCAGTTCCATGATAAACTGCGAAAAAGCAACCTTTGATTTCGTCCTCGGATGTGTTCCTCTCGGTTTCCCCACTACCGTTACGTAAGACCCTAAAGTAAGCCCACAGGGCAGCTCCATGACGTTGCCATGGTCCAAAAACTCCGACGCTGATAAAGAAACTAAATGCGGACACCGTTCGGATCCATTGTTAACGTTCTCGGTAGAGTCAATTACAAAATTCCTTGATTCAAGTTCTTCCCAGAGCTTTCTCCCTAGTTCCCAAGCGACTTTTGCAGACTTATGGAGCTCCAAAGACCTGTCTCTGGTAGTCGGGTCGAAGGTTTTGGCATCAAAAGACAAATTGGAAATGAACCCACCCTGATATTTGAGTTGTCGACGATGATGTAGAATTTGAGCTGGGGGAGGGGAGCTTTTGGAAACCCAATTCAGGGGACGAATCGGGGAGTCTTTTTCTTGAACATTAATCTCGCTGGATAGGCTGGGAAGCCGAGTTAACGATTCTTGAGACAAACTACTAAACCCGGTTAAGAACACCAACGGGATCTCGACACTGACCAATACTATGTACAAGAAACCAACAATTATTAGAATCTGAACAAATCGTTGTTTTGACAATGAAATGAACATGTTGAACCTGTTTTATTTGTCTAGCTTGGATGATCTTAATTTCTTCGTTTCTCCGAAAAAAAAATCTCCACCAAGAAAACAGAGGATAAATATACAGAGAAAAATATGAAAATTTTAATAGATTTCTTGGGGTGGGGGGGGGGGGGGGGACGAGAACAAGCAAGGACACGCGAAAAAAAGACAGCGGGAGGTGGTCGGTTCCTCCAGGAAAAAACCAGAGGTTGGTTATCTTAATAATAAATAAAATCAAAAGTATTAGAGGGGATTTGGTACGTTGGAAACTTCCCATTTTTCAATATATATATTTTTGGTGTAAAACAAATCCTAACTAAACTAACTACCTAAAGCTTTAATACTCACTTACCCTACAATTCCATGACTCTCCTAAAACATCAGGCTCCAAAGTATTTCCTAAGGACAATTCTAAATTATGCACTATGTTATACTGATTTGCCCCACTCAGTGAAATCTTAATTGTTTTTATAAAATTTTAAGATATATCTTGAAACACAAAAAAATTTCTATTTTCCATAAACTTTCTTGGTGGAAAAAAATGTGAATGAAAGATCCTATTGAATTGAATTGGGTCTATGAATCTAAGAAATAGTAAAAATTCTTGATCTCTCTCAATTCGAAAATTCAGGATTTGAATTGATGTCCTTTCATTGATTCCGCCTAAATTGCATTAATTTATTCTAAATATTTCGTTTCAATTGAAATTTGGTTATTCATCATGTTTGAGGATCCCCGCTAAGCATCCATGGCTGAATAGTTCAACGTAGAAGACAACATTGAGCAAAGCTATGAAACCTTTGAAATCATTAGCAATGGAAGGGGCTGTGGTGAAGCATTTAACAAACAAAGATTTCATGGTATCTGTGCTCAAAGATTTCAAAGGTTTCACAACATTGGTCAATGTTGTCTTTTATGTTGAACTATTCTTGCAATCGGATTATTGGACCATTATATCTCAGTGCTTTTGTTCAATACGTCATTAGCATTATTAGTAGGGTTATTCACAAGCAGGCTTTTGGTTTTTTTATTGAATCCTGCAAATGTTACAATGAAATTATTATCCAGAGATTGCTTTTGCTTTATCTTGTGTTTTTATTTTCAATGTTAAAAGCTTACACCATGTTTAATAATTTAAACCAACTGGTTGTATTAATTGGATTATTGAACCACAATATTAGAAGCTTACACCATGTTTGTGATCTATTATTTTGGGAAATTCACCATCCAAAAGACTGCTTATGAATAACCCAACTAATAATACTAATGATGTATTGAACAAAGGCACTAAGATATTGTGGTTCAATAATTTGATTGCAAGAATAGTTCAACATAAAACAAAACATTGAGCAAAGCTATGAAACCTTTGAAATCATTAGCAATGGGAGGGGCTCTGGTGGAGCATTTGACAAACAAAGATTTCATGGTACCTTTGCTCAAAGATTTCAAAGGTTTCACAGCATTGTCTTTGTTCAATACATCATTAGCATTATTAGTTGAGTTATTTATAAGTAAGCTTCTATTTTTTCTATTTTTTTTTAATTGAATCCTACAAATGTTACAATGAAATTATTTTCAAGGAATTGTTTTTGCTTTATCTTGTTTTTTTTTTCAATGTTAAAAGCTTACGTCATGTTTAATAATTTAAACCAACTGGTTATATTAATTGAATTATTGAACCACAATTCTTCAAATAATAGATCACAAACATGGAGTAAGCTTCTAATATTGTGGTTTATTAATTCATTTAATATAACCAGTTGGTTTAAATTATTAAACATGGTGTAAACTTTTAACATTGAAAACAATAACACAAGATAAAGCAAAAATAATCCCTTGATAATAATTTCATTGTAATTTGCAGGATTCAATAAAAAAAGAAGAAGCCTGCTTATGATTAACTCAACTAATAATACTAATGATGTATTGAACAAAGGCATTGATATATTGTGGTTCAATAATTCGATTGCAAGAATAGTTCAACATAGAAGAAAACATTGAGCAAAGCTGTGAAACCTTTGAAATCTTTGAGCACGAGTACTATGAAAACTTTGTTTGTCAAATGCTCCACCAAAGCTCCTACCATTGCTAATGATTTCAAAGGTTTCATAGTTTTGCTCAATGTTGTCTTCTATGTTGAACCATTCTTGCAATCGAATTATTGAACCACAATATCTTAGTGCCTTTGTTCAATACATCATTAGTATTATTAGTTGAGTTATTCATAAGCAAGCTTCTGATTTTTTTTAATTGAATCCAGCAAACGTTACAATGAAATTATTTTCTAGGGATTGCTTTTGTTTTATCTTGTGTTTCTAACAAACATGGTGAATTTCCCAAAATAATAGATCACAAACATGGTGTAAGCTTCTAATATTGTGGTTCAATAATTCAATTAATACAACCAGTTGGTTTAAATTATTAAACATGGTGTAAGCTTTTAACATTGAAAACAAAAACACAAGATAAAGCAAAAGCAATCCCTTGATAATAATTTAATTGTAACATTTGCATGATTCAATAAAAAAAACCAAAAGACTGCTTATGAATAACCCAACTAATAATACTAATGATGTATTGAACAAAGGCACTGAGATATTGTGGTTCAATAATTCGATTGCAAGAATAGTTCAACATAGAAGACAACATTGAGCAAAGCTACGAAACCTTTGAAATTTTTGAGCACAGGTACCATGAAATCTTTGTTTGTCAAATACTCCACTAGAGCTCCTCCCATTGCTTAGCTGTTATACTTCATTCATGCTTGTAAAACCCATTGTTCCAAGAGAGCCATTGTCTAGCGGTTCAGCAAGGGAACCACAACCAGAATTATCATAAGGATACAGCTTCATGACAGATGGAATGGAAGGTCCATTAGACGACACCCCATTGAACTCATAGCCGGCAGTGGGCACATGTCATATGGCAGGCTAGCATAACTACTTGGTGAAGAGTTTGCGCTAGTTGATCCATTGTGAGACTGGTATGATGTAAATGAATCATATCTATGTGAGCCACAAGGCTTCACTATTCTGCTTTCACTTTGGCCAAATGAGAACTTCGATATTTCATTCTGATTGCGACTTTGGCTACGCCCAGAAGCTCGATACTTTGAATTGCCATTCCAGTTCCCTTCTCTATCACCTTGCTAGCCATTTCTGTCATAATTATGTTTTTCCCTCCTTGAATTTGCAAAAAAACGTTCTCTCACTGAAGCTTTCTGAGGTAGAAAAAAATTGCATGAAAAAGTTATTGAATATATATTGAACTAAACATGGCGTTGTCTTAAAATTAATTGATCAGTAAACGAAAATAAAGTACCCATAAATCATCTAAGCCACATAAGTTGGTACAAAGTGAAGGTAGCTCAAACATTCTAATGTCAGTTACAATCAAAATAAAACAATGGATAAACTTTACAAGACTGCATTTTTATTTAAATGCAAATCATGTCCAAATTTTCTGCTTCAAAACCCAAAACTCATTTTTTGATATGCTTGCTATAATGAATTTCATGATATATAAACAATCAATGATTAAAACTCCAACACTACAGACTCTAAAACTTGATTCGTCTTGGAATCTAACCGAGTCAGTATATTAAGCTACTATATTTGTATAAATGGGTTCAACCACCACCAATCTAAATCTTATCTGCAACAAAGAATGAAAAATAATGTCAGATTTCTCTACCTACTAAGAATTCTATCCATTTGTGTATTCATATATGTTACATGTTTCATTCATATATATAGATGCATTAACATTAGATGACGATTTAATGGTCGTGTTTATAGGTCATGTTTAAGAACCACAAAACAAAACACAAAAAACAACAACCTAGTTTCTCAAAATAACATAGGTTTTTATTTCTTCCTTCCTTCTTTTCTTCATGAAACTTTTATTTCTTTTAGTTATGTTTGACAATATATATATAAACAGATGGGCAGAGGAAAAGTGGAGTTGAAGAGGATCAAAAACAAGATAAATCAACAAGTCACATTTGCAAAACGAAGAAATGGTTTACTCAAAAAAGCTTAATAACTTTTCATCCTTTGTGACGCTGAGGTTGCTCTTATCATTTTCTCTAAACGTTTTAAACTCTATAAATTTTCCAGTTCTAACAGGTAACCTCTTTTTTTCTTACAAAGTTTGAATCTATTTCTTTTTGAATTTTTTTAAGACATCTTTAAAAACCCCATAAAATTTCATGCTATTTGTGTTTTGATTTCATTTTACCAAGTTTCCAAGAACCTTAAAATAGATGAGTCCCCTTAAATTCTTAAATCCAAACATAATATGTTTAAGTACAAATTCAATGAGATTAGTCTCTTTTCTCACATTCATGCATTACTAAACCTGCCATTAGAAGAGAACCAGCACAGCAAGTAAGACCCCCCTCCCACCCAAATCGTGGACACTGATAGATCTAGCAAACCTAAAACCCAAATCTATTCATACAGAGACATTTTGCATGACACCTTTGCAACAAATTAACAAGATTTTTCAATATAAAACATGCAGGAGCAAAAGCAACAGAGAAATTAAATAATAGTTAAAGCTTATATTTTTTTAAAGCTTATCATTCAAAACAAAATCTTGATCATCCAAATTCCACCCAAGAAGAACAGAACAATAGAGAGAAAAAAAGAGAACAAAACCTGTTGATAACAAGCACACCCAAAATGAGGAGAGGTTGAGGCTGATGGACGAAGAGGAAAGGAGAGAAGGATAGCTATATAGGAATGAAAAATGTCTTACAAAAATAAAATCGGTAAGATATTTTATGTAAAAAGAGATATTTTCCTGTGTTTTTGAAAATGTTTTCCTTTAGAAATTCATTTTTGATCAAACAAACACCGTAAAATAAAAAAAATATTTTACGAAAAATGTTTTACCCCAAACAAAGGGAACCTTATTTTTGTTTCTTGTTTAATTTATTTTAATTTCTAAAATTAATTGATTTTAACTCTTACTCAATTTTTTCATTCCTTTTTCCGCAAGTAACTTGGAGCCCAAAAAGATCCAATCCTTTCAAAAACAAAAGGATGCTTCTTCCTTGAAGTATTTCGATTCTTGATAGTTTACATCTTTTCTAGCTTCTAATCCATCTTTTGCTTGCCGGTAATTCTCGAATTTAATCAAGATAACTTGTGCATAAAGTTATATCAAGAAACCATCTTTTCAATTCACTTTGAATTATCCATTCAAACTTCAATTGTTGATCTGAAGTTTCCGCATCATCATCCTGACAATACCCTATTGAAAGCTTGTGGCCTCTCCTTTTCTCACTGTTTTCAAAATCAGATTGGACTAATTGATTGGACCTATTAGATCGAAAATCGATCAAGATATTGATACAAAATAAGAGATCAAACCAAACAAACCAATCAAATCGAATAAATCAAAAATTAATGATTTAACCGATTCAACCATCAATTCGATTTTGAAAATCTTGCTTTTTCTGCTTCTCCTCAAATGCAAAATAAAATCATTATCCTTTTGTTTCACTGTTGGTTACCAATTATGATTCATCATTTCCTTTCAACCTTTATTTTCGTGCAGGTGCAGACTGAGAGTGACAGATTTGTTCAGAAGCAAATGCCAGCAATTACAACTAAAAAGAAAAAGGGTGCACTTAGTTGCCAAACTTTGTACAGCAAAAAGAATTTAGTCATCAGATCATAACCCATTTTTTCTTTCACTTAAAAAGGACAGAAAAAACATGCAGAAACCAATAGTAAAGTCAATTAACATAAGCAGATACATAATAACTAAAATACGACATTCACAGATCTATACTGAACATTAAACAGCTATAAATTTGTACCAAAATAATGAAACAAAAATCCAGCATGGTCAAGATATGAAAACTATAGGCTAAAAGCTTATACTGATAGTTGGTAAATTTTCATTGAATAGCTCTATCTATGAAAGGAAGTTCCACCATAATGAGGGAAAAGAGAGCAATTTTCCATCGTAAGAAATCACCTGTAAACAAGCATCTAGGACTTGGCCAAAATGGTTCACCAACCTTCCTAAAGTAATGGATTCTTGCAAAGCTAAAATCCGATCCTCAACAAAATTTTCTTTTGCTTTTGTTTGCTTTGCATCAAAAGATTACCTGTAAGCATTTATATATGTAAGACAACTAAATTCCTTTTCGGCAGCTTATCTTCAGTCTTCTCATGTGCATTAAAATACCATCCAACCAGCCATATACCCTAAGCTATGTTACACAAGTTCATGTGTGAGTTTTAGACACGGATATGTGCTCTAGATGGCTTCAATTTTTTAAAATTTTCCCATGTATTTGGAGTATCCTTGTAGAGTTGTATACTCGTACCTATGTCCGGATATGTGTAGTACAAGGATGTTGAGTACGGGTGCTTCAAGAAAAATCAAGAGTCAAAGCAACATAGATCCAAGTTTTCTACTTTGTTGTCGTATACATCTGATGTCCAAGATCAAAACATGAATCTGCAAAAGAAATGCAAATTAATGTTACTTTTAATAATATAAATATATATAAATTGCAACATAAAATAAAAATAAAACTGATATGTACTTAGGATGTTGATCTTCTAACTGCTTTCTTCTCTTTCCCCCAGAAAACACAAAAAACTACAGGTAAATTGTGAAAGAGACAGCACCAACCCCTTTGGTCTTGTGCACGCCTGTAACAAAAATCTTTGTACATAGGTATAAGATATCACTTTGCAGTTTATTGCATTGTTGTTCATGCAAACTTCCTACTTCGAATTACCACTCTTGGAAGGAAAAGGTGCATGTTGTTCAACCCATAGAACAGAAACAGATGATCTCACCATATTAACAAATCCTCAGCTTTGATTATGTTCCAGGAACAAAGAAGGAAAAAAAAACTATAGCATCTCGACTCAGTGCCCCAAAGCAAATTCAGGAAAAAAAAGAGAAAGTAAAAGAGGTTTTAATGAAAAAAATACAGTTTACAAACATCTATAAAAGTTTTTTGCATTAGATATAGTTAATGATTGGTTTATTCATGGCAATTGCTTTCAGGTGCATCCCTATGTAAATGAAGATTTATACTGAAAGATAACTAAAAGCCATAAATCCATGAAGCAAGCAATCTATAATGCTTTTACGATCAATTGCGGATAAAGAAACAAGCAACCAAATATAACTTAAGCAATGTATAATGCTTTTAGTATCAATTATGGATAAAGAGAAATGGAACCTAATAGAACTTCAATGAAATGTGAACGTTTGTTAGGAATATGAAGTGCAAGCTCACAAAATATTAGGATCTGAATCCATCTAAATGTTTGCAACCAAAGGGTCAATAGAAACGTGCATATATGGAAGCAATAATTGCTGCAAGCTTCTAAATTCCAAAGAAAATTGATCAAAGAGACAGATAAACTCTTCTTTCCAAATATGTCCAATCAACAGTATCACAAAGCACAATCTGCTGTAGGTTCATACGTCTGCAGGAAATTCATGAAAAGGTTTTCTGTATCTTGGTGAACTGATATAAAAGAGAAAGCCAAGCCATATCAGAGTGATAAAGCACAATGTTAGAAGTTGCATACTGTGCACAGAAATAAAATTCAGTAGAAAATTTCCTTGACAATCACCATATCAATGCTGAAATAAGAATGAATTATAAGAATTTCCATAACGTATTTTGACCTAAAGAAAGTTTTCACAGGCATGCTTAATTGGACAAAATTCAAAGGTAACCTACCAACAAGGTTATCCATCTCGTATTGACCAAATGTTCATCCCCGTTTTTCAAATTAACCAACCTGATTTACTTGATGATCTTAGTGATATTTTTTCTACTTCCTAGATTTCTATTAATAAACAAATTTCCTACTAAATTAAGGTCACTCTGTTTTGGTTTATGAGATTTTCAAATAACTTAATTAGTACGGAAGATTAACCATCTTTTGCCTTTTTCTGTTCCAAAATTTGTTCTATCAAGCTCTTAAAACTGATCAAAAGATATTTGCATACTATATGAATCAAATTAGAGAACAAATAATGTAGCTCAGTATTTCTCCTACAAAGTATTTCTTATTCATAGTCGTCGTCATTAACAAGTTTAAAATCTACTAATCTATCAAGGAGTCATTTACCGGAATATAAAAACTTCATAAACAAAAGAAGCAGTAGTTAGTTAAAAACCAACAGACTAAACCTTTTTAGTTTCGTATGATAATTTTTCCCTTCCTTTTTTTTTACTTGTTTTTGAATGGGATCTGAATGTCATTATTTATAACTTTTAACATATTACCTAAGTAATTGATCAACATGAGAGAATCAATATCTAACGAAAGAAACTTGGTGGATATTGAAAATAACCTAAAATGTACTGGGACTTGAAATTGTTTAATTGTGCATGTTCAACCTAAAACCAACCATTGACAAACCCTGAAAGACCCCAAAAAGAAAAAGAAAAAGAACGGGGGTCAAAAGCAACTAAACTTGATAAAACTATAAAGGCAGAGAAATCTCCAGAACTTCTCCATCTACATGAAACATGAAATTTCCCACAAAAGGAAGGCAGAGATTACCCAGAACACATTGTCCTTGAAGGACAGAGATGTAAGTTCCAGAAGAAGGAATTGTACAGCATCACAGTGCCACCAAAACCGGATGCACATTTCAGCATCCCATCACAGCACAGTTATAAACAAAACTGCCAGAGGGCTTTCTTGCAAGCAAGTTCCATTGTGGTGGGCCCTCATTTGGAACCCAAGAGTTTAGCTCTATCATCCCTTCACCTAAAGCCCTAGGTCCGCCAATAACAATTAGTCGATCCCCACAGGCCCTAAACGCTAAGCCCCAACCATTCATTGAGACTGCTCGGTCAGGTAGTCCCCCTAGTGTGACCCACAAGTTCTTCTCTTTGTCATATTTCCTCACCTCTTTCTGAGCATAATCAGCTGCATACAGCTCATTATTCACAACTGCCACTAGTGGAGGTGCCTCAGCTGCGGTAGGTGCTTCAGTTGCTCCAGCCACTCCATTTCGTGCAGGATACATGTTAGGTATCTCATGCCACGTCTTCATCTTCAGATCATACACCTCCCCACATGTCAGCGTTTTTGCACTCCCAACCCCAATTCCACCAATAACATAAAACTTCCTATCCATAAATACAGCAGAACACATTTTTCTTGCTTTATTCATGTTTGGAATGGTCAACCACTTGCCGGTTTCTGAATTATAAAGTTCCGCAGAGCTCAAAATATTCCCACATGGATCACAACCACCAGCTAGAATTGCAATTTCGCCCAGGCTGGCAGATCCAAACAAAAACCGGGGTGTATTCATCTTCATCCCAGATGACCACGTGTTAGTCAAAATGCTATATCTAGAAATAACATGGGACATTATTTCCTTCCCGAAAACAAGAAGTTCAGTCCCAACTGCCAATGACTCCTTATCTGAACACATGAAACATTCATTAGAGGTCATTTTGGGCAAATGCATCCATCGGTGACGAATTGGATCAAAAGCCTCCCATTCCAAAAGGCTGCAAGAAAAGTAAATCCAATGTTCAATAATTCCCATTTCACGCCTCAACTTGTACAGTTCACCACTCCGAATAACAGATCGGAAACCCTTATTCAAAGATGCAATGGCACCATAATCAGACCTCGAGCAGCGGAGGAGACAGTTAATTGAGATGTCTTGCCCAAGCTGCTGGATCAGTAAACTTGATTCTGAATGATCACCCACATGGTGGTGGTTAACAGGTCGGTCAAACTGGGCAAGGGACATATCCTCCATTTCCCCCTTGTTTTCATCACCTTCGAGCAGCTTGAGAACTTTTCTCATCATCTGGTCTTCTCCATCTTCCATCCGGCAATTGCTTCTTGCGAGCTCGGTTACCTGAAATGTGTTATAAATCCACTTTCTCTCTTGCTTGCAGGAGCTTGGAAAATCCCTTGACACAAGATATGATGGACCCTCCAACATGATCTTGGTCGGAATTAAGTAATCTGAGCATCAGGACTGTTACCTTTCTTCTTCATTATATGAAAAACTGATCAGTCAATAAGGAAAATAACAACCCTCAGTTACTGCATAATAAAGATATACTTATTCAGCTACATGTTCATTTAAAGAAAAAAAAAAAGAATGATAGCATCACAAATTCTGATTTCAGATATGATAAAATTCCATAAAATCCAATAAGTAAATGAATGTGTAGCTCCTGTAGAAACTAACGGCTGAAGAGCTCATAACACCCTATTCGTATATAGCACAAGGAATTCCAAAAAGAACTCAAATTAAAAGACAAAGAATAGGATACTTCTATCAACCCAAAACTAAGAAGGATCATAACTAACAAAACACAAAGACAAAACAATGCAACCATTTTCAAGAATGAGAGATCATAAGTCATGTTTATCATCTGAAACAACTTGCATAATAAGAACAACCTTGTAATCAAAACCAAGAATATTTAATAAACAAATAAACAAAACATTTAGTACTCATAAGCAAAGCTGAACACCACCACACTAGTAAGCAGTGATAATTATCTAGAATTCAGATCTTTTCAATTCACACCTATGGAGACTATGGAAACGTAAAAAGATAAGAAGTACAAGAAAGCAGAGAAATTCATCAAGAGCAATCACATACAGTTTTCACCAAATCAGCAGTGAAAACCAAATCTAAATTTGGCTCCAAAGAACAAAACAAAGATCTACCCTTCACTGAAATCAATACAATTGCACATTAAAAAAATCACCTTTATTTCAAAAAAAATGACCACTACCCAGAAAAGGAAATAAAGGAAAGTAGCATAAATAAATAAAAACCCATAAGCTTTAACAATGGAAATGAGAAAAAAGAAGAAAAAGAAACAAGAAGCCATCGTAAAAGAGAATGAGAAAAATGACTTACAAATTGGATAAGAAAGAATGAAGGTTTTAGCTATCTTGCCCTTCGATTCTCTCAGTAAATCAGATTAACAGAAAATTAAATAAATAAAAACTCAATTTGCTGCAGATTATCTCTCACAAAGAATAGCAGATACTTGACAGTTTATATTCGCTTTGTGAGAGAAAGAGAGGTTATATAAATAAAAAGGGTTAAGAGAAGTGGATTTACATAGGTAAAAGGAAAAAAAAGGATTAAAACTTAAATAATAATATTCATTTAACAGAAAGGGAAAGAAATATGGGGTCTACAACGGCTAAGAGGGAGTCGCCGTTTAAAAATTGCGGCCCCAACGCTAAAGTAAAGCAAACCCAACGTCGACGATTCGAAACCGCTAACGGCCGTTTCTGCACGTGTTTCAACTCCAACCCACGCTTTGGACAAGTACACTCCCTGCGTGCGTGCGTGGCTCTTCCTTTGTTTCCTCTTTCTCTTTCTATTTTCCTTTCCTCTTTTTCGTTGTTTTTGTTGGGAAGTAAACTAACCTCCATATAAATCCGAAGTTAAAGACAATAGTCAAGAAATCAGTCGAAACTTGCAAATACAAGAGAGCAGTGCTCATTAAGGGTGTCATTGAGACAAAAACTAAAGAAAAACACAAATAAGATGTTTAGCTGCAATTAGTGTAAAAATAGTGGTGGCGATGAAATTTTATACTGTTGTGTGAGATAAAAAGTAAGCTAAATTCACTGTATCGTCCATCCAAACTCACGCCGAGTCTTACTCGCAGATATAATCCATTATTTTAAACATTATACAAATAGTGATTTAAATCACATCACACACATTTAAGTTTTAGGTATCTTTTTACTAATCTTAAACATCGTACCAATAGTGATTTAAATCTCATTACACATTTAAAATCTCTCTTCACAAAACATGTTTTTTAGGTCTCGATTAGTTACTCTTCGATAATAGATCGGATGATATGGTATTTTAGTCCAGATGAAAGATATAGTGTAAGGTCGGCATACTATGTTGCTATTGAAATGTGGTTGTATTAATCGTTGTTGGATGATAACATAGTTTGAGCGAAGCGATGTAAGATTCCATTAAAGGTTAACGATTTTGTTTAGCGGTGTTTAAAGCATTTTTTACCGATAGGTTCGTTTGAATGAGAAAGGTATTTTGTTATCTCCTTCATGTAACCAATGTGGAGAGGCTGAGAGTATGGATCACATTTTGCTCTCTGTCTATATGTGTAAGCAGTTTGGAGTGTTGTTGGTTTTTCATTCAGTCAGTCAATAATGATTAACATATATTGCAAGCTTATTGGCTTGGCAATTCCTAAGCATCTACAATGTGTATGGGTGTTTTGTTGGATGATATGTTCTAATCGCAATTACTTTGTTTGGATAAGGGAAGATGTGGTAGTTCCATCAATCGTTCGGGTTGCTAATACTTTTTGGATCCATCGGCAATAGTTGATGGGAGTGTTTGCTGTGACTGATGTAAGTGGTGACCAAGACGAAGTGACTCGTTATTAAGGAAGGGTTGGTTGGGCACCTCCAAAAGGTGACTTGTTAAAATGAAATATGGATTCTACCTATTTCAAGCAAGAGGGAACTACTGGGTATACGACTGTAGTTTGGGACTTTTCGTGGCTATGTGCTTAAAATTTTTTCTGATTTTATTTATGCTTATTTTAGTCATTCCATTGTTGAAGCTTTTGCCATTAATGAGGTCTTGTCATGGTTAAAATATTTGGCTTTTGATAATGTAATAATTGTCAAAGTTACAGGACAATTGAACGGTCGGATCTTTAAATCGGGGTTAAAGAAGTTCGAAAGTTTTGTGACATATTTTTGAAAAGTTTTTGGAGAAATATAATTTGAGCAGTTGAAAGAGTGAACGGGGAGTTACACTCTGGTGTCATTTTCGGGCCGAAAAAAAGGCCAATCACCAGTGAAGACGAAGGAATAACTTAGGTTGGGGGAAGAAAAAAAAAACGAAGGAAAAAACAAAAAGGAAATTAATTACAGGACAAAAATTTTGGGGAGAAAATCAAAAAGATAATTTTTTTAATTTTCACTTTAAAATAAATTTTTGGTATAATTGCTTTTAAGTCCTTGAACTTTGACTGTTGATTTTTTTCTGATACAGTGCCAAGTGGCAACCTATTATTGGGTTGTATGTCAAATTATGTGAGTATTACCAGTGAAAATTAAAGTTTGATACCGCATTGTACATTCTGAAATTAGAGTTAATGCATTTACAAAGTACTGCATCGACAAATTTTGTAAAGTACAAGGGTAATTTATGGTATTATTCCTTTTTTCTGTTTTGTAAAAGTTACAAAATAATTATTTAATTATTAATTTTTTTATTACTCAATTATAAAAAATTTATAAAATAATCACTCAACTATTCAATTTTATTTTTTTATCATTATAGTCTCTTACATTTTTTTAAATGTCAGTTAATTAGCTGGTGATAAAAAACAACAAAATAAAATAATTATATAACAAATTTGTAACTTTCTATAATTGCGTTATAAAAAAAATCATATGATTGAATTCTACCGTAATTTGTCTGGTAAGAATCTCACACACAAACTATATACAAAACAAATTTTGTTAATAATAATATTAATGTTACGTAACGAATCATTTTTAATCATGTGTAAAAATTACAAAAAGAATTGTTGCATTATACTATTAAACGAATGAAATATATCATTAAATTTACTTCTTACATTTGAATAATTATTACATTTGTATATCTATTTAACATATATAATAAATAATTAAAACATTTTATATTCATAATTAACATTTTTGAAAATTTTGTTTCATAATATTATTATATATTATATTAATTATCAATTTATATTATACCTATTGAATTATTGATTGAAGATTTTTTAAGTTTTAAATTAGGTTTATAAAAAAAATAAATTATTGATTGAATTTTAATTCAATTGATATTGTGTATGATTAAGATAAATTTGAGTACATTAAAATATATATTTTTTTATTTAAAAATTGAATAAAGATTATAAATATTTTTAGATATTATATAAAAAAATTTATATTATAAAAATCTATAAATGAAATTCAGATTTTCTGAAATCGGCCCAACCAATTTTCGGATTTCAACTTACTTTATCAATCTAGATTTAAGTCCTTCCTTTTCTGTTCTTTTTAGAATTCAGGATGAATCAAAAACTCCAGGCCTAGATTTTTTTTTTTCAATAGACTTTTTCCTAGATTTCTTCGCAAGAAAAGCATAAAACTTATTAGACAACCATAAAAATCATAAAATAAACAAAATTACAATAACATTGAAAACTGAAAATAATTGAACCAAAAAAAGAAAAACTGAAAAATAAATTCAAGTTTCTCTCACTTTAACTAGGGTTTCGCTGTCATTTAAATAACAACTTTTCTCTTCTTTCTCGTGTCAAGCTCGATTACACCTGATTTGTTCCTTTTTAATTTCCAGGTAATTTACTTTCTTCTTGACTAATAATCTACCTTGGCTCTTCCATTACTTAACTAAAACTGTTAAAGATTCTTCTTTTGATTGGTTGCTTGAAATTGCTAAATCCTCTGTTTGGTTATACTTCCCCTCATCACCAGATGCAACTCGCTTCTTTTAGGTAAAAAAGTTCAATTTCTTTCCCGGATATCAAAATTTTAATATCTTAGAAAAACGATGGATTTTTTAATACTTTTTTTTTGTTTATTAGCTTTAAAAAAAATGTTGTAAGTGGATAGTTTTAGATTTATGATTTTTTATAGTGTATTTTAGACATTTTCATTTCTAATTTTTACTATACTTTTTCTCATGGATGTTAGTTATTGTATAGGATGATATTGTTTCCTGAGATGAAAGCGTGGTGGTTTGCTATTCTGTTGTTTTATTTAATGTTGTCATGGATGATGCAGAGGTTTGTAAAAAGAATATTCCTTGAGTTAAAAAAGACTAAAAGTGTTATGCCAAGTATGGATAATGAAAGTTCTAATGTATCACAAGCCGAGGAAATAAAAGTCCAAGCAAATGAAGCATTTAAAGGTACTGACATGACGAGAATACAGTGCTTCAGTATTGCGGCTTTTTAATTGTTTATTGAATATTGATGAGTTCAAGTGTCCAATTTTGTATAGAGATTGCGTTGATAGTTTAATTCATATATGTTGGCAATTCCATTGTGTTTAATTGTGCTAAGGTTGTTGATTTGATTTGCATTTTTCCAGCCCACAAGTATGGTCAGGCCATTGACTTGTACACACAGGCAATAGAGCTAAATAGTCAGAATGCAGTATACCGGGCAAATCGTGCATTTGCTCACTCCAAATTGGAAGAGTATGGTAGTGCCATACAGGATGCTACGAAGGCAATTGAAGTTGATCCTAAATATTCAAAGGCATGCTTTTTCTACTGAAACAATCAGCTGTGTGCAGAATTCATTTTTGTTCTTTTTCTAATTGTTCTTGAACTTACAGGGTTATTATAGACGTGGTGCTGCTTATCTCGCAATGGGGAAGTTTAAGGAAGCGCTAAAGGATTTTCAACAGGTATTATGTCTTCCAAGGTTGTTATATTGCAAAATATGCTTGTTTCATGTCTCTGTTGAAGTTCTTGCATAGAGGTTGCCATCTATTATTGTAGAAAAATGTCCCCTTTCAATAAGTGGTTTTCACTTTATTAGATATTATGTTGACTTTTTGAATCTGGGATTTTTTCGGAATGTTTGCTTCTTTTATGACAGAACTTATCTAGTTGTTCCCTCTTCCATTATTAGATATTGTTTGGGGTTATGGAATGTGCTTGCAATCTAGATTTTTGCTTCATCAGAGTCATTCTCCATTTTATGAGCTTGATATATGAATGCATTTGTTCCAAGTGGCCAAACATCTATGGTTGTGTTGTAGCTGTTTTACCTGAGATCATTGTGAAATACCGTGATTAATACACTAGCAGAGGGATCCATTTTTCCTACCTCATGCTGTCTGATAATGGTCTAGTTAAATTTATGCCTTGCATGTGGTTTATTTGATCTAATTTAAAAGTCGATAATATATGGACCTGGAGGGTTTATTGCAAGTTAAATATATACTTCTGAAGTTTTCAGAAGTTCCTTTCTGTATTGCGCATACTTATCTTGCGTCTTCTGTCTATTCTTCTTTCTTGCTCTCTCTTTCTCAAAGGAATTACGAATGTTTGCTGTGCATTATAACATGTGAAATGTGGTTTGTGTTGTCTGTAAATTGTTTTCCCCACTTTGGACTCATGTCAAAAAAAAGATTTGTCTTCTGTCTATTCTTCTCTCTTGCTCTCTCTTTCTCAAAGGAAAGACGAATGTTTGCTGTGCATTATATGAAATGTGGTTTGTGTTGTCTGTAAATTGTTTTCCCCACTCTGGACTCAGGTCAAAAAGATTTGTCCCAATGATCCTGATGCTACCAAGAAATTAAAGGAATGTGAGAAAGCGGTAATGAAATTAAAATTTGAAGAAGCAATTTCTGTACCTGAGTCTGAGAGGCGTTTTGTAGCTGACTCTATTGATTACCATAGCATAGGTAATTTCCCTTTCCCTTTACTTCTACTATTTATTCCCTAATTTATGTTTTCTTAGATGTCTTCTGTAAATATTCTTCCATGTTGATGTTATATTCCTTAGGTTGCTGTTTGTTTTTTGCAATTACGGGTAATAGAAAATTTTAAAATAAAAGATGCTCAGATATCTATAGCATACTGTTAAAGTTGTGGTTCAGGTATTTAGTATGATTAATTTTCCCTGTAACATATATGAACCTGGAATGGTTGAAAGGAGTACTGCTTTCTGAAGTTATGATTTTACCTTTTTATCCTCTTATTTTAACTTCATATTTCCTATCAAGAATCTCTATGCTTCTCAGACAACTTAATTGGTAACATCATTATTAGAATTATCTAATCTGCTGCCAGTGGAGATTAAAAACTTTGGCTGGTTAGCTGTCTGACATGTCCTCATAGGGTATAGTAAAAAAATTAAATAAATAATTTAACAGAAAGAATCAATATAACAGAAAAAACTTGCTAGCTTCTTAAACACTCCTGTGAAGTTTTTACATTTTGATTGGCAGGTGAGTGGTCTATGGAAAACATACTCTTTTTATTATTTGTTATGGATAAGTGAACTGGTTAAAAAAATTTGGTTATTTCTGGGCCTATTGAGGCTAGAATTTTCTTGTGGAAGTCCTTTGTTGTTATTGATAAAATATGGACTTGAGCTGAATCCTTTTTATGATTGTTATACTCTCTGAATATTATAGTTTGTCTGGTTCTCTACTTTAGGTTGTACATGTGTGATCTATATTTCATTTTTCAAAGCTAACAAAACACGCTTCCCTTGCCCCCTCTTTCAAATGATAAGGAATAACATTTCTTTAGATGGCGGAATCCGCATGCTAGTTATTATAGATCCTAATTTTTCAAGGATTCCTGATATATTTAAGTTCTCTGTGGGCTGTAAACTACTTCGGTCGTGATATATTTTATTTTTTCTCCTTCTTGGAGGTGGAATGTTGAATTTTTGGTGATCAGTTATACCTTTAGGTTTCTGGTCAAGTTTTATGTTATCTTTACCGAAGTGGTTTGGCCTGCTGGTCGGCTGTTTATGATTCCATAGTGGCTGATTCCGCAAGGCAGTTTTATTATTAAAAGGGAATTTTATATGTTTGGCAAGTAGTGAAGTTTAGCATCATAACATAATTTAATGAGTAATTTGAAACTATATTAATGAACAATGTTATTAAGGGCACAAGGTGCAAAAAGACGCTCACCTGTGTGAAGTAATGAAAAATATGTTTTTCTATGTGTTTTTGTATATATATGTAAAATATGCTTAAGATACATAATTCTGATAGTGCTCCAGTTTATCTTAGATTACCTACAAAAATTTTCTTGTTTTGTCGTGCAATATGTATGATTTCTTTATGGTCCTGTGTTTGCTGCTGAATGCTATAATCATTCAGAAATACAGACTAGAGAGTTTGATATTGTCTCCTTTTGTTTCTACTAAAGGTACATTTAATGAGAACAATAAAAAAATTAAAGAGAACTTCAATTAGAGAGGCTTTTTTTGCGCTCAGTGCCTTATGAAAAAGCATGTCTGAATGCACTTGATCAAATGTCTCACCAGAGGGGTCTAAAGTGTGACATAGTGTCTCTTTAACTGTGTTGATTGTGAATAAAATTGTGCGGTGAGATTAGTGTGGTATTGAGTTTGATTGCTTTCATTAATGATAAAAGCTTAAAATAGTATTCATTATGAGAAAAGTGGTAAATTGACAGAATGGCTGATGCTGCTCTGTATATTCTTCTGGTTTAAGATCCAGAATATTCGCTAGGTGGTTTGTACTCTCTTTCTAGAACACAACAAAATAATCTTTAGGTAACCAGATTATGTGTTCTTACTGATTAGGTCCGCTGGATCTCCAATCATTTCTGTTAGAAGTCCGGCTACAGGCTTTTGCTAGTTGTAAGGTAGATGTTGGGTTTGAGATGTTTCCGATCAGCTTGATCTGCTTTAATTCTAGGATTAAATTTACAATGGGCACCTTTTGTCTACTAGTATAAAATTTATGGTTAATCATCATTTATATTATTTTAACATATTGTATCATAATAGGGACGAGTCCCAGGTCATCATCCATGCCCACCCAAGTGGGCATAGCGGCAGTTGCAGTAGCATTTGTGGCAGTACTAGCGCTGATGCTGGGGGCAGCAGCAGCCACAATGGTGGCAGCAGTAGTGGTGGTGGTTCTAGGGGCATGGTGGTGGGGTGGATCCACTGGTAGTGGTGTCTTTACTGAGAGTTAAATGCTTGACTTAGGTTTGACAGTTTTAGCTCAAAGTATAATGTTGAAGTACTACAACAAAATCTCATATGTTTCAGTTACCAGTCAGGAAATCTTTTCTTCTGGAGAAGTAGTTAACCGCATTTAAGGATTATATTGGTGAATTCACTAAAAACATTGATGCATTCTCGCTCGGCAATTTAGTAGAAAATCTCTCTCTCTCTCTCTGCACTTTTATTTGTTGAAAAAATAAATTTTTTCTTCTCACCCTTATAAGAATCGTCTTAAGAAATCCTACCTGACATCATTTATTTTCCTAAGGCAGAAAGGAGTGGACTTGCTTAATCTATTTACGTTTTTATAGATTGCACTTCGCATGTATTATGTTGAAAGGATTTATGGACTTGAATGCAGATAAAATGCAAAACGTGGAAAGTAAATTGTTTATCTATTTTGGAGCGACTGAATGTTGTTGCTGTTTTCTTTGAATTCATGGAAGTTTCTTAATAAAAGTTTTGTCCCTGTGCATTAATGGAATTGTTATTTTGTTTCCATTATAGAGGTGGAGCCGCAATATTCAGGTGCAAAGATAGAGGGGGATGTTATTACTTTGGATTTTGTTAAGAAAATGATGGATGACTTCAAGAATCAAAAGTGTTTGCATAAAAGGTATGTTATGCAAGTGCAGTCGTGGATTTTGTTTTTGCTATATTGCTAATATCTTTTGTTGAATAATGTTTTTGGTGTAGATATGCATTCCAGATTGTCTTACAAATTAGAGAAATGCTTCGATCTCAGCCTTCTCTTGTTGATATTAATGTTCCTGATGGCAGTCATTTCACTGTCTGCGGTGATGTACATGGCCAGGTAATTTCACAAATTAATAATCTTTATGTTTTATCTGTAAGATATGTTTTTACCAGGTAGGGTCAGTTGACAGAGTATATATAGGTATATTACCTGTTTTAATAGAAAATAAATGCATGCACTTGAATGACATAGTGATGTATAACGCTACTATCTTGTTATGTTGAATGTTCATAGCTTGTTGCTTTTCTGACTTACCTCTCAGTTACAGCTATGTTTTTTTTGAACAATACAACTATATTAATATGGCTAATAGTGAGACGTAACTAACATGCCTCATTTTACTGCTTATATTTTCTCTTTCTATTAGTGGTGTTTGTTTATTAATGTGTTTATTTTTCCTCTTTTTTTTATAGTTCTACGATTTGATAAATATTTTTGACCTTAATGGTCTCCCATCTGAAGAGAATCCATATCTCTTTAATGGTGACTTTGTGGATAGAGGATCTTTCTCCGTGGAGGTCATCCTCACCCTGTTTGCACTTAAGTGCATGTGTCCATCAGGTGAACCCTATTTCCAATATTCTCTGCCTTAAATTTCCTCCCTGGCTGTTATATGTATTATTCTTAGTCTTTTTTTTTTTCCCTTCTTTCCCTCCCTGTTTTCCCTTTGATTAATATTTTCAATCTTGTTGATTTCAGATATTTTAGATGCATCTTTTCCAATCTTTATTGATTCTCTTTCAATCTTACTTGCACCAAATTAACACTGGATTATTAAGGAGCTTTATCTGGGCACTTCTTTCAGGCCATCTATAATCTAAACTGACTTTTGTGATTGAACACTTTATATTGATCATCTTGACTAGACAATCTAATTGATAGCTTTGATTGGAAGCTCTCAAAACTGGTCCTTCAGGACTTGGTGTTCCCTATTAGTGTGAAGCATATGCAACCTTAGTTTCACTTTGCTGCATCTAACTTGGTAATTTCAGCTATTTATCTTGCTAGAGGAAATCACGAGAGTAGGAGCATGAACAAGATATATGGTTTTGAGGGCGAGGTCAGGTCGAAGCTGAGTGAGAAATTTGTGGAGCTCTTTGCAGAAGTATTCTGTTGTTTGCCTTTGGCTCATATAATAAATCAAAAGGTTTTTGTTGTTCATGGAGGCCTTTTTAGTGTTGATGGGGTGAAACTCTCTGACATCAAAGCAATAGATCGGTTTTGTGAGCCTCCTGAGGAAGGTAAACTCAACAGTGATTTTTTGTTATTTTTCCTTCAGTTTCTGCAATGCTTGGTGGAATTTCTTTTAAGTCATGAACTATTGATTTTTTTCTTAGGTTTAGCAACTAAGTTGCCTATGTGTATTTATTCATCCCCTTTTATTAGTAGGGATGTTTCTCCGATATAATCCCTATATTTATCTATACAAAATATAAATGTGGCTTACGAGGTGTGAAACTTAGAAGGCATAAATGGCTTTCCACTTTTTCCCCTAATAAAATTTAACTATAAATATAGATTAAAATTTAACTATAAAATATAGATTTACTTAAATTATTTTCATGTTGTGTTTTAATGTATTTGAATCTCCATCTTTTATTTATTGGCTTTTTAATATTAATTTATTTGTAAAGTATAGATTTGAATTATTTTCATGTTGAGTTTAATGTGGTTGAAGATTTATCTTTTATTTATTGACTTATTTGACTTTTTAATATTAACTTATTAGATGGAATTGAAGGGGAGTGAAACTTTTGTGAAGGTTAAAATACCTTGTTCCTTTTTTCTTTTTATTTCTAATAATTTTTATAACAAAAGCTATGATTTTACTTGAATTACCTTGCAATTACCTAAATCACTATTTTTTTAATTTGAAACTTATCAATCTGAATTTATCATATAAAACTTCAATTATAATAGAAAATAAAATTAAAATTGTAAATTCCATTTTTTCAAATATAGATTTTTATTGATTTTAAACTATATATAATTTAATTTTCATGTACAATATCAAGTATTATCCAAATTTGCAAATCTTTGAAGAAATTGAAATAATTTGAGGAGCAAAAACGGTACTAAACTTAAATAATGATATGTTCTATTGTATATCTCACGGTTCTCTACTGATTTATCAGGGTTGATGTGCGAATTGCTTTGGAGTGATCCACAACCTTTCCCTGGAAGAGGTCCTAGCAAGAGGGGAGTAGGTCTTTCTTTTGGTGCAGATGTGACGAGAAAATTTTTGCAGGATAACAATCTAGGTATTTATCTATTACTTTGTGTGCCATTTTCAGTGACAATAAAGGAATTAGTTATTGATTTTGGTGATCTTGTTTGCTTAATTGACAGACTTGATTGTGCGATCTCATGAAGTAAAAGATGAAGGTTATGAAATCGAGCATGATGGTAAACTTATAACCATCTTTTCTGCACCAAATTACTGTGATCAGGTAATTGAATCTTAAATTTGTTATAAATAGGATCATCCATTAATGGAAAATAAAATTTATCCTTACAGCTTTCTATAATCATCTCATATGGATAGTCTATACACAAATAGCCGTTTGAGTTCTGTTATCTTGCCAGCTTCATTTTTATGAAGCATTCTGCGGTCTTGGATTACTTTAACTGCTTATCCTTAGTAAACTAGCATTAACTGTTGACTATATATCGCACCATCTTGTTGTACTTTGATCCCTCTTAATCTTAACCAATTGTTATTAGATAATCAGAACCGACAATATTAGCTTATAACTGATATTACAAAGCAATTGATGTGGAAATTTGAAGTTTATGAGTCTCAGTTATTCGTTGGGTATGATGTGTGTGGGTGCTACCTGACTTTCTTCTTTGTAATCCATGGTATGTATTTACTTTTATGGACAATGTGTTCTCTCCATTTTAATCTGCATTGCGTGGTCATTTTAAAGTGAACTTCCACATTAAGAGGGTTAATTAAAAGTTGCAGACAACATCAGTTGTATTGTATGGAACATCAAGTTTGTGCTATTCTGTGAAATTACTTCTGAGAGTAAATTGTTCTTGAAATTTAATGTTTAGATTTTTGCACGAGGATTTTTGGCCTTTTCAAATTCCACAGCCTCATCCGGTGCTTTCCCCCAATACCTCTTATCTTTTGATCTCTTTTTAATTCTCATTATGTTAGAAGATGAATCTGAATGATTTGGTTGTTCTGTTTTAGGAATTGACACCAAATAAGTTTTGTTGTTTTCTACTAGAAGTCATCATTGAACTGTCTGAGTCATGTTTTTCTCATTTCCATAACATGTTGGTTGAAAATTTGATGGTTTCAGATGGGTAACAAGGGTGCATATATTCGGTTTGAAGCCCCCGATTTGAAGCCGAATATTGTTACATTCTCTGCTGTGGTTAGTAGTTTTGTGTTTGCTTCAATTTCACCAACCATTTCCCTCCTAGAAAGGATGAAAACAAGTTTGACATAATTCCTTTGTGATTTGCAGCCTCACCCCGATGTTAAACCGATGGCATACGCGAACAATTTCCTTCGAATGTTCCAATAGTCATTCATGGATGCTTCAATCTTGCACGAGTTTCTTGCTGTCCAATGTCATTTACTGCTCAATGGTAAGTTTCATCTTCAAAGCAACTTTAATGATTAAAGCAATAGCCAGTTACATTGTTGGGGAAAAAAGAACCCTTCCTGGTAGGCAGCAAGAGTCTGGTTCTGGTTTAGGGATTGTAAAATAGGTGAGACTCTATATTATGCCTTTGTATTTATGACATTAGTCCTCGTTTATACGGTCAATAATATTTGTTATATTCCTTTGTTCTTTGGTTAATTCGTTTATGGCTGCCTCGTTACTTGGTACTCTTTATGTAAAAAATAGGATCATGAGATGATAGAGTTAATTTTATATAATGTAGTATTAGTATCACTTTGCATTATGTAGTGTTTCTACTTTCAAAATATCTATTTTGGTACATCTACTTTAATTTTGTTCATAAATTTGGTACCTCCTAACAATGTTAAATTCATATATCAATTGACATGTAGCCTAATCATGGGTGTGTTAGGGAAAAATTAAAACAAACACTTTGAAACAATTATACTTTTTTCATATTTTAAAAATTAAAATAATAAAAATAATAACGAAGTTTATATTTCTCTTCCTCTTTAGAAAACGATGTTTGTTTGTTTGTTTTTTTCTTCTTTCACAATTTGACTTTGCCGTTATTCCCGTTGGATTTTCGCACCGGTCAATGTGGAAGGTGGTAGTGAACAGCAGCCTTTGTCCCTTCAATCTGCTTATAGCAAATCAGAAAACCCTTAAAGAGGCAAATGAAGCTTGCAACTTTTCCTTTTTCAATCTGCTTAGCCGGCCGTTGGATTGACCTTCAGTTGTGACAACTGTTTTTTTAGCCTTCTTTTCGTCTTCATTGTTCGGGTTTTATTGATCAGATTTCTTGACTTGTACTTGCAGCCCAGAAAGCCGAAAGGGCCTAAGATGGGTGCTCGAACTCTCTCCTTTTCGGTTCGCTTTTTTGGGACTCTTTGTTGATTTTTTTTGATTGCAGGCTTCTTAGATACTTGGGTTTAAGTTTTGAAAGGGCTTTGAGTCCAATTATTTTTGGGTGTGGGTTTGATTTGTATGAAATAACAATGGTGAATGGTGAATGGTGAATGGCAAGGGGTTCGTTTGATGGCATAGGAGCTTGGCATGCAAGGTGATGGTAAGGTTAAGATGTCAGTCATTGCGGCGTCAGCTCAGGTTGAAGAAAGGAGATAAGGAGAAAAAAAAAAGGAAATTAACAAGTTCTTAATTTAAATTTAGACGAAAAAGACTTGGACTAATTGCTCACAAGTCTTTTAAGGTATCAGTCAAAAGTAAACAAATTTGCCACGCAAGGACCAGCAAAAAATACGTTGTAATTAGGGTAGAATACTAAATTGGTAAACACAATCAAATTTCAGGTATCAAATTGTATATTTTGAAAATACAAATATCATATTAGAAGATCTGATAAAGTACAAATCATCCGTTGACACATCCAAAATGGTTTAATTTTCATTTTGGTCGTTTGGTTAATATCAATTTAAGCCCCCAAGTTTTTAGTCAATTAAAAACTTATAGCGATAAGGCTTTTACAATTTTGTTCTTGTACTCTAATTAAGCAATTAATTTACAAAAAGTATCGGACCAAACTTTAATATTTTGTTATACCAACTCTGTAAATATTCAGATTTAATGTTTACGGACTCGGTTTAGGGAAATGGGATTCAAGAATCGTTTTTTTCGGCACCATTGAAAATTGAGCTATTGCAAGTTATATGTGCACTTAATCAAGGATTTTTCATGTTATAACAAGCTCTAATATCTGTTGTAGATTCTCAACTTATATGTAACATAGGTTTAGTCCGGACGAGTAACCTAATATAAATGCAGCTTGTGTGAGCAATCTTGATGTAATTTTGGCTTGTGTGAGCAATCTTGATGTAATTTTGGCTTGTGTGAGCAACATAGTTCACCTGTATATCCGAGTCCATTTTACTATAGTTCCATTAGACCATATTTATCATAATTGAAATAGAAAATCTTGAAAATGTATCGAATATGAATTGGTATATGTTTATAATTCGTCATGTGACATGAAATTACTTTGGTATTAATTAATGTTACTCATGATGTGCAAATATGTCTAACCTATCTGAATGTTAATGTTGACAACTGATTAGTTAAGACGTTACGTGCCAAAGATAGCCAAAATGCATGTCAAAGTAATTGGTAGTTGTTATACTTATAAGTGATTAAGTTAAGTGATCGTCTCCTGAAGTGCGAACGTCTAGACTGAAAATATTGCAGCAAAAAGATATAAAATAAACAGTGGTGTCTGCAAGTATACGGGTCAAATTGTAATATAATTTATTTACAAAACACTTGATAAGTATTTTGAGGATCGTACCTAAGGGATTGCATATCAGAGAAAATCACTATTAAATTAATTATAGAAAATAATTAATAATCTAATCAAGTTACGAATTAGTAATGTAAATCCAAAACAATAATAAAATTAGTTAACTAATTTAACCTAAACTAAAATTAACCCTTATTTAACTATCAATTTCTCTTATTCTAACTATACGAGCCCCTTTAACCTAGAATCAATTATAACTCTAATTATTACTTAAGTCAGCAATTATCTTTAATTGAGTATTTACCACCCTTAACTAGGAATACCCTCTCGGTCTCATCGCTTGACACAAGTTCTACTCAACAGGATACCTTCTCTGTCTCACCTGTCTAACTAGTATACCAAATTCCCTTGAATAAACACTAAATTTTAGGTTATTGTTTACTTAATCGATGAATTAACAAAACAACCAAACATGTGTGATAAATATTAAGCACACAATATATTCTCAAATATTTATATAAACATTCAATAAAAATATTTAATGAATAAAATATAAATAGAAAAATAAGGATAAGAGAATGCTCACGAATTAATCAATGAAATAGCGTGATTCTAGGACATCCTTCCCTCACAATTTTCTAACTTCAGATTTCACAATTAAGCAAAAATAAAATAAACTAAACTAAATACTAAATAAAATTGTGTAAAAAAAAATTTCTGTCTAGGTGTACTCCCTTCCAATGTGGTTATAATGTGGCTTATATAGGCTACATTCAAGGTATTAAGTGCCTAAAATATCATTGAAGTAATTAGAGTTTGACAAGACAAAGAAATCCAAATTGGTTGCCAAAACACATTCACACTTATCCAGGTTTTTGTTACGTCATCACGACGTTGCCTGTGTTTCGTCCCTGGTAGCTTCGATGTTCGGTGTTGCGACACTGAAGTTTTCTCTTGTGTTTTTTGGTTTGAACCGATGTCCTGCACACTTAAGTAGCTCATTAGTCATACCCTAGGCTAGAATTGGCCAAATGGGTCATCGAAATACTTAAAAATGCGTAAAAACACTTATTTAAACATTAAAAATAAAATGTAAAACTAATCAAAATACCACTAAATTATGCTGAAAACAAGCTCATTAAGTGTCGAAAAGAATTTGATTTTTCACCACGAATTGTGACGGCCAATAAGCATAGTATTTTCATTTGAACTTATTAAGCATTTTCAATGCTTACTCTAGTTGTTTTCTTTTCCTTGTAGATTATCACATTACAGAACTTGCTGAATCGAATCAATAGGAAGCACACACTATCAACAAAATGGTAAAATTATATCCATTTTGAGTGTGGCATGTATTTTAGGGTAACTTAGTATGCATAAGGTCATGTTGATTTGGTAATTGATAGTAAACATAGTGATGGTTGAATTTGAATGCTTGGTATGGCTTGTAATCCAATTGGTACATAACTGTTGGATTTGGTGTTTTAAGTGTAGTATTTTCGTCTAAGTACACTTGTAATTTTTTCGAACATATTGATTAATAAAAATATTCATGAATTACATTAATACTTTGTATAATTGTTCTCATGTGGTTTTTGCACGCAAAGCAAAATAGAAACAAATGTTGCTTATTAGTTGTCTAATGTTTAACTAATACTAAACGGTATTACACGGTCGGATCGTAATATAAAAAGATAAGTTATATTAGTAGACGAACCTAAACATGTCATTAATCTAATAAAAAATGAACAAACCGATTGAAAGACTAATATGTCATTTATCAAGTCCAATTAAGGAGATGCTTTGTCTTAGGAATCGAAGCAGATGACTTCTAGAAGATAGAGATATAGATGTCACTGACGAGACTGACAATACATCGGACTGGACCCAAAGAGAATAGATCATGAATCCATTTATGAACTTATTCACTTATGACATACCTAAATCCTGAGTGGATGATAGAATATGTATGCATGACTCGTATATTTTGATGTAAGCAAAAATTTGAGTTCAAATAAATAAGGAACCGAAAACTGGTGGTTGGGTATACAACTTCTGTTGTATGTATCGTCATTCACAACAGTGGAATTCATAGCCCGAGACATGTGTAAATGATATTATCTCATTGGTATTACATGGTTGATGAAAAGTAAACATGATCACAAATCATTCGTCTTTGTGATGAGTGGCTTGATTACTATTTGATAGTAATTGATTTTTCATGAACGAAGATGTACTTGTTATCGTGAGATAAAATAATATCACGTTGGGAGAACGAATTTTATCCCAAAGAAATTAAGAATATCCAAAGAAGGTAACACATTTATGATAATGTCATTGGAGGAGCTAGAGGGGGGCTGGCAAGGCCCCGGCCCCCTAAAATGGGAATATTTCCATTTTAAATTAGTAAAGGTAAAATTGTATTTTTTTTTATTTCTCAAGATATTTATTGGAGTGATCCTAATAAGATAAAATTACACTTTGATCGTCTTAAAAATGATAAAAATTTGATTTAATCCTTTAAAAATTATAAAAATATAGATTATTCAAATGATGAAATGCATTTTTACTATCGAAAAAAGTATAATTTAATTTCGACCCTTTAATTTTTTATTTATTTATTTTGCCCCTAAGGAAAGGTGTAGTAGCTTGTGGGATTGTATTTCAAATTATGCATGGCATGCAATTCTTTGAAATCAAAGGATGAACTCCTAGCAAATTTAAGGATTGTTAGAGAAGGCTCTTGCTATTGGGAAAACTGCTTAGAAACATGCATGCGAAGAGTAAGCTTAGTTGGAAGTATCAACCTTTGGTTTAGAACTTTCTCGGTGATGAAAGACCGGTTGTGACTTGGTCTGGGAATCCACAGCACTTGAAACAGACCGTGGGATGGGCGAGAGTTGATTCTCCCTACAGAAAATCTTCAATTTCCCATGGATTGCCTTTACTATAGTACTCTTCTAATAGCTTATTAAATTACCGAAAAGTAAATATAAAATTAAGTATCAAGTTTAACTCTTTCAATAAAAAATTAACTCTGATCAAAACCCAATTATCATCGTCCACGTGTCTATTAGACCCGTAAGGAAATATGATAATGCAAGAATCGTATGGCCATCCAAGATCACACAGAACGGACGGCTAAAATCTCACTGCCCTTCACCTTTACCACCAATCAGAGCTCACCAACGCCCCCCGAATTCACTGAGGGGCGCCAAAAACCCTCCCAAAATTTCATTAAAAAAAGACAAAAATATAAAAAATAAAAATAAAAACAAAATAAAACCCCTAAGACCAAAACCAAAAGCAGTCAGGCTAATATAGAGATAAAATCAACTGAAATCTCTTAACAATAGAGTTGAAGTCGAAATCAAAGAAAACTTGGTTTTGTTTTTTCCCCCTTATTTCTGCGAGTGTACAGTTGAATTTTGAAATCGAAAAGAGAAATAAAAATGCAGAGTATGGAGCTGCAGAACACTGTGAAAGAAGCCCTAAATGCACTGTATCATTACCCCGACGATGCGGTGCGTATGCAAGCCGATCGATGGTTGCAAGATTTTCAACGCACAATCGACGCTTGGCAGGTATTGTCTTCTTTGAGTTTTTTTAGTTCGATTTGTGCAAATAAGAACGTGATCGGATATGATTATTTCCGTATATTTTAGAATTTTTAGTTTTTTTTATTGGTCGAGCTTTAGCCAAAATCCAAATGTTGAACTTCAGGATTATTGGGAGATTAGTTATTGGTATAGTGCTGTGATTTATTGCGTTGTCTGGTTGAGTAAATTGTGATTATTGGAAGGAATGGTAGTATTTGAGTTTTTTTTTTTTAAGTTTTTATTGAGAATATTAATTTCTAAACAGTGAAAAGTTTACGCTGCTTAAGTTCCACAGAAAACATATGCAAATAGGGAAGTGGAATTATTTGCATTTCGTCTTGTCTTCAATGTTGCCAAGACCCTAGGCTCTATAACCATTATGTTATCTTTGGGACAAGGCACAAAAAAGGAAAAAGAAGAGAAAGATTATCTGAGGGAAGTAAGACACAATATGCATATTTTTATATATTTATATATGTGCGTGTAATAAGCTTAAGATGTATAATTCTAATGATAAACTCTAAAGAGTGATGCAATGTATCCTACAAAACACTAGGCATGCATCTTCTCATCAGATGTGACTTGCCTGAATGTTTGAGGTGATTTTGTTGTTTGGCACTCAGGTGCAACAATTTAACAACATTGCTTGTTCAATAATAAAAATGAAACATAATCGTAGAATGAGAACAAAAAAGTAAGATGAAACAAATATTTGAAAATCAAATGCACATATCTATGTGATAGATTAAGAAAAGTTGTCTTTAGTGTTTCACATTGAATAGGATTATAACATGTAACTTACCTAGTCTTATGAACTGTTATTACCAGCTTAGGTTGCTTCGACTCTTCATTTTTTTTGAAGTATCCGCATCTGACACTCGTGTTTAGCACATGGATTTGAGGATATGACCTCCAAACATGGAATAACTTGGAAAAATCTGACCATACTTGCGTAGGATGTATACCTGTATTCAACACTCACACGTAAGTTCAAGTAACATAATTAGCAGCCATTCACTGGCTAATCATTGCATTCTCTTGCTGTTTTCAACTTATTTAGAGCATGCCTTGGCCACCCTCTTGCTGCTACTAGGTTCTATGCTTGCTTTTGGCCTTTTTATTAAGCTCATTTGGCAAGGGGATGAACTTGTTGTAGCATCTTCGTTATCATTCAAAAATTTTCCTTGAAGGTCAACTTGGTTATAAGTGCGCCTTTTTGTTTGTTTAGCACATATTGTTATTTTTGCATGATCCAAGATGCTAGAGGAAGGACAAGCAAAGGATTCACATGAGACTTAATTGGAGACTACATTACTTGGACTTAGGTGTAAGTGTTAGATATGTTATGTGTCTGACACTGACACTTTCAATTCTTTTCAAGTTTTTCCATGTATTTGGTGGATCCTTGGAGGGTCATGTCCCCATACCCATGCCTATATGTGTTAGATATGGTGGTCGAACTCGAACATGAGTAACTCGAGAAAATGAAGGTTTAGAGTATCACAGTCTAGAGATTATCTGATGCATTAAATTATAGGCTCATATACTAGAAATTTTTTTGTTTATTTCTCTATACAATTCATAATTCTTAGAAATTGTCAGATTAAAATGTTTTTGGCTATCAGTTAGAATAAGCAAGCAATAAGTATCCCTTTCTTTTATGTTGGGTTGATACATGGATCATATTGTAGGCATCATTGCGCTCTATTTAGATCTGTATCTCGAGCAGGACTAGTAGACTAGCTAAAAGAACCTTTCTGATAGCTTCCACTTTGATAAGGGTGGAACATGTACAACAAATATTCAACCTAAAAGCCTTTTTTTTTTTTTGCAAGTGCATGGATTTTTATCAAGTAATAATTACAATAGGGTTTCTTCTAAAAGGAAGTATTCTGAGGATCAAACTCATGGGATGGATGTTAAGGGCTAAATGCAAAGAATGTCCTAGCATTATTAGACAGAACTAATAATTGGACTTAGACACAATTGCATCTCTATCCTAATGATTGATCAACAATTAATAAAAGGTAAAACTAGGTTAGCAATCTAAGAAATTCCCTTGAAGAAATCGAGTGTGGACGGGTTTAGACTTGTCAATCCTCCTATTTATCTATCTCATGGACATGTAATCTTACCTTGGATTTAATTACCAATTTTTGCTATTCTCAAGCTTTTAAATGCACCTAATGCTCTCTTGATACTCCTAGTCTCCTTTCTAGATAAATCGGGAAGTCTAACACCTTTACCCGACTATACTAAGGTAATTAAGTAAAACTCTCATGGAATTCCCCACTAAAGGCAATTCTTACTTGTTCCTTAGCATTGTTAACTTTCTTGATATTAACAATTGGGATTTTTAGCTATTCAATATATCTTAAGCTAGCTCTTGCTTGCTCTAGAGCCTTATCAATTGCCAGAGTCCTAGATTGCTCGAAGGAATTATCATTATCCACACTTTCCTCTATCAACCTATCATTAGGTGTTTTGGGCTCTTGGCTTAGGTTCAACTTCACATGGAGCTTCTAAGAAGTTTTTCACCATTTTGAACAATTGCTTACTTGCTTTTCTATAGATTGATAGACTCCTTCCTAGGGAATCAACTTCTCATGCTCTTCAATCCATTTTTTAACATCATCCATTCTCAAATCTTGTTCTACCTTAAGCCTAGGATCTATTGATGTTGAGGGTTTTGAACTAGGGTGGGAGGTTGCTATATTTGCTTTGTGAGACTCTATAGTGTTGTTCCTAGGAGGTTTTGATTTGGTGCTCCTCGTGGACTTATGGTGCTTGGGTGTTCCAAGGAGAACCAACTTCTCTAGATTTCAAGCGTGAAATCGGATTAATTGAGGGGTGTTAATCAGTTAATCCGCATTAAGTCCAATAGCCAAAATATTGTGAATATAAAACTCAAGAATCAATCAAGAATTCATAATAAGATTCATCATGAATCTGAAATCTAGTAAATTAGTTCAACACTGTTCCATAAGTGATCCTAGATCTAAGCAGCAACATCAATCCAATCAATACAATCAAATCTAGAGAAAAGGAAAAGGAAATAAAAAGGAAAATAAATGCTCAATTCTCCAAGCTAATCTTCAAATTTGATCATCTTCAAAGCTTGATCTAGCATCTTCCTAGAAGAGATTTTGTTTTGTGTTGCTTGTTTTGCAATTTTCCTTTTCTTTTCATCTAAATGTGCGCATATCTCATTTTAACCTTCTTTTTTTTTCTTAGGTTGCTGATAATTTGCTTCATGATGCCACTAGCAATCCAGAGACTTTAATATTTTGTTCGCAGACACTTAGAAGCAAGGTAACTTCAACATTCATTTATTTGCTCAATGTTCATGATAAAAAAATGTTTTACTTTTGGTGGTGCATTTTTTGATAGGTACAACGTGATTTTGAAGAATTACCATCTGAAGCTTTTCGCCAATTAAGGGATTCCTTAAATGTGAGTTGGATCATGTATATTTTTTTACCATTGAAGAAACCTAGATTCGAACATCATATCATCTGCTGTTAAAATCCAACTTATGAACGTATATGTATACTTTTTTCCTTTTCGGAGAAAGGAATCATTTTAGTGTTGCACCCACTTTCATATTTTTGAAGTATATGAATAGGATCATTAAACTTGTATGGTTCATTTGTTTTATTAACCTTTTAAATTTGCTCTATCTCGCTACAACTGTAAATTCATATATAAGTTGCAGTTCTGTTTGTTATGTGCACGCACATATAATTGCGTACTCCTATTGATAATGCTAAGCAACACCTTTATAGAGATCTTATTGGACTGATATTTCAAATGCAGAACTTGTTGAAAAAGTTTCATAAAGGGCCTGCTATTGTCCGGACTCAGGTACTATACACTCATAACCTATAATTTGGCTAAACATGAAACGCTTTGGCTCATTGATTTTGCTTTGTAGATTAGCATTGCAGTTGCTGCTTTGGCTGTACATGTTCCTGCAGAAGACTGGGGAGATGGTGGCATCGTCAATTGGCTTCGAGATGGGATGAACGCTCATCCAGAGTATATTCCAGGTTTTTTGGAGCTACTTACGGTCTTACCTGAGGTACGTATAAATTTTTGACTTAAGTTATCTAGTTTGGATCATTTGAATGCTTTATAGCTTGGCATATCCATCTGATTTCACTTTTAGCTATAGTTTATTTGACATTCTGAACTGGTAGTTGCTAATTAGTTGATTCTTTTTTTTTTTTTTCTGGTACATACCTTCTAAATAACCGCACTGAACTTATTAGTGGTCTAATTAGTCTATGACTGGAGAAAGCTGTCATCCTTTTTGAACATTTTCTTGATGCCTTAGTGTTGGAGAGAACTTCAAACACTTTATAAACATTGAGTATGGGAAATGAAAGTTCTTCCTAACATGTAAATTGTATAAAAAAAGTGTTTGGACAAACTAGTTTAATGTGGCTGCATTTTTTTCTATGGCATTGATTACTGTTTTTGCTTACAACCAGGAAGCATTCAACTACAAGATAGCTGCTCGTCCCGAACGACGCCGTCAATTTGAGAAAGAACTAACTTCTCAAATGGAAATTGCTCTTAACATACTGACAGCTTGTTTAAGTATAAGCGAATTGAAAGAGCAGGTAGGAGGTTTTCTTATTTTGTTATTTCTTGTAGTTTTATTTAGTATCTATGTGATGAATTAAGAATGAAGGGGAAAGTTGGAAGCAAACAAACTCACAACAACTACAGAAGTGTTATAAAAATAAAGGAATGTCTAAACAAAGAGCCAAGATCAACCAGTAACCTTTTGTGCTAAAGGAATATCAACTTAGTTGCCACATACTTCTCCCTATTCCCACTTGCCTGCCACATTGATTTCAATACCTATAAATAATTCCTGGGAAAAAATTCAACTAAACAAGGCTTCTAGAATTCAAGACATTTAAGACTAAGTATTAATTATTCTCTTTGATATTGCATATTGTAGTGTAATTATTTCATAAACTTGCTTATGTTAAGATACATATTGCTAGGCATGCATGTGAAACTTTTAGTGAAGGTAATGGGTGTTAAGGTGAAACAAGGTTGTTAGTCTTAAAATTTAATCTTAGGGTGTTTTGGTTCGTTGAAAATGACTTCAGGAAAATATTTTCCATGTGTTTGTTTCTCAAAAAAATAGCTAGGCCAATAGAAAATAAGTTATGTTTTCAGTCTTCCCCCTTTGAAAAGGGGAAGGCAATTTTTGAAAAGAAGCTGACTCTAAGTCGTTCGACTTGAATAGAAACATGATTATTTAGATGCATAATTTCACTTGAGCCTATTATTATATTTTAAAAAAATGGATCTTATTTATTATTTTAATAACATATTGAAGCATTATCAATATTTTAAATATAAAATCTTCATATTTTAATAGCATTAATATTAATAGAAAATATTATTTTAATAATAATTATTATTTTAATATTTTAAATGTTTATATAATTTATGTTTTAATAATATAATTTATGTTTATATAATTTATAGCTTCTTATGTTACTTCATCATGATTGATTTATCAGGTTCTTGAGGCATTTGCTTCTTGGCTTCGGCTAAAGCATGGGTATGTATGTTCTATTGTACCTTTTATTTATGGACAAATACTATGTTCCTGTTTTTGTTTCTGTAGGGGATTATTTGGTTGATTTTTATGCTTTTAATTTGGAGTGATACCTTGTTTATTTTCTTTTATTGAAAGTAGGATCTATTTAAGATTTTAGTATTTCTGGATTTGTTTGTGTAAATGGACTGGTGCTTATGTATAGATGTTTTTGCTATGAGATTTTTGTATGATTATGCAAAAGCAATTGTTGGAAGATTAAGGATTTTTCTGATTCTATTCACCTCTTTAAAAGCATCTTGAGTAAAACCTGATTTTTTATAAGTTTGGATCATTGTTACAATCAGCAGGAGGATTTTTCTGTTGTGATATGGTTTGCAACTGGCATGCCCTCTAAAAGTTTTCTGATATAACTCCAAGACGATAGATTTTATTTCTTTATTGCTTGGGAGAATATATGGACTCTGCTCCCTGGGAATGGGTTGTATTGGTGGGTGATGTAAGTTGCTGCTTGGTTAGTGTTGGTGGATGGGGATTTTACTGGTTAAATTAACTGTGCTAGCAGCTAAGTTGTTCAAGTTTTTGATTGCTTAAACGTATGTGACTTTTTGAGTCTATCCAGAAATTAATTAATAGATAATGTCTTTGACTTCCTCCGTTTCTATTATCTTGAGGGTAATAATCATATGATAGTTCTCCTTGCTCATTTGAATTTACAGTCATTCATGGGTTGATTTGCACGTCTGTTGGTTTCAGGATCCCTGGTTCTGTACTTGCAACTCACCCATTGGTGCAAACGGCTCTTTCAAGTTTGAATTGTGATATACTTTCTGAGGCATCTGTGAATGGTATTGCAGTTTTTGAGAAAATATTCTCAGTCAGTTGCTACTAAAATATTCTGGTAGCTAGATGGGGATATACCCTCATTTGGTTTCATTCATTATTTTCCCTTTTCTTGCAGTTGTTTCTGAATTGATACACTACACAGCATCAGGAAGCTCTGGTGGTGTTTCTGTACAAATGCCATTAATTCAAGTAATTGTCCCTCAAGTTATGAGTCTACAGGCACAACTTAGAGATTCTTCAAAGGTATTGCATTAGATTCTTTAAATGTTTCCCACTCCCACTTCCTTGTTTTTCTCCTTGATGGAAAAAATCATCTCATATTGTCGGGCAATGGATTGATTTGGGGATGATAATGGAAAACCTATTAGATTTTGGTTGGTTTATTAGTGAATATTCATTAACAGTATAACTTTGTTTCTTATTTGTAAAACATGGCATATGTTGATCTTGAAGACAGCAAATATCATGTATTAGTGTCAATAAGGCAGTGTGTCATTGTTTTTAGAGTTCAATCTTCATTATTTTTAAACAATTAGAAGTAGATTTATTCCTTAGTTGTGACCTAGAAGGGAGTATGTATGAGATGATTCATTCTTTGTTCAAACAATGGGGTGGAATTTGAGATGATTTACTTTAAATGTCAACTCCAATAGTGTATAATTGGGATTATATATCTTATATATGTCATAGAAGACAGAACTGTGTTTAATGCTATAAAACTTTCCATTGCTAGTGCTTTATATTATGAGGGCGATTTTGAGATGTTTTATTTGTCTTTTTCTGATTCTTTTAAGGGTTTGCCTAGCAGAATTTTCAGACAACTATTTGCTTGTGTATTCTTCATGGGTAATCATTACATATTTGAGGAAGTTACAATTTTTGATATTTCATTTCCTAAATTCTAGTTCGTGATTTCAGGATGAGGAAGATGTGAAAGCCATTGCTCGATTATTTGCAGATATGGGTGATTCATATGTCGAACTGATTGCGACTGGTACTATATATTTAAATTTCAATAATTGTTGAATGTTTTCACCTCTTAATAATGGATTATTTGAATTAATGCAAGTTGCAGTTGTTACCATGAACACTGTTGACAATGTTGTGAATTTTCTCTTTACCATTCAATTGATGGATTTACCTTTTCAGGTTCAAATGAAGCCATGATGATAGTGAATGCTTTGCTAGAAGTTGCTTCACTTCCCGAATTTGATATTGCTTCAATGACCTTTAACTTTTGGCACAATCTTCAGGTTTTCTTGACAAAAAGGTTAGTTCATGCGGAAGTTGTCTAGTTTTATGAGTTATTGATTTTAGATGTGGCAAATGGGCGGGTTTAAATCGGATTTCTTTGGATTAAGCATACCTCATGTTGGGCTTTGATTATTTTGTGCTTGAATCAATTTGGGTTTGGATATTTTTAAATTCGGATTAGCTCGGGCTCAAATATGTTTGGGTTTGGATAATTTCAGGATTCGATTATTGCTGGCTTGGACCATTTTGAATTTGAGTGTTTTTTTTTAGTTTGAATTGTTTCAGATCGATTTGGATTGAGTGGGTTTAGATGGATTCAAACAAATTTGGATTATTATTTGATTCATTGGTAGTGAAGTTTTTTAAACTCTATAAGCAAGGTTGAAAAATTGTCATGTGTCCCATTTATTTACTTTTTATTTTTTAAATATCAATTAAAGACGTGATGGTTTCTTAACTTCGCTTGAGAAGTTTAGGGTTGAAAAATTTATGCTTGAATCATTAGTAACATTGTATATTTGAAATACATAAATAATTATTGTATTAAAAAATTTATATTCCTAATTAGAGCTTTTCAGATTTTATTACTTTTTTTTTTTATAACGTATTCATTATTAATTACTTTTATTGCTAATAAATTATTATAATTATTATGTAATATTTATAATTTAAATAATTGTAATTTATGTGTACTTTATTTTAAATGTAATTATATAATTATATTGACGCCTTTTCCGTTTTTAGTTGTAAATTTGAGTTTTTTCGGGTTTTGAATTAGATCCATCTTCGACTTGGACCAGGTCGGTCTTAGGATTGGATCATTATTGGCTTGGTTTTTTTGGGTATGGATTATTTTTAGGCTTGGTTTCTTACAAGGTCGGATTTTCTCAGGCTTGGGCTTTTGATGTTTTAAGTTAGCTTAGATCGGATCGAGGTCGGTCTCAAATATGTTAGGACAGGCTTTTGGACTCAAGTCTGTTTTGCCAACTCTAATTGATTTGAAATGCTTTTTCAATGCCAGGAATTTCGATATTTCATTTGGTGATGAAGCATCCATTGAAGCTGAGAGAAACCGGAGGCTTCAAGTTTTTCGTCAATCATATGAATCTCTTGTATCCTTGGTGAGTCTGCTAGTTCACTGTTTTGGGTATTTAGCTGTGGTGTTGTCTTTAGTAAAATGTCAAAGCACTTTTAGTGAATATTGTATTCAATGGTGAATGGTGTCCTAAGGGTGATTAGGCCCTTGTTTTCCCAGGGTGCTAGATGCTAAAAAATGCTTGCTCAAGTGAAGCAAAAAAACAAAGGTCTATTTAAGAATATAGACTATTGGCACTGTATTCTTTATTTTTATTTTCTAAATGTTTTTAGTACAAAAATACATAGGTATGCTTATTTTTTTCAGATCATAAAGTTAGAGACAGCTTTACATAGTTAAGGTAAAGAAGAGAAGAGTAATTCAACATATTAGTCAGCTCACTTAGCCGAGGATAAAACAAGTTGTATACCTTTCCTAGAAATGTTCTGGATAATGAAGGCAACCAACAACTTAAGATGTCTTTCCCTTTTTTGTGGAAAACCTAGACCGAAAGAAAGATGGCAATGCCATCTCCAACAAATAGACACTATTAATCATATTTATGCTTGTAGAAAGTGCCTATGTTTTCCTTTTTTTAAATTAAAAAGATAAGTTAAAGGTTGCCCTGGGAATCAATTGGAAGTGCCTGAATACAGTTGCCTACCTGGTGTCTGGAGAGGTGCTTTTTTCTCTGGGACCTTACCTTAGTGCCTAGGTGAATGCCTGACTACTTTGGTTTCACCTATGGAACATCAGTAAGTCTGCAGAAGCTTGATCCCTACTTCTCTGTTAGCCAGAAACTCCTATGGTATCTGTCTAATTATCATATCATTCTTTAAATTAATGTATGAGATAATTACCATAAGAATTTGTAGATTGTAATATTTGTTCCTTTGTTATTGTTCTTCTGGTGGGAAGTTGTGGGTATTTTGAGGGGAAAGACTGCATGCTGTCAATTGCTATTTTCTTCAGTGTTCTATCTTTTAACAAAAAAAATAATATTTGTGATCAATATTTTATGAAAATAAATGTTTGATACGAGGTATATTATATATATATTTTTTCTGAAAGGAAACAATAGCCAAAAATTATTTTGGCAGCTGAAGTTTAACTGATTTCATAAGAATGAAAATCATGTTCAAGTTTTAAAATAGTATTTCTATTGGCCAAGACTTTGGAGTGTTGTTGTTTTTCTTCACAGGTGAGCTCCCGAGTTCAATATCCCCATGGCTATCAAAATCTTTCATATGAGGATCTCAAGGAGTTCAAACAGACTAGATATGGTAATAATTGTCTATTTTCATGTTCGCTATTATCTTTTCTCTTGTGAAAAAATATAGTAAATGGTAGATCATGTGCAACTTTCTGATTAAAGAGTGAGTTCTCCAGCTGCTATATTTTATTTATTTCTTTTGTTTATTGTAGATCATATGCATGTTTCCAATTAGATAACATGAAGTTTGCTTCTGGACATTTTTTCTCTTATATCTGAATCACTAAGCCCTTATCAAATTGTTAGAGTAGGTGACTTGATTCATTTTATCTATACTGATATACTGAAATAATTGTCTCATGTCATTGATCTGGTTGCAAATATCTTTTGTATGTAAAGGTTGTTAGATTCGTTTGTTTTCCTTTCTTTTTTTTTAAAGATATGTTTTGGCTTTGATGAATCCCTGATGGGATCGGTTATTTTGCTAGCTGTTGCGGATGTGCTAACTGATGCGGCATCAGTTTTAGGTGGTGACACAACGTTGCAAATTCTGTACATGAAGCTTGTTGAGGTATTTATTTTTTTCTTTAATTGCAAAATAAACTTATTCATAATGTCTGTCTTTTCTTCACAACTCCAGTAGCCCGGTAATAGAGGGTTGTAATAGAAAGCTAAATTTCAAAGTTGAAATGGTGCATGGCATTGTCATGCTAAGAATGCTTCTGTGATTCTGGTAACTTTGAGTTAACATTACATCCTCCCCCACTTACTTTCCTTGCCTATATAAGTTATGCGGGTGATAAGAAACATCTGTACAGTCATTTTGCTTATCCTGCTGCTAGTAATTGTATTCTTAAGTTAATTTGGCATGTTTTCAAATATAATTACTCAGTCCAAAAGGAAAAAGGAAATCTAACCACAAAATTGATGTTGATAAGAATAGGCTTTTTGGATTTTTTTTTATTTAATATTAGCAATTTCAGGGGTTTTTTCTGGGTGCTGTATGGTGCCTGATTACATAGCTTTGGTGAAGTTCCATGGCTTTTTTGTGGCCTGGTCTGGAATTGGATCAATGAATTGCTAGAATACGTTTTGATAGCTTCCTTTGTTCAGTTACATTTTCATTTTAATGGTTACCTCTCTATTCCATTCCTGCTGAATAGCTATTACATTCTTAATTTATTCCATTACACTGAACTAAATATGCTGTTAGAATTTCTCTATTGCTAATTGATTTTCTTCTCTTTTATATTTTTATTGCCAAGGCTGTATCTAGCTGTGGAAATGAACAGAGTGAATGGCGTCCAGCTGAGGCTGCTTTATTTTGCATTCGAGCTATATCAAATTATGTTTCAGTTGTTGAAGCCAATGTAATGCCTCAGGTATATTTAGATTCCTCTTATGTGCGACTCTCTTTGTTGATACACCACTTTGATATTTTACCTGGGTCTGTTAGCCTGTTACTTTGGGTCTTAACATTATCTCCCATTTCTATCATTTTCATATATGCATTTACAGTGTTAACTATTAAGTAATGTTTAATGCGACTCACTTTTATGAGCGGAAAAAAAGTGACTCACTTATGAAGAAAATACATATTCATGCAGCCCTAAAAGTTATGTAGTTCTTCTGGTATTATTCTGGAATTAATTGGCAGTCTAAATGAGAAAATTCGTAACATGAAAGTTTGTACTTGAGAGTGCTAATTGTGTTGATCTTTGGATTGTACAGTCAGTTTATCTGCTGTTATGTTTTGACATCATATCTTATTGTATAATTCATAGGATACACATTCTGTGAATGTCGTTGACTGGTCAGTGTAATGGTTTTATAGGTTATGGATCTGCTTTCAAAACTGCCTCATCAGCCCCAGCTACTTCAGACAGGTAATCTACCACTTAAATCTGCGTGATATTGTCTACATTTTGTCCCCAGACGGTGACACAGCCTGCGGGGAGAACATCTCCTGATGCAGCGGATGTGTTCTGAGTCCAATATGCCTGCTCACAGCTGGCTTTTCTTGGAGAGCCGCCGCTACACAAACTGCAAAGTAGTTTCTTTTACTATTTTTATATTTTATAGTTTTTTTTTTATCAGAATTCAATAATCAAAATTTATGTGCCTGTAAAAATTCAGTGTGCTTAATCGTTGGAGCATATTCTAAGTGGCTTGACGCTGCACCAAGTGGCTTCTCTAAGTTGCCTTTGGTGATTGATATTCTCATGAACGGCATGCGTACCTCTGAAGATTCTGCAGCAGCTGCTGCTTTGGCATTTAGGCACATTTGTGATGGTGAAGTGTCTCTCTTTTTAACTATTTTACTTCATTCTTTCTCTATATGGTATATTATGGTATACATTCCACAACAAGTTGAAGGATGCTCATGCCTGTAATAACATGACTAACTGTTATTGTCGTTTCTTGTTGTACTTAAATGATTTTTTATGTCATTGCTAGTCAATCACTTTCAAAATGTGACAAACAATACTTGGGCATTGTCGTTGGATCTTCTCTTTTCTTTTTAAAATCATATTAAGTGTGGGAACTAAAATTTGGACTGATTGTTCCATTACTTTTTAACTCTACTGTGTTTGAGAATCATGAACTCATTTTGTGAGGTTGTGTGCAATGGAATGCTGCCTCCCTCTTGAAAAGAAAAAGGAAGGAAAAGTCAGGAAAAGAACAAATTGTGCACAAGAAAATTGCTGTCATCATATACATACATATATGTATATATATACATATATGTATGTATGTATGTATGTATGTTTGGAATCTTCTCAAATATCCTTAAAATTGATAAAATTTTCTTATAGCTAGTTGCCTGAAATAATATATAGATTGTGAATATATTTTACTGTATTATTCTGCATTCAGAAATTTAACTTTGCATTCATATTGTTCATGTTGAATGCAGATTGCCGGAAAAAGCTTTGTGCTTACTGTAAACAGCTTTTCCATATATACTATACAGCAGTTAATGGGGAAGGTAGTTTTAAGGGCTCTGCTGAGGACTCATTGCACTTGGTAGAAGCTTTGAGGTTAGTTTGTTACTCAGCTACTTTAGGGGAGATATGGACTTAATTTCTTAATGGCTGTTAAATTGTTTACTCAGCATGGTTATTACTGAACTTCCACCGGAGCCTGCTAAGGATGCCTTGGAGGAACTGTGCTCATCAGTTGTTACTCCTTTACAGGTTAGTTTGTTTCCCATGGGAGTAATTAGTAATACTTATTTTTTGACAGTTGATCATATTATGATGCATTTTCAGGAAGTTATCAACCAAGGACCAGAAGTTTTAGAGAAGAAACATGCTCGAGAATTAACAGTTTACATAGATCGATTTGCATATATCTTTCGGTGAGATGAATGTTCCCCCACTCCCCTCCCCTCTCTCCTCTTTTATTATTGTTTCTGTTGGTTTGTTGAGGTTTTTTCACCATGCAACTGGAACCAATTCTAGGTATGTGAATCATCCTGGAGCAGTTGCAGATGCAGTTCATAGGCTTTGGCCAATATTCAAAGCCATATTTGATCTGTAAGTATTCCACAACTTCCAAAATAGGTTGTCATTATGTTTAGTGTTGCTAGGTTTCTGATTTTTATCTGATCTGTTTTACTGCTTATGTTGTAGTCGTGCTTGGGACATGCGGACCATGGAGTCTCTTTGCCGTGCCTGCAAATATGCTGTGAGTCTGCTATGATGTTAAGTATTACTCAGTTAGCTCAGCAAAATAAGTTTCTATTAACTGGATTTAGAAGTTTGATTGTCAACAAATGTTCTGCCAAACACATCTTAGATGCAAATTTGGCATCTCCCAATAAATTTCTTAATTATATGATTACATTCTCAATGTATGGTTGTTAAATTACTTTGTTTGATCATGGAACACGGTATGCCTCTACCATTGTGTACTTAAACTAGTGCGTGTTTTTTTTAGGTGGCTATGCCATTTGATCTTTTAGTAGTTTTGTTCTCATAAGTTCTTGCTCTACTCTTCTTTCCTTGTATTTTGCATGGATTTGAAAACCTAGCTGTCCGAAATCATAACATGTGCATCTTAAGAGGAAATCTGAGTGGCTCCTGGGAGAAGTTAAATTAATTGTGTAATTACTATCTTGGAGACTAAGTCGATTGGAATCTATAGTCCTTACTCTGCAGGGTGGTGCTATTATTATGTTATTAAGGTTCATTCTTAGCTGAGCTGTGGGTTTTGCCTAGTGGCAGATTCACCTTACAGGCTGTGGGATCAAACTAAGCATCTTTCTACTGCTGGGTCTATCCCCCATACCTGGCATAGAAAAACAAGAAAGTGATGAATTTCTTATATGCACTCACTTCTGCCTGAAAATATTCAGCATTACTAGGCAGCAGTAGTGATCTCAAAGTTTTTTTTATTAGGTGAGAACTTCTGGAAGATTTATGGGAATCACAATTGGAGCAATGCTTGAAGAAATTCAAGGCCTGTATCAACAACACCACCAGCCTTGCTTCCTTTATCTCTCTAGTGAAGTTATAAAGGTGCAATTTTTTTTCTATTTTAATGTTGCTAATTTAACTTTATTAGAATGCTGAGAAGTCGGTGCACTTGCCCTGCAGATTTTTGGCTCTGATCCTTCTTGTGCAAGCTACCTCAAAAATATGATCGAGGCGCTCTTCAAGCACACAACATGTCTTCTCACAAGTATTAAGGTAGGCTTCGGTGAGTGGTATATTTTCTGTTCAGTCATCTAAATTTGCAAATATGTCAACTTTTACATATTTTGTTTCCACAGGAGTTCACCAGAAGACCAGACATTGGAGATGATTGTTTTCTGTTGGCATCAAGGTGCATTCGTTATTGTCCTCAATTATTCATTCCTTCTTCCATATTTCCAGCTTTAGTAGATTGCGCGATGATTGGGATCACAGTGCAGCACAGGTATGACCTCTTTTCTTCCTGCTGCCTGTATTTTTGCATGAGTTTGTCTGCTGTGCATGTCTACTGTGTGCCGTGCATGCACAATATTTGTTACTTTGACATCATTTTTCATGAAGTATCCATGTCCAACAATTGTCTTATGTGTATCTGGACATGGGTATGGGGATATGACCATCTTAGGACTCTTCAAATACAAGGGAAACTTGTAAAAAAGTGAACATACCCATGCGGATGCATGGCAACACTACTTTTTTTGCTCACATTATTAGCCTGTAATCAGAATGTTCTTAAGATACGCGCTTACTTCAGTCTGACTTGACTTGAATATCTTTCTTTTTATTCAGCACTTGGATATATAGGAGAAGCCTTTGACTTTTGGGCTTCTATATTGACATTTTAAACCTTACTCAACTTTTTTAAACGTGAAGTTTTTTTCTTAATGACATCTCTGTGTGTGTATATAATGAGTGATTCACTTAATACTAGTTAGTTTTACTTGCTTTTTTTTTTTTTTTACACAATTTTATATTTGTTTAACACAATCATTTTATTTCATATGTAGATCATGCACCTCAATTTTTGGGTAAATTAAATTATCAAACTATTTGTTTGATTTAAAAATTTCATTAGTTAAATATGTGTACTCTCTCTCTCTATATATACACACACATAGATATATGTGTGAAAGGGATCCAGAGATTCAATTACACTAATGTAATACTAAAGAGTTCTACACTTGTATCTAGCCCTTAGAGCAAAATTAAATATACAGCTAAGATTTAAACTTACTTTTATTTATCTTTCCTTTTTCATTGACAAAGAGAAACTGTCGTGTAAATATATATGATCAGTATCCTATACTCTTGTCAGTAGAAGTTTTTTAATTCTACAAATCCGTCATGTGCCCTTATATTACATTTAGAAAGATAAAAATTAACCAAAAGGGAACTTAGAAAAGAGATAAAAATAACCAAAACAGACACTTGGTGGTTTCTTAATCTTGTTTGTGAAGTTCAAGAAATCCGCTGCCAGTAGAACAATAATTCATCTATATTGAGAGAGAGAGAGAAGAAGAAAACTGGTATTGGATGATAAATGCGATTTTCAGATGTTCAAAGAAAGAAAAGAAAAGTTTATATTGGTATATCCCAAAATGTAATGACCTTCAATTATGATTGAAGTTAATTAATGATATATTATATGTTCTAGATATTTATCGCGTCGTTATATTTTATTTGCAGAGAGGCCTCCAATTCCATCTTGACCTTCTTGTCTGATATCTTTGATCTTGCAAAGTCTAGCAAGGGAGAACAATTTTTATCCATAAGGGATAGTGTTATTATTCCGCGAGGAGCTACCATTACTAGAATCCTGGTGGCGGCCCTAACTGGAGCACTCCCAAGTTCTCGACTAGAGACGGTAGCTTCTACTGCTTTTGCTGTATTCTCCATATTTAATGCGCATTGACCTTCAATGATTAATTAGCAGAATAAGTTTAAACCTCTATTGCCTGAAGTAGTATCTTACATGACGAATTTTGTGGGGGCCTTTCACTACTCCAGGTAGCATATGCACTTCTAGCACTAACTCGAGCATATGGGATGCAAGCTCTGGAGTGGGCTAAGGAAAGTGTTTCATTGATCCCATTGACTGTTGTCAAGGAGGTAGAACGCATAAGATTTTTGCAAGCTTTGTCAGATGCTGCCTCCGGAGCTGATGTCAATGTCCTGATGATCCCTGTTGAAGAGTTATCTGATGTTTGTCGTCGTAACCGAACAGTTCAAGAGATTGTGCAAGGAGCACTAAAGCCACTTGAGTTGAATCTGGTACCTGTACCATAGTGGAAAGAAATAAAGAAAAAGTAGTGGAGGGGGCTGTTTTTCGGAGGCCTCATCTTGCTTTAGCAGCTGAATGAATAACTCGATCCGCTATTTGCTGTTTTGATTCATTCTTGATTTTGTATCTATCATCATTGGTCAATTTTCCAACTGTCTTTGAGGTGAGTGTTGGGCATTTATTTGTTTCACAATAGGGAGAGAATGGGTTGTTGTATCTTCTCCTCGAGATATGGGGGGCTCCCAGTCGTCTCGAATGCACTGGCTTTCAATTATTATTTATTTTAATTTTGGGTGAAAAGGCCTTGGTGTTGGTATACAGTGTTGTAAGTTTAGTTTTGTAATGGTTAGGAGGTGAAAGACGGATTTTTTTCTGCATTTGCATGTTTCTCTGCATATTAAGTACACCACAACCATCTTCTTCGCCATGCATTATTCTATCCTTACAAACAGTCAGCTTTACATCTGAAACACCCAATGATTAAATTGTCGGACAATCCAAAATCGCCCTAGAATGAGAGATCAGTTGAGGGATCAGTTTTTCATTATCTAATTTAGATTAATGTGAAATCGGTTTGCTGGATTAATTTAAAGATAAATTATTATTAGAGTGACAATTGTTCTAGGATAGTTAATTATATGTTTCGGATTAGAGTTATAAACTAATTAATTAAATTAAGTTAATCAAATATTTCGAAAGCACATGAACAAGTTCGAATAATTGTTTTCTCCTAATAACTCAATTTTCATATGTTATGATTAAAAAATTGTGTCATGACAATAACCTAAATTTTTGGGGTTAAAGTGTAGGAAAACATCACGCGCTCCCTGAATCTTTGGATTTATAGCTTCAAGTAGATTAATGCGGAAACCTGTTTCTCGTAGTACTGAACTTATATGATTTAATGGGACATACCAAAGGATAAAAAAACATTTCATTAAATAAAAATCGCTACAAAATTGAACATCGTAAGATGGATTTTTAGAGATCCAAGTTAACTAATTAAATTTGTCAAAAACACATGAATAACAATTCTGAAAATTCACTTTCGTCCAAAAATGAATTGAAATAAAAATTAGAAATGAATTAGCAATTTTTAATTACATGCAAAACACTATTTTTATGTGATATTATATAATTGAGTAAAGAGCATAATTCACATGATAAAAAATTTTATTTAATAATTTCTACTCGATTTTACATTTAAACAAGTATACTTATTCAAGTTTATACCTTTCTAATAATTTAATATTATTTTAACATTTTTATTTTAAATTTCAAAACATCATAATAAATTTAACTTTTTTGAAGATAAAAATATTAAAACTTAAAATAAAAATACTGAAATATATTAAATTACTAGAGAGAGATATAAATAAGATGGTATCCCCGTAAACATGTACTAACCATTGATGGTCAGCTCTCAGCTTCACAAGCCCAAAGCTCCACGGGAATCTCTGCTACCCACCACTTTTTGCCGTCTCATTGGACCACCCTCTCTTTCTCCCTTACTCTCTTTGATTCCCTTTTTAAAAATGAATTTATAAAAAACTAGCCCTCTAGCTATTCAGAGTTTAGTCTTCACTCCCTGCAAATATTTTCTCTTTCTCACTTCCACCAACGAAAGAGTCGTCGATCGGTACGTCACTCTTGGTCGTCGTTTTATTGATAATTTTGGAGTTTATTTATTTAATTTGAGATCTATAGGGTTTTAATTCTGATACGTTTCCCGATTTTGTTCTTAGCTTTTTTATTAATGCAATAAATGCTTTTGTAACTTCTTTTTTATTATTTCTTTTTTGGTTTAATTTTAGTGGTTTAGAATCAATATGTTTAGGATTTGAGCTCTTCATTGCGTGATTTGCCTAATTAGGGTTTCTTTTTTCTTTGGTGGTCTGTTTGGTTCCTAGAAATTGGGGAAAAAAGAAACAGGAAATTTTGTTGCCAAGCTGTAGAGTAGAAAGTTCTGCTAACCAAAAATAACGGTTTGGATACTGAGGAACTGTTGGAAATTGGAATGGAGGATAGGAGCTAGTGCTGATGATTTATCTTACTCACAGTTTGGATCTTTTTTTCTTTTTTGGATTATTAATTAAATGTAGGTTATATCTTTTGGTTTTTTGGAAAAAAAATAAGATTGGATCTAAAAGTGGGAAAATTTTGAAGAAATGAAGAGCTAAAAATTGGTTTTTTTTTTTTTTTTTTTTTTTATGTTTAGGATTGAGGAATTAAAATGTCTCGAATGAGATGTGGATGCTATTGTTTAGACCCATGATTTGGTTAGAAATGTTTGTATAAAAAAATCTTGCTGTGTTCTCAGGATCACGTATTAGATTGATATTGTAAAGATGTCTCCAACTGAATCATCACGAGAGGAAAATGTTTACATGGCCAAGCTGGCTGAGCAGGCTGAACGCTATGAGGAAATGGTGGAGTTCATGGAGAAAGTTGCAAAAACTGTTGATGTTGAGGAGCTGACTGTTGAGGAACGGAACCTTCTCTCCGTGGCTTACAAAAATGTGATTGGGGCAAGGAGGGCATCTTGGAGGATCATCTCTTCCATTGAGCAGAAGGAAGAGAGCAGAGGAAATGAGGATCATGTTGCACAACTAAAGGAGTATAGGGGTAAGATTGAAGCTGAGCTTAGCAAGATCTGTGATGGGATTTTGAGCCTTCTTGAATCTCACCTCATTCCTTTGGCCTCATCTGCTGAGTCGAAGGTGTTCTACCTTAAGATGAAGGGTGATTATCACAGGTATCTTGCTGAGTTTAAGACTGGTGCTGAGAGGAAGGAAGCTGCAGAGAGCACTTTGTTGGCTTACAAGTCTGCTCAGGTGGGTTAATTGGTGATGCAGTCTTGTCAGTATGAGTTATTTTCTCTATAATTCCTTGAGCTTTTCTTTTACTGAAAAGATTAAGATAAAATTTCTAAGCCTCTTTTTATTTTTTATTTTTTGTGATGGCAGGATATTGCTCTTGCTGAGCTTGCTCCTACTCACCCAATTAGGCTGGGACTTGCTCTTAACTTCTCTGTTTTCTACTATGAAATCCTCAACTCACCTGATCGCGCCTGCAACCTTTCAAAACAGGTGTTTATTTTCTACTGCTTTGCTATCAGTATCTTTTCTTTTTATTTATTTGTCATTGATGTAGAACAGTTAAAAAGAGTAAACTCGCAGTTTTAATTGTCTGGCTTTTAATTGCCTTGGTATGGTTCATCTGTTTCAGACGGCACAGTAAAATCTTTTAATCTAATCCTACCCCAACTGGATTTAATTGTGATGGCAACTCCTTGTATCCATTAAGCTAGTTGCAAGTTTGAGGAGCCAATTTGTGAATGCCTAAAAACTGCTGTGCCAATCTGGTTTGTACTAATGGTACGGACATCAAACTTAGGACAAAAAAGTTAAATTGATTACTCTAAATCAACTCATTTTGCTTATGCAGTCTAATTATTAGATCAAGTTTTCCATTTTCTAGTGTAGAGCAAGTCTGAACAGAAATGTTAGAGATTGCTTTTATCCATAATAAGTCTGGTAATGTTGTAAATTGATGTCCATTTTACTGAGATTTGTTAATTTAATTCTAAGTATTAAAGCATGACGATTAGATTGTTCTTATGCGGATTTCCACAAATGTCTTCTCAAGGGCATGAATTGACTGTCCAAAGGTTGCTTGCAAACTAAAATGGCATGTTTTTCATTTGGCAGGCTTTTGATGAGGCTATTTCTGAGTTGGACACTTTGGGCGAGGAATCTTACAAAGATAGTACATTGATCATGCAACTTCTCCGGGACAACCTGACCCTTTGGACATCTGACATCACGGTATCTCCCCCCGCCCCTCAAAAAACAAGTTTGTCTGTGCACACAATCATGAAACTTTCATGCAGCTCTGCTGTCTCTAGACATAAAATAAAATCTCTTTAAAATGCCACAATTTTCAGCAACATGGATATGAAAAATGTCTAAAGCTATATTCCTGAGTGAACTTATTTGCTTTCATTAACATGACTACAGTTCTCTAAATTTCCTGGCATTACATCTCATAGCTTAATGTCAGGCTAATATCTCAAAGTTTCAGTTAATCTCCGAGATTATCAGTGCTTCTTTACCTATATCAAGAATGTTTCTTCACAGTATACATGCCAAACACATTTCACCTCACCATAGTAGTTTCAGAACTAATAGTCTGATGTTATTGTTGTTAACCTGGGGCTTTGTATTATCTCATGGCTCATGTTAATTATTTCATTGATCAACACTGGATATTCCTTTCATGTGATGACGGATTTTTTTGAAGTTCTTTATTCAGATGATTTATTGTTTTGTTCCTTGGTTTTAGGATGAGGCTGGAGATGAGATCAAGGAAGTTTCAAAGCACGAGTCAGGCGAGGGACAGCACTGATAAGTTCATAAAAATTGTTCTCTGTACCTTATATTTGCAGGTTCACAATACATAGATGCAATGTGAGTTCTCGTAGAGGGTTTTGGTTTTGTTTTCAATGCATTCATCAGCACTTGGAATCGAAATTATCCCCTGAATTATATGTGCTTTATTATTGAACGAGAAGAATTTGGTTTGGTTTGGTTTGGTTTTCATGTACTTGTGCGTTTGCCAGTCTCATTTTTTTCTTTGAATGTTGGTTCATTGCTGTTGTAAACCACCTTATCCATGTTTCTGCCATTTGCTTTGTGATTTTTAATCGTCCGGATGTTGGAAAGAGCAATTTAAAAATTAATGCCGATACGAGTAATATAATTTTTTTTTTTATCAAAGGAGAACATTTCGTTAAATTAAATTAAGGTACAATACATTCTCAGCCCGTAGGCATTATATTTCAATAGAGCCTCAATACAAGTTGGGGTTCCCCACAAAAGAACAAAAGATTGCTATTGCAAAAGGTGCTAGAGTAATCCTGTTGAAAGGTGCTCCTTAGACGAGCTAATTTGTCCGCACACTATTTTCCCTCCTGGTAGGTGTGCTTGATAGAAGTTGAATCGAATTTAGTCGACACCCACCTCCAATCATTCACAAGGGTAGAGAGGAAAATGTTGTTAGCTTGATCATTTGAAATTATTTTAACAACAATGCTAGCATCGCTTTCCAATTCAATGTTAGTTTCAAAATTTGAGCCAAGGTTAATCCATCCCTAATTGCCATAGTTCAGCTTCCACGCTTATGACCGAGGGGATGTGATGATATGAGCCATTGGTCCATTTGCCCTTGTCATTTCTTATTGTCGTGCCTGCGCCTCCTTTACCGGGGTTGCCAATGGATGAGCCATCGGTATTTATCTTGAAAAACCCAGGCTTTGGAGGCTGCCAATGAACAAGAAGTTGGGAGAGGCCCGCCAGTTAGTCTTCCAACAAGGGCGAAGAACTCTCCAGCTTTGCTCACGATTTTTTATACCAGATTCTGTTGACGGTGGCTAATTTTGAAGATGACAGCGCTGCGCAGTAACCGAAGGAAGAAACATACATCAAGTACTAGGGGATTCGATGGTTGTTGTGGAAGCTTTTATCTTCCACGTTTGCACGCAGCCAATCGTTCCATGAGAGAGCAGCATGCGTGGGAAAGGGGCTGTTACCATTTAAATTTAACCAGCATTCTTTGCTAACAGCAATACAGTACAGTGTTTGAACAAGTAGTCGAGTGTTTCAGGGGAGCTGGAACCAAAGGGACAGCAGTTGTTAAGTTGGGGACCACGCTTGTCTAGGAAGGTTGTCACAAAAAATTATATTGAATCACGACTTCTTGTAATTTAGGTGACAATGATATATTGTTAAATGTCATTCATTACTTGTAATGTTAGAAGTGCTCTAGTATTACAACCAATGTTACAAAAACTTACAAGGTCATACTCTATAGTTAAAACAAATAAAATTCAAATATATTTGGTATTATATTTAGCTTTCACGTGAATTAATTTAATTATTTAATTAATTTAATTTGATAGTTAAATATTAAACACATTGTATATACAAAATTATTGTACACAAATAGAGAACATAGATAAAATTAATATATGAATATGATTTATACAAAATATTAATTATATATTTTATTGAAATTATTAATATAAACAATTATAATAATAATTTCAGACAAAATATAAAAAGACATGAAAAGTAATTTTTTTTTAAAAGAATATAATCTTTTTCCTAACATTCCATTCGTTTCACTAATAATAAGGTAATAATACCGACGATATTTTTTGATATATGACAACAAAGAAAATAAAATGAAAAAAATCCATTAGTGTGCTAGGGTTACCAAGAAAAAGAAAAAAAAATCTAGTAGTCGTTTTCAAAAACTCTTTAAAAATTTCAAAAAACTGTTTGTTCTTCGACTGGGTGGATTACGTAGAAACCAAAACGTTATTTCTGCAACTTGAAATCAACATCTCTGAAAAGAATTTTATCAACAACACTATCCATCGTTTTTCAATTTTTGAAAGGTATATTTTTCAACCCTTGTTTCAACTCGATTTGCTCCTCATACATGAATTCTTAATTGACAATCATCAAAATATTTTTTCCGTTGTGCCACGAGACGTACCAGTGATCCAACACAAGAAAAACAAAGGGTGCTAAGATGCAAGGATCTCTTCAAAAAGCATCCTAAGTATGAGTTTAGTGTTCCCGAAGGAAAGCATAGGTTGACCTCCATGTTTGGGCCACATTATGGTGGGAAAGGCTAGAATTTTACTTGTCACTATACACAATGGAGGCAGAGTTTCATTTGTCGCCTCATCAATTTATCATGAATTTGTTAAATTCTTACTTTTTGGTACCCAGACAAGTAGGGGTAGCTCATGGTGACTGATAATTGGGTTCATGATCAAACAGGAACAAAGAAGTATAAGGCCTAATGTGGCATTGTTTCGAAGATATGTATACTCTTCAAAAAAAAAAATTGGGGGTATTATTCGAATTTAGTGTCCTTAATGTAATATTTTTGTCTAAATATATATATATTTTTTGAACAATTTAATTTAATAAAATATTCATTAATTATATTAATACCCTTCATATTTTTTTTAATAATAATATTCTTCATATATTACCCTCAATATTTTTATACGCAAAGCAAAATGGAAAAAAAATATTGATTCATTGATTATCTAATATTTAATCAATATTAAACAATATTACATAATCGAATCGTAATACAAAAAGATAGCTTGTATTAAAAGATTAACCTAAACATATCTTTATACTAATAAAAAATGAACAAATCAATTGAAAAACTATTATGTCATCTATCAAATCCAATTAAAAAAATATTTTCTTTAGCATCAAAGCAAATAATTCTTAAAAAAAAAAAAGACATAAATGTAACTTACTAAACTGTTAATACATCAAATAAGAGCCAAATAGAATAGATTTTAAATTAATTTATGAATCTATTCAATTGTGATATTACATATCTTAATCTTGATTGAATGATAAATTATATATTTATAATTAATATATTTTGACATAAGTAAAAATCAGATTGAATGAAAACCTTGCTGCAAAGCTTGATGAGGATGGCCTATGATGAAATTTATTTTTAGGGAGATGGGTGACAAAAATTCTTAAATAACAGACGCCAACCAGTATTTGCAAAAACTAAATCATTTCTTTCTTATATAAGATTATTAGCATGGCATAGATTGGACCAAGTAAATCTAGGGCCCTTAAAGCCAAGGTCCATCTCGTCACACTCATTCAGAACATCATGAAGTTCACGCATTCTGCTAAGAGAGGCCCGGCCTCCCACCCTTTTTATCCTCGCTAAACAGAATATCATTGAAAACCCCTGCCATTAGCCAAAACAGGTTATGGCTATGGGCAATGATTTTAAGGTTGTTCTAGAGATGGTGAAATTCAAAACAAGGACTAGTATAAATAGCAGATAAAAGCCACGAGGAGTTAGAATAGCGTACCTTAAGAAAAGCATGAATCCCTTGTTCAATGTCGAACAAATCCTCAATAATGACGTCATTAGATTTCCAACGAAGCCATAAGACGCCATAACGCCCAATGGCATCAGTATCCAATACAGGCTGCAACCGATTTCAGGTAAGTTTCCGGAAGCTCATAAATTTGGAGTCCATTCTCTTAAAGATAAGGAACCTATCTCCGGTAAACCAAGGACCTTCGTCTATGACAAACCCGTGGTCTTCCTTGTTCTCGAGCTTTACAAGAAAATAGTCTTGACCCAATTTTCATGTCTCCCCAAATTTACAACTCTTTGGAAAAATAATGTCACTTGAGGTAAAATGTACTACACCACTTTAATATTCACTAAACTCTTATGAAAGATTAAACACCATTTTTGGTCCATTACAAGTTGCAACACTACCAAGCAGTTTAATCTAAAAGGCTACGTTACTCAATACTTTGGTGTTAGACACTAGTGTCAAATACAGACATTTTAAAAGGAAATAAAAAAGAAAATAGATCAATCTACAACTAAAAAGTAACTCAGCTGAGTGTCGAATATAGACACTTCAAAAGGAAATGAAAAGAATAGATTAATCTACAAGAAAAGTCAGCTGCAAGAAAAAGGTGTGAAAATGGAAACTCATTTTTATCAAACCACTCCTGCCGAAGTAGACCCCTACTAACATCATTATGTAGTTGGAGCCTAGCTTGAAAGATTTTTCACTACAATGACCTGGAAGCCATGTCCCGTAACATGCAGCATATTATTACCAGAATTTTTCAGATACAAAATGATTGGACTAAGCATGCTCCAAGTTTTCTCCAACAATAGCAGTTGGAAGGCTGTCTTGAACTTTTTGAATCTTAACCCTTTTTGTCCTGCAGGAAAGGAGAAGAAATAATGATTATGAAACTAGCAATATACTTATTGAGAAACATAAACAACCTAAAAGTTGTCCATTTTACAACTATGCAATTCAACCAATGGTAATTGGATCGATGTAAACCAAGCACACCTACCACCAATAGGAGGAACTATTCCGAGTACACAATTGGAATTCCCTACTAACTATTGATGGATGGACGATCCCTTGATTTGGCTACATTGATGTAAACAATACTTTGAAAACCAATACACCAATAAGGCAGACAATGTAATCTTGATAGCTTTAAAACATGTTGAGACAGGAACTTCAATATTACCAAATGAAATTGGAAGAGCATATGATGAACTAATTAAAGTTTCGCAATGACTCCCTTAATTTGGCTAGTTTGAAAAACAAAAACTTCAAAGATCTATCAACAGTGATTTCAAGAAAAATTGGCATAGGCAAGTCACTATATTCAACAAGAACATGTAGGGTTAGTCATGGCTAAACTAGGTGATTCCATTAAATTGGATGTTCAAATGCACAAACCCCTTAACTTAGCCACAAATGGGCCCCACTAGCCTTTGAATAGAAGCAAGAAATGCTATATGTCAAAAATAATCAGAGAAACTAGGCAAAGTACAAAAGGCTTATGCTATGGCAAGGTACAAATGCTATTATTGTGATAATAGCTAGAGCCATTTTCACCTATATTGGCAGGTACAACATAATTTGGGCAATATGAGCAAATCTACCTATACACACTAGTACAACGAATACTGACCAAAATTTATACCAAAACAAAACAGTAAACTTTGCTGTTCCAGTTTACTACCAGAACAAGGCATTCCAATCAATACAGGCAATACTGATACAAAATTGACTCTCATAGTTTAAGACTCTTAGAACAGAATGTGTTTGGTAAGACTTCAGTTTGATATTCTTTTTGTACTCTCTATTTAAAAAGACCTATGGAATAATAAAAGGCAAGCAAATTTTCTAATAAAAACCTGAGATCTAGGTATCTAACAAGTCCTAAAATTTCAATCTCCTTTTTGACGCAAGTCATTCAAAATGTCATAAAAGAAAAGCAATTGATTTTGGCTTTCCCACAAAATCACCTGATGCCACAAGTGCAAATTTACAATTTAACAATTGCAATATTACAACTACACTTTCTAATTTGATTCAGGAAAGGCCAAAAGTTGGAAAATCTCAAGGAATATTATTTCACAATTAACTTTTGACTATTTATCAACAAGATTTCCAAGGAATTGGTAAATGAAAAAACCCTAAGTATAGTTACCTTATAGAAGAGATGTATTTCTCCACATCTGGTTTCTGTTCAATTTCATAGACAAACCATTTCTCACTAGGTGCAACTGGATCTAAGGTTCCAATATCTGTTTATTAAAACATATGACTTAGAAACTTCCAAACTCATATGGTTGGAAACACATTAAAGTAATGCATTAAACCCTAACCTTGCAGCAATATATAGTTTTCATTGGTATACCCTCTCAATTTCCAGAAAGCACGACCACTAACATCCAATAAAATAGGTGCCGTTCTAACAGCATCAGATCTGTGTCTCTCTGCAACAATTACAAAGGAAAGTCAGCTGTTCAGACTTTAGAGTCCAAAGTATATGCATGCCAAAACAACTATTGAGAAGCAATTTAATGCAAGAATCGCAAATGGAATAATCCAGGTTCACTTTTAATTACCAACATACCAGCTTCATATTATAGATACAAATAAATTGCACATACAAAGGTCAAGCGTCTTCAACTTGATCCCAAAAACAAAAACTTATGTCTTAATGCATGATACCAACTAGTTCAGCTTTGTAAAAGTGAAAGATGAAAATGACATTTCTATTTGTTTATAGCAGAAAATTCTAGTGCATAATTAGAATTTAGAATGCTATTATCTAATTGTTTCTGAGATTCATTAGCTTTTCAAATATGGTACTAGTGATTATTTGATATCCAAAAGCAATAGAAAAGGGAATGTGTTCATTATCCTTAAATACACAATAAATATTCCCCATCTATCTCCGAACATGTTTGTGTTGGGTGGGAGAAGAGGATTGCATGGTTAATTTGCAACATAAATGAGTTTTATGCACATTTTTCAAATAATTGCTTGAACAATAGAAATAATAAATAGAGAACATACTCCTTGGTAACATTCGAATTGCCTGGAGCACATCTTCATGAACTTGAATTACTTCTCTTTTTATTTGTCCAACAAGAGCCTCATGCTCAGAAACTGACAGAGAAGCACCACTTTTTTCAATAATAGCTTTGGCAACCTCATCTTGTATTTTCTGCCTTAATTGTCTTTCCTGTAGTAAGTTAAAAAGTCAGTTTGCATGCAGATGCTTAAGATCACTACGATTTGAAAAAAGAGAGTAAAATTATACACATTACCTTATCCCTTGCAACAAGAATCTTTTCTTTTGCTACCTTCTCGCTATCAACAAACTCAGAATTTTGCTTGTCAATCCAATTCCTCAATGTTCTGAAAATTTACAGAAGAAATGAAAAGAAAAGAATCCTAATGTACAACAGATATTTATTAAAGTATTTTTTTTTTTAAAAAGGAAGAGTTCTAATCTATAAATATCAGGCCTTGGCTTCTTTCCTGTTACTTACATTGTGCAAAGGGCTTCATCACATAAAATGTTTAAGAGTTTAAGCTTTATAGAACTGTCTAGCATATTATAGGCATCCACACCACCATCATAAATATCAGAAGAAACTTCTTTGAGTGCACATTGGGATTCAGAAACACATTGGCCAAGAGCTCGAAACCATGAACCATTGTCACTTGCTTTGAAGGGCGGAAACCTGAACAGCCAATACAGCATAAAATTATAATTCAATCTAAGAAAGAAGGTAAAATTCAGCAGTGGGGACATTTATTTATACTTCTTCCCCATATCTTTTTGTATTAGAGACAACAATTGTATATGGATTTGGACTACTGGAGAGTACTGTAATCGGCATCTCCCACGTCCACGTATTATTTCTCTGATCACAGATTCTGCTTGCCCTTTCTTCATATCAAGAACCTATGGCGTACCAAACAAAAGAATAACCAAAAATAATTACTAAATTAATAACCAAAAATAATTACTAAATTAAGTAATTCTGGGCAGATGAAACAAAAACAAATGATTACACTTGTCCTTTAATTAAACAATAAGTACATTCAACCAAAAAGTACGTCCCAATGTAAGAAAATAAAGAATTTCAACATAAAGAAGAGAAACACCTATTTTCCAAGGTACGGGAAGAACAATATGCTTTGCTGTACTTGTCTTGTGAAAGGACTAAGGATGTATAAAACAAATCAGAATTCCATGACTCAAAATCCAAATTACAGAAAGAAATTTCATCATAACAAGGTCTTTATAATCAAATAGTTTTATATTATTCAACTATTTAAAAAGTTAAGATTTAAGATGATGCATTTAAGATTGAATGTTAGGTTTCTTTTATAACTATATAAACCAAAAAAACATAATCCCAAACTATCTTACATACCATTCCGAAAGCTGCACAAAACTCTAGGAACTGTAATGCATGACCAACATCTTTGGGAGGTAAATCAATGCCAGAAACAGTTATTAAGCTGGAGCCCTGAGGCAATTGAACGTCTATGTCAAGTTTTTTGTCTCTGCAAGGCTTTATAACTGGCTGGAGCTTGCCACTGCTGTTATCATTCCTGCAACCATTTGAACCACCAGAATCCTCACTTTTTACACCACTTTTTCTTTTTAACAGGAAATATAGTGTTAGTTTCAAGAACCTGCCTTTTAAGATTCTTTTCCGAAGCCACAGATTTTTCTTTTGACTTCATTTTTTTCCTAGACTCCTCATCAGAAGTTGTGGACTCTGTTTTCTTAGAGATATCCTCCAAAGCTTTTGCTCCATTTAAAACTCCTCTCTTGTTTTTTGCACATTTAACTTCTTTTCCTTTGCTGAGACTGGAATGATCACCAATTTGCACTTCTTTATTCAAGTTTTTTTCATCTGACAGACAATAATTTCCCTTCACTGTTTTCTTTGAAGGTTCCTTCAAGGTTTTAGGCTTTTTTAGACCAGTTTTGTTCAAAGAAGCATCATGATCCCCATTAGCATTACACAATTCCTTCAATTCCTGACGTTTCATCTTCTTAGATTTATTTTCATCAGGAAATGATGTCAGATTCTCAGAACCAACTTTGGAATCACAGTCTCCTTCAAAAGAATTTTCCTTCCCAAGCATCTTTGGTGAAGTGGCCATAAACTCCTGTAAACATCAGAGACAAATCCATCACCCAAAAACTGTGACAAACCAACAGCTTATTAGCATTAGGAAGAAAAATGAAAGCAAACCTTTGCTTGCTTGTTTGACAAAACACCTTCATCTTTTATAAACTTTTCATATCCAAAATTTTCAGGTCCTTTAGCTTGAAGCAATTCTGAAACAGAAGAGAACCCAGTTTTCTTGGCCATGTGCACTAGTATACCAGTAGGATTGTGACCCTTTTTCTTCCTAAAAAAATACAGTACCCAGTTAAGACTTGGTCAACAATCAGCAACTACAATTCGGATATTCTTACAATCAGCAAATACAATTGTGATCATTCTTACATGCAGCAACTACAATTGCAAATGTCTCTGCACTTGGGACATTTCCAATCAATTAACATTGAGACTTCTTCTGCCTTCTCTCCATATCTATCCAATATCAACCCAACAAAAATAAAACTTTGTAAGTTAACAGCCTTATCCAATTAAATAGTTCAAAAACTAAAACGTTAGAATGAAGTAACAACCTGTTCAATAGACATTTATGACAATACTTAATGGTACATTGCTTGTCCTTTTTCAAGTTCTTGCACGGAGCCAAGAAATCCATTGTTTTTTGCCGGCACTTCAGCATTTGATCCCAAGGCCAAAAAAAACGTCAGGGAAAATTAAATTTAAAAGCTAAAAGCAGAGAATTTAAAATTTTAAAAAGAAAGTTCCAACCCAATTTTAATCTAATATTTCTATACAATCCAATCCCTCATTATACATGATTTATCAATCTTGTAAATATCTAACAAATATAAGTATATAAGAAAAAACTTGAAAGAAATTAAGCACGCCCATGTCCAAAACATACGATTCCAGGGCTCAACCACTCAAGTTAAAGTTACAAAAGCCGAATGATAAAAACAAGTCTGAATAATCCAATACCATATATGACGAAAAAACAGAAACATGAGTGTTTTCCAATCAACTAAACAGAACCAAAAGCAGTATAAAACCAACATATACCAGTGGATACAATATCACTTATACTAAAAACAAATAACTAAAAACAACTCCATGTAATCAATTAGAAGTGAAATATAAAAGGAAAAAAAAGAGAAAAAAAAAACCTGGTGGCAATTTTTTCCATTTTCAGAATCATAAATTCTTCGCCCTACGACGCGAATTCCATTTCCCTTTGTTTGATTCACCTCTTCAATTTCGGAAGCAGAAGTTGAAACAATAGCCATTTGCCTAGTTCTCTTTTCTTCTCTCAAATTCTCAACCAAATGAAGCCTTTTGGGGTATATGTTTTATCGGACGTTTTCAACTTTAGAATTGGTTTTCAGTTTCCCGCTTCTCTTGTAGTAGCGGGAAGCAGATTTGAAAGAACAAACTATAAAATTTTTCACTTAAAACAGGAAGGAAATTCCCGGGAATCCAAATTTTTAAGAGAGTTGGGCGCCAAATCATCTTGCCATTCTAGTAAGAAGTAACCGTGCCCTACTAAGGAAATCCAATGGGCCAACTAAGAGATTTAGATGGCCTTCTCTTCATACCAGACTTGTTTATTTTTCGTTAGCTTTTTTAATTATTTTATTATAGATTTATATCACTAGAATTAGTCATAATCCCTCTCACCTTAAAGATAATACGTTTCAGTACAGTCGAATTCATGTTCTTTTGCATTTACAATAAATTAATGTCAATTGAGCTAAAACTCAATCGATTTTTTTTTTCAATCATGTTTTGAATGCTTTAAAGAAATAAGCGATAAACATAAAAAGTTGAAAATGTTTTGAGTTGTTATTACTAAAAAATATATTAAAAATTATTTTTCGTAATTAGGATATTCATCGTTAACAATAGTTATTTTAATGTACAATGTTTAAAATTAATTTTGAGTTTTTACACGCATATGTTACAGGTCGTGAATCAAAGTTTGTGAATAATACACAAAAAGCATCTTATAAAAGTCAATTAATTAAATGAGACTTATTTTTTGAACTGATTCAATTCGTAAAACATATATAGAAACTCATCTACTTGAAGTCATGATGGTTCAACACTTATGAAAAATTAGGATTTCTATGGTAAATATGGAAACTAATGTTAAAAGAATTTATAAATTCATTAATAATCACAAATTTTAAATTAGTTTAATATTGATCGTCGATGTAAAGTAAATTGTACCAATAAATCTAGAGGAACTCGACTACAAATAGAAATTTTTAAAGTGTAACGAAAGGCAAAAAAAAAAAAAAACATTGTTTGTAAAAAAAGAAGGAAACTCGTAATTGTTTTTTTTATTCAAGACAATATTTATTTCCTTTGGGACACCTCCTATGGAAGTCATGGGATCCATTCAACAAGATTTGGATCGTGATTTTGTTACGTTATTAATTTAATGTAACTGTTTTATTTTTTATTCACCAAAAAAATAATAATAAATTGAATTTTTATAAACATTTTTTTACGTCGATATTGAAATAGCCTTTTTTGACTATATTTTCGACTACTCCACTCATTTCATAAAGTATCACCTTGTGTGTTATTGTTTTTTTGGGCCGTTATGTTATTTCATTACTTCTTTATTTTTTAATTGTTTCGTTTTATTTTCAACGCTTTAGAGTTTTTATTGATAATTCTTAATTTTTAAAAATTAAATTGACTTAAGCGATTTTAAAACAAAAAAAATCACTTAAAACTACACAAATTGTGAAATTAAAATTCTAACGATTTCTAGTATATTAATATAGATTTAATGTTTTTCATTATTTCCTAAACGCACCAGTTTTGCAACTCCAAAATTAGGAAAAGTCTTTTCAGTCTAATATATATACATACACACTTACATTAGAATGAATTGATGAGTAAATTTTGTTCAACATTTTTTTATGTTTTCCACGTTTGTGATTTTACTAATATTTAATTTGTGTTTGGAAATGTTTCTTGATCAACGGTGTTATATAAATAAATTTTAATTTACTATTTAATATTTGAATATTGTATTTTTTAAATTTATTTTTATTTTATTTTAATAATTCAACTATTATAATTCAAATACCAAGGAAAATAAATCTTAATGTCAAAGTTAAAAAGTGATATAATTTTAAATTTAAATCAGCTTAAAAAATAGCATAAAAATAAGTTTAGCTCTTAATGATTATTCACTTTTATCATTTTATCTTTTTTTTTTTTTGTTAGTTTAGTCTTTACTTTTTAAATTTTAGTCAATTTCTTTGCTCTCAAGATAAAAAAAATTGATTGAATTGTTAAAATTTTAATGACATTATCGTGATAACTCCGGTGACATTTTATGCATATTTCACTATTAAGAATAAATTTTCCAAAAGTTTTTATGAACTTTTTAAAATTTTGTTGATTTCTTAAAAATTTATTATATTTTTTTGAATTTGTATAAATTATAAATGGATTGTCACGCGAATAGTCATACTAACACCATTGAATTTTTAATAATTTAATTAACTTTCACTTGACTAGATTTTAAAAATTAAAAGTCAAAGTGCCCATAAAATCAAAATCAAAATAACAAAATGAATAAATATTAGAGACTAAATTTATAATTATGCCTTGAAATAATAGATTTATCACAATAAATCATATAAATATCACGATCATCGACAGAGACATATCTGATATGTTAGGGAAGAACACTTTCCATACAAAATCCACGAACAAAAGCATGCACGTGAACACTGAGAGAGCTGGCAGCCATTTTTTATTGTATAAAAGACAAGAAACAAAACACAACAACATCATCATCGACATTAACTACAACGAAATCCCAAAGGAAAACAAACTACCATAAGAGAGTTTTTGAAATCTGTCTAATCATAGCTACATATTTGCTCTCATTTTCACACATTCAATCTGTTCTTCCAAAAAGGAGGAAAAAAAAAACCTTTTTGATTGAGATATTGTAGAATCTCAACAAGCCCACCAGTATGTTATATTTAGCCATCTTTATATGTCTCTAAAACGAGGGGAAACAGAAGATACTTTTCCTTCTCGATTTGTGTTTGTTTCTCTGCTTTTTTCTCGCACATGATAAGCATCCTGCAGGTTGTCTAATTTTTTCATCCTTTTTTGTTTCTTCATTCTCTCTAGTTTCTTTCACTTGAACCTGCACTCCAACATTTCAATCCTCATATCAATATCATACTTGGTTTAAGTGGTTCAGTCGTTTTATTCCAATCTAAAATTGTTGAGTTACTGAATTGAAATCTCTTGAAATATTTGTTGTTGAAATCAAATTAATACTTACTTGATGATGGAGATTACAAGGGATCTGGATATGAGTTCAGACACTGAACCCCAAGTGTTGCACCAAAGTATGTTTTACATCCACCAACATGATATATATATATATATGTTCTATAAGATCGATTTCTTCAGTCTTATAAAGGGTTAAGAACTGAAATGTACCCACAATGTCTATCAATGGCATTTATAAATGTAAGAACTTGATTCTAGACGTGTCATGTTCAGAAACTTTTAACGTATAAAGTAACTAGAACAATATATAGAATGATTCGATGGTGGGAAGTTCAATGATGCACAAATCCTTTACCTGGAACCCTGCCATTATCATCGAGAGACCCAAAGAATCAAAAGAAATGCAAGAACAAAAAGTGGAGAAAGCGTTTTTGGTTGATCCACATAAAAACAAAGAGAAGGAAGAAAAAGAAAGGCCAGCATGATTCAAAGTAGGGAAAGAAAAAGATTTTCTTTGGATTTGATGACTTGGTTTTGCTTATTTTGTTTGAAGTTCCTTGTGTTCTGCCATTTAAAAGACTGCCGGGAGAAATGGAACGCAAATCCAAGTCCAATTGTGTGGTGGAAAAATCAGGCTGGTTGAGAGCTTTTATTTTGTGTTGCATACACCAATTGGATGGCGTGTACTTATAATCTTGGAGGGACCAAATAAAGATATTCTTAGTTCCCCACTTTGGAAGGTCACAATTCAATTATTTTTGTAGGATAACAGGCTAGTTGGAGTGGAAGGGCAAAGCATTTTAAACCTTTGGGAAGCTTATTGTGTGCCCACAAAAGCCTGAAGGACCAAATAATCTTACAGTCCCCCACAGTGTAACTATATCACTGTTCAGATAATCAAGCAATCTTGAAAACATACCACAGTAAGGTACGGAACATGTAAGGACAAAGCAAAGCAGCTTTATGAAACCCAATTTGGATACTAGAAGAAGCAGAATTGCATGCATTCCATGGATATTTTTCAGCTTTCCTAGTCTTCTTGTGTGATAAGTACTTGGAAAATTTGTAAGCCTGTAAGCAAGCACGCTGATGGGTGTGAATCATTGCACTGGCTCTATGTTCTGTAACTCTTTTGAAGACTAATGAGTTATTATTTTATTTTTTTGGTTGTCCTTCGATTTCTCAGAAAGGGAAAAATCGAAAATGAAAACATAAGCTAAAAGAAATGAACTCTAACTGAACACTCAGAGAAATGGCATGAAAATATAAGGTAAATGAAATGAACTCTAAGTGAACTTTCATATTTCTCAAACAAAGCACATGATATATGTGTACTTGAATTTCCTCCATGGGGAAGAACGTACCTGTTCATTAGCTTTTGATTTCGTGTTAGAATCAGTTGAATCTCCAGTTTCCGTCCCGCATCGCTTCAATGCTCTCTCTATGATTGGAGAGGTTGAAGCAGGGCTAAGACTGCCTGAACTAAGATCAGGTGGTGCGCTTTGAATTCCCACATCTCGAGTCAAGCTCCCAGCTTTCCTTTCTGCAAACCGATGAAATAATAACTCCAGAATAAGCTCTTTCAGGTGAAGGGGAAAAAAGCATGGAGGAAATATAATGAGCCTTTCAGATTCAGACACTGACCTGGAAACTGATCTATGTCTTGTGAAACTGTCCTGGACGACTTTGTTTGGATATGACATGATGAATGGGAGTAAACGAGAGGAGCAGACATGGTGATTCGGTTTGTTAAGTTTCGAAACGACCTTCCACTCAGTGTTCTTGCAGATAAACATTCCATTGGAACCTCCCCTGAAAGAGGGTTGCAAATGTACTTCTCTGCTTCATTCCACTTAGAGTTCAAAGCAAACCCCTCTGATGACAAGCATTCCCAACTACTGTACACTGTTCTTGCCTGCAATGCTGCAAAAGCCCAAACAAAAAAGTAAAGAAAAAACCCAGTTGATTTTGAACTGTTCAAAAAGCAAAGAGCTATGATTCAGCAGTTACCTTTAAGAGCTGTTGTAAAGGAGTATGTTGAAGGGTCAATCTCATCTTTAAAAACCAGGGGAAAGATTTAGAGGAAAAGTGGACGCAAAACCAAGCTTTGCATGAAAGGGAATAAGAGAGGTACCTTTCAAACAATATCCAGGAGATGAAGCAGTGCTATAAATGGTTATATTTGATCTAAAAGACCTTGAATCTTCTCCAAAACCTCTGATATATGATGCTGAATATCTTCTAGAAGCAGTGTTTTCTCGGCTAACTCGAGCCTTGACACCCCATTCCCTCAAACTAAGCTCCGGTTCATCGTATCGTCTTGAACTACAAGAAGATTGTTCCATGGCAGATGCCATGAATGAGCTATAATCTGGAATTGAAGAGTTTTACAATTTGTTTTGGTTGTAAATTTCAAAATCTGTGGCTGCCATTTCAGCAGATGGCTGCTTGGAATCTTTTACCATACTTTGAATTGTAAAAGCAACCTTTTTGTTGAGCTCTAATTGGAACTTAAAAGACCGCTTTAAAGTGTCTTCTTCTTCCTTTACCCATGCCCCATAAAATACATTAAGGTGGTTATTTTGATAGTCATATGCTAAAACCATTTTACTTATAACGCAAAAAAAGTAGAAAAGAACACTGCACAGCAAAAGTGAAACAAAAATGGTACTGATAGTCTCGTGCCAAGCTTAGATTCCTACGTTACTGCCTTTTTTTTATCACCTGCCAGGTTATAAACAGTCATTAGTTACTATTGATTTCCATGTTGTAGCCATGAGAATAAAATAAATGATAATGAAATTGTTTAGTGTTTTCGATGCCTAAAGTTGCATATTTATATGATATGATTATTATTATTGATGTGATATTTTAGATAGGTTTCATGCACTCTAGACTTAACACGTGTTTGGGCGACGGGGATTCGCCTATGTAGTGACAAGTGAACTCACATTGAACAATCCCGTATGCGATTTCTCGTGTGATCTCATGGGAAGGTGTTGCGAACCCTTAATATTACGCTTAATATGTGAGCTCGATATGCGAACCGTGTGAAATTCAATCCGAACCCATTCGTGTTGTGGGTCGATAATAGTGAGTATCATAATAGAAATCATGATTGAAAAATGACAATTAAAAATATAAAATTGGAAGATGTACAATTAACTATCTAAGAGTTTATTTAAATTGAATAATAAAATATGTTTTAAATTTGTATAAAGTTATAATTAAAAATTCTATTTATATTAAAATTTAAATGTATAAAAATTACTTATATTAATTAAATAAATAATTATAATATTAAAATTAGTATATATTAAATATTAATTAAAGTCAATGTTGTATTATAATAATAATAAAATTGAGGGGTATTGGCTAACAAGATTTTATAGGGGTATGGGCTTCTCTTCTGCCTTGCAAGCAGAACTTTCGGCAGTGGTAGATGGCCTTCAAGTTGCATGGAGCAGTTCAGACGTCTCATTGTGGAGCTTGTTAGTTAGCAGGCTGTTAACCTTCTTAACTTTGCTGAAGCTAAGAACAGCAGCCTGATGTTGGTGCATGCAATTACCAAGAGAGAGGAGTTGGAAAATTTAGATACAGCAAAGCAAATAAAGTTGTTGATAATCTAGTCAAGAAAGAATTGTAAGCATCACTTGCTCTTCAAGTTATCAAAGATATCCTTGACGAGCTAAGTGACTTAATTGCTCATGATCAAGATGGTGCTCTTTCCTGGCACACAGTTTATACTTAGTTCTTGTAAGTGACGTTCATTCAAAAAAATAAAAATAAAAGCGGGGCAAAATAAGAATTGGAGTCCCGAGCATCAGTGTAGTGAAAATTTTGACCAGAACACAAGAGGCTCCAATGCATCCGAAGGGCACTTTAGACTAGCAACAATTGTCGAATTATGTTATTTAATTAATTTTAAGTTTTTTTTTTTAATATACTGGTGTGATTACATGGTAGTATCTGTTCATACTTTTTTAACCCTTTGACAACGCACAAACACCTTGCACACATAGGCACTCGAACCCGGGACTCTTAGGATTAACATCATCCTCTTTTCCACTGGAGTCACTTGTTAGGTTCAAGTTTTTTTTTTTAATTTAAGTATACATTTAGTGTTGTGCATGAATACTTTAGAGAAAATGATTAATTTAAATAATACAGGAATATGTTATGGAAATGTGTCACCGAGTATGCTTAATCCCTTAAAATGAAATTTTTTTCATAGGTAAACTATAAAAATAATCACTTTTTTTTGTCTCAGGTTACATTTTAGTCACTTATGTTTGAAATGTTACGTTTTAATCACTTATGCTAGTATTTTGTTACGAAGTGGTCACTATGCCATTAAGTTCCGTTATCTCCCTAACGGTAATCTTACGTGACAGTCCGACTAGATTTTAAGTGCCAACTTAAATTTCCAAATGGAATGAGAATAAATCTTTAATTAAACAAATTTAATTAATTAAAATTTTTAAACCCTAAACCTTAACTGAAAAAATCCTAAATCCATTTCCACACACCTCTCTTCTTCATCTTCATCTTCTTCATTTTTTATTCCAATATCTTTAGTTACAAAATTGCCTCAAAGTTTGAATCTTTAAAATCCATTAACCCAAAGATTCAAAGATTCAAAGATTCAATATATTTTTCCTGTTAAGTTTTTTTAGGTTAATAGGTTTCAAATATTCAAAATTTGAGATAGATTTGTAATTAAAGATATTGAAATTAAAAGGGAAGAAGATGAAGATGAAGATGAAGAAGACAAGTGTGTGGAAATGGGTTTAGGATTTTTTTCAGCTAAGATTTAGGTTTAAAAATTTTAATTAATTAAATTTATTTAATTAAAAATCTATTCTGATCCCATTTGAAAATTGAAGTTGGCACTTAAAATCTAGTTGGACTGCTATGTAAGATTACCGTTAGGGAGATAACGGAACTTAACGGGAGAGTGATCATTTTGTAACAAAATAATAACATAAGTGACTAAAACGTAACATTTCAAATATAAGTGACTAAAATGTAATCTAAGGCAAACAAAAGTGACTATTTTTATAGTTTACCCATTTTCATTTATATCTTTTATAATTTATAAAATTTTAAATTAGTAATAATAAAACTTCACTTTGACCCTCTTAAAATAATAAAAAAATTATTTAATCTTTTAAATTTTATTAAAATTATATAACTACATTTTTATTATAATAAAAATATATAATTTAATTTCAATCCTTACATCACTATTCCTAAGATGATTTTCAAGAAAGAATAAAAGAATCTTGATAAGGTCGTCCACATGCAAACCATTTTGAATTACTCTTTGTACCAAGTACAAAAGGCACCGGACTCGTGCATTTTGCCCCCACTTATTTACAATAAGAACGACTGTTGCAAAGTGGAGCAGGCCATTACGTTGCCTTTTGTTGTATTGCTGGAAATAGGTAGGCAAGTAGGTTTAATCTGCTGCCTCATGCACACTATAACATGGATTTTGATGTTGATTTAGCTCCAACTTTAGTTAAACATCACTTTTTCTGAATTACAGAATGAGTTTTAAGATTAATCCAAAAAACACTTTTTCGAACCAAAATTAAATGATACTTTTTTACTCTCATCAAAATCAGATTGAAATTTCAGACTGCCTGAGTCAGAAACTCCAAATGTATTTCTTCTTTGCTTTTTACATTTCACTTGAGCTATATTCAAGAGGTCAAGAATTTAAAAACTGAATCTAATTATCTTCGAGTTTTTTCTTTATCCTTAAACTACGAGTTCTATTTTTTATTTATTAAAATTTCATATATTTGTCTAAAACAAGAGTGCCCCAAAAGCATCTCTCACATGAACAAGAATAAGCAGTTATTAAGGGAAAGCATGGACATTTAATGAAATCTGTTACCTATAAAACAAAGGTGTCAACCTTAACAACTCCAACTCCAACTCCTCTTGCATCTAATCCAATCATAGTCGTGGTCCATAGCATTAACAGAATCAAGGCAAGATATGGTGCTGAATCAACTCTATCATGTGTCCCAAGAAGAATCACAAGTATGGACAACAGGACATGGGCCACTGGGGTCCCTCAAATTCAACAATTCTGAACTTTAGATTTTGGAATTGGTTGGGTGGGTAGAGACTGTAAAAGTAGTCTATTTCTTGGAGTAAATTTTTTTTTTTTTAATAATATGTTGATTGAATTTATTATAAATTAAAATAAAAAAAATATTACAAATGAAATTAAAATACAGTAGAAAAATAATAAAATAAAGAGAAATTAAAAAAAATTAAAAAACGAAACATCAATCCAGCAAAGCAAGTCCGGTGAGCTGCAACAACAGAGATGAGATGAAACACTGGAGAAAGGAAGTAGGAAACAAAACTTCTTGTTTCTATCCACCTACATGCTTAATGATCGAAGTAGGAGTGGTGAGCGAAACCAACAATCTTGCAAGCTGCTTCGCAAAATAAATCTGACTGCATTGGCAAACGAACCACAAAAGGGGATGAAACTACTGAAAGATCACTGATAACAGTAAATCAAAGTCGAGTGTTGTAAAAAAACTATCTACGAACGTAAATCTACCACAAAGGTAGACGAAAACGTGTCATATGGTAGAAGAGTGCCACAAGGTAGAATAAAAATATGCCGTAAGAACAAATAAAAACTAGAAGAAAATCAAAAATAAAAAAATAATATCTGAATATAAAAAATTAAGAGAAAATAATACCGACGCTCGACGACCAGCATTAAAGTTATCATCGCCTATTTAAAGGAGTAAATTATATCGTGAATTACTCTAAAATGATGTTGTTTTTATTTTAATTAATTTTTTTATCAATTTAATTATTTTGATTTCATTAATAGATTGTTGATTGTAACATTTTTTTACTTTAATATAAAGTTAGGATGTCTCTATACTTAATTCATAACACTTTTTTTTTTTTTTTTACTTGTAACATAAGAACTATCAATTATCATCTCCCTCCAACACCCACCATAACAACCATTAGTCCTCATCCTCACTCTCCATCTCTATTGCTTCTCACTTCATTATCTCGCTTTTGCAACATAAAAATTACCTTACACCATTGCTTCTCTAATATAGATTTTCTTTTAAATAAAATTTAAATTTCTAGGTTCCATACAAATCGAGGGATAATAATTTTGAATTATTGGGAATTTAGGGAAAATAAAATTAGCTAAGAAGGATAGCTTTGAGGATACCAAGTAAATAACTTTGTTGATAAAGCAAAAGAATGTTACAAACTTTAATTTTTTGAAAGGCATCAAAAGCAAAAAAAAAAAAAAGATATAAATAAGATACGCAGAAGAACAGTGATTGAGAAATCTTTTATTTTTTCCTTGAATTTCTAATATAGAACAATAAGTAAAAGTTAAATTTACTAATATGGGAACAAAATATATTAATTTGACATAAGGAATGTTATTCAGTTATGGGTTTTGTCTATTTCTGATTAATATTTTGGTAATTTTTATGTTGTAAATAAATTAAAAAAGTTATTTTGGATTAATTAGAGAGAGATTCTTAACTTTAGTAAATAAAAAAATTATCATGTCAGTAATCCGTGATAAAAATAGTGTGACCAATTCAAACAATTATCTTAATAAGAGTTACAAAATTGATAAAAAAAAATTAGAGTGAAAAAGATAAAAACAAGGCTATTTAGAGTGATATACGATGTAATTTACCTTTACTTAAATAATAAATAAATTAATCATTAAATTTTAGATCAAATTGATTTTTTCTATTAAAAAAATTATTTCTATCATAAAAAATTAGCACGTCTGATAGAAAAACCAGATAATTACATGTGGTATGCTACATGTTTCTCTTATTGACGTAGACGTGAACATTTACAACACATATTTTATATTACTTAAAACTAAGTACGAAATATAATTAGATTGTTTGATAAATGTAATTTTCAAATTATAAAAATTTTTATTTTACACTTTATCCTTATTTTTTTAATATTTCAATTTAAACAAAGTGAATATTTAAATGTAAAGTCTTTTAAAAGATAATGTAATTTTAAAATAAAGAAATAAAAAAGAACTAATTAAAAACAATCTCTACTAAATGATATTTAACTGTTTATCTATTTATCATTTTTACAATTTCATAGACAAATTTTATCATGTGATTTTTATTATGAATCATCGATGGTGTTTAAAAAAAGCAAAAATTTAGACAGGAGTTAAAATGATTTTTTTTTTTTTTTTTTTTTTTAAAATTGAGGGTAAAAAGTTATTTTAAACTTTATTTTTTAATTTTTAAATTTATATTTTTTTGTCAAATCACTTCAAAATAAAATAGAAAAATGACTGTTTGTTAACTTTACTATGTAGCAATCCACATGAATGCCACAACAATAAAATTAATAATCGTTAAGTTTTTTTATCTGTTTTAGAGTAAATTGACAAAACAATTCAAGTTCAAGATATAAAAGAAATAAAAAATTAAATGAATGATTAAAATGATTTTTTTGCAAACTTAAAGGGCCAAAAAATCATTATGCTAAAATTATAATGATATTGTGTTACACATAAATCACATTTTCGTTAGAAAAAATTAATTGTTCTTGTTAATTTTTTCAAACATTTTAATTTATTGAAAATATTTTGTCAAAAGAGTTCTTCTATCACTCTTAATTTCAAAATCGAGTAAATTAGGCTCTCTAAAAAATTACCAAAGTAATTTAATTTTTATTAATTTTGAAAATGAGCAACTAATGACAATCAATCACTATGATAATGTTTTTTGTCAATTATACATAATTTTAATTGGTGTAACAATTTTGTTTATATGTTTCGTCAATCTGGTATTGATTCTAAAAAAATTAATAAATTTAGCCTCAATATTTACACATTTAAACATTTGCACAAATGTTGTAGGTTAAATTTGTTAAATTGGGACTATATTGATAAAATGTCTGAACTTTGAGAGCTAAAATTACTATTATACCAATCAAAATTATGTACAATTGACATAAAAAAAACGTAAAATTAATTGTATTTAATTGCTAATTTTCGTAATTGATGAAGATTAAATTACTCAATTTTTTTAAAGGAACCAATTTGCTAATATAAAAATTGAGAGGGACTGTAGAGGTCATTTTACCAAAACATTTCAATTCAGTAATTTGTTGGGTATGTACAAATAAAAGATAACCGTTGGGCCAAGCATTGACTCAGTAAGCCCAAGCAACAGTAACACTAATACATGGCAGAGCGGCAATAGAAGAGAAAGAAGAACCCCCCTCCCAGATTTCCTCTCGACTTAGCCGCTGGAACCAAGAATCCCTCCATTTCCCAGCAGAAAATTCCAGCGATGGGTTACATACAGGAAGCTCGTGAGAATCATGTCAAGAAGAAAGTTGAGGAAGGTAATAAATCACCCTCTGAAATGGAGAAAGAAAAAGAAAAACTTAAACCCAGTTCTCATCTAACCCTTGTTTTTGTTTATGTCGACATTTTTTTCATGAAAGAGGGGAGTTTTGGTCATCATTGTGAGATGGATTAATTTGGGTTTTTTTTTCAGCTTTGAGGAGCAAGATGAAGCAAAAGGCACTAAAAGAATGTGATGAGTTCACTTCGAAATATGCGCAGTGTGCTGTTGGGAAGACTCTTTCTATCGTATGGCAATGTCGTAAACAAGCTAAAGAATTGAATGATTGTCTTCATCAATTGTAAGTTTTGTTCTCTCTCTCTCCCCAAGTTTATACTTTATACACACACACGTATAAATTTTACATAGAGGAAACCTTTGCATAATGCATCTATGAAATTATTTTCTTCATTTTTCATCCTTGTCTCTAAAGTTATTAACGTCCTTTTCTTTTTCTTCGTACTGCGTTTTGTCCCTTGAGCAAGTTTGGTTCAGCAATGTGTCTTTGACTTGCATGTTTGATTGAGAAATGTGGCCGTTGATTGCACGTCTATGTTAACCATCGATTAGGAATGTGGCTTAAAATGTAGTTTAGGGTTATGAAAACAATAGATTCTGAAATGTAGGATTCTAGGATGCAATAATTTTAAAATCCTTGTATGTATGTATGTATGTATGTATATATATATATCCTCTCTACTGACTGAGTTGGTTGATTGTTGTTAACTCCTTTCCCCAAGGAAAGCGTTATTAAGTTGTGCCCAAGTGAAAACCATACTGATGAGAAGTGAAACTTGCCTTAAAATCTAAGGTTCTGCACTTGCTTCCATCTGATAAGCTTGGTAACATAAAATGTTTATCAGTTGGTTATTTTAACCACTAGGATATTATTGCTGATTAATATGATAGGCTTGTTGATATCCGATATTAGTAGATAACAACATCTAGGTAGTTTGAAGTGTAAAGTTCAAGTTTGGCTTAAGTTAGATTGTTCATATTTGTGTGATCTCAAGAGATTTCGCATCTTGGTTCATCAATCAAGCTATTAACGAAGTGAAAAGAAATAGAATAACCTTAATCTCTTATACGATGATATAATTATGAATATTGTTAGAGTGAAGCATTTAACTACAAATAATATGGCTTATTCCCATTTTAGACAAAAATTTGTATCTTCTTTACTTCATTCCTTAAAATCTGCATATTTCATTTAGGGCTTCTCGAGATAACTTTCTCAATATTTTTCCATACATTACTTATTACTCCCCAATTACACTTATAAATGTCATAAAACCTAAGAACTTTTTGTAGTTAGCCTTTGCCTACTTTACATTTGACACATTTATAGCGATGTATCTTTGGCAACCTAGCTTGGACGATAGTTGGGTTACGGTATTACATTGACCCATTATTGTAGCATGGATTTCATTATATTCTTATAATATTGGGACCTTTATTTTCTGAAAAAAGAACTGCATAAAATGGGTTAGAGATGGAACCTGGAGTTGAAAATAAGTTAAACCACCTATAATGAAAAATATGTTCATCGATCTTCTGTACAAAAAGTAGCAGATATTGACTTGAAGGTTTGAAACCATAGCTTAATTTTGATTTTCAAGGACAACGAGATTTAGAATTTAAACTTTATAATGCACAAATATATTGCCCTATAGAAACAAATTGGTTTATGGACATTTTATTGTTTAACTTATTTACAGGTCTAGATTGCTTATACTTTCCTTTATTTATAAATTTATATGAGTAGAACTTCAAGGTAATTATAAATAATGAAAGGACCCCATACTATTCTAGTGGGCTATTGGAATAATCTAATTGGATGGTTTATTCTGATACCCCAGAGCACATTAGATATAAGCATGAATTATAACGCCCATATAAGAGATTAAGTCCCACAAGACCAGCCACCTGAGTTTTAACTTTTTTGGTCTGTGGGTTTCTGCCCAAAAAGCTGTTTGACTATCGATGCTTGGGCCCTGGGCATTGAGTATCCATGCCAATTGTTACTCTTTTTCTACTATGTCTTAAGTGTCTTGTGTAACTTTGTAGTCATTGTCAATATATGGCCCCTAAGTCTAAGTTGCTGCTTGTGGGTGAAATGAGAAACGAAAAGAATAGCCTGATTCCTCAAATCAGTATAGTTGAAAGCAGTTAGGTTTCACATTTGCCATCGTTGTATGGATTCTGGAAAGTCCTGCAGTTAATTTAGAATGATGGTTACTTTGTTTCCTTTTTTTTTTTTTTTCGGTTTCCCTTTTCTTTATTACTTCAAGAACTTGTTGAGAAAATTGAATCAAGGAAACTGCATACACATATATATTTATAATATACGACTGGTGGTTAATTTGAAGATTAACAGACACATGATGCAAATAATGGGAAAGGCTTTGAACTTTAATTTGAAAGAACTCAGTCTCTCCGTTTTTTTGGCAGCACCAATGATGCTGTCTTGGAAGAAATGAAGAAAGAATACATGCTTCAGGAAAATCACAGAGGATCTGCAAGAGTCTAAGCTCATTCCCATTTCCTGTGCTGGCTACAGAGTCTTGCAAACAAGTCTTCAACGTACAACTTATTCGTTTTAATCCATATGGTTGCCTTGGAACTTCCATCTTTTGCAGTGTTATAGGGAAAAATATATATATATATATATGAGAGCCCAATCTCCGATAGTTGCAAATCTTTATGCATTGATTAAATCATATGGATCTATCTGGAATAGCAGTTTGAGATTTTGGGATATCAAAACCGAATGTTTGTTAGAGGAGAGTAGATTAACTTATGCAAGTCTTATTTTCTGTGTTGTTTTCATTTTTATTTTTCATTCCATGCATTGTACATTACTCCTCAAAGGCCATTGTTGTCCATTCAAATCCAATGGAACAGAAATTTGGAATGTTCAATAAATAACATCCGGCCACCAACTAATCGTATTATACTGAAATGGATGATTGGATTCAGAAATAATTAAAATAATGAGTGAAATTTTGAAAGAAATTATAAAAAATGAAAGCTATATTATTGAAGTGGGGGACTAAATTTTAGTCAAAGTTACGATTTAATTTAAAGGTTTAAACATCGAAGGGATAATTGGCAATTGACTTTTGGGGTTTAATCATTTTTAAAAAAATCTCACCGTTTGAAGCGGAGCTTTGAGGATTCTAGACGGTCTTTTTATTTTATTAGAAGAGGACTATAAGCGAGCCAAATTTCAGATAAATAATCTTGAGGTGATTAGTGCGTTAATCATAAAAGGAATTGTGGATTCAAAGTCTATTTTACTCAAGAAGATTTAATGACTTTTGCGCTCCCGAAAATAATGAGAAATTAATTATGTTTATAGATATTGTAATTTAGTGGCAGATCATATGACAAATATTGGTTTTACAAGGTGAACATTTTTACAAATTTTCGAAGTACTTCTGGATAGTGTGTCTATAAAAAGTCTTTTGTGTGCTTAGTAGTTAATTTGATGTAATTCTATTTTTTTTATTCAAATATATATGTATAAATATATGAAAGGGACCTAAAGTTTCAATTTTTGAGTATTCAAATATCTCTTCAATGATGTTCATACTAGGGAGTTATGTCCACAATTGTTCTTTTGTAATTATTCTTCGAAATGTGTTTCTTGCATGGATTGCACTTCTTATCTTTGGTTTTTGTTCTTTAAACGAAAGGTGCAATATTGCAGACTCATTGAATATATATATTGCGTGTTGTCACCATGAAAATATAGAGAAAGGATTGTATAGGGATGCTGCCTCTATTAAATAACGGATACCTCCTTTCATGTGATTCATTATTACCGTCGCATCTTTGTTCCCTATTTCACCATATGATTTGATGAATATTTTCACTTTATCAGTCCCTAAACTTTAAAAATATACAATTTAATCGTTAAAAATTTCAAAACTTTTTTTTTGTCTCTAAATGACATGGTAATTTTTTATAGGTATAATAATAAATTTGGTCATTAATTTTTATATTTTTATCATATTTATCTTAATTTTATGTAAAAATGATAAAGTGTTTTAAAATTATTTTTAAATAAACAAAAAAATTCTGAAAAATATATAATAAATACATAAAATAGGTAAAAAATTTAAAATTATAAATACATGAAGATAATTTTTTTTTTGAAATAACGGAAATCGTTAAAATGAAAAAATAAAAAAACAAAGTCTCATATTCTGTCAGTATTAGCGTCTTTGCCTTTTTAATGTCCATGCCCATCTTTTTTCAATACCAGTCGTTCACTCTTTTAATTTTCCACTTTTAGGCGTTTTATTTCATTCACTCGACTGTTCTATTTCTTTTTGCTTGGATCAGTGCCAAGGAGAAGTTTCTTTTGGGTGTTGTTATTTATTCCGGAAGGTGCTCTAATCTCACCGAAAGCCCCCATCCAACTCGGAAGGTGTAAAACAGTCGACAAAGGCACCAGCAATGTGTGCTAAAGTATTTGGTGGAAGAAATGCCTGATTTATTCATGTGCTTGACCAAATATATAGAGTCGAGCTTACAAAATAAAATATCAAAAAGATAACAAACTGAAATCAAAACTATTTACTGATTTCCAGCAACAACCCAACTAGAAACAATGAAACATAACTCTAGTAAAATTAGGAGACGACCTTGTTTAGTATTGCTTAAAAAAAACATTTTTGAAAGAAAAGCTTTGCTGAACAAGTTGAACCGGTCGAGTGACCTAAACAAATCATTTTAAAAATATTAGTGATCAAATTATAACTTTTTAAATTTAGTGATCAAAATAGATAATCTTGAAAATGTTAGTGAGCAAATTGTAATTTTTTAAAGTTTAATGATCAAAACAGACAATCTTGAAAATATTTGTGAGCAAATTATAACTTTTTAAAGTTTAGTGATCAAAATAGACAATCTTGAAAATATTAGTGACCAAATTGTAACTTTTTAAAGTTTAGTGATGAAAATAGACAATCTTGAAAATATTAACGAAAGTATTCACCAAAAAAAAAAAGAAAAATTAACGAAAGCCGAACCATTGTTTCCATTTTTCTCATTGTTCAAAAGGAAAAAGGAAGCCACTGGAGTAGATATTAGTTTCCATTAGATTCTTTGGCTTCCTTGCCGACAAAAAGAAGAAGAGAGAAATGACTAGGAGGAATTACGTGAGAGAGAACGTTCCTCTCTCACGCTTCGGCGTCTTGGTAGCTCAGCTTGAGTCCATCGTCGCATCCGCATCGCAGAAATCTCCCGACCCTCTCCTTTGCTTTGATCTCCTCTCCGATCTCCTCACTGCTCTCGACGATGAGCCTAAGGTCCTTTTTCCCAGATCCTACCTTTTACTATTTCAGTACACAATTTAATTGTAGAATTCTGTCAGATCGTGTTCCCTTTTAGTTATTAATTCTGTTTGTTTATGTGTGATATTTAGTGAAGTTCATTTCTGTGAAGATTTGATTCGCAATTTCTTATAATGTTCCGCATTTTAATTTGGTAAGAAGCGATCTAGTTCTGGTTTGAAATATTGGTGAGGAGTCACGTTTATCATTCAATAGTTAGCTTTATTATGAAAATGGATTGTGATTATACAGATTAATATAGAGATAAATCACTTGCTTCACTGAATTACTTATTAGGTCCAAGTTCAATGTTAATGTAGTAGAAGGGGTCTGACATTTGGGTTCTAGTGTTTTTTGTTCTTAGATTTTTGTGACTTGAAAATTTATTCTTTTGGAGTGGAGTTTTATTTTATTGACTTGAAAATATTAAATTTCAGGAATCTATCTTGTTGTGGCAAAGAAAATGTGAGGATGCCTTATATTCCCTGCTTATTCTTGGTGCTAAACGTCCTGTGCGACACTTGGCATCGGTAGCAATGGCAAGTATAATATCTAAAGGAGATAGCATTTCAATATACTCAAGGGCCAGTAGTCTCCAAGGATTTCTTTCTGATGGGAAGCGGAGTGAGCCTCAGAGAATTGCTGGTTAGTGAAGCTGCAAGAAACTGTACTGTGCTTAGATCATTCTTTTTAACTAGAAGTGGCAGAATGTCCTCGTAACTACAATATTGCCTTGGTACAAGGATACTTTCAACAAAAACAAATAAGCTAGTATTAGCAATACCTTAGAAATTGAAAAACAATCTTAATACTCAACGGAGGAATAAGTATGTCATTGTTATTTTCATCCCGATTTAATAAGTTAGCAGCCTTTTCTGTTAAAATTCAATGAAGGAATAAGTATGTCATTGTTGTTTCCATCCCCAGTCTAAAACAACCTTTACTGCCAACAATTTTATTATTCTTATTATTTCTTTGAATTAATATAGAGAAACTAGAGGTTTTCTATAAACCTACATTTTCTAGAGCTCGATCTTCTTTCTTACGTCTTTATTCAGCCCTAATTTTATTGATTTCCTGCTATTTTTTCCTAAACCTCATCACTTTCATTATAAGTTAATGTCCATAATCAATAAATTTGGCCCCTTTTTTCTTTTTTGCGGTGGGAAGGCCATAAAATTATCTCATTGGAAGGCTGCTTCTCATAATCTCAAGAGAATTTGTTTTTTCCTCTATAGATATTTATTGACTTTTAGATTGTTTCTTGTGTTATGAGCATTTGATTTAAATTTGTAGGTGCTGCACAATGTTTGGGCAAGTTATATCAACATTTTGGAAGAAGAATAACTTCGGGTTTGCTTGAAACAACTATTATTGCAACAAAACTGATGAAATATCATGAGGTATATTCTTTTGATATGCATTTTTATTTATACAATTTATCAACTGTAAGTCTTAAAATTTATGTGAAAATATTAGAGAAATGATTGAAAGAAGAAAGCAGTGCTGTCAAGGTGCATGCCTAGGTGCAGTGTAAGACAACAAAAGTGCTTCAGACACTTTTGGTCGATCATGTGTACACCTGGTGCACCTAAGCATGCTTTCTGCAGTCGATTAAGTGGAAAAAAATTCTTTTGATTGAAGTCATATTGCATTTATTTTATTTTTGTTTAATTTTTTCCAGTAACTGTACTTTTAACTGTAAAATGAAGGGATAATATCGAACTCTTAATTTCTCATATTTGAGTATTTAACAACATTTTGGACCTTAAGGAAATTCAGCATATTGGCCAAAAAAAGGAAAAAAGAAATTCTGACCTGTTTTCTAAGATAAAAGTGGATCACTCTTTGGGTTTTATTAACAGCATTATATCTTAGGCTTATATATATATGTATATGCACACATGCATGCACATATTGCACCTTATTTCACTCAAGTGTGTGGTTCTTTCTTTAGCACCTCCAGCAATATAAGGGGTCTAGTGCCTTTGAATGTGCATTGCGCCCTTAACGAAACTATGCAAAAAACAAAAGCCCTGATATCAACAATTAGTTAGTTATTTTCTGCTATGGTGCTATCAAGAATTTGGTAGTTGAAAAATTGTTGGTGTTAATTTTATTACTCATTTATGCCTGTGGCTTTAACATGTTTATCTTGAATATTAGGAGTTTGTGAGACAAGAGGCTTTGCTCATGCTTCAGAATGCTTTGGAAGGCTGTGGTGGTAGTGCTGCTGCCTCAGCATATACTGAGGCATTTCGTCTCATTACAAGATTTGGCATTGGAGACAAAGCTTTTGTTGTTAGAATAGCTGCAGCACGTTGTTTGAAGGCTATTGCCAACATAGGGGGACCTGGTCTAGGGGTTGCAGAATTTGATAGTTTAGCTACATATTGCGTCAAGGCAGGTGTTCTTCTTTGTCATCTTCTGCTTGTTGCATTTTCTCTTAAAGTACTTTCTTGATCTCTTATATACCGGGGTTGTTATCTATCTGCTGATTTTACTTCTATTCTCGCTAGGCTCTTGAGGATTCAGTAACTTCTGTTCGGGATGCATTTGCTGAAGCTCTAGGCTCATTAGTTGCTCTTGGAATGAATCCTGAGGCGCAGGTATAGACATGTCAGATTTTGTTTTTTATTTCTTGTTTTCCCTTTTGAGTTTATTTAAACTATCATTATAACTTTTACTAGGTTCAACCAAGGGGAAAAGGCCCTTTTCCTTCACCGAAGAAACTAGAAGGTGGTTTACAAAGGCATCTGGCTTTGCCTTTCACCAAAGGTATGCTCTTGTTTGGTTGGATGTTATTCAGACCTCTATTATTAGTCTAAAATTGTTTATCATGCCAATTTTTATTTAAATAGAGTTTAGTCATGGTTAGCTTCTGATTTAGCACCTTTTGATGCTTGAATAATTTGTGAAGGATAATAACATTTCATGATCTAAAAGTTGGTGCAGTGACTGGGAAAATTTGCGGCCTTTGATGTTCTTGTCTTTTTTTCTTTCTCACAAGCATTTGCTTTGAACTGTCAATGTATTTTCTTCAGTAACATCTTAATTTCTTACTATGAGTCGAGAGAAAACAGAAAAATGGAGAGAAGAAAAAATATGATACTGTCATTAGAAGAAGGAAGATATAGAAGGGAGAAGAAAGAAAGGAAGAAGAGAGATAGAAAAGGGATTAATTTCTGACTATCTCAGCTTGATTATTTCCTCAAGCTTGATGTGACTTTATACTGTAATACAATGTACATAAAAGGGAATCAACTAAATTGCAGCCTACATTAAATCCTACAACTTACATTATTTACATCCTATTATAATTCCTAAATTTACATCTATCATAACACTTACAGCTAGTGGTTCTCGGTCAAAGGAGATTCGTGTTGGCCTTACCTTGTCTTGGGTGTTCTTTTTACAGGTATACTAAATCATTTACTTGCTCCATTTTCCTCTTAAAATGCATATCCTTTTGTCTTGGCTTTTAAAATCACTCAGTTAGTACAAATTAGCTTTTACTATCAAACAAGTAGCTTGCCTAATAATTTCCTATCTTATGGACAAATGATGATGATTTGAATTAATAGTTTATTCTTTGAATTCTTTCTGGCAGGCAATTCATTTGAAGTATCTACATCTAGATATTGAGCTTCAAAATTATGCTTTGAACATTATGGACATGCTTCGTATGGATACATCTTTTGATGCCCATGCAGTGGTAGGTGGTTGAGAAAATTGGATTTTAACATATCTCTAGATTCATTTATTGGGTGACAAATTGGAACAGCAAAGCATCAAAGAATAAGCAAAATCCCATTGAAAAGTGCTAGTGTCTGTTTTACCTTTATTGTTTGATATTCTGATTTCTGATTTTAACATATCTCTAGATTCATTCTGTTTGATATTCTGATTTCTGAATTTGTATTACATTAATGCATATATATCAGAATTAAGTAATGCTTATCTATAGAGGTTCATTTGAGGGAAGTTTATGCATTTTAAAGAAACTGTTGCTATATGTTAACATTTTTCTCATCTGTTGTTTGTGAATTTTTTTAAAAATGTTTATGGGAAATTGCCTGTTCCAAAAAGTCAATGCAGATAATCTGGTGTAACATCTAAGCTTTTGGTAAATTTCAGAAATTTCTAGTGGATTCATGTTCCTTTGTAAAACAAATGTTTTGTGTTTTGTTCTGTAGGAATGGAATATTATTAAAGGTTGAAGCATTGCTAAGTTTTTACTTGTGCTAAGTTTATAAACAGAATTATGATGTGGTATTGTGGTTTCATTCAAAAGCTGAAGAGTTACCTGTTTTACTGAAGGCATGTGTTCTCTATATCCTACGCATTGGTGTAACTGATCAGATGACAGAACCTTCTCAAAGGAGCTTTACGGTCTTCCTTGGAGAGCAGGTATGCTACAGATTCATATTCTGTCTCCAGTCTTTATGAAGTTTCATTTTTAATTTTTTTTTCATTTAATTCAATTAAAATTCTTTTCCCTGTGGTGGGTGTTGTGTGCTGGCGGACACTTGAAGCTTCAATCTCCAGAAGCTAGCCCTTCAATGAAAATTGCTGCTCTGCGTACCCTGTCATATACTTTGAAAACTCTAGGAGAGGTACTCTTGTTAATGCAAAATTTCCTCTTTCTTGTAAGCATTTCCCAAAATATATTTGGTAATAAGTTTCTAATAGATGATTATCTAGTGCACTTATAGGATGAAGTCTCCATGGTGATCATGATGTTTCCATAAATATTGTTTCAAAAGTTGTCAGTTTTAGTCATTCTATGTTCTACGTCATACCGATGATTCAAAGAACATATATATTAAATAAAGTTTGGAGTGTAATTGCATTATGTATTCTTAACATTAGTTAGGTGCTAACACGCTCACATCATTAAGTTCTCTAAGCTTGATACATGTTTTGTCTGTTAAGGAAGGTGAAAAATTTTGAAAAATGAATTTTCCTACTATGAAGCATTGATAGGGTCCATACGGTTATCTTTTTGTTGATATAAAATTGTGGAGATACATGCACATGAAAAAGAAGTAAATGCGTCATTTTTGTTACATAGACTTGACACTTTTGGTTAAAGTAACTTGTGCAATACAAAACATTGCAAACAGGTATGGTATTGTGTCAACTTCCTCAATATGCTAGGAATACAGCATGGTATTTGTAGCCAAAACATCATATTTGGAAGTGTATTGCTTCAATTAGAATTTTTTTTATGTTTCACCAGGAATATTTGACAGTTAGAGATAGCAATCAGGCAGGTAGATGGTTTAGGGATAAATTTTGGCCTTGGCTCTTTTAGGTTTTAGGTTGATTTGGCTTGTATTTTGGGTTCTGATAAGCTTTTTGTTTAAATTTGGCTTGATTGTTTGCTTATTCCACTTTGGGACCAGGCTTTCTACTTGTTTCCCAACTAATGAAACCAATTTAGATTTGATTTGGTTATTTATTTAGTAACTGCTATCATCACGTTGTCTCCCTGAAATTATTATTTGGACTAAGGAAAAAAGATTCCGAATTTAGTGCTCATCTGGATGATGCAGTTTAGCTGTTTAATTCCTCTTATCTATGAACGCTCATGCAGTTTCTAGCTTTGTCACTCAATAGGTCATTATGACCAGGCTTGGAAGTTTTCTTGAGCTATGTTTATTTAATCTGCCCCTTTTAGGTTGCTTATGGTAATTTTAAGGGAAATACAATGATATGTGAGGGCATACTCATAGATTGCACCAGGCATTTAATTCTCTCTAAAGTGATTCTTGTGCTCAAGCTAAATATGGAGCTCTCAAGATGAAGTCCATGGATATTTAATTGCTCTTATTCTAACTCTCCTAACTAAAATTGGAGCTAGATGGTAGCTACCTGTTGAAACTCAATTTAAATCTGTTATATAAACTATGGGATGTGAAGAATACCTGATTTCTTTGTTTTCTTGGGGTTCATAAATATGCTAATATGCCTAATTCTTTTGGCCTTTGTATGTTACTGTTTGAAAATGCTTACTTCTTCTATGATTATGTAGTTGAGTAATTTGTCTTTTATAAACAAAAATTTGACGTTAGACTTGTGTGAGCATGTTAACATTGTGAATCAAATTTTTTTTTTTTTATAGGTTCCACTTGAATTCAAGGAGGTGTTTGATAACACAGTTGTTGCAGCAGTATCTCACTCTTCCCAGCTTGTAAGCTCTTTATTACATCTCTTACATTTTATAGAAGTTAGACATATTTGGTTGCATTTAGAGATTCTTATAAGTTATTAAGTTTACTTGGTTTAGGGTTTATATGTATTTTTATTTTATTGAAATTGTTAGAAAAACATTTATCCATCTGTCGTGAAATAAAATAAAGTAGACAAGAATAAATCTTGAAAAGTGACTTTTGACTTAGGCATTAAACTCATGCATGGGAAACTTAATTCTATTTTGTAAAATTTCATATATCGTTCTAGCCTGCAGCTTCTCATTTTACAATGTACTGCATCAGCATAAGTTAATATTATTTGAAAATTTGTGGAAGGTACGTGTTGAGGCTGCTTTGACATTGCGTACATTGGCTGAGGTTGATCCAACTTGTGTTGGTAGTTTGATATCTTATGGAGTGACCATACTAAATGCTTTAAGGGAAAGTGTTTCCTTTGAAAAGGTAATTTAGTATTTTTGGCTTCAAAGCATCTATTTTTGTGCAGTCTTGTTTCATCTGTAATTTGTTGTTGTTCAGTGAAAATCATTTCAATCCCCATGATTTGAAATGTTTTGGTTAATCCCTTGTGGTTCGTATTGTTTATTGAACTCTTGTTTTTGTTAAAACTTTACACAAGTTGAATAAATTCTCCTACTTTGCTGTTTTATTCTAAGCCCGACTTATGAATCTCATTATTATTTGCGCAACTTTTATGTTTTAATTGCATTAGCTGTAGACATGCCATTATGAATTGCTCTGACATCAATAACCAGGGATCATGATTTTTACTTGTTATGTTGATTAAGCATCAATATGGTGTGATATACATACATAGCAAATGTCCAGGTCCATCTAGTGGCTGTATATTACCAGGAATTTTTTAACTTCTAGGATTCTTCAGATTGTATATGTATTCGTGTCTGTTAGCAATGTAGTTCTCTTTATTAATGTATTCATGACATTCATTACAATTAATTATTTGTTCTTAAACCTTGATAATTCCGACTGAAAAGAAAAAAAATCTTGAAATGTAACTTAACATCCTTAATTTTTTTAAAAGTATCTAGGACTATGAATAAAAACATCAGTGTACCATAGCTTGATATAAAGCAAGACTGTTTTTCTGCTTTTTTTTTTCTTTTAGTTTTTACTACCGTTATTTTGCATAATATCTGAAGGTTAGCAAGTACCTCTACTTTTGAGGAAAAAATTTATCCCCTCTTGTTGTCAATAAAAAAGCTTTTACAGAGATCAATATAGAAAAGGAAGAACTTTCAGCTAATTCTAAGCTTCTTGGCTTCCATTTCCATTTCTCGTTATTTTCCTGTTTTCTTCACTCTCATCCTTTTCTATTTGTGTCTAGTTGTTTCTTTTCTCTTTAACTAAACGACAACAGAAAACTCTTTCTCTTAGTGGTTCTACCTAATCTAAGTTGTACGTCATCATCATGTTAGGGAGGGGAAGGAAAATATTCGCCCAATGTTTAAAACCTTTTCTTGATGAATAATACAAGTAAATGTGATAAATCGCGACTAGACTTGTCCAGGGGACAAGCTGGTCCTTAGCCCACAAAGGCCCATTTTGGGCTCGGCTTGAATGTCTAAATAAGTATTTAGTATAATATTAAAAAACAAGAAGTATTTTTATATTAATATTTATTATATTTTAAAAATTAAATAAAAGTGCTTTTAATTATTAAACAGGTATTCGGGCTGGGCTTGTGCGAACTACAAATTCTGTTGTCTAAGGTCCAATTTGTATGAGCCTCATCTACTTGGTTGGATACGTAGCTTGAGCACTGGACATGTTTGGTTGATTTTCATTATATTTCTTAAAAGCTAAACTTCTTAATCAATCGGAGAGCAATATCACTAGTTTTAGTTAATGAGATACCAAGGTGGATGATTGTAATTCTATACTAGAAATAATCACATGGAATCTTTTGATAAGATGGACCATTAGGAAATTTGTCTGAGTCTCGAGAAACTATTTCATATCAGTTCATTGATATCTTATTTTTGTAAGGCAGGTTTACTTTATTCCTGAAAACTTGTATAACTTCTGCTTCTATTGTCACAAAAGATTCACCTGTACGGAAAAGGGAAGAGGGTGTATGCTATTTTCTAGCTTGTGGATGTTATTCTATAAAGTTATCACATAAATTATCACTGTAGCCTCATGTAGTTCATAGTAGTGTTCCTTCTGATAGATAAGGAGTAAGCAGATCCAACACTACTGATATGGTGTAATGGTGATAGTAATAGGGCTTAATGGTGCTACATGATATGGTGAAGTGCTCTTACTCCATAAGTATAACTCTTCTTGCAAGTGCTTTTCAATCTTTCTTTTTCATGCCCTTCTTGATTGTATCTTTTATATTCAAGTCTTTACTATCTTTTGCTTGACTTCCTCTGAGCTGACTGACTATTTTTTAAATGCCTAAACTTCTTAGTAGAAAGAAGTGGCTTTAAATCTTGACTCCTATCTTGCAGCCTAATTTAGAGTGGATATTAAAACACTGTCTTTAAGCACTAACCTGATCCAACTGTCAATAAGGGTATAGTCCTGTTTAAAGGGGTCAGTGTTGCAGTAGCCACATTGACTGCCCATCTCAATGGGGCTATGGTGTTATTGTCACCTTTTATTTTCTTCTGTTTTCATATATTGTGAATCTTTTTCGGTATGATTCCAAAACATAATTTATTAATTATTCTAGATCATTGTGTTCAGGGAAGCAATTTGCAAGTTGATCTTGATTCTTTGCATGGGCAAGCAACAGTTTTGGCTGCTTTAGTTTCCATTTCACGAAAATTACCCCTTGGTTATCCAGCCAGGTAATGTTCTTTTATAACAGTTTGCTGTTTATGTTTGCAAGATTTCTTAAGTTTTGCTTCTTGTGGCCATGGCCAGGCCTTAGTAAAAAATAATCTATTGAAATCATAGTTTGGTTCCCACTCCTCTGGGTAAATTAACTTGAAAGTAAACTAACATGTAATTGTCCTTAGATTGCCCAAGGCAGTTCTTGAAGTTTCAAAGAAATTGCTGACAGAATCCAGTAGTGATGCTGTTACTGCCAAGGTGGAAGAAGAAGCTGGGTGGTTACTCTTATCATCATTATTCTCTTCCATGCCGAAGGAGGTATAGATTATTTCTGTGCTGGTCATTTTGTTTTCTTTCTATTTCTCCCCTTTTATAAGAATATGTTGGTCATTTTCTATAATCATTGTTAATATCTTACGAAGCTATTTTTGATGCATGCAGGAGCTGGAGGATCAGGTATTCGATATTCTTTCCCTGTGGGCTGGTCTTTTCAATGGTAACCCTGAAGATGTAATTGGAGAAAATGGAGATCTACAACCTAGGATCCGGTAAGTCTGTTGATAAGTGTGCTATTCTATACTAGCTTATTTGTTTTGCTATGATTAGTTAGGGCTCTCATGCATGAGTTGTCTGTCATGGCTCCCAATGGTTTGATTCTAGTCTAGATTTTACAATGGTTTCTTGACAGACTATCATTAGATAAAATTAATTAACTTATATTATGGTACTAGTATGTTTTTGCTGCAATATACTTTCTTATTTTGTCCCTAGTAGATTTTATTTTATTTTTTGATTTTGGCGCATAGTTTGGGAAATGATAATTTACCTATTTCTTTTACATTATTCATGTTTTGCAATAATAGTAGGGATTATTTTTAATCTTTGATTGCCTAGAAAAGGAGAACTTAAAAAGAAAATAAAACCACTAGTTACAAAAGTTGATGTTTGAAAAGAAAATACGTCATATTTTGTGACATTGAAATGAGACTACAACATTAAAATTGGTAGAAATGATTGTTAACCATATCATAATAGTTCTTCTCTAAGAACAATATGGCTGTGATATGTAAGCATAGACATTGTGGTATATGGCTGTCCCCAATTGGATAGGTTTAGGTCAGATTTTTTGTTAAAGCCTTCCTTATCTTTTCCTTGTCTAGATTAATCTTAACAAGAAGTCACTATATGGATTTAGTTTGAAGTATCACCAATTTAAGAGTCTTGATACTATTAGGTTTGGCGTATGACCAGCAAATTGGGCAAATTGGGTAATTTCTGATTTTGAAAATTTTGCATCATTTTCGGGTTTGATTCATTTCGAGTTTGGTTCACTTTAGGTTTGGGGTTAATTCGGGTTTGAGTAATTTCGGATTCAGGTCAATCAAGTTTGAAACTCAGGTTTTTAGGGTTTGGGTCATTTGGGTTTAGGCCATTTTGGGTTCAAATGATTTATTTTTTTCTCTCATACTATTTGTTTTTACGTACATGAGTCTTCTTGGTTCAATTTAATAATTTTAAAATAAAATTTATTCAAATTTAAGCAATTATTTGATTAAGTTGGATTTATTTATAATTAATTGAAACATAGAAAATAAATAATAAATGTGATTAAAAATAAATATAGAAATTGTAGTTTTAATTAAAAAATGAATACCTATCTAGCCCAAATTTTTTGATTCAAATATAATATAACATGTTTTTTTTTTTAATTTGAGACTTGAGTGTCTGTTAGCGTGTTACGTTTTAATAATACATTGCAAACATCAATTTTGAATACCTAAGTTGATTAAGAATTTAAGATTACTGTTTAAGGTATACAACAACACCGATGTTTCTCTTTTTTTTTTCTTTCTTGAAGTTAACAATACCTTTATTTTTATTTCATTTGATAGAATTACTTTTTAATTTCAATGCCTCCAATTTATCACTGAATGAGTAATATGTCGGTGTAATATGTTTTATATATTAAATAATTATTTACATTGATATTCGAAAAATATATTGTAAGTTTCAATTAAATTGTCACAGTTGGCCTTTTTGGGTCAAATATAAACTAATCCTATGTTTAAAAGTTGTCATAATAATATAATAATAGATCTTAGGCAATAAAATAATTACACTATTTTACATTGTAGATAAGACAACAAATATAGGAACTGGATAAATTTATACATAGCAAATGGCAATTGCATTCTTTGTGGTAATACAATGTGGTAATTATAAGATAAAATTTTAAAAATATTTGTAATTTATGTAGGCATCATTTTTATTAAAATAATATACATTTTCAAAAATATATTTAATTTATGTTTTTGTCATTTTGGTTTAATTACTCAGTCATTTTGGGTTTGATTTGTTCCAAGTGTAGGTCAATTCTGATTCAAATTGTTCCATGTTCAGATCATTTCGGGTTTGTGTTGGGCAGGTTCAAGTTGTTAAGTTTTTAATTTCTGTGGTTGAATTGTTTTATGTTAGGCTTGGGTTTTGATTGATTGGATTGATTTTTCGGGTTTGGGTCATAATCAACATGTCTAGTTTGGACACTTTCTTGAAACTTTTCCATCTCATGCAAAACTAACTCTTAGGTTCTCCTTTAAGCATATGAGATTTTACTTGTTTTATCTTCATCCACCCTTTATCTTTGGGCTCATCGCCTATTGTCAAATTGATATTAATAATGAAGTGGTGATGAGCCCACGATGAGTCTCATGCATACTAATTGCCAATTGCTTTTAGGTTGGATTCCCATTCTAAAATGAAACAATTAGCAAGAAAGAAAAAAGAACTTGGGCCAACTTTTCAGGGTTATGAATTTTTTGTTGTTTCATCACCGGTTTTGACCTAATTAATCTGAATGAAATTCATTCCAGCATGTCAGTTATTCAGGATTCACTGGGTCTCTCTTTTGTTTTGTTTCCTTTTGTAAATGTAAAGTGTGTTCATTCAACTAGTCTTAAAAGATAGATTACTTTTTTTCATAGGAAGGTATACTATTACAGTTTTTGCCATGGATAACTTTTTCTTCCCTTCTTTTCTAGTGTGTGGTCTGCAGCAATTGATGCACTTACGTCATTCATACGATGCTTCGTGTCATCCAATTTGGCAGTTAGTGGAATTTTGCTTCAGCCAGTGATGCTGTATCTCAATAGGTATGATCTAATATGCTACCTTTTGTCCAACAAACCCCTGATCCTGATGTATACCTGATTCTAGTATATCATATTAATATAGTCTGGAATTGGAGTGGCATTGCACAACTATAAATATAGGAAAAAAAATTAATATGCATTGCAAAACAGGGCTTTGTCCTATATCTCTCTGTTGGCAGCCAACGAGCAACCGGATATTAGGCTTGAAGTGGACATATTCATCATCAGAACATTAATGGGCTATCAATCCCTCCCTGATCCTATGGCCTATAGGAGTGACCATTTTCAAATTATACAATTATGTACAATTCCCTATAGGTAATTATAACTCATCTCTTATGTCATTAAACTTATCTACCCCCATTTTTTCACCCTTTCTTTTTGGAAATGAAGAAAATTCGGATATCTTTTCTGTTGAAAACATGAATGATTGATTTTTCTGTTTGCTTTTGTTCTATGACAAAGAAATGCTTCTGGATGCGAGGAAAGCTCATGCTTGATGTTCCTGTTAGACAAAAGAGATGCATGTTTGGGCCCCTGGATTCCTGGAAGGTGTCTGAATTTGTTCTTTTTGCTATATTTTTTCTTTCTTAACATTTTTGGGATTTTGTAGCATCTATTGGTTAACCTTAAGCATTTTTTGAGTAGAGTTTATTTCTTCAAGTAGAAAATTTATGAGTTCTCCTGGTGTTATTTGTCTTTTCTCAGGGATTGGTTTGAAGATGAACTCCGTGCTTTTCAAGGTGGAAAAGATGGACTCATGCCTTGTGTATGGGATAATGAATTGTCGAGTTTTCCTCAGGTAATTAGTTATTTTTATGTGCCTCAGATTTGAATGGGGAGGGCTGTGCTAAGATTATTTTGGTTGGTAGAAAGTATGCAATGTGTTCCCCTGTTTCCTTAGTTTGCATGAACTACAATCTTCTGTTTGTAATCCACGTGGTAAAGATTTCTGGGAATGCTCTTAATTAACAGAATGGTTGGAAGTAAGCAGAAAACAACACCATAGCTGGAGCTTCAAAAGAACTTACTAGTCCTTCAGGCTTATTTTTTCACTGGAAATCTGCACTCTCAAAAATCTCTCCTCCCTGCTTTGGTTTTCCAATTTTGAAGCAGAAAAAGTGTTCTCTTTCTTAGTTATGCAACTCATATGACTTCCTTTTTGAATATAACTCATGAATCATGCTTATGAACGCTCCTGGTTTTTTTTTCAGGCTAATCTTTTACTTTTCTTTCTGTTAAGATGGCCTGCATTTTGTCTCCGTCACCAGTGATTTAGTATTTCTAAGATTTTTAGGTGTTTTCATTTGTATTTAATTTTTGTGTAGCCGGAGACTATAAACAAGATGTTGGTGAATCAAATGCTTCTCTGCTTTGGAATCATATTTGCTGCTCAGGTAAGATAGTACTATGTTGTTTGATGTTTATTTTTCTTTCTTCCAGTGAAATTATACCATTTTGTTGGTGTTTTATTTTATTTGTTTCACTTAAAACTCTGGCTCTCGAAATTACTTCCACATAAATTGGTCTATCTAAATGGCAGAATAGTGGTGATATGCTGTCACTTCTTGGAATGATGGAGCAGTGCCTAAAAGCTGGGAAAAAGCAACCATGGCATGCTGCAAGCATGACCAACATATGTGTGGGGTTGCTTGCTGGGTTGAAGGTGCTTGCTATCCTTATATTTTTTGTATAGGAAAAATTCAGTGGGTATTTAACCTTTGATATATTTATTAACCTCAGGCTTTGCTCGCGTTACGTCCACAATCGTTGGAGTTAGAGATATTGAATTTGGCTCAAGCTATTTTTAAGGCACATCTCTTATCAGAAATAGTGATTTTTATTGCATAGTTGAGCATTAATTCCATCTGGTAATGACTTGTTTTGTTTTGATAGGGTATACTAATTGAGGGGGACATTTGTGCATCACAATGTAGGGCTTCATCAGAGGGTCTTGGTCTTTTAGCTCGCCTTGGAAATGATATCTTTACAGCCAGAATGGTCAGTTTTTTCTTGTGATTTTCATGTGCTGTTTTTCTGTATTATTTTGTTAAAAATAGGCCTTTGAGATTCCAGGAAAAATACATTTGGTTTCTCTTTTCTTTGCTTAATAGAAAAAGCACTCGATTTAGTGACATCTATGCTTTCTGTTCTCAAAATTATAGGACTCTTTGAATTGTTTTATTTAATTTGATTCAGAAGCCGTTTGATTTGACTGGAATGAAATGAGAGGATGTCAGTAACTAGGTTTTTTTTTGCTAATACAGACCCGATCGTTACTTGGGGAGCTAAATGGTATAACAGATTCACAATATGCTGGCTCAATAGCTCTTTCCCTTGGATGTATTCATCGCAGGTGAAATATCATAACTTTTCTATTGCAAATGATTGTTTTTATGTCTTAGTTCTTTTGCTTAAAAATGGGTTCTTAGCTTCTAACTGAAAAGTGAAGGCGTAAGATAAATTGTTTAATATTAAATTTATTAACAAAATAATTTTTTTAACAGAAATGGGTACTGGGCAGTGGGTTCAATGTGAGTTCCTCAAGGAGTACGTGGCTCTAATATAAAGATTATAAAATTTAAATTTTCATATCTAACCTAGGTGCATTATTTTTGTTTTTGTTCCTTTGAAATTTTGGGACTGCCTACCAGAAGTCATGGATTGCAAAATATGATCTGGATAAGATACCAACTTATGCACATGGGGTTGAAACTGACTTGAATTTGGGAGAAGGAAAACTTGTTGCTCCAGTAGTTCTTTGTTGGAATGGACTGGTAGCAACTTTTGTTTTCAAGTCTTGTTAATTTCACTATTGGCTCCATTATTATCTTTATCTTCACCCTACTGTAATTCTTGGGTAAATTCATGACCTTTTTCAGTTTTTTTGTTCAATTGAGTCCTTACTACTGATTTTATATTGTTTTATGTTGCAAAATCTTCCATTAATTATTAATTTTAATCATCCTAACTTCATCTTTATCAAATATCAGTAATCAATTTAAGGTTCCTATTGAAGTCAAATCTAGTGCTTACAATTGACTGCCAATGAATCTGTTTGGGAATGAAGGAATTGTAATTCATTTGCCCAAAACCTTTTCTGGTGTTTGTGGTGTTTAATGAATGCTTAAACCAAGACTTGTGACTTAGCTTTGTCAACTGGTGCTACCTTTACCGTGAGGATTACTGATTTGACTTTTGTATGATGGTCCAAGATTAGAAATTCTTTTGCTTGCAACAAAACCATTTAATGAGTTGCATTATCTCTGGTTCAGCTTCTTAAATGCTGTTTTACTTTTTCATTTGTTGTTTGAAGTGTTATTCTTTATTAATCTTCCCATAGGGTTTTGCCACATTTCATTGCTGCTCCCGTGCTGAATTTTAAACATAATGCCATAGTTAGATCCTTGTTAATCTTATATTACTAATTTTTATTATCTACGATGATAGTTATATGGTTGTTTGCAATACCTTAAATATAGAGGGATGTATGTTCATAATTATTTTTTTATATTTTTTGTTGCAGTGCTGGAGGGATGGCACTTTCAACTTTAGTTCCTACTACTGTAAGCTCAATAACTTTGCTGGCTAAAAGTTCAATCCCCGCCTTACAGATCTGGTCTTTGCATGGACTTCTTTTGACTATAGAAGCTGCTGGCTTGTCCTTTGTATCTCATGTCCAGGTAATCAAATTCATGACTCTTGACTCATGTGAAAAAAGCAGATACTGCTGGGAGGCTGTATGGTTTGGAGTGTCTTTTATCCATTCGTTTGGTTTCTCGGAGTTGGGTGGTCATATTTTTTGAAAGCCCTAGCATACGGGAATCTCTTGAACTATCTATTACATAAGTATTGATTGGAGCAATGAAATTTATTCAATACTAGTCTCTTGGATTAATACAAAGCATCACATTTTGGAAATTTCATCACAAAGGATTTTTGACTTGTTAGGAAAAAATAGCAGAGTAATTGAGTAATTGCTAAAGAAAAGGTTGTTTGATGTCCCTTATTTTTCTACACATGTTACATCCATTTGTTTCAGTTGTTAGTATCAGACTAGAGATGGAAGAGAATGTTATGTTATCATAAATTGGGTAAATTTAAATTCTACTATTATGGCCTTATATCTAGATCAGGTCTCTGCATGTATGACCAATTGGTACTAAGTTGGGTGAGTAGCTGTGGGGTTTAGGTAGATATTTCATTGATAACAACTTCTCTTGCTCTTTCCACATTCTCTGCTTTCCCTCTTAAAATACAGGCCACACTGGGCCTCGCTTTGGATATTTTGTTGTCTGAAGAGAATGGAAGGGTTGACCTCCTACAAGGTGTGGGACGTCTTATAAATGCAATTGTTGCCGTTCTTGGTCCTGAGCTTGCCCCTGGCAGCATTTTCTTTTCACGTTGCAAGGTACTTTTTTCTCTGAATTTCCCTTTTGATTGGATGTAGATTTGGTAGACTATAGTATGCGTGAATTAGAACTGTACGTATTTGCATCCTCCATTTCATCTTGAACTTATTATTGACATCCATATTTTTTTCCAGTCTGTTGTTGCGGAGATTAGTTCCTCAGAAGAAACAGCTACACTACTTGAGTATGTACTGAAAATATTCCTATTTCTATGTTTGCTCTCTCAGTTTTTCTACTGTGCCACCACTGCTTGACTTGACTACTCATTGGTAGAATTTTATGTTCTACTTTTGCAATGGGTGATAACTTAATAGCTTATAAATCTTTCAGGAGTGTTCGTTTCACACAACAGCTTGTTCTTTTTGCTCCACATGCTGTTTCAGTGCACTCCCATGTCCAAACTCTTCTGCTGACTCTATCATCAAGACAGGTTCTTTCCTCTTTACTTTGAAAGTTCTCAAGGACATGGCTTAAGTTTTTGTCCAATCTGCTACTAAGCAGGTTTTCTTTGAAACAGCCTGCATTAAGGCATCTTGCAGTCTCCACTCTACGACATCTCATTGAGAAGGACCCTGTGAGTAGTGAAGTCATAAATTTCCACATTTTTATATTTCCATTTTCTAATGCCTTATCTCTTTTTTATTTTTTATTTTTTGAAAAATTGTGTTCATGGTATCCTTGCAGGTTTCTGTCATTGATGAACAAATAGAAGATAATCTGTTTTGCATGCTAGATGAAGAAACTGATTCAGAGTATGTGGAGGATACCCATTTAAATATTAATTTGATGTTTGACTACCAAAATGTTGAAATGACATGAATGGTAGAATCTATACTTATGTTTTAACATGTTTATTTCATCGTTTTCTTTTTCTCTGCTAGTATTCTCAACATGTTATGATTTTTTCCGCCTACTTTACAATTATTAGTTGTATTAAAAATGTTTAGGTTGTAAATGTATGTTGAATTTACCTTTTGTCTAATGGTATAGTTTAAGTTGGTTTCCTGCCCAGTTGATCTTTCCTCTACATATTTTGAACGTGTTGGACTCTTATGAACTTTGGAGCTTCTTGATAGTTAATGCATCTTAGATGTCTTCCATTAACAATGTTTCTGTTCTTTTTATCACTTTTATTAATGAAATTTCCTTGTTATGTTTTTCCTGTTCAATGCATCTTTTCTTCTTTCAAGGTATCATGTTACAAGACCAAGAATTTCAGTATATCATTGTATATAACCATTGAATTTGCAATGAACTAGTTTCTCTCTTTTAAGTAGCGAAATGAATAGGTGCACCATAAGATCAAGATTGGTGGTAATGCTCTAGCCATTGAACTTTTATTTCTGTTCAGTGATTCCTTCAGTGTTCCGAGGTCTTTGGTGTGAGGTTGTTGCACCAATTTCCAAGGTTCACCGAATTGATGATTAGTTCTCCATGTTTGGTAGGAACTTGGTGATCCTATGTGATGATAATCTTAGATGACCTAAGATTGTTCAGGTGACTGCCTTGGGAGTATCTAAATCCAATCTGAAAGTGCAGGAAACTTTCATGGAATCATTTTACTTTTATGTGCATAAAAAGTGCACTTCCTTTCCTAAGTTTCAGTTATTTTTATGTGGTAATTTTTCCCTTTCAAAAACAACCAGACATTTAGGCAGGTTACACACTTGTCCCTACTTTATTTATTTGTTTGTTTATAGTCAATATTTTTGGTTTATTCATTCCTCCCTCAGTCCCATGTGCTTTGTCCATGTTTTGTTTTTCGGTATATCTTAAAATTCCATGCTTCAGTCTTTTCAGTTTTTACATTCCTCATCAGTTTTCATGTTTCTAAACTTTCTCCATTAAAAACTGAAAGTTAGTATGCAAAGAAAAAAATTCACTTTTTAGTATGAACTACATGATTTTTTCCCCTTAACCTCCCTGCCAATTTGAACATTGACAATGAAATGTCAAGGATGAAGTATTACTTGATGTACTTTATCTTATAATTCAGAGTTCTTTTCCTTAATGTTATTTCATATGTTAAAATTTATTTAATCAAATATAGTTGTAAATAATTTTTATGTATTGGTTGATTGCATAATTAACCTTAATTATGAAATGAAATATTATAATCTTAGAGATTGTTACTAGAATATTACTATAATAGAATCTTCTTTTGCACATTGTACTAGATGATGCCTTGCTTTCATGCAACACCAAACACCTTGATTAGGTCTCCACTTGTAGCATGGTCTGTGTAGTAATTAGATACGAAGGTCACTACATTGCCATGTTGATGACATACCATCCAATGAATCCTTTGGAAACTTCTTAATGTTGATTCGATCAATGTGTAATTTTCTTAAAAAGTTATAGTACCTTTTTCAGTCAGAATGCTGTGTAGATCTTGGTTTTTGATAATTATCCTTGCAACAAGAGGAAACAAATATCTTTTCAACATTGCAAGTTTATCCTCAAGATTCCTCCTTTTTTTTCACTTCATCTTTGTATTCCATTCTATCAAACCAATTTTTTCTCTCCCTTTTACTCAAATATAAGGTTATAGTATCACTTTCAATTGAAAAGCTGTGCTGATGACGCTGCCTGAAATTTCTACTTTTGCCTGGAACAGATGATTATCTGGCTCTTTGTTTTGTGTCGTCTTTTTGGGCATATGTATACTTCTGTCATTGATATATTCATGGTTTTGGATAACATGACAAGAAAACAAAAGAGGGCAGGGGATAATAATTGGCTTTAATGCTTTTGCGACATAGTATTTTTGTATATGTAAGGCTTGGTCTTTCAGTTGCTTCATTCATTTCTTTTTATTATTTATCTTTTTTGTAGGATAGGGAATTTAATCCGTGGCACAATCATGCGGCTGCTTTATGTGTCTTGCCCTTCACGTCCTTCTCGATGGATATCAATTTGTCGTAACATGGTGAGTTCTTTGCTCTTCCATGGCATATCACCCCAAAATGAATTCTGTGTTTATTTGATGCAATACTTCTCAGCTTTGATAATCTATAAAGGTTAAAGGGATGTTTCCTGGTTACAGAAGGATGATTTCCATATTTTACTATTCATTTTAGTTAGTATTTTTAACCCCTCATATTTACAGTTTTGCCAATGCTGGAAGGGACTTTTTTATATGTTGTTTAATTTTATTCTTGTATTAACTTAGCTAATAACTTTTGAAATTTTGTATCCATATTATCTATAAGCATGAATTCATGTGATGCTTGTGAGATCCTCTTTAGAGCATTTTCTTCTTTTGATAATATACTAATGTGCTTTTTCTTCTGTCAATATTGTTATTCTCTTCTATTTTATTTTTTGGGCTATTTCATCGCGCCTCTCTTGTGGTCTCTCTCTCTCTCTCTGGTTTCAGTAATGAAGACAAATACTTACCGTCTTCATATAACTGGGGTACAGAACTTAATAGGACTTTCCATTATCCTTGGGATGAAAGATTGTAAAACCCATTCGATTACTGATCCATTGAGTAGTTACTTAAATAGAAGCTTAGCAGATTCTTCCTGTTTATCCTGATGTGAGGGACTAGATAAGTGCTATTATGTAATTTTTGTGTTAAATGTGTATGAGAGTCAGATGCTTTCCTTAGTCTTCATTACATCTGGAATTGTTGGCGGGTCGATTTTGGTCCTTTCTCCTGTTATTCAGGAAAACTTGGAATGAAGAAATTTCATTTTTCCATGAGATAATATACATTGCAAACTTATAGAAGTGATTTCTATCAATGTGTGGATAGATGGTGTTTGCTAACCTGAGACGGGTTGTGGTTCTATTCTGAAACCCATTTGAGTCTTGTCCTATTGGCGTTGCTCCTCCAACTCCTTTTGGTGCTACCTCTGGCTGGAAGCTATAGTCTACCGTTGTCGCTTCATGCTAATGGCATCTTTATCTGTGTGTGCGTATACGATCTGCACATTTTCGTTTCAGGCTAATGGCACCTTCATGTGTCTCTGTGTGTGTGTGTGTGTGTGTGCGTGTGTGTAAATAAGTTTGTCCAACACTGCTGGAGGATAAAGATGCACTCTGCTGCAAACAATATCCATTTTGTTGGGTTTCTATATCTACATTAAGAGTTGTAATATAAATTAGTTTTTCAATAACTGTTGCTGTTTTAAATCTAATAGAAATTGTTCAATGGATTTGGAAAAAGGAAAGACCATTATAGTGGAATAACTAGTACAGGAAACTAGAATTCTTAATTTCATAAATGGCTGTGCAAATGGTGAGCTTAATTTAAATAGCCAAGGTTACCATTTTTCATTTGCCAATTGTTGTCTAAATTGAAAATTGCAGCTCTCTTAGATATTTTGTTGAACGTTGGCTATCTGATGGCTTCTCATCTAGTGATGGACAATCTGATGGCCTTAGATCAATTTGTCAAGAAGATAAGGGTGCTTTTGTGTGCTCTTATTTTCCATGTCTAATGGTATGCTGGCTTAGAATGTGCATTTCTTGAGAAAGACAGAAGGTCAGGAACTGGAGACTTTTTCTTACTTTTTTCAACTTGCCTACAACAAGGTGTGGGGTTCATTTTTCAGAAGATATGCACTAGAAGTATGGAAGACTTGATGGTAGAGTATTCTTTGAGGGTGAAAGTCTTCTATACTAATTGACGAGGATAATTTAAGAGAACAGAGAAGATTTCCTTGGAAAGCAGTTTGGAGAACGCTAGTCCTAACCAAGGTGGCCTTTTTTGCATGGAAGCGTTGTCAGGAATTTTGACCCTTAATAACCTCTGAAAAGGGGAGAAATTCATTTGAATACATTGTGTAAGGCTGCAGCTAAATCAGTCCACGTCCATCTTTTTGTTGCCTTTGGTGAAAAGGATTTGGTTTCCTGATTTTGTGATGCCATTGGCAATTGGGTTTTAATGTGCTTGGTAAAGAAGTAATGGAATGATTAATAGGCAATTGTCCTTGGCGTGCCTGATGCTTCAGATTTTTTTGTTGTGTACTTTAAAAATATGCCTTGTTCTTGTTCCTGTCTGTGATTATGCTTTATTCACTTATCAAACAGGAGAGTTGAAAGTTTGCAGCAATATGAACTTTCCTTTTATTTTATTTAGTTATTTCATGTGGCTTTTAAACCAAGTGTTCATTTTAGGTGGGTTGGGGGGTGGGGTATGTCAGATAGCTTGGTTGTGGGGCACTTGGCCATAAGTTTCTTGGGGCCTGAAATTGCCTTACTTGTACATGGTATCATTTTATTGTGGGAGAGATTTATGTTACCACAAGTTATGTGGCCCCTTTTGGAGAAAGGGAAAAAGAAAAATGATATCTTTCTTCCCCGTGTTAATCTTTGTGCCAAGTTTGGAGATTCTGTTCATGGTGATTTGGATTTTAGTTGAAAAAGATAAACAAGAAGAACTTGGCTTTCGTGCATATGTTCTTTTGTGGTATCCTGTTGTGTTGAATGATGGTATTTGCTAAGAGTTTTTGACATGTTGAATAAATGTTGTTTTCTTTGGAGTATGAAGAGCTGTTGAGTTCAAGCATTTTTTTTTGTTCTTGTTTGGAGTTGTTTAGTAAAGTTTAGTAAAGTACCAGAAAATTTCATTTCTAACTTGTCTCAGGTCCTTGCTATGTCAACAAGAGCTACTGCTGAGATTAGTTCTGGAAATGATTCTACTAGTGGTCCAGATGGTGACTCAAGGTTAAATTTTGGAGATGATGATGAAAACATGGTCTCTGACTCTAAGAACATTCCAGTTCAAGGTCATGCATTTGAAACTTCTATTGTTGGTCGCAATAGAGATAAGCACCTCAGATACCGAACCAGAGTTTTTGCTGCCGAGTATGTGATTCTTCTTTATCTCTACATTTTGCTAACCTGTCATGGGTCTCTGATTGTTGATGAATCAAGTAATAGATGTATCTCTTCTTCTGCTTGTTTATCTGTTAAGCTTTCCCTTTTTAGTAGCTGAGTAGGCTGCCAGGGATTGAACCCTAAGAGTTCAACATCGTACCAACAGACAACATGGCTGTTGGCATGTAATTCTTTCTTCTAAATGTTCAAAACCATATATCCAGTTCTCAAAATGTTTATGCTTGCAGAACGTCTTCTGGCATGCTCATTATATGTTTATCTTGAATAAAAGTACAGTATCTAGTGGAGGAATAATGTTGTGGATTGGTTAGAATGTTCAAATGAAATTAATTCTGTTGCCCTTAAGCCATCACATTGTAAAATCTATTCAAGTAGAACCTATCATCTAAAGTTCTTTGCTTTCTTTGTGGAATCCAAATGATATGATTCCTATGGGAAAAAGTTTGAAGTCATAATCTGAGCCTTAACTTTAAACCAAACCTGAACGTGTAGGCCTACAAAGCCTGCAAAATGTACATGTAATATGTCCATAAAAATGTCACTTTTTTCTGTCAGGCTTCATCTTTATCAGTAATAAGGTTTTCTAGTTAAATAACTTGCTGGTTTATAGGTGCTTGAGTTACCTGCCTGAAGCTGTGGGCAAGAATCCTGCTCATTTTGATCTCTCTCTAGCAAGCAGAAAAGTTGCAAAAGAACAAGCCTCTGGTGATTGGCTAGTCCTCCAAGTTCAAGAGCTAATATCAGTTGCTTATCAGGTTCCGAATTAAAAAATATAAATATAAATAAAAAGTCAATAGTTTATAGAAATATTGTCACTTAAACACATGAAATTTGATTGAAAGCTGACACATTATTTTTCTATATGTTATTTTTTATAGATAAGTACAATTCAGTTTGAAAACATGCGGCCAATCGGTGTCAGACTTTTAAGTTCAGTTGTAGACAAGGTTAGTATGGGGAATGCTAGTTATATCATTTAATCAGGTAGTTTTCTTCGGTTAAATACCTGTTTGAGTTTTGAACTAATATTTAATGGCATAAACTAGATACACTTTAATCTTTATAAATGTTCCTAATTTACATTTTTTTATTTTGCTGATCAAATAATATGTCCAACTTTATTTGTAGCTACTGATATTCTCTTGTTATTTGTTCATTTAACCAATATATTTTTGGCATGAACTTTTGAAGAGTCTCCAACTACGCAAAGTAGCAATGGATGCTGATACAACCTATAACTTTTCATTTAGATTTCTTGGGTTCAAATTTAAAGGATGGCTGAGGGATAATATATTGAATGCTCAATGTTGGACAATGTTAATTTGTTTCTGCTTTCCTTGCTCTGTATTTCAGTTTGAAACAGTTCCTGATCCCGAGCTTCCAGGACACTTTCTACTAGAACAGTATCAAGTAAGTTGATGCCGTTGTTGTGTATTAGTATTTTCTCTAAGGATGTCAGGGCTCGTTGTGATTTTGTATTGTGCAATGGGTTAGTAATTATTGAAATCTTTATGAAGTTTAGGCACAATTAATATCTGCTGTTCGCACTGCACTGGATACATCATCTGGCCCTATTCTTTTGGAGGCAGGTCTGTTGCTGGCTACCAAGGTAAGAGCATTTATATGTTTATAATATTCAAAAAGATTTTTGGACGTAAATATGGTTGTGGTGACATGTTACGATTTCAGATAATGACAAGTGGAATAATTAGTGGTGACCAAGCTGCAGTAAAACGTATATTTTCACTATTATCTCGCCCATTGGATGACTTCAAGGACCTATATTATCCTTCATTTGCAGAATGGGTCTCATGTAAGGTATGCTGGTTGCAGAACAATGAATGCACTGTCTAGAAAAGATCCATCTCACATTGTTAGTACTAGTAAAGAGTGGTTGTTGTCTCTATTTTTTCATTCTTTCTTCTGGTATGGCTGTTTACAATGATGAAGCTCTTTCTAATTTACTATTTAAAATAGATCAAGATACGACTTCTAGCTGCTCACGCCTCTCTCAAGTGTTATACATACGCCTTTTTGAGGAGACACCAAGCTGTTGTTCCTGATGAGTATCTAGCATTGTTACCATTGTTCTCAAGAAGTTCAAGCATTCTGGGGAAGTACTGGATCTCGGTTTTGAAGGATTACAGTTGTGTGTGCTTGCACCTAAATCTCAAAAGAAACGTAAGCTGAACTGGTTGTAAACCTGTTAATTTTAACAGATGTAGAATACTTGCACATAGACACAACAACAATTTTTGTCTAAAATATAATAAACGTAACTTCATTAACCTTGTATTTTCTGGCTCATTTCTTATAGTGGAACTCATTCCTTGATGCTATTCAATCACCTCTGGTCTCATCTAAGCTGCAGCCTTGCTTGGAAGAAGTATGGCCTGTTATTTTGCAAGCACTTGCTCTGGATGCAGTTCCTGTGAATGTTGATAGGAATGGAAACTCTGAAGCTGCTGCTGAGAATATGTCAGCAAACAGCTTAGTATCTGGGTACAGTATGGTTGAACTGGAATCCGAAGAATACCAGTTTCTGTGGGGCTTTGCTTTGCTTGTTCTATTTCAGGGACAACATCCAGCCCTTTGCAAACAAGTTATACCGTTAGCCTCAGCTAAAGCAAAACATGATGGAGATACTCCTGCTGAGGATACGACTTCTCCAGGCTTGAAGTTTTATGAAATTGTTTTGCCAGTGTTCCAGTTTCTTTTAACACGGAAGTTTTTCTCAGCTGGTTTTCTTACCGTAAACATCTGTGAAGAATTGCTCCTGGTAGTGGTCTCTCTCTTTTCATTTCCTGTTCATTTTAATTTTTGTTAGCATTTACTTTGTGCCTTTTTTCATTATGCTTTCATAGTTTTTTATTTGTTTGTTCCTCAGTTTCTCGATTAAATAAAAGGAGTTTAGGGATGCATTTTTGTCTTCTCACTTCAAATTCTTAGAAAAATTGTGCTACCTGAAACATTCTTTTATTCCATACTCATGCTTTCAAGTGGCAACATTCTGACCGAAATAAGTTTGGGTGCCAAAGTAATTGGTTTCACCTATACTCTTGAAATTTTTTTTTGCTAAAAGTTACTACTATCCTAAGCAGAAATTGTGTGTACCCCAGATGGTTTACTATTTTTATCATTTCTGTAGATTAATTGTTATGATATTATTTTGACTTAATTTTATGGGTACCAATGGTGGTGGTATTTGGTTTTAGTAATTTTGATGAAAGTAAGCACTTCCATTGTTGTTTACCAATAAGGGCATCTTCTACATGGCAACTCCATTGTCCTTTGAGATTGAATGGCTTGATTTATAGTTTGACTCTGCCAAAAATAGTGAGAAAAGGAGAAGGCTAACTATAAAACCCTGAAGAAAAGAGGGAAAAACCAGAAGAAAAGAATTGAGAATTTTACTTAAAGTAGACATGGCTTACAAATTATCATCAGTGGCGACAGCTAGTGGACGGCATTACATATTTCACCAAATTATTCCCATTGTGCAAGATTAAGGATCAGATTACACCAAATAAAAATTGTGGAACTGCATTAAACATGTGAAATAATTTTTATGTCCCTATACCTTTATTCCACTTCGCTATTAAGGCTCTAAAGACCAATATATTTGTATGTGTTTGTCTGTATATTTGTTTATATATGACAGCAGAAGGTATATTCTTTTAAATCTGCATGGCAATGTAAACAAAATATTTCTAGGTTGCTCTAATTTCAGTTTAACTATGATAATTGTGCTATGATGATCTCTTCTATCTAGTTTGGAAATAATTTTTACTATCAAATTGTCATATCCAATTCATGCAGGTCTTCTCTTATTCCATCTACATGGATAATTCATGGAACAGTCTTGCGATATCTGTTCTATCTCAGGTAACTCTCAGTTCAGCTGAAATAAATTCAAGTTCTTGCTTCAAATTTGATCTCACGACGGCCTTGTATTAGTATTGTTGGAGAAAAGCATTCACCAAACTCAAATTACCTGTGATCAATTTTTGCAAGTGATCAACTACATGACTGAGGATGTGTTTCCTTCCTAAATTTTCATCTCTTTACCATCATGCTTTCTCTTTGAGATATTTTACTATCCCTTTTAATCTGCATTTTGTTACACATGCATTACTGAATTCCTCCCTTTAATTCTACTTCCCTTCTATTGTTAGGTTATGAAGTTTTGATTCTTTTAGCAAAACCAACAGGAGATGTTTGTTTGTATAAGTTTAAAATCATGAATTATTGTAGAGTTGATGCTGAGAGTTCTATTTTCTGTCTGCTTCAATAGATTGTGCACAACTGCCCTGAAGATTTCCTTGAAGCAGAAAATTTTGCTTGCCTAGTGGTGGAACTTTGTTTGGGTTGCCTTTTTAGAGTTTTTCACTGGTATCAAATTTACCATGATATTTAAGTAATTTTAGTAGGTTGCTAGTGAAACTCATTGACTATTCTAACCTTGGGCAATAATGATCTTGTTTTCTGCATTCAGTGCTAGTGCATTCTCACCTGTTCAAGCCTGCTGGGAAGATTTATTATTTCCACTATTTGTTGCTGTGAAGACAATAATGAGGCGTTTTCAACCAAAAGTGTGTTTGGTGTATTTTTTCAGATTTCTGTTATGCCATATGATTTTGTCTTGTGATTCTTTACCAAGATTTATCTTTGGCTTATTGCACTCTTATTGGTTATTTTGTTTTTAATAACTAACTCATTGCCTACTGAACCGCATTGTGTCAAAAGATGCAGAAACACCTCCATTCAGTAGCATTGGCATTTCTTTTGATTGGCTACAAATTCATTAGACAAGCTTCAACTGAGTTGTCTCTATCAAAAGTTACTGATATTGTGAAGTGTGTGAATTCCTTGTTGAAGAAACTCATTGATGGTGAGCATTTTTCCTAAATACACCTACATTTTAAACATGTAATTTCTGTTTCTTCATAGGTCATTAAGATGATTTAGTTAAGGATCTGAAATTAATATCTAATATTCATTAGATTTGTTAGTGCGTAATTTTGTTATTTCATTGAAATTTATCATTGTTTTTCAGCTAGATTTATGTATCAAACCATGTTATGTGGAAAGTTAACTTTTTGTGCTTCAATATTTGAATTTTTATTGTATCAAAATCAGTGTTCCAGGAAATGTTTATGCCTTCTTATTGCTGGAAATAAAGTTTGGGAAAATTATACTGCTACAAAGTAGTAGATAAATCACATTAACAAAAATCTTTTTTTAGCTAAGCAGTGTTTGTAAATTTTTTTGGTAGAAGGGAAAATTGTTTAGAAGAGGAATGATCAGTGACATTCAAAGAAAGAATCATGTTGAATACGTAAGCTATGAAATTAACAATAATTAAAGAATAAAAGCTTTTTCTGCACTTATGCTTCTGACATTAACCATCTGATTTCTGAATACCACATTTTATTTGATGATTCATTTTTCTACAAAGGTTCTTGAAAAGGAGCACTTAATTTTACATTCACTTTTTGGGTGAAAGACGATGGGAAAATTCATCATTTAAGAGTGAGAATTTGGTTAGATTTATTGCATTGTCATGTATATCAAATATGATCACATTGTGGCACTCATTTATGGTTGCATGGAGGCTAATTGGAATTTATGTTGCAGACGCTCCTAATCTTGGTGATGATGCCATTGTCCACCTGAGAAATATTTTATGCACTTCTCTAGATGAACTTGCTGATTTGACCAAGGATTGCATTGAAGGCATTCATCTACTGCATAATAAGAGATCTGACTTACGCAAACTACTGCTATTGAAGCTTGCATTCTCTATTGAACAGATAGTTATGTTGCCCGAGATAATGCTTGAAATTCAATGTCTAGAAGGCAACAAAAATAGTGATCCTATCTACTTCTCGGTGTTTAAATTTTGCACTGATTGTATGCTTACTATACTAACTGACTCAAATTTACAGGTAACTTAAACCTTTCATGTGTTTAATGTCCAGGTCTACCTGCCTGTTTTGTGTACAAAACAGTGTAAGACTGATAATCAAACACTTTTGGGGCACAGGTACAGGCTATCGGTTTGCAGGTGCTGAAAAGCGTGGTACTGAAAAGTAACAGTATGGAAGACAACAGTTCCATCATATTCTTTGTTGGAGAGCTGGTTGGGGGCATTCTCACCATAATAAATAACATGTTAATGGTGCACCTTCTATTCTTTTCCACAAATTTAAACCATGTTGCTCCTTGCAAGTAATTTTCTGAGGATTTGTGTTATTCTTGGTGACAGAAATCCATGACTAAAGAATCAGTTGTTATTGCGGGGGAGTGCTTACAAGTCCTAATGCTCCTGCAAACAGTTTCAAAAGGGGGTGATTGCCAGAGAGGGTTCATGAGTCTCTTTTTGGAAGCTATTGTTATGATCTTCTCGGCGTCAGAGGATAATTGTTCTCAGGTAATTTGTTCAAGAGCCTTCAACATTTGAAATTGGAACAAGTATTTCTATGGTTGTTTTAAACAATCTTTTGTTTATGATCATTTGGCAGGAAGTCAATGACATAAGAAACACTGCCATCAGGCTTGTTTCTCATCTTGCACAAATTCCTTCTTCTGCTGGTCATCTCAAGGATTTGTTGTTATCGATGTCTGAGACGCATAGACAACAACTTCAGGTGTTTTTGCTTTCTATTTCTTTCTATATAAATGACAAGTTTTTCTATTGTGATTGAAAGAAACAGAAAATGGGAAATTTCAAGTTTGCTCAACTTTGTTAACTGTATTGTTAGATCGAACCTGATGGCTTTGTTTTTCCTTTCAAGAAACATAGATCTAGTTGCACTAATAGTTTTTCTCCACATGTTTCTGGTAGAGCAATGGATTCACATTTTGGATAGAAATAGTCAATTAAAGACTTTGTTGCCTAAAGTTTTGTTTGATTTGCAATTTTCATTTTTCCGGTGGCCACATTGTTCAGAAATAATAATCACCATTCTTTTTTCAGGGGGTTATTCGTGCTTCAGTAACACTGGACCATAGTGTTGCGGAAACGAAATCTGTGGCACCTCCATTAGAGATTAAACTACCAGTTCCACTTGAAAGGAGAAGAGAAGACGTAGCCTTACCATCAGCCATTCAAGTAAAGCTTAAACAGCAAAATGAAGAAAGATATACATCTCCATCAGCCACCCCTATAGGAATCAATAATGATGACATGGAAGAAGATGAAGAGGATGAAGACGATTGGGATGCCTTCCAGTCTTTTCCAGCCACAAAGAATGCAGCTGAAACTGATTCCGTAGTTGAGAATACAGTAAAAGAATTGGATCATGATGAGTCCATCTCTTATGCCTTGGAAATCAGTACTGATAACAGTCAGCAATATTCAGAGGTTGCAACAGAAATATTATCTGATTGCTCAGGTGATGGAGGTAACAGGGAGAAGAGTTCGTCTGATGTTGAAGTTGAAGAGGTGAATGAATTATCCACAAAGATAGCGGAGCATATGCAAAGAAGGGCATCAACTGAAACTGGACATAATGAAGATGCTGAAGGATCAATCGATGTAGTAGGGGATGATGAGCAGCAAAAGGAGAGCTCAGATAATAAAGTCGATACTGATTTAGTATCAGATACTCAGCCTCATGTAAGGCTTTCCGATACTGAAACCAAAGAGGAAGCTGAACATAATATGGATCAGGAACAGCATTGAAAGGCGGGGAGGGACATTGATGATCGGAAGACAAGTTTTTTTTTTTCCTCATGAAGTTTTGTATGTTTTGGCTGACAACTGATAGCAGAGAGAGAGAGAGAGAGAGAGAGAGAGAGAGAGAGTTGCTGATAGCCATAGAAAGGCTTGAAATCACATTGAACGCCTTATTGCAGGTTCTTGGCCCGTGACTTTTTAAAGTTGTTTATTATAAAACCATGACTTTTTTTTGATCGGTGGTTTATAATGAAACCAATAAGCAGTCGGGCAGTTAATCTCGCTGCAAAATGGAAAAAGGAAAAGAAAAAATTACTTTAAAAGTTTGTCCCCTGAGAAAACATATTCTATTTCTATTTTTCGAACATTGAAAATGAAAATCTATTTCTCAAAATAAATATAAGTACTTATTTTTTTCGGTAATTGAAACATGGGACATAATTACTAAATAGTAATTAATTTGAAGTATAAGTTTTAAATAAATGTGTGATTAATATAAAATAAAATTAATTTAAATGAAAAAAGTGGTTCTAGACTCTACTTCTAGTAATCTTGGCCATCTCCCCGGGGGTTGATGGTCTATATGCGTTCTCTTACTAAAATATTCCGAATATAGTGGTGGAGGTGTCCGCGAATTTGTTCCACAATATTTGCAATTGGTCAATTCGAGAAATGGATTAATCGGGCTCCTCTTTTCTTAATCCAGAAGATTGAATTTCTTGAGACAATTCAACAGTTATGTACGGTCTTGTACAAAATTGTGAACAAATTAAGACCATTCAAATTCACCAAAAAAAAAAAAATTAAGACCATTCATACCAACCTGGGTAGTTCCTAACCAATCAAGCTTCGTTCCTCCTCTTGGAAGATGCATCGTTGATAATATTATTATTGTACAAAAAATGATTCATACAATACGTAAGAGGCCAGGCCAGTAAGAGCGGATGGTGACTAAAATTAATCTCGAGAAAACTTAGGATATGTGGACTGGAATTTTATAGAGGATATAATTGTTGATATTGAGCAACATAATCAATCATGTAATTTTGTATCGTGTCAAATTGCTTTCTGTGTAGATTGTTTGGAATTATAATTGATTTGAACATTACTTATTTGTAGCCCAATCAATTACTCAGGCTGTGAGTATGGGTAGATGGCAACTAATTAAACTAGCAAGGGGTGATTCGAGTGTTCAGATGGCTTAATTTTGTTCACAGAAGCTTCGATTGAGCAAATGAAACTTGGTAGGGATAAACTGGATGCTTTGTGTCATTGCTTCATAAGCGAGTAACTAAAGCTACGTATCAATCTTACTAAAATGAGATAAAAACTCTCTAGGTGAAAAGCTAAAACTCTCTTGCTATCGGAAGAATAACTCTCGCCAAGGCAGTGTATGTTGTCGTTCTTATATATGCAATGCAATTGACTTTTCTACCGAAAGGAATGTGCTCGATAATGGAGAAAATCATACGAAACTTTGTTTGGGGGCACACAGAAGACAAAAGAATTGATTTAGTGAAATGGGTTGATATTTGTCAACCGACGTCTCGGGGTGGCCTTGGAATTAAAGGGCTGGATTGACAGAACGCTGCCTTGGGTTTTATCTGGTGCTTTAAGATTGATCAACTTCAGGTCAAGTGCTACGAACTAAGTATAAGTGAGGAGTACTGGAGGAGTTGGGCGTGGAATCATATGGAAGATTAGGGATGGTGTGATGGTGGATTTTTGGCGCGACTCTTGGGTAAGGACTGTGGGCCTTTGATGAACAGTAGTATCCAACCGGACCTTGCACCTTCTAGTAATGTGCCTCTATGTAATATGACGGATCATAATGGGGATTGGAATTGGACACAATTCAAACACTTACCGACTGAATCGATAACTTTAAAAATTAGCGCTTGCGGCCTCCTTTGGAATCGAATATCCCTGACTTCCCCGGGTGGCGCTGGGAGAGAAGACATGTTTTTATCACTAAGTCAGCTTACTATTATGCAATGAATAACCAAAGTAGCTTGGAGCCTGACAAACATTGGCGATGTCTTTGGAGTTACAAGGGACCTCATAGAGTCAATTTTCATGTGTCTAGCGGCCAGCAAAAGATTTTGATTAATGAAAATAGATTCCGGGGCACCTTGCTGGCAATCCGATGTGCAGCTATTGTGGAGACGACAGATCATATATCGAGAAGATGTTTCCCAGTCATGTCAGGCTTGTTAAACGAGAGAGGCTTCAAGAATTTTTAAGCTTACATATACATGATCGATTGTATGCACATCTTTTCTATCCCTCATATTTTGCAGCAGATGGGATATGGTGTTTGGAATTCTTAGTTGAAGCTTGTGGAATGAGAAGAATAGTCGTAGGATACTGAACGAGGCCTTCTTTGCCTGGGAGAACATCCTTGAAAGAGGAAGTCGATTGCGCAATGAGGTGATCAAAGCAAGGTCAGATTTGCAAGCAAAACTTGGCAGGGTCGTACTAGGGAATGGGAGAGAAACCAGCTCTCGGTTGGTATAAAATTAATACTGATGATGGTAGAAGCAGTACAACCGGCTTTGCTGCTACGGGAGGGGTATCATGGGGGTCGTTGGTTAAGGGGATTTGCGCATAATCTTGGTTGTTGCTCAGTCACTGAAGCAGAAATGTGGGGGGCGTAGGATGGTTTTTATAACATACTTGGAACATGGGGGTGAGGAGGAGAGCCTTGCAGTGGTCCAGCTGCTTCGCAATAAATGGAAATGCGGAGCAGCAATGCAATCTATCCTTCAAATACAGGTATGTTGGAAATGGATCCGAAAGTTAATATTATATAAGTCTACATGGAAGGAAGCGGTCTTCCATCCTGCTTCACGTTTCATTTACTACAGCAACTGGCTTGGTCTTCTTGTCTTCATGGAGGAACCTGCAAAATATAGGGGTGAAACCATCATACATCCCCTCCGAAAAAAAAATCAATTCAATCAACCCTACAACATAAATATAATTACTAACCTTGAACTATATTGTGGGGAGGGTTAAACACAAATTAAAACATAGAAAATAAAACGAACATGAACAATACCAAATATATATATATATATATATATATATAAAATTACCGATATCTAAATAAATCGGTATGTTGGTATTATGAATTTATTGTATTTCAAAATCCTATTTCAAATATATATTTTATTAGAGAGAGAGAGAGAGAGAGAGAGGATTGACATGTGAAAGAGCATTAGGAGGATTCTTCTTAAATTTATCAAGAAAGTTACACTTTCATAGTGACTTACAATTAACTTAAAAAAAAAGACAAGTAACAATTTTGAAGTCTTATAAACAAGCAAGACATGTGTTAAAACACTTATACAATCAAAAACTACATCACATTTACTAAACCAATTGGCTTGGTTTTCTTGTCTACATGGAGGAAACTGCAAAAGATGGGGAGGAAACCATCATACAACCACCCCCCCCCCCAAAAAAAAAAAAAAAATCAATTCAATTAACCCTAACATAGATATAATTACTAACCTTGAATCACATTATTGGGAGGGACAACCACGAATTTAAATATAGACAGTAAAATGAAAATAAAAAATACCAAATATATATATAATTATCAATAACAATCTGATATGTTGGTATTATGAATTTAATGTATTTCAAAATATATATTTTCCTAAAGAGAGAGAGAGAGCATAAGGAGAATTCTTCTCAAAATTGTCAAAAGAGTCACTTACACTTTCATAATACTGACTTACAATTAGCTTAAAAAGAAAAAACAGGTAAAGATTTTAGAATCTTATAAACACACAAAACGTGTGTTAAAATGCTTTTGCAATTAACCACTACTACCCATTATTGTTTTAACAATGAATATAAATCCTAAGAGAGTCACTTATACTTTCATAATATTGAGTTACAATTAGCTTAAAAATAATAGATAAAATAACAATTTTAGATTCTTATTATAAACAAACAAACAAGATGTGTGTTAAAATGCTTATGCAATAATCACTACTGTTTTAACAATGAATACAAATCCTAAGAGAATCACTTACACTTTCATAATATTGATTTGCAATTAACTTAAAAAGAAGAGATAAAATTATAATTTTAGATTCTTATAAACAAACAAGACGTGTGTTAAAATGCTTATGCAATTAGCCACTACTGCCACTATTGTTTTAACAATGAATATAAATATTAAGAGAGTCACTTACACTTTCATAATATTGACTTACAATTAATTTAAGAAGAAGAGATAAAGTTACAATGTTATAATCTTATAAACAAGCACGACGTGTTAAAATGATTATGCAATTAACCATTACTGCCCACAACTGTTTTAACAATGAATACAAATCTTAAAGAGAGTCACTTACACTTTTATAATATTAACTTGCAATTAACTCAAAAAGAAGAGATAAAGTAACAATTTTAAATTTTTATAAACAAGCAAGACCTGGTAAAATGCTTATGTAATTTACCACTTATGCACACTACTGTTTTAACAATGAAAACAAATCCTAAATGATGTATGCTTACTGCAATTGAGACCTGTTCGAAATTCGTTAACTTTGCAGCTGCTTGAACCAGTAATCAGTCAGAATGCCTACAAATATTACCAGAAGTAGCTGCAATTGAAAGAACCTTACATCTGAAACAGTCAAGCTACAGTACTAATCAAAATGTAAAACTCTAATCCAACAAAACAAACACCGACCAGTATCTTCTTTTTCCTACTTAACAAGCCTAAATACCATGACTAAACATATAAATCAAGAGTGACAGCAAATCTACTGGATGTTCCACATCCTAACTTTCTCTGGATAAATGGAACAATTTTCTTGTTTTGCCTCGACTCTAAAATTTCTTATAACCCTAAGCAATACCGCAGATTGTGACCATTAATATCTAATGGGTTTTATTCCCACTAACCTTGGTAATGCTTTACAACACCACTGAATGCTATGCAATCTTAAAATTGAGGAGCTCCACAAGTGCAATCATGACAGCAATAACAATATTTCTACAGCAATTTCTCAAAGATTTTCATCAACTTTCAGTTTAGTATCTCTGCAAATCTTTGATGATTCTCCAATTATACAGACTAGACTTCAGTGAAGCATTCATTACTATGATACTGTTGAGTCAGGTTAATTAAACAAAGGGTTTGAAGAACACACACCTGCTAGCCATTTTGCACCGATATATGCTACGGGAGATGTTAGTCAGTCTTAAATTATGGACGGACCCATGGTTTCACTAAGCAGAAGAAAATTTTCAATGGTAAGGACCTGAAATTTAACTAAATATGTAAATCTAATGCTTCTAATCTTAATGTCATGACCTAAGGACAAAATTTAGAGACAGAAAGAACAGAGTTTATACCTATAGTAGAACCAGTTGGCTATATCTAAATTTCAATCAGGTTCAGATCTAACTCATATGAACAGCACTATGTAACCATAGAATGAAAATAATTTCTTATGGTCTTTCAAGTTAATATTATATAAGTCTACTTGGAAGGAAACGGTCTTCCTTCCTACTTCGCGTTTCAATTACTGAATCAATTGGCTTGTTCTTCTTGTCATCATGGAGGGACTTGCAAAAGATAGTGATGAAATCATTATACATCCCCCCAAAAAACCAATTCAATGAACTCTACAATATAGATATAATTACTAACCTTGAACGATATTGTCGGGAGAGAAAATCACAAATTAAAACAAGAAAAGTAAAGAGAACATCTGGAAGAACATTAGGACATCTGGACAATTCAATATGTTGGAATTATGAATTTACTATATTTCAAAATCCCGTTTTAGATATATATTTTCTTAGAGAGGGAGAGAGAAAGAAAGGACATCTGGACGAACATTAGGAAAATCCTTCTCAAAATTGCCAATACTGACTTACAATTAGCTTAAAAAGTAACAATTTTAGAGTCTTATAAACAAGCAAGACGGGTGTTAAACTGCTTATGCTATTAACCACTACTTCACATTTACTAAAGCAATTGGCTTGGTCTTCTTGTCTTCATGGAGGAACCTGCAAAAGATAGGGTTGAAACTATCATATAGGGATGAAACCATCATACACCAAAAAAAAAAAAATCAATTTAGTCAACCCTACAACATAATTTAATTACTAACATTGAATGTCATTGTGGGAGGGATAACCGTGAACTCAAACATGGACAATACCTATATCTAAACAATCTGGTATGTTGGTATTATGAATTTACTGCAAAAGATAAGGATGAAACCATTATCCACCCCCCTCCACCCCCCCACCAAAAAAAAAAAAAAACCAATTCAATCAACCCTACAAAATAGATATAATTATCAACCTTGAATAATATTTTTGGGAGGCGCAATCACAAATTTAAACATGAACAGTAAAATGAATATGAAAAACAATATATATAATTATCATTATCTAAACAATTCGATATGTTGGTATTATGAATTTATAGCATTTCAAAATATATATTTTTTTAGAGAGAGTGAGAAAGAGAACATTAAGAAGATTCTTCTCAAAATTGTCAAAATAGTCATTTACATTTTCATAATACCGACTTACTATTAGCTTAAACAGACGAAACAAGTAACAATTTTAGAATCTTATAAACAAGCAAGATGTGTCTTAAAACACTTGTGAAATTATCCACTACTTCACATTTACTAGACCAATTGTTTTTCATGGAGGAACTTGCAAAACTGATGCAGCCTACCCGAGATGATAGTAATGAAACCATCATACAATTCCCCCCCCCAAAAAAAAAAAAAAAAACCAATTTAATCAACCTTACATCATAGATATAATTACCAATTTTAAAAAATATTATTGAAAGGGATAATCATGAACTCAAACATAAATAGTAAAACGTATATAAAAAATTCCAAATATAACATCTTACACTTCATAATACTAATTTATAATGAACTTAAAAAGAAGAGATAAGTAATAGTTTTAGATTCTTACAAACAAGCAAGACTAAGCGTTAAAATACTTTGTGCAATTAACTAGCACTGCCCACTACTGTTTTAACAATCAACACAAATCCTATATGACATATGCTTACTGCAATTGAAACCTATTCAAAATTCGTTAACTTTGCAGCTGCTTGAACCAGTAATCAGTCACAATGCCTACATATATTACCAGAAGTAGCTGCAATTGAAAGAATCTTACATCTGAAACAGTCAAGCTACACTAATCAAAATGTAAGACATTAATCCAACGAAGCAAACACTGACTAATATCTTCTTTTTCCTACTTAAGAAGCTTAAATACTAGCAACTCCACAGTCTTCCATGACTAAACATATAAATCAAGAGTGACAGCAAACTACTGGATGTTCCACATCCTAACTTTCTCCAGATAAATAGAACAATTTTCTTGTTTTGCCTCGACTCTAAAATCTCTTATAACCCTAAGCAGTATCGCAGATCGTGACCATTAATATCTAAAGGGTTTTATTCCCACTAACCTTGGTAATGCTTTACAACACCACTGAATGCTATGCAATCTTAAAATTGAGGAGCTCCACAAGTGCAATCATGACAGCAATAACAATATTTTTATAGCAATTTCTCAAAGATTTTCATCAACATTCAGTTTAGTATCTCTGCGAATCTTTGATGATTCTCCAATTATACAGACTAGACTTCAATAAAGCATTCATTATTATGAGACTGTTGATTCGGGTTAATTAAACAAAGGGTTTGAAGAACACACACCTGCAAGCCATTTTGCACCGATGTATGCTAAGGGAGATGTTAGTGACCGTCTTAAAAGTATGGACGGACCCATGGTTACCTTCGAAGAGGTAAATCCAATGCTTCTAATCTTAATGTCATTACCTAAGGACAAAATTTAGAGACAGAAAGAACAGAATTTACACCAAGTAGAACCAGATGGCTATATCTAAATTTCAATCAGGTTCAGATCTAACTCAGATGAACAGTACTAAGTAGTCTTAGAATGAAAATAATTTCGTATGGCCTTTCAAGTTAATATTATATAAGTCTACATGGAAGGAAACGGTCTTCCTTCCTACTTCACGTTTCAATTACTAAACCAATTGGCTTGGTCCTCTTGTCTCTTGGAGGAACCTGCAAAAGATAGGGATGAAATCATCATACATCCCTCAAAAAAACCAAGTCAATCAACCCTACAATATAGATAGAATTATTAACTTTGAAGGACATTGTGGGGGAGAGATAATCACAAACTAAAATATGAATAGTAAAAACGAAATGAAAAATATCAAATATATATAATTACCGATATCTAAACAGTTCAATATGTTGGTATTATAAATTTACTATATCTAAAAATCTCACTTTAGATATATATTTTCTTAGAGAGAGTGAGGACATCTGTAAGAACATTAGGAGGATTTTTTTCAAAATTTTTTAGAGAATCATTTACACTTTCATATTACTGACTTACAATTAACTTAAAAAGAAGAAGCAAGTAACAACTTTGAAGTCTTATAAACAAGCAAGATGTGTGTTAAAACACTTACGCAATTAACCACTACTTCACATTTACTAAACCAATTGGTTTGGTCTTCTTGTCTTCATGGAGGAACCTGCAAAAGATTGGGATGAAACCATCATACCTCCCCCCCCCCCCCAAAAAAAAAAAAAATGACCAATTCAATCAACCTTACAACATAGATATAATTATCAATCTTGAACAACATTGTTGGGAGGGGTAATATCTAAATAAACTAGTATGTTGGAATTATGGATTTATTGTATTTCAAAAAATATATTTTCTTAGAGAGAGAAAACATTAGGAGTATTCTTCTCAAAACTGTCAAAATAATCACTTACATTCTTATAATACCGACTTACAATTAACTTAAAAAAAAAAAACAAATAACAATTTTAGAGTTTTATAAACAAGGGAAATGTGTCTTAAAACACTTGTGCAATTATCCACTACTTCACATTTACTAAACCAATTGGCTTTCATGAAGGAACCTGCAAAAGTGATGCAGCCTACCCAAGATGATAGTAAAGAAACCATCATACAATCCCCTCTCCCTCCAGAAAAAAAAATCAATTTAATCAACCTTGCATCATAGATATAATTACTAACCTTGAACAACATTATTGAAAGGGATAGTTATGAACTCAAACATAAATAGTAAAACGATAATGAAAATTACCAAATGTATATTTATCGATATCTAAACAATATGATACGTTGGTATTATGAATTTACTATATTTCAAAATCTTGTTTTAAATATATAATTTCTTAAAGAGAGAGAGAGCAGACATGTGAAAAAGCATTAAAGAGATTCTTCCTACACTTTCATAATACTGACTTATAATTAGCTTAAAAAGAATAGATAAGTAACAATTTTAGATTCTTATAAATAAACAAGACATGTGTTAAAATGTTTATGCAATTAACCACTACTGCTTACTACTGTTTTAACTATATGATGCAAGCTTACTGCAATTGAAACCTATTCGAAATTTGTTAACTTTGCAGCTGCTTGAACCAGTAATCAGTCAAAATGCCTACATATATTACTAGAAGTAGCTGCAATTGAAAGAATCTTACATCTGAAAGAGTCAAGCTACACTAATCAAAATGTAAAACATTAATCCAACGAAACAAACACTGACTAGTATTTTCTTTTCCTACTTAACAAGCTTAAATACCATGACTAAACATATAAATCAAGAGTGACAGCAAATCTACTGGATGCTCCACATCCTTTCTCTTGATAAATAGAACAATTTTCTTGTTTTGCCTCGACACTAAAATCTCTTAAAACCCTAAGCAGTATCACAGATTGTGACCATTAATATCTAATGGGTTTTATTCCCACTAACCTTGGTAATGCTTTACAACACCAATGAATGCTATGCAATCTTAAAATTGAGGAGCTCCACAAGTGCAATCATGACAGCAATAACAATATTTCTACAGCAATTTCTCAAAGATTTTCATCAACTTTCAGTTTAGTATCTCTGCAAATCTTTGATGATTCTCCAATTATACAGACTAGACTTCAGTAAAGCATTCATTACTATGATACTGTTGATTCGGGTTAATTAAACAAAGGGTTTGAAGAACACACACCTGATAGCCATTTTGCACCGATATATGCTAATAGAGATGTTAGTCACAGTCTTAAATTATAGGGACCCATGGTTTCACTAAACAGAAGTATGTTTTCAATGGTAAGGACTTGCAATCGAAGTAAATATGTAAACCTAATGCTTCTAATCTTAATGTCATGACCTAAGGACAAAATTTAGAGACAGAAAGAACCGAATTTACACCAAGTAGAACCACTTGGCTATATCTAAATTTCAATCAGGTTCAGATCAAACTCAGCTGAACAGTATTTCTTATGGTCTTTCAAGTTAGCACTCCAGAAGAAAGGATTGTAACGATCAGCATTCGGAAAATAAATTAAGCAGATAATTCAACTTCATATTATAAAATACTTGAATCTAAGACAACATGTATAAAAGTAATTAAACTTCTGTTTGCAGTATTGCATTTGTACCTAAAGATAACTCTCTAAGACTGTGACACACACACAAACAAGAACAACAACAACAACAACATTGATAAACTAAAACATAGATAATCCTTAAAGTCCAACAACAGCAATCTTCCAAGGCTTTTTGGTTTCATGGTTTAAATTCCCATAGATCACCACTCCAAACAGACTCCTGGCTGTCGTCTTTCATGGGTGTCCAAAAACCACCATTCATGGTCTCCCAACAGGAATACCATCCAGAGTCATACCCAGCTTTGACCCACGGCCATTCATCGTCAAACCTACATGTAACTGGCCAGTCATCCAAGGTCAACTCCGCCACCTCATCCCCCTTATTCTCCACCCCAGCCACCTCGTTGGCTGGCGGCTGCGGCTGTGGATGAGGCTCTGGCTCTGGCTCCGGCTGCTGCTCCTGCTCCTGTGGCTCCTGCTCCTGCGGCTCCTGCTCCTGCGGCTCCTGTAGCTCTTGTAGCTCCTGCTCCTGCGGCTCCTGTGGCTCTTGTAGCTCCTGCTCCTGCGGCTCCCGTGGCTCTTGTGGCTCCTGCTCCTGTGGCTCTTGTGGCTCCTGCTCCTGTGGCTCTTGTGGCTCCTGCTCCTTCTCCTGCTGCTGCACCAGCTCCATAGGTTTGTTATCATCATTCTTCTCCTCTTCCCTAATCTCAATAATCTCAACCTCATACAACATTTCTTCATCTTCCAGCTCCATTGTTTTCATCGCCATCGACCTTGTTACAATCGTTCGGTTATTGGGAATGGTTGATAGGGCTTTGGTAGCCCTAACCCCGTTTTTTCTTCCATTTTCAGTCATGCTCGCACTCTTTGATGAGTTCCCGCTCTCTTCTACTCTTGCTTTGGATCTCTTTCTTCCTCTCCCTCCATACACGGAGTTAACCTTAGCTTTCTTCATTGAAAAAGAGAGAGGAAATGAAAGGCTTTCTCAGCAAAAGAAGAAGAAACCAAGAGAGAGAGAGAGTGTGTGTGTGTGTGCTTGACGAGAACGGAAGTACAAGTGTTGGTGAGTATATATAGGACCTTGTAAGGGTAGTAAAACGTAAACGTTGCTTGTTTGTCCAGCGAGAAAATTTGTTTTCAAGGGTTTCCATTTTCTCGAGAAAATCATCCTACTCACACTCATAATAACCTTACCATGTCAAGAAACTTGCCAAAAAGTTTATATTTCCTGAGATAATCAATTGTGTAAAGGGGGAGCGTTTCTGATTCTCAAATTTACGTGGCCATGCAGGAAGGCCACGTGGAAATATTATCCCATGCAAAATACGGGACTCATCAACCGACAATTTTGCGAGTGTGGGTTTGGTAAAATTTTTGTATTCAAAAAAATCCTTTTCAATAGAAAATTTGGAAGTTTGTTTTGTTCCTTAAAATTGTATCTGGCTTTTCCTTGTTTTGACAGATATCATTTAATGATTTTAAGTAGGGTTTTAATGGTAGTGATACCCTCATAGCGTAACGGCACGAGGAGGTTACTTTTTCTTTATCGCTTTCTTAACTTTTTGCTTTTTCCCTCCTCCACCAGTCTCCTCCGTTCATGCCAACCCAAACCCTAAAAGATTCCAGCGCTTTGAATTGAGAACCAAAACGACTCAACACACCGATGTATGGTTTGGCCAAATCATTTTAATTAGAGTTTTTAAATTTCGAAATATAATAATCCTTAAACAAGCAGCAGTATTCAAAAAAAAAAAAAAAAAAAAAAGACAAGACAAGCAGCGTTTTCTTAATCTTATAACATTTCCACCTCAGTATGACCTAGAAATTTATGACAAGTTACCATATTTTACGTTTTGGAACATTCAGGGCTTTCATTCATCTCGCCTTTCACTTCCAAATATACGATGATGAAAATTGCTATCCATAGATGGTCTCAAACCTGTACCTATCCACATAGATTTGAATTTTTATTAAAGTGGGTAAATAGAATCCAAGAAAATCCAAATTATGCTAAACAAATCTGTACAACATTAAAACCCTGATTTCTAACCATAAATATTTGGGGTTACTTGATATGACCACTTGCCGGGGTTGCAATTGTCCGAATTCCGATAAAACTTGAATACTTACAACATTGAGATTGTCATTGTTACAAAAATTCTTCAAGAAAATGAAGGAACAGCACATTCAAGATGGAATGAAATTTTTTTGTAGCTCACTCACTTCCCATTTATTGTTTTGTATTATTTTACTTACAATAGTTTCATGGCGTACAATTTTTTATATAGTTATTGTAAGTGACTATTAGTTTTTATTTACGCATCTAATAATTAATGTGATTTTAGGACATTCACGCGTTTAGATTTCTTAAATTAATCTATCCTAAACATATTGATTAAATGCACACATTGATGACATCACATTATTCAACATACTCCCCGATGTTATTTGATTGTGTCACTAGAACAAAAATCTCATGATAGTCAATACTAGGTTGTAGCAAAACCTTTCACCACTAGTCTGGCTTTGTTTCTTTGGACCAAACCTTTTGGATTGTGCTTCACCTTTGTACAACCATTTCACGCCAATAGTTTCTTTATCATTTGGCATTTTAACCAACTCGAATGCCTTGTTCTTTTCAATGGCATCAATTTTTTTTTCATAGCTTTCTTCCAAGTATCCTTTTTGATTGCTTCTTCAAAGCTTTTTGGTTCAACTACACAATAATTGCATCTATCATAAACATCACCTAAACATCTCATTTTTCTTGAAGCTAGAGCTTGGTGAAAACGGAGAACTTGTCGAGGATTGGAAGTTTGGTGTAGAATGGGCTGTTTGCTCATCAACATTTATTGGGTACATAATTGTAGTGGGAACAGTCTTCTCATCCCTTTTTTCTTGCCAATTACATGTAGCCTTTTCATCAAATACCATGTCTCGACTAATAATAATCTTTTTGGTCTTCAAGTTGTAAAGTCTATAGTCCTTTGGCATAGAAGTACAGCCGACTAAAACACACTCCTCACTCGTTTCTTTGAGCTTTGTCCTCATTTCTAAGGGGTTTTGAGCATAGGAAACACATCAAAAAATTTTAAGGTTTAGGGTTTAGGGTTTTGGCTGAATAGTAGTCATTGAATGAATTGACAATTTTGGCTGGTGGCTTCTGCTTTTGGTTTCAGGTTGTTGTGAGGAGTTGCCTTGTGATGACTTTTGTGTTCTGTTAATTTGACCTTTTGTTTTGGTTTGCATCTGCTGTTGCAGATTTTCTTATATCTGTGTTAAACAGATTGAATGATGCAAAATTTTTTCTTTTAAGGTGATTCACATATGGTTTTTTCCACTGCATGCTTCAAATTGAGTCATATTCCATACAACTTTAGTTCGACATTTGTTCAACAAATACATAGATGTATTAACAGCTTCAGACCAAAATTCTTTAGGCATCCTTTTTCTCGAATAACATAGATTTGACCATCTCCAGAACAGTTTGATTCTTCCTTTTAGGCAGATCATTTTTTTGTGGTAAATACCCAACAGCCAATTGAATGCCTTTTATCTTCACAGAACTTATGAAATTCATTAGAGGTGTATTCTTTTCCTTTATCATTTCCCAAAATTTTTATGAATCTGCTAGATTGTACCGAATATCGAGATCAAGAGGAGATCTATATGCTTAAGTGAGGCTAAAAGGAGAGCTTAGGCAGTATGTTTAATTTAGGATGAGACTAAAAGAAAATTCCCAATTAAGAGTGGTAAGTAATATAATCAACATAGGTTTATTAGCTTAGTTAGTAATTAATGAATCATTCGACTATCATTTTAACCCATTTGCATTGTTTCTAATAAAGAGGAAGGAAGCTATTTAGATATTTTTATTTGTTAAGCTAAAACTTAGATTTAAAATATTTTCGTATTTAGCTTCCGCTACTAATTTTTAGTTCAATTAAATTAGTAGTTGTTTAGCTTGTAATTGATTAAAAAAACACGTTTACCAATTGATAATCTTTTGGGTTTGATCTTTGAAATACTTTATGTGTTCCATTGGATGGACCTTGGTGGTGATGTTTCAGTAGTGGTGAAAGCTGTTATTTTTAGATTGATGGTTGTATTGCTATTTTTGTTTAGTTCTGTTGTTCAGACTAGAGTTGGAAGCATTTTGATTTCTTTTGTTTGTTCTCAAGTTTGAGCTTTTTGGCTCAAGAGTTTGCTGTAATATGCAACTCTGTTTTTGTCCTGAGTTTAACTTGGTTTTTCAATGCCTTAAACTTTGTAAGTTTATGGCCGAGAAAAAAAAAATTAGTAAAAGCCACTTTCTAGTTATCCATATTTTGTGTTTATTTCTCTATGCAGTGTTCGTAGATCGTGGGGTCTGATCACATGCAACTTAGATAAGTACATTCATGCATCAAGATTTCGTAAATTCATCCATTCTAAATATATTGATTAAATTCACACATTGGTGACATCACATTATTCAACACATTCAAGATGAAGAACATCATGTCATTTGACCTAAAGTATTAGAAAAAAAATTTGCGTGCATGTGTATACGTTGACGACATTATATGCAAGTACAGCGAAATGAAGTCTCATAAAATCTTGCGATCACTAGAAGTCAAAACCACAAGCAGCATGTTGTATACTAGGGGAAAATATCCATATTAAACTAGAGACTTTAATACAAAGTATTAACGGACACGTCATCCGATAAAAAGTAAAATATGCCGGATAAAAATTTATATTGTAACTGACTTAACTACTTATTGATAGATCAGAAAACACGAAAAGTGTCTACTTGAATTTGTCGATACTCAACTTTGTTATTAGATCACAAACAAATATGATATCATTGTCATCCTGACTTTCTTCATATTGATAGTACAAAAATGGAAATATAAAAAATATATTTTGTGACAAATTTAATAAATAAACCCCAAAAGAAAAAACCATTAAATCTCATATGCAGTAAAAACCACTCTTTAATTATCAATATTTTGTGCTTATTTCTCTGAGCATTGTTCGTCAATCGTGGCGTCCGATCGCATGCACCTTAGATAAGTACATTCATAATGCATCAAGATTTCGTAAATTCATCCATTCTAAACATATTAATTAAATTCATACATTGGTGACATTACACTATTCAACACATCCAAGTTGAAGAACATCATGTCATTCAACCTAAAGTATTAGAAGAAAAATTTTGAGTGCATGTGCAAGCATGCATACGTTGATGGCGTTATATGCAAGTACAATGAAATGAAGTCTCATAAACTCTTGTGATCACTAAAAATCAAAACCAAATGTCAACTTGTTGTATACTAGGGGAAATATCCATATTAAACTAGAGACTTTAATACAAAGTATTAACGGACACGTCATCCGATATTGTAACTGGCTTAACTACTTATTGATAGACCAGAAAACAAGAAAGATGTCTATTTGGATTTGTCGATACTCAACCTTGCTATTAGATCACAAACAAATATGATATCATTGTCTTCTCGACTTTCTTCATATTAATAGTACCAAAAACAAAAATATAAAAAGAGATATTTTATGATAAATTTAATAAATAAACCCCAAAAGAGGAAGCCGTTAAATCCCATGTGCCTTACCGTAAAATTATTCTCAAAAGATTCCGACAAGTTTCTTGGTTATACTAAAGTAAGATTGGAATCATTTTATGTTCTGAACCTCGATGGTTGCCACATGTTGTTTTGTACATTTTATTCGTAAAAGCAAAAGAAACAATCATTCATAATAATTAGTACTCCAAGAGTTCGAGTTATGTTGAACTCGTGTTCCACATTAGAGGGAACAGTTAACAACAAAATAACAGAATAACAACTGAATTTGTTCACTCATGGAGCCCTAAAAACTAAAACCATCCAAAACATGAGAGTCACCGTGAAAGGATACTAATATCTTTGGAAAAGATATGGCTACTAGCACAATCTCCATTTGCAAATCCGTTTGGAAAAAGGAAAGGAAAGAGGAACTAATTAGTGTCCAATCCAATTTCATTAAATCATGCAACAACTAATGGCATACATATGACGAGATTCTGCTGTCAATAATGCACCCGATATCCATCATAATGATTGATTTAGACCCACTTGTATCATAGCATTAAACGTATCTTTTAGTTTCAGTAATTTTTTGGATGGAAGCGGTTATGGTTAGGGATGTCCAAACGATCGGTTCAATTATTAACGGAACTTAACTAGCATTAATTGAATTAATCAAACTGTGTAATCTTTTAATCGTTAATCGAAACTTTTTCAAAAAATTTAACCAAATCGAAATGTTTCGATTAATTCAATCGGTTAATCGAATTAACTGAAAATTATATGTTTTTTATGTTTTTTTTTTTTGTTAAGCCAAGTACATATATACATGAGACCAACATTGAACCTTCTAAAATGGAGCAGAAAATGGCCGCAAAGAAATTCTAAGTTGAGACAAGGGAGTTTAACTAGAAATATTGTGATGAATAAAGTTGGTGAGTGTTTTGCATTAACAAAGACATGTGAAGTAAAGACCTTTCCCTCATGCATTAAGAGTTAATTGGAAGTTTCCTACTCGGGGCTTCTTCAAACTCGACATAGACGATTCATCCGTTAGGAACCAAAGCAAGAAGGAGTAGGCACCATCATTAGAATTAATTAGGCTAGTCTCATTGGCACTTACCATCTGTCACTAGTGTGAAGGTTGAGTTATGGGCTCTCTGCGATGGTTTAACAACAAGTCTGAGCTCGACTCGATGTACCTGGGATTTATTGGTGTTGTAACACTTCATATCCGACCCGATCATTATACCTGAATCATAAAGTGTTACATTCGTTGACGAAGAAACTACAATAAACTTAATTACAATTCATGACATTAAACGCACAAATACAAGCAACATAACATAATATATGATAAATAATTATTTTTAGATCAACTTAAAGAAAATCAAAATCAAGTGCTCATTCGTAGACAAATCATCAAAGATTTCTACACAAAACTGAATCTCCAAACATTACATTTATTTCTCACACGTCACAACAATTTAAATTTAATTGGATGAAAATTTTAAGCTTCGCAAGTGAAAGAGTTAACCATGGCAGTTAAGCACCAGATATAAATGGGAAATTTAGTGGGTGAATTGGAGCAGCACAATTCGAGCTTTTTCCTGAATGAGACTCCACAAATCCTTCAAATGATGCTCTTGGGTGAGAGTAGCTCCAACGACACATCGGATGGCGAAAATTCCAGCCACCACTCCCTGAGTCATGAAAGCTCGCCCACTTGAATTTATAGCATCTAGCAGTTTCCGGTTCAGTTCTCTGCCGTCTACCCCGTGTTTTGGCTTAAGCCTGAAGAAAACCAACACGATCCTCCTTGGAACCACAATCTCGAACCTCTCATCTTTAGCTACAAGTGCGTCGAATTGCTTAGCCAGCTCCACGTCCGATCGAATGTGGTGCATGAGGTTTTCCACGCCATGCCGGCGGATTACTAACCAAAGCTTCAGTGCTCGAAACCGTCTGCTCAATGTGACTTGCCAATCTTTGTAGTCCACCACCACGTTGGATTTAGTTGCGTTGTTTTCCAGATATTCTGGATTAGATGACAATGAATCGATTAAGAAGCTCGGTTCCTTGAGCCACAAACAACAGCAATCCATGTTTGTGAGAAACCATTTATGTGGATTCATGCTGAGAGATGATGCGAGTTCGACTCCATCAAGGAAATGCCGGAACTCAGGGCAAATGCAAGCACTCCCTGCATGAGCTGCATCAATGTGAAGCCAAAGCTTGTATTCATTGGCAGCTTTGCCTAATTCTGCAATAGGATCCACAGCTCCGCAAGCTGTTGTCCCGATGGTTGCACATATGTACAATGGCACCAAGCCTGATTGGATATCATTTTCGATAGCATCACGAAGTAGTTGGGGTGGCATTGCAAACTCGGTGGCGAAAGATGTTTGAATGAATCGGAAATTCGACGGGGGAATGCCCACTAATTTGGCGGCCTTTTGGAAAGTGAAATGAGTTTGATCTGATGCATAAACCACCAGTTTGGCTATGTTGTCCCAACTACCACCAAGTTGTTTCAAGGCTTTGTCTCGAGCAGCAGCCAAAGTGCAAACGACAGCCTCACAGGTAGTACCATGAATGACACCACCGCCTGTTCCAGAGAACAAAAAAGAAGATGGTAACTTGAGCATTTTGGCCATCCAGTCAAGGACGATGGATTCAAGCTCGGTGGCAGCGGGAGACGAAATCCAGTTGAAACCAACCACATTAAAGGCGGAGCAAAGCATCTCTCCTAGGAACCCGGCGGTGCTAGAACTTGCTTGATAGTAGGCAAAGAAACTAGGACTTTGCCAATGGGTAAGGCCAGGTAAAATGCTTTCATTCACATCCTTCAGCACATCCTCTAGTGAATCGGGGGAATAGGGAGCGGAATCGGGTAAGGTGGAAGACAAATATCCAGGCTCAACTTTGCTTTGAACTGGGTATTTCTCTATGTTTTTATAGTAGTCCGCAATGAAATCTATCACTGCTTTCGACTCTTCTCTGAAGCTCCCTATGTCTAGTGGAAGGAAGCTGTTTTCTGTGGCTCTGCTCATTTTACAATACTACAAATTTTCTTCTCTCTGGTGTTTTGATTCCACTACCCCATCCACACCACATCTTTATATAGAAAAGAAAACATAGCCCACTTCATTTCATTTCATTTCATTTCATTTCAACCATTCAGATTCATGGAAGCTATGCTCTGTCCAATCTCTATTTATTATAGATGTACAAATATTTAATGCCAATACTTAAAATTCAGAATACACGTGGCAGATTTGTTGGCATTATCTTGAGCTCGCTTTAATATAAACATTCGTGTTATTGATGTTGTTAATTTTCCTGTTAAAAGTTTATTATTAAAAGATGTTTGTAATATGACCAGTGGCTAAGGCTTATAAGAACTAGGCTTTTAACGCCTCTTTAATTATTAAAAAAAAAAAAATTCAGAATACACTACGATTCCTCACATCCATTTTGTGGATAAAATAGAATTTTTTAATATTTTAAAATATTAAAAAATAGTTATGGCCGAAAATTAAAAACCACCACAATTCATAGAGCGAGTTGGAAGTGGCAGTAGTGTAGATAGATATGGCGATCATATTGCATCGTGGTTGATGTTTGCCAATATATTAGCTACTTTCTTACTACTAATTACTCCCCCATACGCATACTTATTCAACTGTCTTATTTGTGTGACGGCTAATATATTAATTAAAATTTATTTAAATGATATTTTTAATTCCACTTATTAAATATTATTTTTATCTAATGAGATATAATTAATATCCTTTTATGTGAAATTTAAATATTTTATTAAAATAATATCTTAATTAAAATCGATTTTATTTAATAAAATCTAATTAATATTTGTTTATACAAAATAATTATAATTTTACTTAAAATTTGAGACAATAAATTATTATAGAGAACTGGTCTAATAAGTAATGTATTTTATAATTTTGATTATTATGTTATAGGTGAAAATTTGTTATAAAAGACTAAATATATATATATATGAATATGTAAATATAGTAAAATAAATGGCCAACAAAAGGGGCAGAATTTTTTATTTGTGTAGATTCAAAAATAGAAGGATTAAGATTAGATTCAGAATTCAAAAACAAAAATACTAATTGTCAAAACCATCTCCGATTTGGAAAATGACGAGTTTCGAAAATTATTTTAAAAATCGAAAAATAATGGGAGTCGCCACCAATCCTTTATTCGGTGTGATTGGATCATCATAAGCCGTTTTTAAAAAAAAAAACTGTTTTGAGAACATGTAGGTCTTCGAAATCCAGAAAAATGGGTTCGGGAGTCGATTACGTATGAGGAAGGATTAGCACCCTCATACGCCCAAAATTGGTACCATATTGATTATTCCCAAGTCTTAATTTGTAACTTTTAAAAGCTTAAAGTTTTAAATACGATCCTTGGATGCATGAGTTAAATGGGATTTATTTAGAAATCTCATTATTTCAAAGATCCAAAAATGACGAGTTTAAATACGATCCTTGGGTCCTGTGAGTTAGGACACAACATTTCAGAATCCAAAAATGACGAGCTTCCTTTTGTAAAACCCCCTTTTTAATCTTTGGAAAAAGGATATTCAATTATCTTGATTTGAAGAAAAGTTGCACCTAGTAAGTTAAGGCACAGTATTTCAGAATCGAAGATAAGGAAACATTGCCTCGATTAAGGGTATTCGATTATTTCGATTTGAGGAAAAATTGCACCTAGTAAGTTAAGGCACAAATTTTCGGAACTCGAAATAAAAGGATATTGCCTCGATTTTAAAGTTTTTGTACAAAAAAACAATTTTGAAAATAAGCATGCGAGTTGAATATGAATGTGCAGTTAATAGTGGATATATAACGCAAAGTAAGATAAATTATTCACGAAAAATCAAGATGAAAAATACGAGTGCATAAAAAATACAAATGTTGGTGAGAAAGAAGAATGATGCAATTGGATTCAAAATATGACCTTTCGGATGCACGGGGTCAAAATGGTAGTTTCGGGAAAATTCGTGGTTAAAAAAAATGGAATTTAAAACATTCGGGGGTAAAAATAGCAATTTTGAGAGTTTCGAGGTCGAAAACGGAGTTTTCGGACATCCGGGAGTAAAATAGTAATCTTTGGATGTTTCGGGGTCAAAAATAGGATTTTTGGAAGTTCGGGGGTAAAATGGTAATTTTTAGAAGTTTCGAGGTCAAAAATGGGATTTTTGGGAGTTCGGGGGTAAAATGGTAATTTTTAGAAGTTTCGAGGTCAAAAATGAGATTTTTGGAAGTTCGAGGGTAAAATGGTAATTTTAGAAGTTTTGGGGTTAAAAATGGATTTTTTGGAAGTTTGAGGGGAAAATGGTAATTTTAGAAGGTTCGGGTCAAAAATGAGATTTTTGGAAGTTTAGGGGTAAAATGGTAATTTTTAAAAGTTTTGGGGTCAAAAATGGGATTTTTGGAAGTTCGAGGGTAAAATTGTAATTTTTGGATAGTTTAGGGACCTCCGAGGTAATAAAACCAAAAAAAAAGGGTGACACGTGGTAGCCCCTAAGGCATCCTGAGGTCAAAGGACTAGTTTGAAAACTATGGAAAATTTTTGGGTCAATTTTGTAATTAAAACAAACTTGATTTAAGGATTAAATTAAAACAAATTAAAAAGAAAAGGGACCGTTCGTAGAAATAAACCCAAGCAATAACACGTGGCAGCCCCTGATGCTTTCAAAAGGGCTTAAGGATTAAATTGAAAAGCATTGAACACTAATTGGCCAATTTGAAATTAATTAAAAGTACGAGAAAGACCTAATTGAAAATTTGAGAAAAAGCGAAATGACCAAATGCACAAATATCCCTTTTCTTGAAAACACGCGAATCCTAAGTTGGGTCGGATCGGATTCGGGCCGGTCATGGATACTTTAAAAACACTACGCCATTTTGTACGAAATACCCCTACCAAAACGACAACGTTTTGGTAAGGATATTTAAACCCTCGAGCCCTTGTAAAACCGAACCCCTCTTTCATTTTTTCGGATTTCAGAAAAAAAACCTAGAGCCCCTGCCCTTTTTTCTCTCAAATACCTTCCATGGTCGGCCAAACTCCGGCCGGTTGACCCAATCGCCGTTCGTCGCGCGGGCCCACATGCGCCCTCGTCCGTGGCCCCGCATCAACGCATGTAGTCGCCGCGCTCGGTCACGAGCGCCGGTCCACTCGCTCGTCTGTCGACGCCTTTCCTTTCCACGCGCCACGCGCCTCCATCCATGACTTCTTTCAAGTAAGTTTCCATTTCCGTCCTTTAAAACCTATTTTCCTTTCTCTTTTTTTTTTTTTTAAACCCTTTTCATTTTTTTAAAAAACTAATATTTTTCATTATTAACCGTTTCAGTTCCTTGTTTCTTTGAAGATCTACTAACGGCTAGGTATCGGCGAGGTTCGAGATTTCGCGACGGTGACAATTCCGAGAGCGGCTCCGGTGGTGGTCGTCAGACGAAGATGAGTCCCTTCGTCTTCATTTTTAGTTTCTTTTTTTTTAATTAATGTTATTATTAAATATTATTATTGATGTCATTATTATTGTTGTCATTAATACTGTTAATGATATTAGTAATATTATTGCCAATATAATTAATAATATTATTAATGATATTTTCGAAATATGTAAAAAACAATAAATATTTATAGGGGTATTGAATACACACATAGAATTTAATGGGTCAATACGGTAAATAATAATAACTAATAAATATACGCTGCGGGTATACCTGGACGTTTCGACGTTTGGCAGTTCTGAGATTGGTTTGAGTCGATTCACTGCTGGCTATTAACTGTTGCTTTTTTTATTGTAAGATACTGTGAAAAGCTTATTCTTGTATTGATTTTTCAAAGAACCAGGGTCAGTACCCGTTACAAGTATTCTTGTCCTGGCTTTATAGCCATGTTTACAATCATGCTTTTTTGTATTTCTCACATAAATGCATGTCTTGTTTTTCCTTTTGCAGGTCGACCATGGCAGCGGCGGTTGAAGCAGCTGGTGGCAGTGCAAGTTGGGGTTGAAAATGGTGACAAGTTGCTGATGATGTGGCGGCCTCTGGTTGGCTGAAGGGGAGGCAACAACAGCAACACTTAGTGAATTCGAGCCAAAGTTGTAGTTTGGGCTTTGGGTGTAATAGGTTTTAGGTAATTTGGATTTATAAGTTTGGGTCATTTGAATTTGGGTCTCATTGGACTTTGTAATTGGATTTTTGCTAATTTTAAAATTAAATTTAATTTAAATTTAAGATTAATTTAAAATTAAATTTAAATCAAATTTAAAATAAATTAAAAAGAGCTCAGTCAAAATTGGACTCCAACACTAATAATACGTGTAATAGTAAGTGAGAATTGAGAAGTAGGTGAACATTTATTTGTGTAGAAGATTGGTGGCATTTTTAGAAAGGGTAAACTACATAATTAATATCCAGTTTTTATAAATTTTTATTTTGGTCATCGAAAATAAAAAACTTTCAAGTATAGCATTGTTGTTAGATAATTTTATTTTTATTCAAGTCATTCGCATAGTTTTTTTGTTTTAGTCTTTTGTAGCTAATTTGGCTCACCACAATATTATTGTACACTCATTTTAATCATCCAATTTTAGTAAGCTTTTATTTTGTTCATTCATTTTACTCTTTTTTTTATTATTATTTTCTTTATATTTGTTTTTTTTAAGAATTGATTTTAAGTTTTTCTAATAAAAAAGGAATTCAGGGTTTTTACAATAAATATCACTTTTTTCATTTTAATTTTGATATTTAAAATAAATTTTAGTAGTTTCAAGTAAAAAGAGAAAAATTAAGTTTTATGAGAAATTACTCAGATTTTTACAAGGAAAAAGTTATTTTTTTTTATAAAGAAAAACCTAAATTTTCATAGGGAATTGAGTTACATGGAAAAGTTGGGTTTCATCTCTCAACTGAAGAACTCAATTTCCTATAAAAACTCAAATTGTCCTTCCTTTTAAAAAAATAAAATTAATTCTAAAAAAATTGATTGAACAAAATGAAAAATTATTAAAGTTGAGTGAGTAAAACAACTGAATAGTAATATTGTTATTAATCAAATTAACAGCGAGCTATTAAAGCAAAAACAAAAAAAAAAATCTAATAGTGATGCTTTATTTGATTTTTTTTTATTTTTAATGACCAAAAAGAAAACATACAAAAGTTAGATGATTAATTATGAAATTCACCCTTTTTGGGAGAAAAAACTATAAACAGTCCGTGATTTTAAAAGCAATCACAGAGACACCTGCATCATTAAAAGTTGAAGTCCGTGATTTCATTTACAAATAGTTTCGTTACAGTCATCCGACAATAGGGAGAGAGTTCTCACCTTTGGCATAATTTGCAAATCAAATTTTCATTTTATTTATAAGAGTTTTCATGTCTCTTCATAAATATATAATCATTCGATAAATATTTATTTTAACAGTTATATTTGTTAACAATAAACAGAAATATTTATTAAATATTATTTGAATAATAATAATTTTTTGTTAATAATAAAATAAACATAACTGTTAGGACAACGTAACTCATCACTTTGAATAGTGATAATATTTTATCAATAACCAAGTGTTATAACTTTTAGTTATTTAAAATATTTTATTGGCAACTATTAAAACATTATATATATATTGAAAATATTTAGATTTTGATAATCTAAAAAATCAATTTCATAAATGAAGATGTATTATAATTGAATTTTCACTTAACGAAAACATGTTAAAGATAATTTAAATTGCATGGTAGACTATGATTTGAACCAACTATTCCATTTGATTAATCAAACACATCTCACACAATTATTTCAGTATCAATCAATCTTTTCATGAGTACTGTTAGAGTAAAGCCCTTGAGCTCCTAAAAACAATCACAATTCACACTTATATAAGTAGATCTCACTAAAAATATTTTCTTTATTATAACACTCTAACATATTTGTATTATGGATCTATTAATAGTAAAATACTCATCCTCCCCTTATCATTACAAATACCTAGTATTTTTTTTTATCCCGGAATGATATATTATCTTATAATAGTAACAGTCACATATTAATGATTTACCTTGTCTAATTGAACGTAAAACTTGACATTAAACCAAACGTGGAATCGAATTTCCATCATGATTGACTCAAATATTATGGGTTTGTATCCCATTCCTATATTTCTAAATTTCTAACATAGCTATGCTAATTTTTCATATAACATGGTAAAATTTTATTTTTGTGTCTTTGAAAGTTTACAAGACTAACACTCCTATCATATTCAAAAATCCATTCTTTCGCAAAAGAATGTAATAAAAAATATCCTTTGTGCAGTTATTGATTTAAAATAAACAATTTATCTTTTTTAATCATGATGGTTTCGTATTTATCTATTTTATTTATTTCTTCATATTCAAAAAATTAATTTCACATATATCAAATATATACATTATATTTTTCTTTCATCAAGTAAGTTGTTATAAAAAAAACTTGAAATCCTTGCTAAAACAAGACAATATTTATTTGTTCATAACCTTAAAACTTGTTGTATATAAATACTCAAGTAAGATGCCATTAATGAGTTAGTCTGGTTTTAACGGGATTTCTTCTTATTGCAAACATCTCTCTTTGTCAACAATCTTGCGAAATATATGTTTGCGTTATGTAGCATCAAATTTTGGATTTATTTTTTAATATTTTCATCTCATTCTTCCAATTATTATCTATGATATAAAATATCTCTTTTTTAATTTAATTTCATAATTTATTTCGTGTCATCGTAATCGTATTTAAAATATTATTTTGTTATATTAATCATTTAACAATAAAAATAACACTAAAAATATTTACATAGATTTTTAAAAAAAACATTCAGTCGAACTTGTTATGATAAAATAATTTTTTTGTTGGAATATTATTCTTAAGAAAAATTAATTTTAGTATTTTGATTGAAATAGTTAATAATATTAAATATTTAGACTAGCTAATAATAACATTATTGAACCCAATAAGTGACTCCAGTGAAAAAAAAGATGTTGTTCATCTTAGGGGTTTCAGGTTCGAGCGTCTGTGTATGCAAAGTGTGTACGCGTTGTCAAAAGATTAAGAAAATAGAAACAGATACTACTATCATATATTGACTTCAAAATCTGCCGGTAGGTACCCGGAATTATTACAATCTGAAGGTTCCATCTTTACCTCACCCAACTCCACCGAACCATTATAAACCGGTAGCAGTTTCCATGCTCATTAATTAAACCAATTTCTCCTTTTAACAATTTAAGATAAAACAAACTTTAAATATATTTCTAATTTTTACCAAAAATTATATATGAAAGTAAGCATCATATAAATAAATTCTAAAGTGGGCTCCATGTTAATGAAAATTTTATTCAACCTTTAAAATTTTTGAGATTTCTTTATCTAAATAATATAATTATTTCTCAAAATAATATGATTTGAGGATTATTTATCAAAATAAAACGTTTTCAACTGCAAAAAACAGTGACGCATATTAACCATACGAGTTTAGCCCAAAAACCACAATAACGGTGAAATCTTAGATTTAAAAGGGTGTTGTCCATCTCACAAACAATGTTCGGTTGATTTGATCGGCCTCTTCAAACAGCTGTGCAATTTTTTAGAAAAATAGGAAAAATGAAAAAAATATTATCCCCAAGAAAAGTGAAGTTGGTGCAGGGCCCCACATGTCTTTATTTAAAATCCCAACCACGACCATGCAACTTTTTCCAATTCAACGCTTCTCTTCTCTCACCGACCGCCTCTGATTTGAAAACAAAAGAAAAATATGTATTATTTATTCATTATTATTTAATGTTTAATTGTTATAACAAAATATTATTATAAAAAATAGTTATTATAGAGAAGATTAATTGTATTATAATCTATAGTAATAAAATATCTATATGATTACGATATATTAATATATAAATATACTAAAATAAATGGTCAATGAGTGATATAATTTTTTATTTAGAATGATTTTTAATGCGATGTGTTTAGTTTTTTTATTTTATATTATAATGTCATTACAATATTTAATTTTATTACGATAATTATTTTTACATTAACTACAAGTAAACGTATTACCTATTCAAACCATCTTAAAATTGGATTCAGAATTCAAAAATTGAAAAAAAAAAATTAATGTCATTTGTCATTACATGTGAAGACTGAGAAGTAGGTGAACATTTATTTGTGTAGATATAATAATAAGTGAAGACTGCTGGGAATCTTTTAGAAAAGGTAAATTGCACAAATAGTAATCCAATTTTTTAGAATTAATTTTAGTTTTTTTCTAATAAAAAAGGAAATCAGGGTTTTTACAAGAAATATCACCATTTTGGTAATTTAGTTTCCGTTTTTAAGAATAAATTTTAATTGTTTCAAGTAAAAAAAATAAAGTGAATAGTAAATTAGGGAGAATTATCGAATTTTTACAGGGAATTGAGTTACATGGGAAACTTGGGTTTCATCTCCAAATTGAAGAACCCAATTCCTTATAAAAACTCAATTTTCCTCTTTCTTTTAAAAAAATAAAATTAATTCTAAAAAAAAAAGAAATAAGTGACCAAAATGAAATATTATTAAAGTTAGGTGAGTAAAATAAGTTAATAATAATATTGTTATTAGTCAAATTAACGACGAGCGACTAAAGTAAGAAAATTTTTATAGAGATGCTTTATTTGAAAATTCTCTGTTTTAATTGATTAAAATGAAAACTTATGATTAACTATGGAATTTAGGATTCAATATCAACCTTATTTTTAAGATGGAAATAAAAAATTATCCAATTCGAAAATTTTCTGTGCGAAAATTCCCCATAGCATTCAGGATATCGCCTTCTCCTAAATAATTATGGATAGGAATATCTTTCAATGTATCAAAAACTTTTTTGTTTATCCATGTTGTAATGATAAGAACTCTTTTTCCTCCTATTTACTTGGAATGGTGATCCATAAGCATATGAATCTTTCTTATCTTGATAATTAATAGATTTATATGATAAAAAATCATATTGATAATATTTTTAAAAATAGATTTTTTTTTATTTTATTCTTGATTCAGTAATGAGTTCGCTTGCAAATCATTTTTTTTAGCTTGTGTTTAGATACACAAATTTTATAAAAATGTATTATATTTTGTGTTTAGATGATTTTGTAAAGATCCATTAAGCAAGAAACATAGCATTCAAAATCAGTGAATGACCATACCATGATCATTAAAATCTGCAGGTAGGTACCATGAATTAATACAATCTGTCAATCCCATGCTTACCTGATTCATTTCGCCATTATACAAAGTCTAGATTTGTCACAATAAATTAGTTAGTTAGGTTAAATTATTTTATTTTACAAAGGAAAAGGAGTCCATCATCTTCACATTCAATCCTATTAAATTCTGTTTGGTGTAAAAGAGATAAACATTACATTAAGATAAGACATATGAAATATTCTTAGACACTTCTTCAAATAAAATTAAGTCTTTCTTTTTATCAAAAGCCATTTTAGTTATGTAATTAGCATCCTCATTTTCTTCTATAAGGACATAGTTCAGTAACCATTGTTCAAAATTCGTCAACAATTGATGAATTCGCCTAATCAAAGCAGAGTTCGAGGGATTATTGAAAGAGTGAACACTCTCTCAGAATTTCAACTCTGCAGAATGAATAAACTATCGTAAATTCCCCATAATTTTACATCAAAGACTGAGCACTTCCCAAACATCTGTTGAATCCTAAGATTCATTTGCCTTCATGGTCTCGCAAGACTCCTTCTGAAGTAGCATTACCAATTTCCACCTTAACAGCATCATTTGTATTTAATTAAACCCATCTATCCTTCCAAGGAATTGCCATCCCTACTTGCGGACACTTAGACAAACTTCTTTTTTGTACTAATCTATATTGCGTAGCTCAATTGTAAAATATTTTGATAAGCTCGCAAGCACTACATTGTGTACCTTGAAAAATAAAGAGGTTTCTATTCTTCTAGATACGCCATGCAAGGAGACCAAAAAAACTTGCCCATTCCACATCCCCCAACGATAGTCCTCGTTTATTTTGCAAATTATTCGCAATCCACGCAGGTAAACTGCTTGAAAAGAACCCCTTTCATTTTTCTATAGAAATTACCTTCTACCAGACCTTCTTGGTCATAACACAGTCTCTAATGGCATGTAGCATGTCTTCTGATTCCATACCACACAACACGCAAAATCCATCATTCCAACACCTCTCCACACCCTTTCCGCATTCGTTTGCTGTCTTTGTTTCAGCACAATCCAAATAAAAATCCTAACTATGTGTTTTAAGAGCCACAAATAAAGAAAAAATGTCAAAACTAATGCAAGTTTAAGAGCCACAAATAGCATGTATGTAATGCAACCATTACACAGAGCCTTGGTTGTGCATAGGATGGACATAATTGAATTAACAGATGGAGCATGCATTGTTTGCCAACTATGTATTTTCCTTCTGGGATAAGTTGCCAACTAATTTTGAAACCCAAGCAACATGTGAAATTGGGCTTCACCTAATCCATATGCATGTAATTCGATTCATATGATGGATTGGGTGTCAAATGGATTTCTTTCCTTTCTGAGTTTAAGAGAAATGAAATAGTTTTTTTTAGAGTGGATTCAAATTTATTTATTTTTTAATATTTGGATTGGATGTTGTCTTAAAATAATATTATATTGAGTTTTTATTTAATCAATTGATATTATCATCAATATAAATCATTATAAGCATTGAACTGAATAAATAATTCGACAATCTAATGCATCCATAAATGTTACAAATATTTTTAAACGTGGATTTAATAATATAACGGAAAATAAAAAAATTTTAAACTCGTATTTTTATATATTAATTATTATAGATGAAAAAGCAGTGGTTTTTCAATGCATAAGACAAAATTAAAAGAAAAAGAAAGGAGTGAATAGCTTGGATTTTGATGTGATCCAGGAATAGGATCAATAGTTGAGAAAAATATGTTTGCTTTCAATAACTCTCCCTATAAATTTGACATTTGCTTCCAAGCAACACGATTGGTTTGATTGATAATATGCCTCCAATGTTTCAAGTAGAGAGAAGCATAAATCATGTTTTCCGACCAAGGAATATATGGTAGGTGTTAATAGGTATCCACCTTGCCGGGTTTCCTTCGAGTGAGTGTGGCAGCTTCTCAGCTCCATAAAAGTTGTGAAATCTTCCACCATCACCTCCATTCCACAGCAATCCTTGATTGAATTCACTGCACTCTGTCTCTACGGATCCTCATCCAGTCTTCTTCTGAATTTTTGCTTTCCAGAAGGAAAATGATCAGCTTAAAAGGTAGTTTGGGCAACCAAACCAGCTTCCACGCTTCCTTTGGTATACACGTCCTATTAATTAACCTAGAAAAGTTTTCGAAGGTCTTTTTACCAGTCAAAATGGTCTAACTTCACTCAATATCATTATATTTCCTTTTATCTAATTAACTTGTAGTTCGGTTTCCATGTCGACCATGGGCAGGGCCCCCTTTTCTTTCTTATCGACCGATTGATAAAATGAGAAATGGTAGCTAACCAATCCAGGTCCAACCCTTTTTATATTTTATCATTCTCAACATCTCTTTTCTATGTTTGCCCACTTGCCATGTGAGTGTGACAATACACCCCATGAAAAAAAAAATAAAGGCAAAATTTAGAATTTAAAATCTAGATTTTTTTTAAAAAAAAATCTCGATACTCATTAATCATTAATAATCCTTTTTTTTGTGTGTGTGGTTGAGATGAGACAACAGATGGCAAAATTGCACTTCTTATTACCTCTTGATTTGGAGAAAGTAAAAGTTGTAGGGAATGGAATGGGGGTCTTAAGGGTTGGGCTTATTTCTTTTCGTATCCCCATCCCCCCCTCTTCAATAATTGATAAAAAAGAAGGTCCTTTCAATAATTCTGAACAATCTTTTTATTAATTTTTTAGATAATGATAAAATAAATTTCATATCCGTTTTTAAAAGATAAATATATTAATACAAGGTAATCTGAACTTAAATATATATATATATTTTTTGATATAACCCAAACTCCAAAATGTTGAAACTCTAAAAAGAATTGAATCTAAAACCATCAAAACTAAAAAAAAAAAAAAAATCAACTCTTTAAACTTGGACTGATATGCATCAATCTATTCTTTGAATTGTTGCTTTCAAGGGGGGTTCCAAATTGTTGAAAAATAATAATAGTTGTCCAATTATCAAGCAATGGATATGGCATCAATAATTTAACCCTCAAAAAAGTGATGATTGTTTTCGAGTTGTTTCTTCTTCTTCTTCTTTTTCTTTTTGACATTGTTAAGAATCAACTTGATTAAACAACGAACAAGTTAAAATATAGCGGAAGAAATTGAGAAATTGAACACACAAATTTAACGTGGAAAAACTCCTCCGAAGAGGATAAAAAACCACGGGTAAAGATAATTTTACTATAATGACAAACAAATGAATAGTACAAAAGATGGAAATAAAAATTAAACCCCAAAAACTCTGAAAACAAAAAACCCTCAAAACGTCAACACTAAATTCTCCAAAAGTGTTAGAAATTCTAAACTTTAATGGGTGTTTATTCTACGGTTGTAAAAGAATCTATTTATAAACTAAATTTCTAGGTCAAATAATAATAAAATAATCTAGACTAATAAGAGTTTGACTCAAACAAATAAACAAAGTTTAATTGAAACAATTAAATAGAGTTTAACTGAAAGATTATTTTTCAAATTTGACTTGAAATAGGAGTTATAATTCAACAGACACTATATTTACTTTATAGTTAGATCAATTAAATTAATTTTGAATCAACAATAACACTTTAAAAAAACCTGATAGATGAAAGGGATATTGATTTGAGAGTTTAGATTTAAAATGAAGCTTTTCATGTCTATTTTATTATTTATATTTAGAGTTGAACATAAACACATTTGAGTGTTTACTCTATTGACAATTGCATTAAACCTTATGGTCAGTTGTCTTGTCCTTTTTAATAGTTCAAGTTTCCTTAAATCGAATGTGATTCGTACTCATGATAGTGAAAGGTTCCTACTTATAAGTAATAAATGTCATGCTTTCTTATTTAGGGTTTTGATGAATGTCTTTATATGAATCTTTTAGTATGCATAGTTTGATCCATTCAAATTAGATGATCAATAAATATATATACAATCTTAGGGTTATTGTTTTACAAAATTGTTACTTGAATGATCGGAATACTACATTTAACAAGTACATATACATCAATATATATATATATATATATATATATATATAATCTTGTCTAAAAGTTAAATCCACTAGCTAGAACAACAATACTACAATTCCTTTTGATTTATCTCAATTTGGTTTATACATAAATAAACCTTTTAACTTTTGATTTATATATAAATTATTTTCAATTAAAAGTAAAAAAAAATTACACACGAAATAAAGTGTTAATGAAGTTGGCAAACAACCGCAGTGCACTGTTGTTTTCAATTACTGAAAAGCACTAGAGAGCCATTGAAGCAGCTGCACTATTATTGTGTGGGTAGAGAAAGCAGATGGAGGGACCATAATATAAGAAAGAAAGAATATTATGGAAGAGAAAAGAAAAGAAAAACATTATCATTCTTTTGTCAGGCATTATCTTTTTCATGTTTTTTTCGTTACACATTAACACCACAATTTATAATATTTATCCATTTACTTAGTTTTCTTACAAAGATTTTTGAGATCTTCCTGTCTTGTTTTTCCTTTTTGTAGTCGACTTTCCTCATCTTAGATCCAATGAACTTTGTTGATAGATGTCATGGGCAATAGCCATTTCATATTTTATTTAAGAATGGGATGTCTCAATTAACTTTATTTTTTTCTTTTAATTTTGGACCTGCATGTCATTTAAATCACATGATTTGATGACCCATTTCTTAATTTGGATAAATTAGATTGTTTTACAAACTACTTAAAAATTTGGATTGATTTTCCTAGTTTTCATATACAAACTACTTTTTTTTTTTTTTTTTTAAATGAATTGATTTTTAGCGATGGACCAATTTTGATTTCTTTAATGAATTTTTCTCGAAAAAAAAAAGTGATCCATCAGGTTAATTATTAATTCAAGTAAATTAACAATGATTTTTTAAAACTGATTTTAAATTTAGTTATTTTCACCAAAAAATATTATTCTAAAAAATTAAAAAAAAAAAAAAAGATCCTATATTTTCTTAATTTTCTAAGTTATAATATATTTTTAATCAGCTTGTATTTTTAAAGAAAAAAGCTACTTTTTTAAAGATAGTCACCTTAAATTATTAATCAAAATGATAGAAAATAATTAATTGAGGAGGACAAGAACTAATCCGAAACAACAGACTCTCCCAATATACTCGTATCCTAAAGCCCACCCCATTACGAGAAACAGAATTATCAGACAAAAGAATAATAATTAAGCAAATTGGAATATCAAAACGATGAGCCGCCTTATTAGCACTTTGACGTACCCAGTGAAAGGAAACATTCTAAAATTGTTCCAATAGAGCTCGATCGGCAATCATCAACCAGAATTCCTGTGCTGAAAAAATCTAGAATCGGATACTGTAAAGCAGTAAAGACCTCTAACGAATCCATCTCTACTACAACCTTATCGAAGCCTTCGACCTTAAGCCACGACAAAGCTTCTCGGACTGAAACAGTTGCGCAGTACATGATCTAAACAGTCCAGAACGGTAGCCTAAGAACACTTTTTGAAAGTCACCATGCTTATCTCCTACAACCGCGGCAAAACCACCAGATCAAGCGAACATATTCAAAGTCACATCAATGTTGCACTTACCATCTTTCATTCATTTCACATTATCAGCATATACTTATTCATACACAATCATCAACTTGTATGTGTATATATATACTTAATTTCATCTCAGCATTTCCGAGTTTAATAGCTCATTCGATCCAATCAACCCCTAGGTTCGTTTTTAGTCAACTCCCATGATTTTCACATATTATTGAATATCACATTTCATAAATACGTTCAATTATATCAAATCAATTCACATCCATTTTAATTAACCATATAGTAAAATCATGTTTATATGACCCTATTAACTCGACTCAACTTTCAAGACGAATACATTGATTAGTCAACCTGCATTTTAATTTGGCACCGCGGTGTATCATCGGATAAACCAAAAGAAATATATTGGTACACATCTTGCATTGTCAGGCAAGCTGAAAAAATTATATTGGCACAAGAGGTGCATCATCGGATGAATCGAAACAATTATATTAGCACACATAGTGCATTATCATATAAACTGAATCAATCATTCTAACACACACAGTGCATCATTAGATAAATCAAAACAATCATACTAACACACATAGTGCATTATCGAATAAATTGAAGCAAATGTGTTGACACACATAGCGCATCATCGGATAAATCGAAGCAAAAATACTGGCACACATAATGCATCATCGGCTAAACCAAAGTATATGCCTGTACAATTAATAGGGTAACCAATTTTCATTTTCATCACAAAATTCAATTCAAATTCCATCATTCTCAATTCATCATCAATTCATCATTCCAATACAAAATATAACACATTTCAACTCAATTTCATACCAACTACCACAAATCAATTAAATCATACTACTTTTTTATTTTATTCACTTGAGTCATCTATCTTGATATACCATATCAATCACCACAATTTAACTCATACAAGCCTTATATACTCACCTCATTACTAAATTATGCAAATTAATATGAATATGCAATAATTAGATTGATCTCGGATCATAGAAATATAAACTGAAACCTTGTGTCACTCGTCGTTGGCTCTCGCCTTTCCTTTCCTTTCCTTCTCGACGACCCGACGTCGTCTTTAGATAAGAATAATAATTCAACAATGACACAATATCACATTCAAATACAAAGCCACAAATATTTTACAACTTATTCAATTTTGTCTCTAAACCTGAGACAAGCATAACTTTCAATCTAGAGTTTCAGATTAAAATTTGTTTTCACATATACTCATTAGGGACCTCATACTTTCCATTCCTATCAAATTTTATAACATTTTTGCATTTTATTCAGTTTAGCCCCTAATCTACGAAACCAACAATTAAACTTTACAATTTAGTCCTTTTAATAAATTAAGCTTAATTTCTATCAATTTCACAACTAATTCTTTAAAAAATCAACAATGAAAACTTTAACAGTTTCACAAATTGATACACAGGTTAACTAAAATAAACTCCCATGACCCCAAATTCATAAAAATTACAAGAAAATAATTTGATTTTGCTTACCTATTGATGGCCGAATATAAAGACATGAAAATGGCTTCCTCCCTTAGGTTTCTTTCGTTTTGGACGGTAGGAAATGAGAAATGAAGGAGATAACACTTTCATCTCCACTAACTTTAGTTTATATATTATAAATTAATTAGTCTAACTTAATGAGTCTAATCAGGTGTTAATCATGTTAAGTAGTCTTTTAATTAATCTAAGTGACCAACATCATCAATGTCCACTACCTTATAATGGGAATTGGTTTATTTACCATTTTGGATCTTTGACTAATTGCTATTTGAGTCCTCAAGCATTTTGACAATTAAAACTTTATAGCGATTAAACTTTTATAATTTAGTCCCTGAGTGTTATTAACCATTAATTCGATAAAATTATTTGACCAACCATTAATATATTTTTATATTAACTCTGCAAATATTCCTATTTAATATTTGTAGACTCAATTTTTCAAAAATAAGATCCCAAAACTGTAATTTCTAACCCCACTAAAAACTGAATCGTTATAGAGATAGTGTTTGAGAGTTGAGAAGAGGAAGGGAAGGTTTGGATTGGGATTATTTATGTTATTTCAAATAAATTATTATTATAAATTTGCGCTCAAGGAGAAAAGTAAAGAATTTAGGGTTTTAAATAAATTTATTATAACATTCTTATAATTTTTACAAATATTATAAAATTTCTACACATTTAATTTTTTTTTATCATTTTTATAAATTTTAACAAATTTTTTTTTAATTTTTGTTCCTTTTTAGATTTTTTTTTAGAATTAGGACTAAACTGATAGAATGTGTTTATATCGAAGATTAAATTTATTGTTAAATTAATAAAAAAACCTATGTTAAGACTTTTGCTACTGGCTTAATAGCACAGTGATTAAAAATTCTAATTTCGAAAAATTTAGTGTCTAAATTAACAACGGTTTTAAACAACTCAATGATTTAAATGAAAACTTTTTGAATAGTTCAATGACCATTTTGTAATTTTTTAAAGTTGAGTGACCAAAACGTAAATTTACTAATAATTTAATGACCTTAGATATACTTTACCAATATCTATGAAATCTTTTCTTTTACCATTTCAACCACAATTTAATTTTAATATTTTTATACATTTCAAATTTATTACACAAACTGTTTCACCTATATTGTTTGTATATATTGATAATTTCATTACTTAAGTTGGTGTTAGACATCAACTCAATACTAATTCAATTAAAATAAATATTGTAATAAATGAAATAAGATGCACAAAAATAAGTAGGAAAGGCAAACTAAACCCAAACCATCACGCTTACTCCAAACACCCGAGCTTGAAGCCTCTCCATAACAGGATTATGCACACCCTCAGAATGTAAAACATCGAAAATACATGTTGGAATAGAAACATAAACAAATGGATTCGCATGAGATAAAGTTACTCGTGCAGGCTTATGAGCGACCTTGTTGGCAGATTGTCGAACCCAGCAAAACGTGAAATTTTGAAATTGTATCTACAACAAGCGACAATATCCTCTAAAAAAAGTCGAAGTCTATTAAATTCCGAACTTGTTATATTGTTTTTAAATATTCATTTGTGTTCTAAATAATTATTTGCTGATGTAATAAAATCTTAAGTTTTAATAATAATTATATAAATGATAAAATCTTGACGTAGGCCACGAGTTAAGGGGGAAAAAAAATGTCTAGCTGTATGTATGAGAATAATAGCAGGCAGCAGATTGTTGAACCATGTAAAGTTTTAACCTACTATTGCTCTACCGACTCTGAGAGATAAAAGGCAGCAAATATGTCTATTTTTTTGGTCATTTATTTTCTGCCATTCACTGGATTCCTTCTACCTTCAATTATCATTTCTTCATTTTCATTTCACTTTTTATCCCAAACAAAATCTTCCCCTGACATGCTTTGATTTTTGCATTTTTTCTTTCTTAAATTCTTTTTCCTTTCTGCATGTCATTATCTGAATAGCGTTTTTAATGCAAAGTTTCAGAGTTTCTGTTTTTGCATGATTGATTTTCTTATTATTGGAACAAGAATGGCAGTAGAACTTTGCTCAGACAATTGTGGCATCAGTCCAAGGATTTCATTTTCTCTTGATCTTTGTCATTTCGATGATGTCCCTGTTGAACAACGCCCTTTTCGTTCTAAACCTTCTTCCTTGAATTCCAGCGTTGATTTTGATTTCGGCGTAGGTGAAACCTTCGAACAAGAAGCACCCTCTGCCGATGAACTTTTCTCCGACGGTAAAATCCTTCCCACTGACATCAAGAAGAGCAACCCCTCTAAACAAACTGACCACTCTTCTTCACCACCGCCGCCGCCATTGCCACATCAGAAAGCAGCAGAAGGCTCGAAAGAAGAAGAAAAGCAAAGTTCAAAGTCAACTTCATTTTGGGGTTTCAAAAGGAGTAGTAGCTTCAGCTGTGGGAGTGGTTATGGCAGAAGCTTATGTCCTTTACCACTTTTGTCAAGAAGCAATTCAACTGGTTCTACACCAAATGTTAAACACCCTTCTCCCAATAACCCTAAACACATCCATTCACATAAACAGGCTGCTGCTAATGCGATTACTAATCCATCTTTCAAGTCTTCCACAAGTTATCATCAAAAGCCTCCACTGAAGAAGACTGCTTATAAGCCTTATTATGGTAATGGTGTTCATCCTGTTCTTAATGTTCCTTCTGGTAATTTGTTCGGTTTAGGTTCAATCTTCTTCAATGGCAACAAAGCTAAGAACAACTGCAAGAGGAAATGATATTCCATACATGGATTTGATCCTTGTTAATTACCCATTTGAGAGAAAAAATGCAAATAGAGATTGGGGTTAAGAAGACAACAAAAGAAGATGGAAATGTCAATGGGGGGAGGGGGGGCAGGGACCAGGGGGTGGAAAGATATAATTCGTGGAACCTGCTTTGGGAAAACAAAATGACAGGTACCACTGCTCTCATGGTTGTCACATGTTGGTTTTTTGTTTTTTTTTTTTTTCCCATTAACTTTTTTCCATGGTGTGTTTCTCAAGATTATTAGACCTCATTTTGTTTCTGTTTAGAGCAAGTGCAAGTTTGTTGGTGACTGCTATCCTGGAAATGCTTCTTGATTTTGGGTTTCAGACATATATATTTTTACTTACTGCTGGATAATAATGAAACTCATATGTTTTACTTATAATTTCCAATTAATTTTAGATGTGAATTAAGATTTGTTTGTAATGTTAGGTTTTTCAGACATCAATAGTTATGTTTTAATTCATCAGTTGGTATATATGAAAAATATATAAATGCGCAATACTAGGCATCTGTGTTGGCAAGGCAAATCATTGATCAATGTTTGGTTCTGTTGAAACTCTTTTTTAAATGTTGTGTAAATAATTTACTTGTAAGAAGCCAAAAGACATAATCAAAGGTACACCTAACCTTGCCTAACCTAACCTTGCCTTTGGTTAGGTGGCAGCAGTTGCATTACTTTTTAATAGCCTTTGGGCACCATATCATATCATTCTAAGTAAAAATAAAAATAATGACTCAATTTTGTCTCATCCAATATAATAAATTAATTGATCATATCAATTATTTAACTGGTCACGTTCGTAATCTCGTTAAGCTTGTGATGAAAAATGTTAATGAGTGATTGATTTGTCACTTTTCGATAACGTTAATAATGGATTTGTTATTTTTCGAAAGTTAAGTGACTGAATTGAAATTAGAGTGATTATTTTGTCAATTGCACCAAAGTTGAATGATTGTTAGTGAATTTACCCTTTTTTTATTACACAGTATATGTTAATTTATAATTGGGCTTTCATAATGAACTTATTCAAGTCCAAATAGCATAGCCCAAAAACTAAAGTACTATTTGGGCTTTTTTTTGTATAAGTTTGAGCTTTGAGATATGATCTCAAATATTAATTAATTAATCATATAAAAATATGGAAAATAAAAGAATTTCTTAATTTTTTTCTAAAAAAAAATTAAATAACAATTTAGTTTAAAATAAAGAAAAAAAAACAAACATGTTTTGCTTAGTCTGATGACTAAAGTGAACAACAAGAGGCTGTAGGCGAAGCGGTCCTCACGTGTGTCCACGTCATCTCCAACGCATTGCAAATCTAATCCAAAATCTAATTATAAACACAAAAACACTTCCCTCCGCCATTTTCATTTTCCTTTTTTTTATATAAAATAATAATTTTTACACATTTTCTGGATCGAATCTCAACGTTTTTTTTTGATTTGAGTATAATTTACTTCACAATGAGTAGTATTAATTTATTCATCACAATTTGAATTTGAATAGATATGAAATATTTTTAAATTTTGTTTCTTTCAAATTTTTTATATGATTTTTTTACTATTTTAAAATGCTTTGGTGTGTTTTGACCAATACTGAATTATATACATGCATCATAAATCATTTTTATATATTTATATTTAAAATACAATATAATATTTATTTAATATAATTAATAAATTTAATGTTCATATTTATATTTACATTTACAAGTATATAATATTTTTATTAAAAATTATAATAATTTATAAGGTTAAAAAAGATTAATTTATAATTTACTATTTGATTTAATTTTGAATAGAATAATTACATAGTTTCATCCACCCAGTTGATAAACTTAAAACTTCGCATTATTACATTAATAATAGGTAATTTGGCTTACCAAGTTTGTAAAGAAAATGAAATTAGAATAGGAAAATTGATTGATGGATTGATATTTCCACCAAGTTTATTCTTTGTTGCTAAGCTTTTACTCAGCATAACAAACAGTAACTCCATTGCTGCTCTCTCTCAACAGATTTTCCGAGGCTGTTGTCATCTTCCAAACAGAACTCAGCGTCTGACTCGTCCTCTCACTCACTCTCAGCTCTGCCTTCGGATTTGGTAAATCCATCTCTCACTTCTCACTCGGTGATTTTGCTTTCCAAATGCGCTTCCGTTTTGATCTTTATTTCTGGATTTTAATTTTTTGGCCTTTTTTTTTTTTTACTTTTTTTATTGGTCGGTTACTTATTTATTTTGTGAATCAGGTAATTCAGGATGCAGGCGTCAACGCATTTAGTCAGAGGGAATTTCGGCATTGAGATTTCAAAACGGAGAGGATTGCCTTGCTTTGGTGAAGTTAGGCAACGGAGGTTAACTTTGAATCGCAATCTTTGCATCCGAAGTGGTTCCACCGGCAGCGGTTTAAGATCAGGTGACGTTTCGATGGGAGCTGGACTTGTACGTGCCAAAAATGGTATCGAAACTGCCGTTCGCTCTTCGGTCAAATCTCGATCGATCAAAGCTCAAGCCTCTGGTCTCTTTCTCTTTCTCGTTTTCCTTTTCCTTTCACTTTTAAGCTGTGTGTCGTGGTTGAATCTGTTTATTGAATTATTGTTGAATTTTTAGGTGAGGAAAATTGCTTAATGAAATACTTGCATGTTAGTGAAATCGATTTTTTGTTTGGCTAGTGATATAGAATGGCGCGATTTGTTGCTGTTGTTAATTATCTGCTGCTCTTTTTTTTCCCTTTAACAAAAGTTATTAATCAAATGTTTCATAATTGTTATTGTATGATAAAACTTTGGAGGCATTGGATTGATATTGTCAACTGTGGAAATGATACACGAAAGCAGTAAATATAAGAAAATGGAACATGAAAAAAAGACATGAATTCAACATGGATAAGGAGCATCTCATATGTAACTCATATTAGTATCATATTTATATAATTCAAATACGATCATGAAATTAAAAAATATATATATGAACAATATGTGTATATGAATTGTTAAATCTATATCGGGAATTATAAGGAGCATCACGTAAAGGAATGAATCATTAGGTGCTGTTTTGTTGTTAATTGTGCTCCCTGCTTATTTGCTTCTAGGAATAAAAGCACGTTGTAAAAGTAAAATTGTTTATTTGATTAAACCTAAATGTGGCGCATTCAAACTATTATTCTTTATGCAAGAAAATTACTGTATTTTGGTGTTTAAAAGGTTAACATTTTACTTCGGTTATTTAGGAACATTACTTGATTTTGTATTCAGATGAACTTACTTTATTCTTGCTGAAATGATTTGCTAAATCCTTTTGTGTCTGTTTAATTTGAAAAGCACATGTTTTAATACTAAGATTTATTAACTTGCTAAATTGTTATGGATGTATGCTTGTCAGATGCTTCCTACTATATGTGACACTGATGAGTTAGTGGGTTAGCTTGTTGGAAGAAGGCATTCTTCCTATTCAGATATGTACTGGCCTGTGCATGGATCATTTTCTAAGCATCCGAGTTTAGTAACCAGTACAAAATAAGTTGGTCTTTCTAACCTGCTTTTTTATCCTTACAAATGGAAATTGAAATTATACTGCAGGTGGAGACATTGAGGATTTGACACCGATCAACCCTCAGGCCAAATCTTCCGGGGCAGTTCTGCCATTTGTTGGTGTTGCGTGTTTGGGAGCTATGTTATTTGGTTACCATCTAGGGTATATATCCCAGTTCAACTCAGGAGGAACATGCTCTTGTTTCCTGGTTCTAAACTTGTTGATTTAGTGATTTTAGCATTTCAATTATATTGGCGATTTGTGATTTAGAAACAGATAAATATACTTCACCAATAATAAAGCTTGAGAGAGGTTCTTTGTGGTTCATATATGTAGAGTCCTGAGAATATAAAGCACATGCAACAAGGGATGGTGGTGAATATTTCCAATATTTCCAAAATATTCAAACTATAAGACTCCCACCATTTATTATATTCTAGAAAAAGAATTTTCTTGCGGAAATTTATGCAAAGAATTCTTGATTAATATCTTGGCCGTTGCTTGCTATATTTTTTGTCACATGACTTATTTGTTGCTATGAACTTGACTTTTGATTTTTCTACATGCTTCTAATTTCTCTCTCCCTTCTAATTCTTGTTTCTTTCTTCAGGGTGGTAAATGGTGCTCTTGAGTATCTATCTAAGGATCTGGGGATTGCTGAAAATACTGTCTTGCAAGGCATGTATTGTGATCTTTTAGTTAATATGCAAATTAAATTTCTGCTTCTGTTTTTTCATTCTCTCCCCCTCCCCCTCCCCCTCCCCCTTGTTTGTTTCTAGAATCTTTTACTTGTGTATCATGACTCAATAAATAACACGTTTATTGCTTGAAGATTATTTAGTAAAATTTAAGTGGAATAGACGGCACTCAACTGCTCCATGCTATTCATCTGTTGTTGCGGGTTTCATTTATAAAAATCATTTTGCTTCACTTTTAGTCAGTTGAACAATGTCAGATGTTGTTGGATTGTTGTTTTTCCTTTTTAGATAATTTGTTTATTTTTATTACGTGCCCAATTTGTTACACTTTAAACTGTCCGACTTTTCAAAGAACTACCCAACTTATTATTATGTTATGGTAATTTGAGTAGGGTGGATTGTCAGCACACTCCTTGCTGGTGCCACTGTTGGTTCATTTACTGGGGGAACATTGGCAGACAAATTTGGCAGGACAAGGACTTTTCAGTTAGATGCTATTCCACTTATCATTGGAGCATTTCTCACGTCTGTGTCATTTCATTTCCTATTTGCTTGTCAACTGTCAGAAGTTTGTTGAAAACTAATGCTTCAAAATGCCTTAATTGATTTTAGTGCTACAGCCCAGACGATCCAGACTATGATAATTGGCCGCATTCTAGCTGGTATTGGTATTGGCATATCATCTGCTATAGTTCCTCTTTACATATCCGAGGTAAAATTTTCTGATATTATTATTTGCTCTAGTTGTCTAGTTTTTGGAACCTTCTGCTGACATTCTTTCAATTGGTCAGATCTCGCCAACTGAAATCCGTGGTGCACTTGGATCTATAAATCAACTTTGTATATGTATTGGGATTCTTGCAGCATTAGTGGCTGGATTACCTTTAGCAGGAAACCCACTGTGGTATGTTATCTTAGCACTCTTAGACTTGTGTCACACGGGTCATTTGCTACAAACATGGCATTTGGATTGACCCTCAAAGTGGTTTCATCTGGCACTTCATCTTCTTCAGCAATTAAGCCATTGAGTTTCTCTTTCGACTGCCACCTCTGTTGGCTTTTCAAAAAAAGAGCACTCATAGGAATGGTGCTAATTCCCATGTTCATTTTTAGTCTCAATAGGTTACTTGCAATAGCTCTCCTTTCTTTCATACCCAAATTCAACTGTCTAAATTGGGAATCCACCAATGATTGGTGAATTTGCTACCTAAAATTGCGTTTTAACAATTTGTCTGGAAATTACTGAGCATGCATTCAATTATGCACCTAAAGAGTTTTACCCTTCTAACCTTTGACAAGAGTTTTAGGTAGATATTTCTGAAATTTGAGCTTCAGTCTGGTATAAAAGTGATTATTCTTAAAATTCTTTCTGTTTTTAGTAGCTATATCTAATAATAAATTTCCCCGTACTAGTATTAAAGTCCTTTCTTCCTCTCATTGGCACCTGGTCATGGTTGATTTTATCCCTTTTCTTCTATATTTTTAATTTTCTTTTTCTCCTGCTAAAAGAGCTTGGTGCAAATCTTACCTTCCCCAAAAAAGTTTTACTAAATAAATAAAAGAAAAATGCTCCATCTGACCAGTCGGAATAGCTAATTATTTTGGATGCTTTCTGATCAATAATTATTTGTTGGATCTTTTTCTTTTGTATGCAGATTGAGTGAATAGGTCAGGTAAATGCCATGATCATTATACATAATATAATGTCATGCATGATGTGCCAAAATGTTATTAAGAATAAGATTTATTTTGCAAGTAAATTTTTGTTTCTGCTTAAGCATTTCCATTACACTATCTTTTTCTGCCTTATTTATGCATTTTCCTATTTAGGTGGAGAACAATGTTTGGTATTGCTATTGTCCCTGCTATTTTATTGGCTGTAGGAATGGCTTTTTCCCCAGAAAGTCCTCGGTGGCTGTTTCAGGTTTCTTAATGGACTACTTGGTCTCTCTATTTTGTATTTCCGTTCATCTCACTTAGGTATATATTTTATACACATAATGACTATTTATTGATTAAACACAAATTTTGCAGCAAGGGAAAATTCCTGAAGCTGAAAAAGCTATAAGAACATTATATGGAAAGGAAAGAGTTGCTGAAGTTATGTATGAGTTAAGAACTGCAGGTCAGGGCTCTACAGAACAAGAAGCAGGATGGTTTGATCTATTTAGCAGCCGTTACTGGAAAGGTATACCTGAATTTTGAGAAGTACATAAGTGGACATGGTGTATTTTATACTCTGCTTTAAGGCTTATTGATAAAAATTCCCTTGTTAGAAATGCTACTGGACAATATTAAGATCAGATGGTATACAAAAGATTCATTAAATTCTTGTATTGCTTTGTCAAACTTTTGTACCATGTAGGAGTTGAACTTGAAGGTTCAATATTATCAAAATATGCTTTCAACTAGTATTCTCTTTTTGTTTTGAAGAATTGTCACAGTGGTTGCACTAGCCTCTCTAGTGTTTCTTGATTACAAAATAAAGACACAAATACTTAATTTGCGAGACTTAGGTTTTGTTTTAACCCTCAGTTGCCCTTTTCCTTGCAGTATTTTTTTTTTTTTTTTTTGTGTTGATGATTAACAATGATGAACTCTAAGGTCAAGGATTTAATATAATTCCTTTTGTTTAAACTTGATTTCTACCTAGTTCTAATTAATATAGCCCATGATTCTTCTGATTTCTGGATCACTATTCACATGGTTAAAACTGATTATCCTGAGAACTACACGTATTTTATTTCTTTCTAATGTATAATCGTAATGCCCTTTCTTGACTTTTGTCCTGCTGCAGTTGTGAGTGTTGGGGCTGCACTTTTCTTATTCCAGCAGTTAGCTGGGATAAATGCTGTAGTATACTATTCTACAGCTGTGTTTCGTAGTGCTGGAATTGCATCTGATGTTGCAGCAAGTGCTCTTGTTGGGGCATCAAATGTCTTTGGTTAGTATTTAATTATTTCCCAAAAATATAAATTCTAGGGGAAAATAAAAATGTTCAAATAGGATACTTAACATCCCTCGCTTCTAATATGCTTTTCAGGCTCAGCTATTGCATCCACTCTGATGGACAGACAAGGGAGAAAAAGTCTTCTGATGATAAGTTTTTCGGGAATGGTAGGTTTATTAAGTTGTAGGCTTGTAGCAATTCTTTTTCCAAATTAGAGAGTGTGGACTCCACTGCTAATCTCTTTGAAATTAACTGCATTTGCATTTTGGGCCTTCAGATGCATAAACAAGCCATCTCTCATGTATCTTTACTGCATAAAGTTTCTTTTATTTTTTCCCCCAACATTAAGATCAAGTTTCTTAAATTGAAACTGATCTTACCTTGATGCAAAGACTTCATCTGAAGTTTTATACTAGAATTGGCAAAATTATACTATGTTGTTAAAGATTGTAACTTCTCTTGCGTGCAAAACTCTAGCTAGGTAGTAGGTGTGGACTGGAAACTCTAGGATAATTATTCTAGTTTGTCTAAAAGATGTTTCTAAGTATATTGAGTTACTTTTTCTTTTCTTTTTTTCTACTAAATTGTGTTGAAGGATTGAATTGTGGTAATACTCTTCATATTCTTCTCTCTTTATGGTTTCAAAACCATGGCTCAGATTATAAAATCATGCTTATTTTTTTATGGCCCTCAATATTATTTGCAATGCCTTATTGGAGTACATTTCTCTTTAACTGGCTTGGAAGTAGTGCACTTTAGCATCTAAGATAGTTCACAATTGTTTTAAGTAAATGAGTAGTTTATGCAAACTATGAATAAAGCAATTAACATTTACTTGCATGTAAAACGACTCCCTTGGTAAGCATTTATTTAGTATCTGGAGCCTATATTTTTCCTTTGATCATGGATGCTTGAACGGATTGTACTTTTCACAGACAATAAAAATAGCCCATTCTTTAACTGAAACAGTGGTTTTGATGAACAAGAATACCATCATAACATTTTGTTTGACTTTCCAATGCTGAATAGTACCCATGTATGGGTTTGATATTTCAGTGTGTTTATTATTGGTATTATTTCTTCCAATGTGCTTGGCCCTAAATTTTATAATATGGGAACGTTAGTTGGTTGAGAGGAAATGCAAAAGTTATTAATTCTGAAAACTTTGTTAGACCTGCTTCTTGGATCACCATATGTGGTCCTTATTATTTATTACACAATGATTTGATGCCCAATTTTCTCATCTGATTCTTAAACTAAGGAACTTTTGTTTTTCATTGGTCTTATTTTTCTGTCTTCTTTTGGCTTATGAAGGCTGCTTCAATGTTGCTACTTTCTTTGTCATTCACTTGGAAGGTCCTGGCTCCCTATTCTGGCACACTAGCCGTTGTCGGAACCGTTCTGTGAGTTTATGCATTTTATATAATTAATGAATCCCATGAAAATTTCTTCTTATTTTGATACCTGCTATTGTTATCTCCTCCTATTGGCTAAAAAAGATCTAAACCTTTCTTCTATATCTTCTACACAGCTACGTTTTATCCTTTTCACTTGGTGCTGGGCCTGTGCCTGCTCTTCTTCTGCCAGAGATATTTGCTTCCAGAATTAGAGCTAAAGCAGTGGCTTTATCACTTGGCACGCATTGGGTAAGTCGCCATCGAGAACCTGCCCAAAGCTGTTGATACTCGTGCATATCCGTAAAAGCAAATTTGTAAATGTAGATACTGTGACAGGACCAACTGTTTTTGTTCTCCCTTATCTGTGTTACCTGGACTTTTTATTGCCATTAAGTATCCATACCGTATATTCGTATACATATTTGGACATGAGTAGATGAGCATAATTTCTCCAAAAATATGGAGAAGCTCAGAACAGAAAACTGGAGAATACCCAAAACATACCCACATTCAACACCTCCAAACCGGGTAATATTATTATATATTGTATTTAAAAGAACATGATCTGAAAATGTTTGGTGTTCAATATCTTTGCATTCTTCTACCAATTGGGTATTTATTGATTCCATCTGTGGCATGTGTTTTTATTCCAACAGATCTCCAACTTTGTCATTGGCCTGTATTTCTTGAGTGTGGTGAACAAGTTTGGGATCAGCTCGGTGTACTTGGGATTCGCTGGTGTGTGCGCTCTTGCTGTCTTGTACATAGCTGGTAACGTTGTGGAAACAAAGGGGCGATCATTGGAAGAAATAGAGCTTGCTCTGAATCCGACGACTTGATTTGTACAATATCCAAAGGTATGCAGCAATAATCTCTGAAGCCGGTTAATGTTCATCTCATGAGCATTCCATTATTTTCTGGTTAAAACAGAGAGGCAACTAGTTCAAGTGACGTGTACGTATACTTATGTTGCTTGAAATATGTAAAGAAGAGATTTTTGGTAGTTCGAACTCTGTTGATTTATGAAATGCAAGATGTTGCGGTAAGGAAACTAGTCCCATGTACACACTTTAGGAGTGAAATAATTTTATTAAAAAAAAAAAGAGTGAAATAATGAATAATTAAAAAAAGAAAAAAAGAAAGAAGATAATGAGATAATCAGGAGAAGTGGTGATTGAAATCAGGTATTCAAATCCCTCCCCTTATCAATTAAATAGATAAGTTCTTTCAAAGAGAAAGGAAAGACTGTTTTACAATTACATTCAATTGATTTTAAATGTTGTTTTGCGAAAAGGAGTTGCTAGAAATTGTTACAAAAAAAAAAAAAACATTCAATGATTATAACCAAAGAAAGTGATTACTGTCTCTTTAAATATTGGCTAAAGATAGTCTTAAAAAAATGTACAATTTCTCTTGACGTTGAATTGAATAATACCCGACATGTCAAACAAGCTGATTGCGCGGGAAACTGTAAGCTTCAGAAGCATTCGTATTTAACCAATTAACATTTCCATTCAATTAAAATTTTGATGTTCATTAGATTCCGAGTATACAGTTGTTTGGAACCTTTTGTTGTGGCTAACATAATCTCCAATTAGGAGAGAAAGATTACAATGGTTTGTGCCCCACAAATTCCAAGGACATTGCTAAATAAATACTGGCCGAGACTATTGGAGTTACAAGTTCCAAAAAGCAACGTCCTTCGCAGGCAGATTTAAAACCCTAAGAAAATGAATAAATAAACAGGAGATCCGAGCTCCCATAATAAACACCAAAGTAGCTTAAAGCAGAACAAAGTTTGCACTAGAGGATGATTTTAAAAACTACGACGAACACAGGCTACGACAACATCTCAGACTCCATTAACATGCGGACCTAACCAAAAACAGAGAATCTAAAATGACAAAACAGGAAATGTCAAGATGAGCACAAAGGGAATTACATGACCTTCTTGCCTTCTTCGTCACTAGGGTCACGTAGGGTTCCAAGCATCCAATCCATCCAAATGGTGTAATGGCCATAGTTATGGCGATATGTAGTGTGGTGAATAGTGTGGTAGCCAGCACCCATCACAGGCCATAGTTTGCCATGGATGCAATCATGAATGTTTGCCGTCCAGATGGCCTCCAGGAACAGTAGTCCGACATGTGTTGTAAAATGAGTTGGAATGATGAAGAGAGCTATCACATGAGGTACTGCCTGCAGTATTCCGTCCAGTGGGTGAAAAGCCAAACCTGAAAACAACAAAAATTGTTTTCACCCATATCAAATAGCAAATAGTTAATCACTATCACCTACTTACTTCAGTCCAGTGTGAACAACACTACTATTTAGAGGTAAAATCACTTATAATACATGTTACTTAGACTCCAGTGTGATAGTCAGATACGGGTATGTTTCTAACATGGGCATAAATCTATTACTGACATCGGTGAATCTTCTCCATCACCTTTGTCAAGGAATATGCCAAATCATTTTCTCTAAATTATTTTGAACTGACATAGGTCCACTACCAGAAATGAAAAGCATCAAATTCTATATATCCCCAATCTCAGAACTAAATAACAGAGTAGGCACCCAAAGATACAAGCTTTTACAGAACACCACTGCCCATTAAGACATAAATGGTCTGCTTTCTGTATCTCAAATATGTAGGCAGTCCAAACTAACATGGATTAATTAATGTGAAATTGATACTATAGCAGCAAAACAGACCTTACATGAAATAATTCTATTTACCATATAACCATAATTCTGAAATCCACATGTATCAAAGATTTTGTAAAGGTATGCACCCCCACAGGAAAGCAGAAACAATCGGCACTTAATCTAGAGTAACTTGTGGCATACATCTGAAACATACATCTTTAAGTTTCAGACTAATGATTGAACTTATATCTAGTTCAAGGCACCGTTGGGCTAAAACAGGTCAATTATGGATCCTCTCTTACTTAAATATGTCAAATATTGTGTTCTATAGTTATCAGCCAAAATGTGTTTAGGCAGTGGAAACAACTATAAACCAAGGAAAGTGACGTAGACATATAAGAAACTTACCAGCAAATGGAGAAAGTGTATTCTGCTTGTTGTAGATGTGATGAGTTGCATGAAGGTACTTGTATAATGGTTTTATATCATGCAACTCCCTGTGCATCCAGTAAATTCCAAACTCCACAAACACGAGATAAATAGACAAATATAGAAAGTGTGGAAGCCAGCCGACCTCACTTACTCTATCATAACATTTTGTCCAGCCATTTTCAACCATGTATTCGGAAAGAGATGGAAGAGCACAGTACCATGGCATGGCCTTCATAGCAACATAAATCTGCAAGAGCATGGCTTTATTTGTGGGGATAGCATCTGCAACAAGTGCATTGATGATATAATAAGTAAAGGCTGCTACACTAACATGGTTTACAACTAGCCTAGGCTTTTGAGATTATGTAATCCATATAGAGGGGATAAGAATGAGATTCTTTTAGGCTCATAATATTCTCCACAATGATCATAATGCAATCGATCCATATATTTCAACATTGGCTCAACTCCCAAATTGAAAAATCACAGATGAAATTCCAGATGAAATTCCAGATTCAAAACAATCTCAAATAAGAACAACAGCTAGAATGAGAACAATTTAAGATCAACACAAAACCATCAAAAATTAAACCCAGCCCAGATTTAAAATCACAAAAGAATACCTTTGGGAACATAGACATTGCGTTTCAAGTAGTAAATATAGAAGCACCAAAGGAAACCAGAGATGAGGTAGAGCAAAGTCCCAGCAAGGTAGTTTCGTAGCCATGTCTGCAAGAAATGGGGAAGAGGGTACCATAGATTTGTAGGCAAAAGGTATCCCAAAACAATGTGATTGTACCAAGTGGTTTCATCCAAGAACTGCTGCAAATACTCGTCTCCCATTGGTGTGCAACTGAAAACAACCGCCGATGATCAGTCACCGGAGCAACAACAGATTTAAAACCAGGAAAGAAGAAGTCAAGACAAAAAAAAAAAAAAAGGGGGGAGGGATTTTCTTTGGTTTTTGGATCAAAAACAAAAAAAAAAATCTGATAATAAAAGATTTGTGTGATGTTTGATGTCAGAAACAAACAGTATATATAGCCAGTTCTTATTAGCTGGACTGTCAGTTAAAAATTGGCCCATACGACTCTGTCAAGTTCATTGCTTACTACTCATGTCCTATATAACTAAATTTAATATGAGTAATTGCTGTTTTAGTCCTTGGACGTTGATTTTTAAAAATTGGGTTCATCGATTAGGACGGCGAGATGTGATAGAGCCGGCTGCTTGAGGGCCGTTTAGCTAAGCTTTTAGGAAGAGTTTTTCGTTAGAAAAGTATAGCTGAATAAACACTTTTTAAGTTTTTTTTTTTTTTTTTACTTTTAAAATGGGTTTTTGAGTCCATTTAAAAAATTAAAAAATTTCTCCAAACGGGTTTTTGAAATGATTAATCACCTTTTTAACTTTTAAACTAAAAGTGGTTGATGTTTATCGTACTTTTATTTTTAGTATTGGAAAAACATTAATTCATGTCATTCATCCCCCTTCTCTCCTTTCAATCTATAACCAATCAACAACCTTATTCTAATTAGATTTTATATTAAAAATATAGTTTATATATTTTAATTAGATTTTATAAATAATTAATATTAATTATTTAAAATTAATATTTCATATATTAAACTATTAAGATTAAGTTATAATTAAATTGTTTTTATATTCTTATTAAAATATCATAATATTGATTAATTTAAATATTATTTAAATGCATATTTATTATTTTATAATACAATATTTAAAATAATTATTTTATTTCTTAAAAATACTTTTTAACAACCATACTAAATACTAAAATCTTAAATTAAATTTTTCAAAAAGTATTTTTCTACCGTTCAAAAACGAGTCAGACACTGCCCCGTCTTTTGCAATATTCCTGGTTGAATTTGTTCCACGTAACACCTCCATTTTCAATTTTTTATGGGTCCGCTAAGGATGAAAGCCTAATCAATTCGCTTTTTCATTTTGTATAGGGAATCTACTTTGCTCCCACTTCACTCCACTCAACTTTTTTTATATTGGGAAACTTGTGTAAATCAGTCCTCCTCAAAATTATTGGAGTATTTTTGTCTCGAATGTCAGTTTTTAAAGACAATTAATCATAATATTGATGTTTTTCGTCAATTTTACATAAATTTGACATAAATTTTTTTTTAAAGATTTTAGAATTTTTAAATTTTTATATATTTTTTCGATATTTTTTTTAGAATCAATATCAGATTGACATGATACGTAAATATTTAGGAATTAATTTGTTACAAACACGTACATACTAAATAAATTAAGAAATAAAAGTTGTGACAAAGTGTTGTTGTCATTCTACACACCACAAAAGTTGATCCTCTAATATGAACTCATGAGACGACTTTGGGTTGAACACCTTCAACCCTAGCCCTAGAATTAGGTTTCTCTTAACTCTGTATTTAAATAGCTCACCCAACTTTATTTTTTATTTTCAATTTAATTCTGAAATAAATCAATTCAAATATTTATGAAATTAAAATATTGAATAATTAAGAATATTCATTTTTATTTGGGATAAATACCAAAACTATACATAAAGTTTAAAAAAATTAATCTGAACTTTTTGATGAATTTGACCGATTAAGTACTTAATTTTAGTGCAAAATAATCAATAGCTTAATTTCTTTCTTTCTTTTTTTAAAGTTTGAGAATTTTTTTTAATATATTTTAATAGTTCAATTATCCAATTCAGTGAAAAAAAAATAAAAGTTTAACTACTTTTTGTGGAAAAATTCGAAATTTTTTTACACTCTTAAACCTTGATATTCAATCCTCAATTTTTTTTTAATAGCCCAGGCCCCACTGTTTTAAAATAGTTTTCCTTTTTTCAGTGTTGGACTTTTTTAAAAAAATAAAAAATCTAAAGGGACTAACAACAAAAATTTAAAATGGTGGAATCTTTAATAATAAAAAATAATACCACAGGACTTCATGACATTAACCCATTAATTTCATTAATGGAATTTCCAAAAAAAGATTGTTTTTCTTTCTTCTCCGTTTCTTCTTCTGTTTCATTTTTATGTCTGGCTAGCTTTCATCGCCGGAGAATTCAAGTTTCCAATTTTGATCCCTTATTTTATCTCTGTATTTTATTTCTCACAACCACAAAATCTCTAACAATGTTCAATAGTGAAAATGAAGCAACCTCATCAAGGGCTTTAAGGTAGATGGTGAGAACTTTCTAGCAAATAGGAAACACATTGAAGTTGTATTCCCATTGTAAATACATTCCGATCCATATCGTATTTGACTCAAAAGCTCATGGTTTATATCAGCATATCCATATTTCCTAGGATGAGCCCCTTCTCTGGACCAATCAACCCACGTAATGCTTCGATTGGAGTTTAGTTTTCCATACAACATGTTCACCATTGTAGCCATGTAGTGTTCGTCATTGTAACAAGGTGGCCGACAGTATTGTTTGAAAACCGAATAATACGTTTTATCGGATACAATGTGTAAGGCCATGTCGCTGTGCATTTCGAACCATTGAGACCCTTTTCGCCAATCGGTGCCATTGATTACAGGTGACATTTGGGGATTGTAACGACCCCGCCCATCTTTGCCTGGATCATCGTATACGCTTATGAAGCTTAGAGTTGAAGTGATGAGATAGTCATAGATTGTGGTGAAGTTAAACAATGGAATGCATGAGTCTGAAAGGAGGAGGAATCGTTGATTGAGTGGATCGAGTAGTGCATTTGCAAGGAGTCGTCTCTCCGCATCTATCATTGTCGCAGTTCCCCAATACACTGGCTATGTCGCACCAAAAAAAGAAAGCATCCATTAATTCAATGTTTCATGCAAAAAGCACCCAGTTTCGACCATACAAATACAGACTATACCTGGCTGGGGATTCTTCGACCATAGAAGACGGAAGTTGGAGGAACTGTTTGATTGTAACGAGGATGTGAGTGAACGTAGATTGTATAAAAGCCTTGGTGTCCCTCGAAGAACTTTTCCCACAATGGAGCCAAGGGGAGCGGACCTCCCGTTAGGAACATAAAAGCTATCTTTGGATGACCACTAGATTCTACAATTTTAGTCATCTTGATTGATTCGTATTAGTTAAAATGCAGTGCTTGATGCTTCTTTGACTTGCAATTACTCATCTTGATTGATTATGTATTGCCAATGGCATTGTAGTATTCAACAATATGTGCCACATGCATCCAAGCAGCCAAAAGAAGATTACCTCTGACAAAAGATAAAAGGAGTAATTTTCAATAAATGGTTTGGCTTTGTCACTTGCACCACCTACAAAGTCAAGCAAGGCTAAAGACTTATTCTTTGGTCTCCAGTTTATTAAAAAATTAAGAACTTTTCTTAGTTAGAAGATTTATTTTTAAAGCATATATCTTTAAAGGGAAAAAAGTTTGGAGTGTTGGAAAAGACAGTGATTTCTTACATGCATGCATGAAATACTTGCTTCAAATGGGAAAAATGAAGAATTTTGATGACAATCCCTGGTTTTAAGTTTCAAACATGACTTTGCTCCTAGGCTTTCGGCTGATGAACTTTGACTTCTTTATTTTATATTTTATAAATTGTTATAATATATAGTTTTGTTACACCTCACGAGCAGCTTAAAAGTCGAAAGTAAAGTTGGGTGAATACTGGTTTTACGGTAATTCTCTTTTGCAGTTCAAAAAGTCACCCAAACCTTCTACCAAATGTGCATTCAGTTAAACAAACCCAATTAACATTTAAAATTCCTCCATCTTCAAGCTCTTACCAGCCCCTGTCACTGGACATCTTAGAGTAATTATATGACATTAGAGTATTGTAATTAAAAAATTCTGTTTCGCAACACTTGTTTGGTCGATAAAATTTAATCGTATCATAATTTCATATATTATATTAGATAGCACAAAAAGTAATTATACAACTACAAATTTTAAAATTTTTGAAAAAATTATTAATTATGGTACTGAACTCAATGAAACAACGTGGACGTACAATTGGTGTTCTTTCACTCTCAAAAATTCAAATCAGTAATTATGATAAACTCAATAACACATTTATCAACAATCAATGAAAATAGATCACAATATTGAAAGTAAAAACAATAAATTGAGACATATTTTTTAGGTGGAAAACGAGGAGGGGTTTACGTTGCAATATTTTTGTCTGCTTGTGCTTTAAAAGTAATAATTCTTTCCTTTCTTTCGTAGGAATTAGGAGTGAATAAAATTTTATTTGACTTAAAAAAAAAAAATCAAATTTCGAGTTAATCGAATCAAATTATTCAAATTATTCGAGTTGAGTTTCATAATTTGAATAATAGATTAGTGTGAATACTCTTTCGGTCCATGTCAACTTTGAAAATAAGTAAATTTGTCTCTCAACAAAAATTACAAAATAATTAAAAATGATTTTTAAAATTCAAAATATTTATAAAAATTTCAATTTTTATATTTAAAAAAATATAAAAATTCTAAAATATATATATAAAAAAGTTAAAATATTTTTTTTCTAAAATAATAATTTTTGGTTCAAATTTTTTTAATTTAACTCGAATAATTTCACTCAATTTGACTCGACTCGATTTGAAAAAAAATTTAAATTGAGTTAGGATGATAAAATAAAACTTGTGAACTAGATTAAATTGAAACTTTTTCAGTCGATTCGACTCAATTCAATCGAACGCTCACTCCTAAATTTTAAACCGTACAGTTGAAATAAAAACACAAATTTTAATTCATTTATGCAATTTAGTTTTAAAACATTAAAATTGGAGCAAAAAACATGTTCAACTGTGAAAATGAAGCAAACTCAGCAAGGGCCTCAAGGTGGAGGGTGAGAACTTTCTAGCAAATAGAAAGCACATTGAAGTTGTATTCCCATTGTAAATACAGTCCGACCCATATCGCATTTGATTCAAAAGCTCCTGGTTTATATCCGCAGCTCCATGTTTCCTAGGATGAGGCCCTCCTCTCGACCAATCAACCCATGTAATGCTCCGATTCGAGTTTAATTCCACATAGAACATGTTCACCAATGTAGGAATGTAGTGTTCGTCGTTATAACAAGGTGGCTGGCAATACTGTTTGAAAACCGAATAATAGGTTTGATCAGAAACAACGTGTAAGGCCATCTCACGGTGCATTTCGAACCATTGAGACCCTTTTCGCCAATTGGTGATGTTAATCATGGGCGACATTTGGGGATTGTATCGACCCCGACCGACTTTCCGGGGATCATCATATAAGCTCAAGAAGCTTAGATTTGATGGGATGAGATAGTCATGGATTGTGGTGAAGTTGAACAACGGAATGCATGAATCCGATAGAAGAACGAATCGTTGGTTGGATGGATCGAGTAGTGCACTTGCAAGGAGTCGTCTCTCCGCATCTATCATTGTCGCAGTTCCCCAATACACTGGCTATGTCGCACCAAAAAAAGAAAGCATCCATTATTTCAATGTTTCATGCAAAAAGCACCCAGTTTCAACCATACACATAGAGACTATACCTGGCTGGGGATTCTTCGACCATAGAAGACGGAAGTTGGAGGAACTGTTTGATTGTAATGAGGATGTGAATGAACGTAGATTGTATAAAAGCCTTGGTGTCCCTCGAAAAACTTTTCCCACAATGGAGCCAAGGGGAGTGGACCTCCCGATAAGAACATGAAAGCTATCTTTGGATGACCACTAGATTCTTGTAGTCTCGGAACCCTGCTAGATGCTCTCAGTAACAAGTCTTGGTCACTCATATTGTGCATCACGGATTGATATTCTTCTTTCAATGAAATACTAGTGCTAGAATTGGACGTGCCATTACTTGGCGACGGCGGTGGAACCGGTGGAGAAGTACTAGACACCAAATTGGAGGCGGCTTGAAAAACAACAAATGGCCGTGGGAAGCTGTTTTTAAGCTGTAAACTAATTAGAATACCAAGTGAGAGACCAATGAGGAAAGTGATAGCATGAGACACAAGATTGCGCATTGTAAATGGCCTAGAAAATGGTTGAACATGCTTGTCAATGGCGCCCATACTTGTGCAAAGGAATATATATATTTGGGAGAGAGTAGGGATCGATTTAAATAATGATAGCTAGCACTGTAGTTTTGATTTTTTTTTTTTTTTCTATTGGTGCTATTTAATTTAATCGAACGCAAAAGAAAAACAAACAACGTTGGACCATTCATAATCTCTTTGGCTAATTGTTAAGAACTTTAAGGTCGATGTTGACTTGGGAAAGCTAGTCGGGAGGGGATTATTAAAGCTTAATACAAGGCCTTCCAGCCTGTATTTCACTCAATTATTAATAATCCAATGTCCCTTAGTTAAAATACAAAGAATTTTAAACAATTAATGACACGCAGGAAAAAAAAAATAAGAATATAGAAATGTATAGCTTAAAATTGAAAATTTTAAAATATTATTCTTTAAAATAATTTTACAGATGCTTATATAAAAAAATTGAAATTTTTTAGTTATCTTAAATTTAAATTTTAAATAATATATATTTTAGGATAATTTTTAATTTTAATTAAATAATTAAAAATAAAAGTTTAAACGCAATGATATTTTTTTTTTTTAAATCTAATGATAAAAAATTTAAATATTAAGATAAATATTATTTATCTTAATGATAATTAATTATTAATTATATTTATAATAAATTAAGTATTATTATAAAACATTTTATAACCCACAAATTAACAACATTAGTATTTGTTGATGCCCATTTAAAAAGTTGCCATCAAAGTTTTTCAATTTTTAAATTAAAATTAAATTTTAATATAATATTTGTAAATAATAACTTTTTGGTTTCCCATTTAAAATTTTTAAATAATATACCATCATTATTTGACTTCAAATACAAATAATAATCAATATTCAAGTTTATTTTAAATACTAAACTTTTTATTCTTTATCATAATACAAGTTATAAAGACTCTAAAAGTGAAGCACTTCTATTATTTTGTTTTAATTTTTATATTTCAGAAATACTATTTTTAAATAAGAAAGTTCTTTTGATTTCTCATTCAGAATCTGCGCCACTCTTGGTGGCATAAATAGTGACGGTTTTCTTTTTATTAAAAATAAGATAAAATTACAAAAAAAAAAAAATGAGTTTTTTATTATTTAAATATGGTGTTTGAACTTTTGGATTACCGGTGTACCATTCCTTGATTAATGGAATCCACGTATTTGCAAAAAAAAAAAAAACAACTTAACCTATAAACAAGGGTAACACGTGTTATGAATATTTTATTAATTTATTGCATAAAAAAATTATTAATCTAATATTAGTAACTTTGATTAACAAATTTTTATCTTTATTTATATTTTCCAGTCTTTCCATTCAATCATAAAATTGCTTTATTAAGCAAACTTGAACTTTTTTAACAAAGAATTTGAAGTTATATATGGTAATTCGGATCCATTTATATTATTAAAAGTTAATGTAATTTTACATATTTTCATCTTTTTTACAATGAATATTTTAACAATTCAATCATTGAATTTATCGATATAATTGTATTTGTCATGTATGTAAATTTTGAACCGTTCTGATGTCTCTATCATATTGATCTAAAGTATTATATACGTTAATATTTATTAAACGGTTGAATTTTTTTACATAAAATAAATAGTTAAAATTTTTTAATTTATATCAAATTTGATATGTAAAATGTGACGGTTGAATCGTTATTTTTTTGGTGTAATATAAAAACAAATAAAACAAAAAAGTTTACATAGAAGAATGCATATTCAAAAGGCCTTTTAACTTTATCCTCTTTTACTGTTGCTTGAGATTCGCCAAACATATACAATTTCTTATCATTTGTTAAAGTCATTTTTGCAAAGATGGCTGTGGATATGATTCAAGATTCTTCTGACAGTATACTTTCAATGACTCTGTAAGGAAAATCAAGGAAGTGACAAGACAAGTTCCAATAGTTAAATTCCAGTTCCAGTTTTAGTTCGTGCGTAGGGAAATTAATAAGATTGCATATTGACTTGTCAAATCATGCTCTTTTAATAATGTTAATTTGATTTATATTGATGTTCCTACATTTCATGGTAGGAAATTGCTTATAGATGACAACTTAGGTGATTTACATGTATTATTATTTTGATTTAAGGTAATGAGTAGCCTTTTTTTTTATTTATAAAAAAAAAAGAAGTTATTTTTACTAAAGCATTCGCCGTTTGATTATTGATTGTATAAAAAGATATGAAAAGGTGTAAAATCAATTACTTCATAACATCTCATATAAAACTTGCTAGTTGTATTAATTTTGATAGGGAGAGAAATAAAGATGTATATAACTTTAAAACATCTCAAAACTTAACATAAATAAATTTTTAAAAAATCTTATATTAAGTATTGGGCTTAAATTTTAAAATTAAAAAAAAAAAACTAAAAAAACTAAAATTTTAGAAATAAAACTATATGATTAAATTTTAAATTTGTATTCAAGGCCTATATGGTTTATGACCTCAATTCTATCACACACAGTTTAATGTTCTAAGTTCCGTCATTTGTGGACAGTCGGGCAGGGATGGAGTCAAAATTTTTTTTTAAGAGATCGAAATTAAATTTTAATTTTTAATAATTTATATCTTTATGATTTTTAAATGATTAAATCAAAATTTTATAATTTTAAGAGAGGCCAAAGTAAAATTTTACCGTTGTTAATTTAAAATTTTTAAAAAATTAAAAAATCTAAACAAAAATTTTTTATTCTAGGAAGTCAATGTCCTACCAACCCTTTAGATTCGCCTCTACAACGAGGGAAAAGAGGTGGTAAGTAGAGGTCTTGGCCCTTTAATATAAAAAAATTGCATTTTTAATTTTTGAAATTTTATAAAATTTTAAATAAATAAATTGTAAAATTATAGTTTGACCTTCAAAAGTTTATTTTAATCTTATTAAAAATGATAGAGATATATGTCAATACAATAATAAATTTATATTTTAATTTTTATAAAAATATATAACTTAATCTCGATTCTAAAAAAAAAATTGATTTCGCTTCTGATTCATGGAGGCTACTTGGATTCTTTCTTTAACAAAACCTTACTAGTTTTTAATCTGAAAGTAAATGACTCGAACATTTTATGCCAAAGGTGATATCTCTAAATCAAATAAGTTTTGTAGCAACACACAATATTCCTCTTAATATTCTGATTGCTTGGCAAGCTGTTCATTTTACGAGGATTTACAAGAGTCGAAAGGTTGATTTAAAAAAATAAAAATAACTTATTACCGTATGTGTTGGAATTTCTTGGTGTAGTTGGGACTTTTTTAGGGTAGTTGATGTCGGATTTTTGCACAATCTAATCCAAGTTATCATGTATTTTATTTTTAGTTGGTTAATTCCTAAGGGGTATTTAAGGTTTTTGTAATACTTAAAGATATTACAATTAACAATGAATTTATTTTATTAACAAACTCATGAAAGATTAAAATCTAATAATATTAATAATTAATTTAATTTTAAAATTTGAATTAAACACTAAAAAAATAATATTGTTATTTTTTATTATACCAAAATATATTGCTGATATGCAGAACAACTGAAGACTAAACTTAATTACATACCAAATAATTTTGCCTTTTGTCTAAAAATCAAGCAAGAGAATGGTGTGAAAGAAGGGCGAAATTAATGCTTAAATTTAGGGAAATAACCATCTTTACACTCTTCCTTCCTTCTATTCTAAACTACTCGAGTTTAGTCCAAACCAACAAAATCATTTTACCATTTAATAACCAAAACTGCTTTGATTTTGATTTTGGCGTTTGCTTAGGGTCACCTTTATTCATTAATTACTCTGCTTCAAATCTTTTTCCCTTTATTTACTACCTAATTTTTTTTCAATTTTATACTTAAAAAGGTTTTTCGGCTTGATTTGAACGTTCAATTCGGTATCTAAAATTTTTTCTTTATCTTAATTAAATGCTTGCATTTTTTTACTAGAACACGTGTCAAACATTCATTGAACTACATTATGTCATTTGGTTTGTATCCTAAATTGAGCTTTGAAATTAAATTCAAGTATCAAATTGAAAAAAAAAAAACCATAAATATCAAATTAAACCTTTAAACCAAACTCATATACTAAATATTGTAATAACAGTTGCTTTTTCCCGTAAATTTAAACAAGCGTTTAAAATTGAGAAAGTCAACCCTTCATAGCACTAAATATGTTTGTATTCCCTAATACAAAAGTTGTCTCAATTGAAAAATGAAAAACTTCAACTCATTGTTTGAAGGACAAGTAAAGAGAATGTGAAAAAAAAAGAGAGAAGAAGAAGTGATAATTGTCTCTGTTCATGTGATTTCTTAAATGAGTTGAGTTTTAAATTATATTTTTATTGAAAATAACTTATTTGATGTATAATCAAATTTTATTTCTTAAGGATGTGATTAGTATATTAAAACGGTTTAATACAATTTTATATTTGAGTATGACATTTTTTTTAATATGATATATGTATTATTTTTTGGTTTAATTTTTTTTTTTTTGGTATGAAAATAGAAAAGCTACTATAGCTTAATTACAATTAGTTTGGCCATACAAAACATCTTCTGCAAGTAAGTGCAAGCATTGTTGTGGAGGTTCAATCAAGATTTTCAATCTATTCATCTTAGTCAAAATATCTGCTACTCGATTGCTTTCCTGTAGCATACGTCGAAATCGAACCTGATTTTTTGGTCTGATTTAATACATGTATTTAATAAAAATTATATATTTGAGTACTCAAAGGTAATAGTATTAACTTTAAAAAACCATAAATTTAAGATTACATCGATGTTAAAATAAAACATTTTTTCAAAAAATTACATTGATCATCACTGTATTCACTAAAAACATTTGTGTTCAACATACTAAAAGATAATCAAATACTAAAAACTATGTACTAGCCAAAGTTATTGGGATTCATTCACATCTATATATCACACACTAGCCAAATTTTATACACTAGTAGTTGAAATAAATGCACTGTAGTCCGTCTGAATGGATGGTGCGAAAAATGATGTTGAGAAGGTGTTTTCCGGTGATCTTGGAGGAGAAAACAGGAACGGCGTTGGCGGAATCGTCAGAGCTTCAATGCTTCCTTGCAACATTTCTATAACTTTAGTCATCGAGGGTCGATCCGACGGATTACTTTGAATGCACCACAAACTCACTATGATCATCTTTCTGATTAGTTCTTCATTTTCAGCTGTCATTCCTCCCAGGTTCAAATCTGCTCCTTCTTTAAGACGCTCGTAAATCCATATCGGAAAATTCGGGTTACTAGTCTGACTGTGAATGTTTTCTTTTTCTCCGACCATTTCGAGGACCATCATCCCATAGCTGTAAACATCGGACTTGTGGGAGACTCCTCCAAAGCTACGGCAGAATACTTCTGGAGCAATATATCCGATAGTTCCTCTAGCACTTATCGTGGAAATGATACTATCTTTCCGCTCACATAGTTTAGCAAGTCCGAAATCCGAAATTTTTGGACAAAACATTTCATCTAAAAGGATATTGTGAGGTTTTATGTCGAAGTGTAGAATCCTTGTATTACAACCTTGATGCAAGTATTCCAATCCTCTGGCTATTCCAATTGCGATGTTATACAATGTTTTCACTTCTAGCTGTGCGGGTTTATCTGGAGATTCTCGATGACAGATGAACTTATCCAATGATCCATTCGGCATGAATTCGTAGATTAGAGCTCTTACTGATATATCATAGCAGAAACCTACAAATGCCACTACATTAACATGGGAAGTTCTGCTAATGCTAGCCACTTCATTTATAAATTCATCTCCACTTCCCTTGGCTTCATTTAGGACTTTAACGGCAACAAGTCGACCATCTGGTAATGCACCTTTATATACAGTTCCGAATCCTCCTTGACCTAGTTCGTCCTTGAACAACTTGGTTATTCTCTTGATGTCTGAATATGAATATCGCTTGGGAGCAAGTTCGGCACCATACTGTAAAATGTATGCCTCGATCCTTTCCCATTGCTTCCTTTTTCCTCGTTGCAACTTCAATAAAATACCTCTCGACAACGTCTCGTTCTTAATCCGGAGAGTTACCGTCATAATGACGACTACGAAAACAACAGCTGCAGCCACTCCCAAGCCTAAGAATGAAGTTGAGAAATATTAGCTAGCTGCCGTTCATTGTTATGAATTAAATTAAAATGTTAACCAATATAGTACCTACCTAAGCCTAATTTGAACTTTGGAGTGAAACCATCTGATGACCCTGCAACCATCGAAGAATCAAGTTATGCATCGTAGCAAAAGTACTGATTTAAGTGATTATAAAGAAGAATGGTTGTTGATTATATAATACCTGAGATGGAATCATCATCCCATCCCACTCCAAAGCCATTTTGAAGGGTCACATTCAGATAAGATTGACTTGGACCGTGCTCCAAAACCGTTAATATCGAGGCGAAGGCCGGGACAAGAACATTGCTTCGACATGATCTCAAAGCATCCTTTGCTTCAACGGAGACGTTAGGAAAGGCAGTTGGAACAAGGTAGTAGCCGACAGTATTAGTTCCATTCATGCTGCAATTGAACTGATGATCAATAAGGCCTTGATACTGATTGGCCTCGATGGGGCAACTGTAATAGAGTGATATGTTCTGGGTATTCCAAAGAGCGCGGAAAGGGCTGAGATTCAAAGAGGTGTTGACAAGGCGGCGAGGACAAAGCACACTATCCGAATTAGACATAGGTTCAAGAGTGAGAGATCTGAGGGTGGTATTGTATACCAGAAGTTGGTATTTCCGTGAACTGATTGTAATCATGGGATTACCACCCTCACAAAACAGCTCAAATCCCGGTTTCCCGCAGTACGCCGGGCTACCCTTTTGCCGGAACGGATAGCTTATCTCTTTGACGATTCCGCAGTTGAATGGTTTGTTACATTCAGGGGCATTCCTAGTGTCAGTGCTGCACATACACACCAGAACCTGGAAGGAAATAAACATTGCAACTACTCCAACAATGGGGGAAGTTCCTGCAACATTCACTCATTTCTTTTAACCAAAGCCTCCTAATTATTGACAATTAAGTTGTAATTCCCCCACACAACACTACATGTCATAAAGATATAACATGAAAACAATATAATACACATGAATTATTAAGTTACCAGAAAAATCTGCATAACGAACATAAAATTACAGAATTAGAAACAAAATCAACACAACACAAGCAAAGACAAGACAAAAATTTAAAGTCATCCGTGTCTGAAGAATCAGAATCCGAAACCCATGAATACTCCAGGGAAGAAAAAAAGATGGACAAAGACAGAACCCTCAAACAAGCAGAGCTAAGAATCAACATCCTTGACTTGTAAGAAGAAAAACTCGTACCAGTTACTGTCAGAGATTCCATCAACCTCATTCTACGCGTTGGTACACGAGAAAGGCCCACGAAGGTTGCCATTAATGCTTAACTTGACAAATCTCAGCTAGGGTCTGAAGCTATCAAGGAAGTTGATTTGCTGAGAAGAAAGGGTTGTTGATTTTAAGGAAGGGAAAACAGAGGAAATATCGCAGTCTCTTCTTCTTCTTCTTCTTGGGGAGGGCGTAGGTGTAGAAGCACCAATCAGCAGTAATTAAGATTAAGAAATTGAGAATAAGGAAGACCATGGAATTAAAATAGGTCATAAAGTCTACCATGATATGACCCATCATTTGCAGCAAACAATGACTCTAGTTTCCATCATGTGGGGCCAACTAATTTATACCTTTGGGATCGTGTTTCTCAGCTAATATTAATTACCATACTGATGGAAGTTGGGATAAAAGGTTATATTACGTTGTTAGTTCCTTTATTTTAATTTGATCATTTTTAATTTTTTCACTTTTTCAAATTTAAAATTTTAGTCCCTACTAACTAGTAATTGTTAAATTCGTTAAGTTTTGTTATTTTCAAAATATGATGTAACAAATATATTATCACATGCGTATTTTTATATTATTCACTGAAAATCTTTATTAATTATGTTATTTGTGTCAAGACTAAAAATTTTAAAATTCGAAAAGTATAAAGAATTAGAATAATCCAATTAGATAAATCTACAACTGTACACATAGTACATAACTAATAGTTGAATTTATTTGACTGTTATTGATTAGATCAGAACTAAGATTTAAAATTTTAAAAAGTACAAAAACTAAAATTGATCAAATTAAAGTATAAGGATTAAATTCACAACTTTCACAAAGTACAGAAACTAATAACAAAATTTAACCATAATAATAATAATCAACAAATTCTACCATGTAATCACAAACATATTAAAAAAAACACACATTTTCCATCCAGAAGAAACAGGCAATTAACTAAGTAATATTAAACCAAAGTCTCTAAGTAAAAAAAAGTTATTCATATAGTTTCCTTGTATCTTTTTTTTTTTTTTTTTAAAAAATCGGCATACATCATATAATTAATTTTTTTCATTTAATTTAATTTGAAATATTTGATATAATAAATTTATTTTATTTTACATTTTTCAATTTAACTTAATATGAGATTTTTTCCATAAATTTTTAATTTGATTTAATTATCACAATTTATTAACATTTATTTTGAATAGTTCAAATCCCTCTAAATTAGTATTAATATTAATTGATTTGATTTATTTCTTTTTATATATAAAAACTTATTAAGTACATATTTTATTTGAATTAAATCACTTAAATTTACAAGAGGGTTTTAGACTATTAATAATCAATTAATTAACGGGTTTGATTTGTTTTACAGGATGGTTACTATTTCCCTCTTCTTTTTTATTAAAATTGTTAATAATTATTGAATTTAATTTAATTGCATATATTTAGCGTTGATTGATAAAAAAAAAATCACATATTTGTAATCTTTTGGTTTTATTAGCAAAGCATACGTCAATTAAATCTTAGCTCGATTGGTATCAACATTAGTACACGCTGAAACATATCATCCTCCTGTTTAAAGTTTGGGGAGAAGCTATGATTAATTTTAAGCATTATATCTAAAAGAACAGATATGATAAGTTCAATCATATTATATATTATTTCTTTTTATTTTTTATTAGCTTTATATACACATGCATTCTGAATATTATTATTATTATTATTAAATTTGTAAGACTTTCTACCATTAACTATTTGCTTTAAATAAAATATATATTAGCAAGAGAGAATAAAAAGGATCATGATATTATTTTACTTGAACAAGAATATAATACATCAATATTATATATATTCTTTCATGTGGGTAGTAGATGCATTAATTTTATTTTTTTACTTTTGAAAAAACTATTAATAATTTTAGATGAAAAAAAATTAAGAATTTTAGTATATTGGTAATTATATTAATTATTTATAATTTAAATGATTTTTTTACAAAACTATTGGTTTATATTATTTATTCTTTATAAAAATTACTGACATGAATTTTATATATAAAATTTTATCATTTTTTTAAAAGAATTGACATCATCTCTCGTGAGACAATTTGAAGCAACAAGAGTGTTCTCTTTTTGACATAATGATAAATGTCTTTTTTTATCAGTTTTTGGGAATAGCAGATGAAGGGTTTTTTTGTCGAAGGGGACATAAAGTTTTTTAAAAAAGAAAAAGATAAAGAGAACATAAAGTTGAATAAGGGAGAACCAAAGCTTTCTCAAAGCCTTCAATCAAGCAGCCAAAACCAAAAACGTCCACACGCCTGAAGCTTATTTATATTAAAATTTTAATAAATTAAAAAAAAAATTAAGTATTAAATAAAAATAAAAAAAATCAACTGAAGTCGGGTTTAAATAGACATGTTGATATGATAAGTAAAATCCGATTAAACTTTAGCCAAAAATATTGATTGATAGAGTTGATATTTGATCCGTGATATAAGAAAAGGAAAGGAAGGAAGAGAATGAGGAGTGAAGTCGCGACAGGCACAGAGGCAGATCAAAAGTCAAAAGCGTAGACTAAGTAGCACCATAAAGTTGAATCCGTTAAGATGAGGACAAAACTTGTAAAGTTAAAAGAGAAGACTTGTTCAACCCCCCATCTTTTACCCCAAAAACTAACCCAATTTGCCCGAAGAAAAATACCACTTCCATCTAGAACCCCCTAAATTAAAAAAATTCTCCAAAAAAAAAAAAAAACCATGGGCATCGAAACGGCTTACTACATAGCATAATTTGTTCTATACCATAGTTTCTCAAAGAAATAAAATGCAGCAAACTCTTGTAATGGTAAGGTCCAAGTTGGGGTTGACGAGGTGGTGCACTAAGGACTTGAAGGTCCATATTAAAGTTGGTAAACTCTTGTAATCGTGTTTTTAACTTCCTCACAACTTTGACCAATACCACCACCACTCGGGGCCTATCGGTTTGTTGTGCTGACCCAGTTTTTCAAATCTCATGATTACTATCTGACTACATCATAGACTTTTAGTTAATCAAAAAGTATCCAGCCAATCAAGCTCAGTTTTTTCAATGGTTGGAAAAAGAAAGAACCATTTGCCATCTGTAATGCAGCGGGTCAAACCTTAATCATCAATGTAACTCAACTTACTGCTGGTAAAGAAGAGGAACTAGTTAAAATGAAAATGAAAATGAAAATCGATGAGAAATGAGAGAGTAAATATTAAACCATCAACACCTCGAAAGTCCTGTAGAGGATGAACATGTACTAGTCTTTTTTAAGGTTTCATTACTGGTTCCATTCATCCCCTGGAAATACAAACACAGATTGTACCTATTCATTCCGCTAGTCCCTTGTGGACATCACTTTTGCCATTCACAGGAGTGAGTGTGCCCAGAATCACAAACCCACCCAGCACAACAATCAAAATACCCAATGAGTTCACTAGCAATGCCTCCGTAGAGTAGCGTGATATTACCCGGTTTGTTTGGAGAAATGTAAGCTTTTCTAAGATACCCGTAGTAGCAGTAGCAACAGCAAGTGCATACGTATACATCCCGAAGAACACATGCCAGGGCAACAATGCAGCTCTGCTGTTTCTTGAGCCACCTGGGTACCAAAAAGTTGCGAATCCAGCAGCCCACTGGTGGAGAAGAAATTAAAGAGTAAAATAAGAGACATCATTAAGGTCCGTAACTTCACAAAATGAAGCCAAAATGCACTGGAAAGGAGCAGAAAATAGAACCTGGATGCCGAATAAGAAAAGGCAAGCTATGCCCAACCATGAGTGTAGACTGTAAAAGTTTTCAATGCCCTTATCGTTGTGGAACTTCAAAGCAGCCCATACACCAATAGTACTCAAGATAAAAGCAAGACACTGAACTGTAAGATGAACCAACTTTTTGAAGCTTTTTGTCCCAGGAACAGTCTTGTATGCCAGCATGGCTGCATTGAACAAATACCAAACGAGTTAAACAAAGTAGGATGGCAAATCAAATGTAGAATTAAGTTCTCTTCTTCGTGAACAAAATATTTTTAGACAAGTCGCTGTTTCACCATGCTATGGCAGATCAAAGGAGAAATATGTGTGAACAGATAAATTTATCATGAATTTGCCGAAAAGTCCTAGAACCATGGAAGAGGGTAAAAGAACCAAAATAGCATTTAATTATCCAGAGAGCATCCGGCACAATCAGTTGTGAGTATGACTAATGTACGACTAAACTAAAGGGACTTCAAATCAGGGTGAAGGCTCCATAGAGACTTTGCACCATCTAATTGTAGATGATTAAAGAATCTAGGCCATCCATGAATTTGGGTTCCAAGTGGACTCCCATAAATAAACAGTTGAGATTCAATGCTGTAGAACTGTAGAGAAAAGAATATCGGAAGTACAACCTCGTATTATTCTCTTTTCGACTCCAAAAACTGACAGAACTATCCCTTATTTCTCCCACTAGACCCAACATCATACCTCCTAAAGGACAAAGAATAAAAGCAAAGAAAAATAAAAAACAGATGCAACTATCCTTCTAAGTATCACTATAAGATGATTTCCTTCAAGAAATGGACAGTCGAGGTACACTTGATGATAAAATATTGAAGCAACAACGGGGAAAACAAAACCCTACAAACCCAAGGGAGAAATTGAATGGAACTTGGTTTATTTTCTTCCCTGCATGGAAGACGAAGTAAATCTATACTTGTTTTGAAGCCAGCAAATAGATGAATATAGTATCTGATAATATCGATCCAATAGGTATAACAGCTTCTTGAGAGGTATAGAGACAGGAAGGGGGGAAACAAACTTGTGCTTATTAGCTTATGCATGTATCATAGTTAATGAATGTATTAGGCTTGACAAACAACAACTCACATCAATGTACCATGTAAAACATCCACAACCTCTTAAAATAGTTAAGCCACAGTCCTCCATAATAGCAATGATATCTCAAAAGAGAAAACAAAAGGCATAAAATATTCTTTCATATCAAAATCCTTCTAAGAAATCATGACAATCCCCTTAGGTAGCAATTTGGAACTCAGATTTCAAAAATAGTATAAAGTAAGGGATAACATACAAACAAATGTAACATCAATGCTTATTTCTCAAATATATAGATTTGTTAAATGCCTATTTAGTAGAGAATTTGAAATTCCTAAGAAATTTATAAATTTGACAAATTCATACTTTTTATTCTTTTCAAATATATATTATTTTGAAACTGAACTAATTTTATTCACAAGGAATGCATTCCATTATTACAATTTATATGGAAAATGAAATCCAAATCCAAATTTTCAAGCAAAATCATGTCATGAAAAATTAAAGAAACTGCAGAATCTTAGAGGTACATAAAAATATCAGAGTAGCTCTACTAATAATTTATAGGCAAGTCACTTCTAATGTCCCAAGAAAACCTCAATAAACCTATCAGCAACAACAACAACAAAAAAAAGATAAGTTCTCAGAAAACAACCAATTTTAGATATGCAACAGTTTTTTTTTTTTTTCACTCAATAAGTATTTATTCTTTCTTCTCGTCCAATTGGCATAATTTAATCTGAATAATAGAAATCAGCAGCATCAAGAACATGCTTATAACAATAAGAAAATGGATAAGAAAATGGCATTCACCTTCACCATTTAAGAGCACTAATCCAATGACCATTAAAACAGGATGGACCTGCAATAAGTACACAACAAAGATTACTTTTCTGAAATGGAAAAAGAAGATACTCCTTTCCATTGGTTGAAATGCTAAGATATAATATCAATAGAAATCACATTTTTCATTTTTACTTGCTCAAAAACATGGTTCAATTCTCAATAGCAATAACAAAATTTACCTAAAAACTAAAGCTGATCATCATTTTTTTTTTTTTCACTTTCTTGTAAACTACTTGCAAAATTAAACAGTGTGAAGAATGGCAGTATGCCTTGATGTCAAAACAAATGAAACATTGATGTCTAATGTATCCACAATTTTCAACTTACAAATTATCACAAATTATAAAGCAAAATGGCAACAAAATCATTGAATCACCATATGTAAACTAATAAAAACCAAAGAAATGGAAACAGCCCATTAAAGAAAAAACAAAACCAAGTAACTGGTAAACCAATTGAAATTGAATTTCTTGCTTCTCTACTTTACCCAAAAACACACACACAACAAAATAAAAGCAAAAGAGGGAAGAGATTACATTAAAGATGAGATCTTTGTTATCAGAGATGAGAGCCAATCCTCCTCTGTAATGAACAGTCCATATCAAAAGAATAGCTGTTATTACTATTCCCAATCCTCTAACTACCATAAAGATTGGAAATTTGATCACCGGAACCCCCATTTCTGTATCAGAAGAAACACACATACAAGAACAAAAAAAAAAACCCAAAAAGAAAGATATGTTGTTTTGAATGTCGGAGAAATGGGTAACCTCAGAAGAATGCGAAATTGCTGCCTTTTGATTACAATGAAGTGAAGAAGGATTTTCTAATTGATTAATCTGTAGAGAATAGATCAGAAAAACGAGGCATCAGAATTTTCAACTTGCATACAGAGACCAGGTTTTAGGCCAATATATTTTATATATTAATATAGGTCAAATTGTAAAAAAGGTCCTTGCATTATGCATTTTTAGCAGATTTTTTTTCTCTCTACTCCAATTTCATCGTTTTTACTCTTTATTTTTTGCAATGTTTATTTTCGATCGTTGGACAATTTTTTTTGGTAAAAAAACCTCTCAAGTCCTCAATTTCGTTATTGAGCAAATTAATTTCTTTCAAGTTCTCAATTGTATATGATTTTAATTAATATAATTATAAATTTAATTTTATTGTTTATATATTTTGTCAATTTAATTTTTATTTAATAAATTAAACCAATAATATTTTGTATAAATATATAAATGTTGAGGTTAGATTTATTGATGTTTTAAAATCAAGATCAAGTTGATAAAATATACAAATATTGATAACGAAATTAAAAAATAATTTACAAATTAAATTGATAAAATATATAAAATTTAAAAGTTAAATTTATTATTATATCAATTAAAATTACATACAATTACGTGAATATATTAACATCTTTATTAATTTTCTTTAATTATTCACTCTAAAAATTGATCCAAAAAATTAAATTACTGTAACTTTTTTAAAGGAATCAATTTATTGAATATCAATATTAAAGTTTAAGGTTTTTCAGAGCTAAATTATTTTCTTTAGAAAAAAAATGGTTTGTTAATGTTAAATATTTTTTCTGCCATTCAAAAAATAAAAAAATGAGAATAATATTTTTTAAAATATATAAAAATGCCGAGATGTATAGTCCACATTACCAAATACATTCTTTGAAAATTTAAATGTTTAAATTGTAATAAAGGGGCTAAATCTATAATAACAATAAAAAAAGACACTTAAAATATAAAAAAAAAACTATTATTATATTATACATATCAGGTTCGCTCAACTTTTTTTTCTGTAATTTATTATTTTCATTTATTAAAATTATTAATTTTTAAGAAATATTAAATTATTAATTTTTTTAAAAATATAAAATTTTAGTTTTATGTATTTAGTAACACCATTTAAGAATCTTAAAATTTTCGGATATTTTTTATAAATTAAAAAAATTAAGTAATAAAAAATTTAGTATTGAATTTTTTTTGGTGATAAATAAAAAACAAAGTTACATCAAATCAATTGCTTAAAAGCATTACTAGCTTTGTCTTGTTATAGAACCTCCAAAACTTCATTAAGAGCCACATCGAAAACTTGTAAGCTTGACATTCATGCTAAACTAAGTTTAGCCAATTGATTCACAATTATGTTGCATTCTCTAAGCATATATCTAATCCACCATTGTCCTTTAGATCTCATAACTCGTTGAGCCTTTTTAAGCACAATGATACCTAAATTCTTTAACCCATTATAAATCAAGGCCTGGACCACATTTGGCTCATCTGTGTGAACTATGGCTCGTTTATAACCTTTATTTAACAATACGAGAAGCCTATCTAGAATACCCCATATTTCAGCCTAAAAAGGTATACATCTATCTAGGTATTGCTTAAATCCCAAAATCCAACCCAAAATGATCACGTAACACACTACCAGTAGAAGCATTTCCTGTGACTCTAACCACTGCACCGTTAGTGAATAAACGGACCCACGTTCCATCAGAAGGCGTTTGATAACCCAAATTAAAGGCATTGTTCTTGTATCTATTGTGGCTTAATTCAAATTATTGAGCCAAACTAATAGAAGCTTTGATAATTTCAATTAATGATCAAGTAACATTCTGGAAGATGAAAAAATTCTTATTCTTCCAAATATGCCAAGTGATTAATCTAAAAAGACACGACCAGATAACACCACGTCCTGCAACCTCATGTGACAGCAAAGGTTAGAAGATGTAAACAAAAAAACAAAGGTTAGAAGATAACCATACCTGAAAAGTCCCAAAAAAGAACTTATGTTGTTAATGAGTTGGGACCACATGCATCCACACTTCCTTTGCTGTCGAACAATCCCGGAGCACATGAATAGTATCCTCTATTTCATGACCACATATAGGGCAAGAACTACTGTGTCCAATTCCCTGTCAAGTGCTCTTCAAATTTGTTAGAAGTCTCTACTTAGATGTCAACCCAAATCACGCTATTCAAACTCGAGGTAGGATGTTGTGAAGGGATACTTATTATTCGTTTAATCACCTCTTCAGACAGTTGGATACGAAATAGATCAAGATTCTAAGTTCCATCAAGCATGACCAAATCCCTTAGGGTGTAGTCCAAATCTAGATTAACATGAGCGGGAATTTGCTATATTAAAAGACCTACACCCGAGATCTAAGAATCCTTTCAATAATGGATATTAGTGTCTTTTTCAATTGACCAGACTAAGTTCTCACGAAATAGAGGTCATACCATAAAGAGAGATCGCCGTGGATGCGAACATTGACTTCAATATGAGGACTTTACCCGTAAGGCATTATCCTTGGATACTAAATTAAACCCAATCTTCATAAGGAACGATATGTTCTAGTCACACAAATGTCGAAATCCAAGACCACCTTGAAACCTTGGCAGACAGATGGAATCCCACACTACTAAAGAAATTTATCAGAACAACCCCAAATAAACTGTTTCGCTCGATCTCTTAAAATTAATCGAAAGATAAATAAATTGTTTGATAAATATAGATTTTAAATTAAAAAATATGATCTACATTTTACCCTTAATTTTTAAACATTTTACCATATTCTGAATCAAATTTAAACGTAAACCTTTTATATGATAATACAATATTAAAATAAATAAAATAAAAAAGATTTAATTAAAAATATTTTTCATTAAATGATAAGTAGCTCATATTTATTTATTATTTTGTAATTTTTTAAAAAATATATTAAATTGTTTTAATTTTGAATTATGATGTAAAAAATAAATCTATTAAAAAATAATATTTTCAATAGATTTAATTTTTAATAGTTTATTAAACAAAGTCTTATTTAAAAATGCAATTATAGTTATCAAAATAATTATTCTCCACTAATTCTTTATTTATAACATTTTTAAAAAAAATATACATTAAAAATTTAAGATAAATCATAACGTTAATAACATTTTAAACTCTCATATTTACTTTTCCATGTAATTATGTCCGTCCAAAATTTTTACATATAAAATAGAAGAGCAAAAGAGAATGGATTTTTATTGATCAATACAATTATTTATAAAATATTTTCAAAATTTATATTTATAGACATAATAAGTATAAATAAAATAAAATTTTACTTTTAATGATTATTAAAATTTAAAAAAAAATTAAATTTATTTTAATATTGATGAACATCCATTTAATAATAAAATATTTATAACATTATTTAAATAAAATGAATTTGTTTTAAATTCACATGTATAAAATTGGTTCAAGTAATAATTATATGATATTATAAAAATATAAAATTTGAGTGAAACAATTGGCCTTCTGTACAATGTAAATCCATGTTTAGCATTTAAGTACACATGTAATGCATTAATAATGTAAAATAAAATAGATTATAAATTAACTCATTTATTTATTGAATTCAACAAGTAGCTCCAGTGGAAAAGAGGATGTTGTTCATCCTAGGGGTCCCGGATTTGAGCGTCTGTGTGTGCAATATGTGTGTGCCTTCCCAAAAGATTAAAAAAATATGAACAGAAACTACAATGTAATCACACCAATATATTAAAAAAAAACTCATTTATTTATTATTATACCTGAAAATAAAGCTCCTTACCGACAGAAAATGCCAAAATCTACTGAATTTTTAAAATCAACTTGCCGGTTCGAACTTTCTATGATCTCCTCATTTTCTTTTTTTAATATCAGAATCTTTTGGGATCCTAAATTTTAATTTCTTATTTTATATCTTCACCATCAATAATTGATAACATTGCCATTTGTTTTTACAAAAACAAAAAGAATCAGATTTAGTTATTTAAAATATTCAAAATGATGATAATTCATGTGCTATAATATTTTTTATATTTGATGTTATAACGGGTTGAAAAATAAGATTTTAATATGTTATAACGGCTTAATAAAATTTTATCCTTCAATTTTATATATTTTCACCCTAGAATTGTCTAAAATGGATGAAAACTTAACCGCCGTTAAGTCGCTTAGTTGGCGCAGGTCATTAAACAATTCAAAAAATAAAATTTCAAAAAATATAGAAAATTATAATTAAACATATAAAAATTATTTATATAAAATTTAAAAAATTCCAAAAATATTAAAAATTATAATCTCTAATTGTTTTCTTCTTTTCCATGATTTTATTTTTAAATATTAAAAATATTTGACAATAGCTTGGCCGAAGCAGAAGCAACAGCAAAAGCAAAACTTCAAATTTTCATTCATTTTCTTGCTTACCAATCAGAACTTGTGTTTTGAAGACAAGAAAAAACAATGGATCCATAATTGTTAAACTCAAAAGATAAAAATATCTGCAAATTGTCTAAAACCTTAAAATTTAACAAAATCTAAAATTAAAAAACAAATTTGCTCACTCCAAAGGCACATCAACATTGCCATCGTCGATTTCCTGCTGCAAATCCCTGGGGTCTTTGCCATCAACGATAAACCCAACGGAAACACACGTGCCCAGTATCTCCTCCTTAACCATTGAACTCGGTCTCATTACCCTAGCAATATCGATGATGTCATCGAGACTGATATCGCCGTCAACTCCGCCTAAAGATTCTGCACTGTGAGCTTGACGGTGACGTGGAGGCCTTTCTATTCCTTGGTGGTTTCTTTGGCGGTGTCTTCACCGATCTTTTTGGGGAAAAGACCCAGCGAACCAATCTTCGGAGCGAGGGAACTGACCGCACCGACTTCGCCGCCGGTGACACGGACCAAGACGTCGACGACTTGGGTCGTGTCGAACTTGGTTTTGGAACGAAACCCTACCCATACAAACCCCCCAATTTCTTGGTTTGGAAATCCTTCCTCGACAATCGGGGTTCAACCACCAAAAACCATATCATATATCATACTAACCCTAATTATTTGGGTTTTGAAACCCTATTACCAACTCTCAACAACAAAAACACGAACAAACACCTTTGCTTCGAATCTAAGAGAAGTAGATATGCGTTCAAGCCACTGTGAAAATGGGAACCAATCCAAATCATTGTTTTTAAGCCACTATTCTCTTGGTTCTTTTTCTCTACACAGTTCGTCTGAATTGATTTTCAGTTTTGTTTGAAGTCAGATTTTTCTTTTTGGTGATTACTGAAGTAGTAAATTCGTAATATTTCCACTTAGAATTGTGCTCGGGTTGGCGCCAGTTTCTAACAAAATTTTAAGTTTCATTGATAGGCTTGGTTTGGCTAGAAAATATGATTAAATTTTTATGAAAGTTCGTTTCAAATAAAAATATTAAAATTTAGATTCGATTAGATCTTATTAATTTTTAAATTTTTTTATATAAAAATAGAATTTATTAAATATATTAAAAATATTAAAATAATTTTTTTAATAAATTAAAAAAGTTTTTAAATTTAAATAATATTAATATAAATATCACTTAACAAGTAAATATATTTAAAATAATAGTAAAATTAATAGCAAAATAAGTATTATATAATATTTAAATATTAACAATAAAAATGTAGCATAATAATAATGAAATCATAGCAAAACAAAAAAAACAACAACAAATCATAAAAAAAATAAAATTTTTATTGTAAATTTAAACTGAATTCAAGCCAAAAAATTTTACTAGAAATCTAATTCATTTTCTAATCGAACTTTTTTTTTTTTTTACTTAATTCTTTCAATTTTCAGGCGAACTTTCAACTCGACTGAGTATCTCAACCTTCGACAACTGTATTTTCTCTATTATTTCTAATATATTTTGTTTTGTTTTCTTTAAAGGTGGATTTCCACATGTTTAATCAACCCGACACTTGGCGTGCCAACTTAGCAACTTAACTGCATGTTAAAATTTTCATCTATGGGCACTTTTGACAAACCACATGGATTTGAAGCTGAAAATAGGCTGAAATTTTTATAAAGAAGCCGAAATGATTTTTTTTTCTAAAGTTGAAGGCCTATCATGAAAAAGGTGATAATGTTGTTAACAAAAATTTCAAAATTTCCATAAAAAACTAAAATTTTAAAATAAAAGAATCTAAGATTTTAATTAAAAAATATTAAAATTTTTTATGATGAATATAACGTTAACCGCGATTATAATACAAAATTTCAAATATTTGTCGGGGAGCTGAATTTTTTAAATCTGAATAATTAATCTTTGAATTCCTATATTAACGTTAAAAACCCTTCTTATTTTAAAATTGAAGCCCCAATAAAATATTTGGAGATTAGCCATTGTAACACAATCAGGAAATGCAATTCCTTAATTTACACGACAAATCACTTCATTATTTCCTTACAAATATATATAATAATGAAAGAGCCAAGTTGCCAACTCAATTCCAGTGCTTTTTTTTTTCTATCCCTCTACAGGGTTTTAATAATTAATCTTCAACAACCTTAAGTTCATTTTTTTTCGTTTGTTTTCCTTAATCTTTCTAAAGTTCAAACCAAATTCCTGAAATTCATCAATTTCCATAAATTAGCATTATCAGCAGAAAAAAAAAATCAAGTTTTCTATGAAATCCATCTTCAAATCTTTTAACTGCTGAAAACCCAGTTTTCCTATACTGTTTGTTCTGCCATTGTTTTACTTACAGCAAGCAAAACAATGAAACTGATAATGTCTTTCTCTTTAACCTTGTTATGGATAACAACATTGTTGGTCAGTGTAAGCTCAGATCTAGCTTCCGACAAGGCAGCTTTAGTGGCTCTTCGAACAGCTGTTGGTGGACGCTTACTTCTGTGGAATCTGTCGAGCAGCCCATGTAATTGGGCTGGTGTATACTGTAGCGGCAACAGAGTAGTGGAGTTAAGATTACCTGGAATGGGACTATCAGGCAAGTTTCCTATCGCCATTGGCAACTTAACTCAGCTTCAATCACTTTCTCTTCGTTTCAATGCTCTTTTTGGGCCAATCCCATTTGATTTTCCCAAGCTTACTTCCCTTAGAAACCTCTATTTGCAAGGCAATGGATTTTCTGGTGAAATTCCTGCGTTTTTGTTCACTTTGCAGAACCTGGTTAGACTAAACCTTGCAGATAATAATTTCACTGGTTCGATCCCTGAGAGTGTTAACAATATGACCAGGTTGGGTACTTTGTATTTGGAGAACAATCAATTATCTGGTTCATTACCAGATATTGATTTGCCTTCACTTGTACAATTCAATGTTTCTTTTAATCAGATAAATGGGTCAATCCCAAAAGGATTATCAAACAAACCAAAGACTGCTTTTCAAGGGAATGCTTTATGTGGGAAGCCATTGGAACTTTCATGTAATGGGACTGATAGTAGTGATAGTGAACTTTCAGGTGGAGCCATTTCTGGTATCGTTATTGGTTCCGTGATTGCTTTTATATTGATTTTGATTCTCTTGATATGTTTATGTAGAAAGAAAAGTGGTAAGAAAATGGAGGCTCAGGCAAGGGACATTGCCCCTTCAAAACAGGCTGTGGTTGAAATTCCTGGAGATAAGGTAGTAGGAATGGAGAATGATCATAATCATCATAATAATAATATAAGTAATGGCTTATCTGGGGTTGTCAAAAAGGATGCAAAGAGCAGTGGTAAAGGTAAGAAGAGCTTGTCGTTTTTCCGGATGGGGGCCGAGGTTTTCGATCTGGACAATTTGTTGAGAGCTTCAGCAGAGGTGTTAGGGAAGGGAACATTTGGGACAACCTATAAGGCCACAGTAGAGATGGGGTTGGTTGTAGCAGTGAAGAAGATTAAGGATGTGACGGTGCCGGAGAAGGAACTCGAGGAAAAAATGGCAGTTGTTGGAGCCATGGATCACCACAACCTGGTCCCGTTAAGGGCCTATTACTTCAATGGGGATGAGAAGCTTCTTGTTTATGATTACATGTCCATGGGAAGCTTGTCTGCACTTTTGCATGGTCAGTATCTCTTATAGCTAACTATGGTGTAAAGATAGTAATATACTGTCGTCTAACATATATATGTTGTGTTTTTTGTTATTCAGGCAACAAAGGAGCTGGTAGGACACCATTGAATTGGGACACACGGTCAAGGATTGCACTTGGAGCAGCTAGAGGCATTACATACCTCCACTCCAAGGGACCATTAATCTCACATGGAAACATCAAATCCTCAAATATCCTACTCACTACATCCTACGAAGCTCGTGTATCCGATTTCGGACTTGCTCAGTTTGCTGGCCCCACATCGAATCCCAGCCGTGTTGACGGGTACCGTGCTCCGGAAGTAACCGATACTCGTAAAGTATCTCAAAAAGCCGATGTCTACAGCTTCGGTATATTGCTTCTAGAATTACTTACGGGAAAGGCACCTACACATGCCTTACTGAATGAGGACGGTGTAGACCTCCCAAGATGGGTCCAATCCGTAGTTCGAGAGGAATGGACAGCCGAGGTGTTCGACCTCGAACTTCTAAGAGATCCTGATGTTGAGGAAGATATGGTCCAACTCTTACAACTTGCCATTGATTGCACTGCTCAATACCCCGATAAGCGTCCTTCCATGGGCAATGTGACGAGCCAAATCGACCAACTTTGTCGATCAACCTCTGAGAAAGAGACTCATCAAATCCACAATGAAGCTCCATCTTCATTAATGGACTAAAACTATCAGCAACCTTCCATTTTGATTATGTTAAGATAGAGTTTTGATTCTTTAAGAAATATCTTCCCCCATGGCAATATTTTTCTTATTTCCCGGTTATTATGTTGCTGTTTCATTATATTGTATTTGGTAAGGGGATATCATGTTTGACTTGGTTTGAAAATGCGAAATGCTAAATAATTGTATATTCATTTGTGTTATTGGATGAATGATCCTGTATTTTTCTCATCTTTTGCTTTTGGACCCCTTCAATTTGATTAATTGTAAAAATCGTAATTTACGAGTACCAGTAAAACTTAGCAACTTCTTTTCTTTACCCAAGGTATAAAAAAAGTTCAAGAAATTTTTTATAACCTTGGTAAAAGAATTATAGAGTCGAATTACATTTTGTCTCTTTCATTAAAAAAAAAATGATAAATTAATCTTCGTATATTATATCAAATAGTAAATTGGTCTTTACATTAAAAATTCTATTCATTTTTACGGTTAAAAATTGATTCATATACATCAACATGAGATACACAAAGATAAAATGTAATCTGACTTCTAATATTGAGACCTCCATAATATATTTATCCTATTTATTTGTATATGAATTTATTAATATTTTTGGGAATACATCAACAAATTATGTGTTAGATTTTCTTTTTGGTATTTTCTGTTATATGGTTTAAGGTTTTAAACTGTCCCTTTTAATAATTTTATTTCCAAAATTTTAAAATTAATGTAAAAAATATAGTAAAGGAGAAATGTTGACATTTTCTTTTGGCTTTAATTTTTTTGATGTGAATTTGGATGCGCGATGCGATTAGTTTACTTTTTGTTTCACACTATAATATCTAATATCATTATCACTGCTATTTTAACATTAATCGCAAATAAACGTACTGTTCATCTAAAGTCACCCTTAATAATTTGATCGGTATGAATTACATTATTTGTGAGTTAGATGAAGTGGATAATCTGTTAGTGGAAATTATAGATAGTCAGCTATTGCTTTGTGATGCAACTGAGTAATAACTAAGTTGCTTCACGACGAAACAACAGTAGCTATATTGCTTTTGGTACAAAATGTTGAAATTGGTTTAAGTGGGTAGCCCCACTTTTGGTTCATTTTAATCTCCTTTCTTTGGTTTCAATTTAAGATTAGTAGTTTAAAATAATCATAAATTAGAATTAATTCAACATTCTAACCAAAATTCAATTAAAAATTCATACATAATAAAATTTATTTAGAAAAAAAAAATCAATACTGTTTTGCATTGTGCAAAACATGATGCACAAAACTCCACTAACAAAGTTACATTATGATACAAGTTTTATCGTGAAATACAAAATGCAATTGATAGGTAATTTGGATTCCCTCCATTTTATAATAATTGATATGTTCAATTATTATTGTTATTATTATCAATTTCATCGGAGAATTAATACTTTTAAAGTTTATAACAATTTTTTTAATAATGTTATCTTAATATTTGAGTTTAATTTTTTAGAGTATAATATAATTTATCATTACTTAAATCTAATTATTTTGAATCTGAACTTAAATCATTTAAATTTTAAAAAAATTTAATTTTTTAAGGATAAATATCATACGTGAATTTTCACATATCATTAACAGTATGCAATATCATACATGAATTTTGATTTGTGCGATTTTATACATGATATACTGAATCATCACAAATCACTAACAATATTATCGAATTAATACTATTTTACGTCGATATATTACATATACAAATAATTATATTGGTCTAATATGAAAATAAATGTATGTATGTATTTATTTATTTAAATGTGCATAATTGAATAATAATTAAAATTTCATCTATACATATGAACTATATTTCAAGTTTTAAACGTATAATTACATCAAATCATAATTCATATATTAAATCTCACGATAAATCAAAATTTATGAATAAATTTAAAATATTTTTATGTATTGAAATTACTAGTTTGTCAAGACACTGAAAAATAATCCTTTTAAAGGCTGGCTAAGCTAGAATGTTTGAAAAGAAAGTTGAAATGAAACGACGTCGCTAAGCGAAATTTGAATTTCATTACAGAGAAAATAAAAAGTAAAATAATTCATAGAGGAGTTTTATTATTCCCTTGGATTGGAAATATCTGCCGCCACAATCTATCTCAAGGACGATTTGCTTGATTCAGGTATCCCCAAATTCCATATCGTTGCTGATTTTTCTGTATCTTTTGTATTTAAAAGCTCTGATGATGTTCTTTAATTGTTTCTAGGGTTTAGCTTTACGATAAGAAACATTACTAATTACTCGAATTCAAGTTCTCCAATCTATTGTTGATATTTCGATACTGAAAATTAGTTATATAAATGATCATAAAATCACATTCGACGGTTGGATTTTGCAATGAATTTCTGAATATTTAACAATTATTGTTATTTTTGAATGAATGAAACTTTCTTTCTTTCTTATGCTCGAAAATTGATGTATTTTTTGGATTTTTTTTATTTTAGTAGAAAACAATTATGATTAATTCAGTTAAGTGATATTGCCATTAGACAGATAGCTCTTTGTAGTTGCTAATCAAAATGTGTTTGTATGTGTGTATATATGTGCAGTGGTTTTAAAATGGAGAATGTCATTCAAACCTGTAGAATTTTAATAGCTTTCTTTGGACTTAGGTAATTATGTTTTGCGTTTCAAAACATAATGAAAGATACCACGCCTGTGTTTTATTTTGGTTGGAGTTATCATCGATTTGTATGATTCTTACCATCCCTTGTAGCGGGAAAGCAGTTTCTGATGTAGGACAGATTTGTAGAAGCCTTCCTGCTTATAGAATACAGCTTTTTAAGGTTTACAGTAGGAATTTAGGGACATGGATAGGACTCCAAAGAGGGTCGGATATTGGAGGAAGATTGCTAGAATTTTCTGGAGCATTGGAATGACAAGGAAATAAACTCATGGTTTTACCCTTGTGCTGTAAATCATCCCTCGAAGCATCATAGTAGTAGTCGAGACAAGAAAGTAGAAATAAGATAATGGAATTTCCATGACTTTATAATAAACTCAAGACAACATAAAATCCCTAATTAATTGTCTGACTCTAAACTCAAAGATAGACTCAATGGACCATTTTTTTTTTTTCCTGGAAGCGATTCCCAGACCTTCTGTGACGGGTATTTGACTTCAATTTGTTCCATAGGAATGTACCTTATCGTCTAGAGTTTATAGCTTGAGGAATATAAGATTTGGAAGACAGCTGGATCTACTGGTAGTTATAGAAGGCCTTATTTTAAAACTGTATGAACAAAATGAAATGAACTAGGATACTGCAAAGGAGTAATCACTTTGATAATATGTATTATTTAATGAAATCTTCTACATATTCCTTAATGTTTTTGTCATCGAGTTTAAGTTGGATTATAGGTTCTATTGTATTTATTTTTCCTTGAATGTTTTGTGTTGCATGTATGTACTAAAGTCCCATAGCATTGCATCAATATCCAATTGTTATTCATGTCACATGATGCATGAATAGTTTTCAAGTTTCTTAATGAAGTCAATTACAGCGGAGAGAAGCAGTGTTCCTATAAGTTGTATTTCTTTGCACAGGTCATACAGTAGCCACTAAAAATGGGAAGTAAAGGTCGAATTCCACCCCCTCATCTGAGGCGTCCTCTCCCTGGACCTGGCATGGTACATTCTGACCCATTTGGTCCAGGAATTCCTCCCCGTCCAGGTCCTTTTCCACATTTTGATATGTTGCCACCTCCAGAAATCATGGAACAAAAGCTTGCTGCACAGCATGTGGAGATGCAGAGACTTGGTACAGAAAACCAGAGAATCGCTGCTACCCATGGGACATTGAGGCAGGAACTTGCTGCTGCACAGCATGAGTTGCAGATCTTGCATGCTCAGATAGGAGCTGTAACATCTGAAAGAGAACAACAAATGAGGAGCCTTACGGATAAAATAGCTAAGATGGAAGCAGAACTGCAAGCAGCTGAGCCTGTTAAGGTAGAGTTGCAGCAGGCACACTATGAAGCTCAGAATTTGGTTTTAGCTAGGGAAGAACTTTTGTCCAAAGTGCATCAATTAAATCAAGATCTTCAGAGAGCCCATGTAGATGTGCAACAGATACCAGCTCTGATGGCAGAACTTGAGAGCCTCAGACAGGAATATCAGCATTGCAGGTTTTTGTTGTGCTCTTGTCTATGGGTGTTTTTGGAGCAAAGTTGAGAAAGATTAAGAAAGAGTGGCTGGTATTGAACAGGAAATTAATACTAAAACTTTTTTTCCCTATTGTTTGGAAGTCTGCTGTAGATTGTTTTAAAAACGTCTTTTCTTTCTTCTTTCTCCTCTCTGAACATGCCTGGTCATTCAGTTAAAGTTCTTTCAGATCTTTCTTTCTGGATTTGTTTAAGTTCCTTGTGTCACAATTATGTGATGACCTGTTCTTGATCATGCAGGGCTACATTTGACTATGAGAAGAAACTTTACAATGATCACCTTGAATCACTTCAGGTGATGGAGAAAAATTATATGACCATGACTAGGGAAGTGGAGAAGCTTAGAGCAGAGCTGATGAATGCTTCTAATGTTGACAGAAGAACTGGTATCCTTTCTTCTGATCTTTTCCTTTTTGAGATTTTGAATTTTTTTTACCCCTTATTACCAATGTAGATGGCTCATATATGGCAACAAATTGCTGTTGGGCAATATGGTGGTGCCACAGGAAACAATGAGAATGATGCTTCTGGACATCCTGGGGGACAAAATGCATATGAAGATAGTTATGGTATTCACCAGGTGTGAAATCTTCCAAGACAGGCATAAATCTGTGTGTGAAACATGAATGGGTTGTGACTTGTGAGTATGTGTGCAACTGGTAGTATGGATCTCTGCACATTGAAAAAAAACCCTTTAAAATTTAGATATTTAACTGCAGAACTTTCTGCTGTTTTATGATAAATTGCAATCTATCAAAGTTGATGCTTATTTATAGAAACATGGATTAGTTAGCATTTGAAAGTATGAAACATTAAACGCACAAACAGCAGTAGAGTTCTCCCCACTTGTCTGCCTCCATTGTAATATGCGGTTGCTAATTCCAATGTGTCCGTGATTTAATTTGTTGATGATTGTATTTTCTTCTGCTAATTCTATCTTGTAGATTAAAGACATTTTTCTCATTCTGCATTATAGAGACATGGTGCTCTACCACCTGCTGCTACCGGTGCAAATGCAGGTGCTGCTTCTGTTTATGGTGGAACTCAGTCTGGGTCTGGACCTGCATCTATGAGGTACACCTATGAGATGTCTAGAGGGCCTGCGTATGATTTGTCAAGAGTGAGTGGTTATGACTCACAAAGGGTGCCGGCTTACAATGCACAGAAAGGACCTAGTTATGACGGTCAAAGAACCCATGTCTATGATGCACAAAGAGGAGCTGGCTATGACACTCAGAAAGGACCTGTAAATGATCCATCCCGGGGTGCAACCTATGATGCAGCAACTAGAAGTCTTGGCATGCCACACGGACAAGCAGCACCCCTGAATATTGGACCTTATGGATCTGCAACACCTCCTGGTCGATCTGGAAACACGTACGAGCCACCCACTCGCGGTGGAAATCCTGTTAGGAGGTGAGCATTATATCATTCAACATTTTCACAGGGATAGTAGCTTGTATGAGTCCGGTAACGATTTTCTTTCTTCTCTTGTCACTCTTATATTTGCATGGAGCAAAGTTTGCTACTATAATATTTTTGTCTCTGCTGGATCCGAGTGCAAGAATCCACTGATCCCGTCTATTAAAAGCTTTAACAGTCTTGTACGACAGTGAACTAGTCATATGATCGTGGTTTCCAATTTTCATAAATAAAATCCGTGTGATTCAACATATATATATATATATATATGTATATAATAGTTGCATAGGACCAGCTCTTGAATATATGAAGCATAATCGACCGAATAAACTCAAACCTCTGCATATTTTTATGTTGTGATAACTAGTTAAATTTTACTTGTAATCTTATCTTCGACTAATAAAAAAAGAGAGACATGTAAGTTTTAATTCTACAGTTATATAGATTCATAATGCAACTTAATTTATTGAAACTGATGGTCGGTCGGATGATGGGATGGTAAGCTATACAAGAGCCAGCTTTTGCATTAGCATAACTTTTTGACAATGAAATCCATAATGGTAATGAATGCGGACAATATCTTTTGTTGTCATTCCAAAAGATACGTGAATAATTTAAGATCATTCTAAAGCATGATGTCCACCATTAACACTTCATATTCATGTGGCAACAAATTGCCAAATCATGGTGTCACATATTTTTGACCGACCAACTACGTCGTTTTAAGTAAAATATACATATCTTTAGTGGGTCGTTTTTCAGAGTCAGATATTTGATAACAAAGTATATGTTATATCTTCATTTTTTTGTGTTTGAATGTCCATAATGTTCCATACCCTCTCATATCATTGATAATCAATAATTTGGCGTTGCAAAAAAAGCAAGCAGTGTCGTGTGTGTGTGTGCCTGGTTCTGTAATTCTTTTGTCGTTTGTTGTTTGGTTGCTGCCTTTACATAATGTTTAATTTCAAAGCTGTTCTGACCGAAAGGTTATTGAAGCTTTTATCATGTCTAATCACCCAATTACTGTAGCCCTCTTCTCATCTTTGCTTTCTTACGTGGATAGATAGAACCCTTTTGCTTTTAAAATTGTAACATCCCTTTGAACGCCATGGAATTCTTACGCTTTTAAGTATTATATATATTAAAGCTAATCAAAATTATACCTTTTTTTTTTATATACAGTGCTGATTTATGAGGCTGTATTGATTGTTGCTTTGAAAATGAAATATAATTTATTTATTTTTTTCGAAATTTAATCTTGAAAAACATATATTATAATATGTTGCTGATAGGAGATTAAAAGTAGGGTAGTTGAAGATGGTTTACACTGTGGTTTTGGTGGTGAGAGATGCAAAATGGAGAGAAAAATATTGTGTTTGTGGTTTGATGGGAGGAGGATCCGGGGGCTTAAAGATAATGCAGGTAGACCCTAGTGAACAAGGATTCTAATTTGTGGACTGGTGAGAACAAGGTTGTATGAGCGGATGGATGGCAGGAAAACATGTTGGGAATGTGATGGATGTGACTAAATAAAATCTTCACTTGAATATGGGTGGTTTCCCAAATGACCGCCTTTGATGATGGAGGGACAGTATATTGGTATATACAGCCAATGAAATTGTTTGAAAAGGTGACAAATTTTCCGTCAAACTATCGTAAAAATTTAGATTGGAGGTGTAGTAAAAATTATATAAATTAATTTTCATATTTAGATTAAATAGTAAATTGATTTTTTGTTTTTTTTTTTTCATTTTTATTATTAAAAATTGGTTATAATTGTCTGACTTGTTAATTATATCAGATTTTAATAGTAGAATGGATGAAAATCTATCTATTTTAAAAAAAATAAAATAAAATACAGCCCGACTCTTAATATCAAGACTTCCATCATAGTTCTACTAAAATCCTAAATTCTTCTTCACATCCAAGTAAATAATAAATTTTATAAACTTAAAATAATTTCACTTCAATCGCAAAGATATATATATGGCAATTTTCATGTTCGTAATTGAGAAAAAAAAATCAATCATATGGAATGAAATACTTTGGAAAAAAAATACAGATAAAATGATAAGAGTTACGTAGTATACTTCATAATTTTACAGATAAACATGAATTTTCAAGTTTATAACAATTCATGGAGATGAAACACTGAAAAGAAGAGAAAAAGGCCATTTATCGGAGAAGATATAGAGATAGAGAAAGGAAAGCAAGAAAATGAAGGAAAAATAAAAATCAGAAATGGAAAGTCCTGGTATGGGGTGAATCAGCAATCTTGAGAGTATCTTGGATAAGCTTACGAGCTTTCCTGCTCCTAATCTCAACCCTCATGCTCTCCGTCTTTTCCATCTTATCATAATAACAATAATGCTCACCTGTTGTTGTAGGTTTCTTCTTCGTCATCTTCAAGCTCCTTAGTTTCGATTTCAAGCTCACCACCATTCTCCCTATTCCCATCTTCCTCTTCCTCGATTCAAACCCTGTGCCGCCCATCAAACAATAACAAAACTTGAGACACGAGATAAAAGAGAGAGACGATTAATTAATTAAAAAGAGAAACAAACCGCAACTCAAGGAGACGATATGGAACGAATTGACTCAACAGTTGATTTCCAGTATCTGCATTTTAGAGAGTGAAAGGCAGGCTGCCTGACCACGCCTTTTTGTTTTTTTGGCTTCTTTATATTATGATATTTGTGGATTCTGTTGCTATTTCTTTTTTCTGTTTAGGAATTTTTGTTATTTATTTTCCCTCTTTTTCGGAAAGTATTAAATGAAACAATCACATAACCTCATTTGTATCTTTTTCTCTATAATTCAATGTCAAATCATTATTTTCATTCTGAATTTCAAAAAATCAAATCTAAATGAGAATCTTAAAATTCAGGATAAAATTACTGACGTAACTTTAAACTATTGAAAAGATACATTACTCTTGTTTCATATAATCTTTACTCGTTTTTTTTTTATTTTTCTATTCTCTAACTGCACCCCTCATTTTGGTTTATATAATTATAATATGAAAATTTATGTCATTTGATTTTAATTCAATTGTATATATTTAAAATACATATATTTATTTTCATATTTGATTAATATAATTATTTGCGTATGTAATATATCAACATAAAATAATATTAATTTAATAATATTTTTAATGATTTATAAAAATTGAATCAAATCAAATTATAACTTCATATATAAAATCACATAAAATCAAAAAAAAAAAAAAAAATATATATATATATATATTATATTATATCTAAATTCATGTATAAATTTGATATTTTTCTTTTCTTTTTCTTTAATCCTACTATTGTTTGCTGGGAGCAAAACTATTAATTACTTTTGATAATTGAGGAGAGAGACCTCAGTGTTTGGGCCAATGCCAAGTGTAAGTTCATGCCTTGCCTCACCTTCATTATCCTCTCTTGTCACAAAATTAAATAATTATATACGTTGGACCAACATTTATATTGGTTCTTTGGGCTTGATGTTTGATTATTGGGCCTTGAAATCCGTTGACTCTATCCACTTATTATTGGGCTACTACACTGAATTCAGAGACAAAACTCAAATTTTTATAAAATGACACAATAATTTAATAAATTATATAAACAACCCAACCCCAAAATAAGGAGGGGTTTATAGAGGTTTCGGTATTAAGAGTTAGTTATATTTTGTTCACTTAAAAATGAGTAAATTAATTTTTATATATCATATAAAAAATTAAATTGATCATTTTTGTTAAACTTTTTATCTAATTCTACTTTTGAAATATGATGTGATTGACGGAATAATCAGATAGTTACACGTGACATGTCATGTGTACATCTTGTTGATGTACAAAGAGCACCTTTTAACAGTAGAATAGATAGAATTTTTAACAAAATGACTAATTTGCTATTTAATTTAACGTATATAGACTAATTTTTTTCATTTTTTAAGTAGAAGTGAAGTGCAATCTAACTCATAATATAATAACTTCCACGGTACTTTTACCGAAGTGATTTAAATTTAATATTTATAATTTAACAAACTCAAATGAACATCTCTACTAGCAAATAAATCGAGCTCTTTCCTGATTTGTAATGAATTGAAAATTTAATTAAGCTTAAAAAAATTAAAATCATGAACCAACTAAAATTATCATTATATATAGTAATAAGTTATTAAACTAGAATTTTTTTGAGTTAGACTTAATCATGGGTCGGGTTAGGTTATGTTTGGATTAGGTCGATATAGAATTTTAGATCCGTTTTTTAGATTAGGTTTCAGTTCGACCTGAAAAATAAACTTAGAATTTTTTTCAAATTCAATCCATGTTAAAAATGTTAAACCTAAGCTCGACTGTAATAATATTTTAGATTATTTTTTATATAGAAACAAAATTTAAAAAATATTAAAGTAAATATTTTTAAACAAATTAAAAATATAAAAAAATATAGACATATAATTCGAGCCGAACTTGAGCCAAAAAATTTATGCCAAAAACTTAATCTGTTTAAAAAATAAAACTTTTTTTTTTGAACTTATGTTTTTATTTTTTTATTTTTAACGGTCCACTCGCTAATAAACATCTAAACTGTTAATATTTTATTATCCATTTACTTTTGTTGGAAGCAAATTGAAGAAATGGTTGGAGTTCCCACCTGCATTTAATAAAATTTTCCTGCTTTAAAACAAATTAAAGTGAAAGATTAATTGATAAGAAAGCTTAAAAGCAAAAACCAAAGTTCTCAACTTGTAAAAACCGTGTTGGATTGAAATGGATAAGTCTGTGCATTTGCTTACCTCGTAAGCATGAGATTGCATTGAATTGAAAATATCCCTTCCTTTGGCTTGTCCCTTGTCCCTTGTCCCTTGATTGATTGATCAGATATTCTCATATTCCAGAGATGTTAGCATAACTTGCAATCCTCAACAACAACGACAATAATAAATACTCCCACATTCATCCATCTTCTTCTTCTTACCCTTAACTTCCAATCCAACCCAACCCTTGTTCATGTTATTGTCATTATTCATTTGTCCAAGCCAAGTCCCTGCATTTCCATTGCCATAGCCATAGCACCCTCATTCATTTGGCCACTCTCACCTACCACTACAACAAGAATACGTGGTCAAACTTTCCTTTATTTCCGCCCACGTTCCACTCACCTTCCTATAAATCCAATTCATGTTGAAGAAACTCGGGAGAAAAGTCAAAACTTCAATCACCAAACCCTTTAAAAAGCCTAAAAAACCACCCCCTAAATCACCATCACCATCACCATCACCGCTACCATCTCCACCAATGTCTCCGCCGATGTCTCAAATCCCTCCCAAAAACTACCCTTTTCTCTTCCCCAAAGTACAATCCTCTGTTCTCTCTGACCCTTCTCGTTTCTTCTCCCCAAACCTACTCTCATCCCCTCTCCCTACTAACTCTTTCTTCCAAAACTTCACTCTCAAAAATGGCGACCAGCCTGAATACATCCACCCTTATCTCATCAAATCAGCCGACTCTTCCCTTTCTATTTCCTACCCATCCTTCTTTCACAGCCCTTCTTTCATTTACCAAATTTTCGTCCCTGACTTAACCATCTTTGCTACCGATAAAACCACCTCAGCTTCGGATAAAAGCCATGTTATCTCTTCTTACAGTGATCTCAGTCTTACTTTAGATATCCCTTCCTCCAACCTCCGTTTCTTTCTTGTTCGAGGTAGTCCCTTTTTAACCTGTTATGTAACCGGCAGTACACCGATATCGATCTCCACTGTTCATGCAATTCTTTCGTTTTCTTCCAATAGTTCACTCACCAAGCATACCATTAAGCTGAACAATGGCCAAACTTGGATTATATATGCATCGTCATCCATCAGTTTGAATCATAGTGTTTCTTTGATTACTTCTGGTGGGTTTTCGGGTATTCTTCGGATAGCTGTATTATCTGATTCTGACCCGACATGTGAATCAATCCTCGATCAGTTCTGTTCTTGCTACCCGACCTCAGGTGATGCAGTTTTAACCAAACCGTTTTGTGTAGAGTATAAATGGGAAAAGAAAGGATGGGGTGATTTGCTTATGCTTGCACACCCACTTCATCTTGATATTATATGTAAGGACTCTTGTAATGTTAAGGTTCTAGAGAATTTTAAGTATAAAAGTATTGATGGGGACCTTATTGGTATTGTTGGTGATTCCTGGGTGTTGAAACCACACCAAGTTTCAGTAACTTGGCATTCAATTAAAGGGGTTAATGAAGAATCGTATGCTGAGATTGTAACTGCTCTTGCTAAGGACGTTGATGCCTTGGATTCATCGGCTATAACGACAAAATCATCTTATTTTTATGGCAAGTTGATTGCAAGAGCAGCAAGGTTGGCTTTGATTGCTGAAGAAGTGTGCTTTCTTGATGTGATTCCAGCTATAAGAAAGTTCTTGAAGGATACAATTGAGCCATGGCTGGATGGGACTTTTAATGGGAATGGTTTCCTGTATGAATCGACATGGGGTGGAATTGTGACTAAACAAGGGTCAACGGATTCAGGGGCAGATTTTGGGTTTGGAGTTTACAATGACCACCATTATCATATTGGTTACTTCCTTTATGGAATAGCTGTCTTGACCAAGATTGACCCTGCATGGGGAAGGAGGTATAAGCCCCAAGCTTATTCACTTGTGGCTGATTTTATGAACTTAGGCAGGAGATCGAATTCGAATTATCCACGAGTGAGGTGTTTCGATTTCTACAAGCTCCATTCTTGGGCTGGAGGGTTGACTGAATTTGCAGATGGAAGGAATCAAGAAAGCACTAGTGAAGCTGTGAATGCATATTACTCTGCTGCACTAATGGGGTTAGCCTATGGAGACACCCATCTTGTTGCAACTGGTTCAACACTTACAGCACTGGAGATTCAAGCAGCACAAACATGGTGGCATGTTAAGGAAGGAGATAATCTATATGGAGAAGAATTCACCAGAGAGAACAGAGTTGTAGGTGTTTTGTGGGCCAACAAGAGGGACAGTGGTCTTTGGTTTGCTCCTCCTGACTGGAAAGAATGCCGGCTTGGAATCCAATTGCTACCAATATTGCCTATCAGTGAGGTATTGTTCTCTGACATCGAGTTTACCAGACAGCTTGTGAACTGGACATTGCCAGCACTGGGAAGGGAAGGTGTAGGAGAGGGATGGAAAGGGTTTGTATTTTCCTTGGAAGCAATTTATGACAAAGAGAGTGCTTTGGAAAAGATAAGGAACCTGTCTGGCCATGATGATGGGAATTCACTTACTAATCTCTTGTGGTGGGTTCATAGCAGAGGTGATGAACTTGAAAATCAACATGGTGCAGAAGGGAAATATTGCTGGTTCACTCATTATTGTCATTGAATTTGCCTTGTGGATTTCAATTAAATAAACCATGAAATGTTACTGGACTCAGTTCCTGCCATTTACTTCTGTGACTGCTGCTTAATGCTGTGTATGATGCTTGCTGAAAATGATGTATACATCCAAACTGAAAGGACCTATATGTATATCTATCTATTTATATAAAATTCTTAATATTAATATATACCCTGCTGTTCCATTTAAGTTAATTAACCAGTCACATCAAATGTCTTCATGTGACGAAATATGTTTTCAAATGAGTGGTTTTCAAATGGATTAGTGTAACATCATCATTTGAAACATAAAAAACATGATAGATTTATTATATCTTATGTATTATGATGAAACTCAATGTTCAAATATCAAACAATCTCGTATAATTGCAACTTAATAATACCCCTTTGCTTGCAAGAACTATTGATACTCAGATTTCAGATGCATCATAGAGTTGAAGGGGATACTTTACCTCTCAATTTATAACACTCATAAATTGGTTTTGCCACCCGAAATAAATGAAAACAGACTTCGACAACTTTTCCATTTTTGTAAGATATGATATCTCATTCTTTATTCCTACCAGTCTAAGGCTACCAAACATACAGGGTAGCCGACAAGCTAACCTGTTAAACCTTATCTTAAGGCATAGTTTTTATTTTTGTACTGGTATCATGCACCATCGAGAATATTGTTATTTCATGGTCTAATATACTATATATTTATGCCCCAACTTCACAGAGGAATTCAAACCTTGTATCTATTTTGTATTATTGCAATTTGCATGTGAAAGTTGGGAAGGCGAAAGCAAATTATTTGTATTATTGGTCAAGTATGACATAAATCCATTATTCTGACTTCCCTTACTTACCACCCTCGTGCTTTTTCCATCTAATCTTCTCCATCTACCCTGCAAACACTTGCTTAAATTCTCATATAAAAACCCAAGCTTATCACACAAATAACAAATAAAGAAGATGGAAGAAATAGAGGTACCAAAACCAATATTGGTGCCAATTTCAGGAAAGAAGCAAAAGTGTGTTGGGAATATGTTTAGTTACAGTTTTAATGAAAGAGAGAAGAAACTGATATGTGTGACCAGTGGAAACTCTTACTTGGGTTCTTTCATTGTCAAAGGGCTATTGGCTCATGGTTACCTCGTTCGAGTAACCATTCAACACCCAGGTACTTATTATCATTGCTTTTCTGTGTTTTTTCTTTTCTTTTTTTGGGAATTACAATCATGCATAGATTATTTTAGTCAACACCTTATTCTTCTTTTATTTTGCGACATTTGTCTGCTTCTCTCGTGAGTATGGAGATACGATCATCCTACAAGTAACATAGGCTACAAAAACTGTTGTTGACTTCGAAATGCAATTCTTAGTAGTAATCAAAGATTGGAAGCCTACCATGGTTTATATGTGCTTGGTACAAAATGATATGCTGGAACTTATTACAGTGTTGATGTTCTTCTCTGAACAGCTGAATTTGAAGATGTGAAAGACCAACTAGGGGTGGAAGAGTTAAACCTATTGGAAAGTGTAGTTGTAGCCAAGATGGAAGATTTACAAAGCCTTTGTGATGCTTTTAGAGGTTGCCATGCTGTTTTTCATACATCTTCCTTTATTGATCCACATGGTGTCTCTGGTTATTCAGTAAGTTTATTGAACAAATGCATGTCGATTACAACAGATTCTCGTACCGGAGTAGCATTTTGTTCTGCAATTGACAACTTTGCTTGATGATTTAAGGAACAGAAGGTGTTTTTGGAGACTGAAGGGGCAAGGACTGTCATGGAAGCTTGTGCTAAGGCAGCCTATATAAAGAGATGCGTCTTCACTTCATCTCTATTGGCATCCATTTGGAGGAATGAGAATATAGATGGAATTATTGATGACAGGTGTTGGAGCAGTGAAGAATTTTGCCGAGAAAATAAGGTAATTTGTTTCCATAATTGGAACAATTACTTGTTCATAGGCCTCATACGGATGACATTGTTTGTTTTGGATAACAGCTATGGCTTGCATTGGGTAAGACCAAGGCAGAGAAGGTAGCTTGGATGAAAGCAAAGGAGCTCAAAGTAAACCTGGTTACTGTCTGCCCTGCTCTTCTCATGGCTCCCACTTTTCCAAATTCTCACATACAAACTTCTATACCGTACCTTAAAGGTACATCGAAACAGAATACTTTTTATGTACTTCTAACTATTCATTTTTCCTTCAAATATGACCCTTCAAACATATGAAAAACACCATGTAGGTGGGAAGCTGATGTTGCAACAAGGTTGCTTAGCAATTGCAGAGGTGGAAAAAGTGGCCAAAGCTCATGTTAGTGTGTATGAAGGCATGAATTATGGAGCAAGTGGACGGTACTTATGCTTTGATGGAGTAGTGAGAAGACAGCAGGAGGCCATTGAGCTTGAAAAGAGTTTAAAAATGACAGGTTTTTTGTTGGGAGAAAGACATGCAGTCTTATCAGAAGAAGATGAAGAAATTCCAATTAGAATTAGCAATTCAAAGCTTGCTTCCCTCTTAAATAAAATCAATCAACGCTTGCCTTGTAAAACTTGAAACCTCGTTCTTGTAATATTTTGTTGAGATTTTTGTTCTCGAGTTAAATTGTTAAAAAATATATATATATATATATTTGAGCACTATAACATGTTTTTCAACACAACATATGATTGTTGGAATCAAACTGAGTCTGTTGGATCAGAATTGACTGATATATGAGAAATATTCTAATATTTTGTTGAGATTTTTGTTCCCCAACCAATAGAGGTGAAATCATAAAATTGTTTTGAAGGCAAAAAATGAAACACAACATAGAAAGTTTACAATATGGATGATTGTTGAAATCAGATCGAGCATATATGTAGGAAGTAATTTAACATTTTGTTGGGATTTTTGTTTTGAGGCCAGAAATTAATAATTTTTTTTTTTGGAATCAAAGTACAATTTTACCATATACTGATTTGTAATTTCATAAAAGCTAAAGGAACTACATAGAAAATTTTTCATTTTGGGTCCAAAGGTCACTCACTACCAGCCCCGACTTGTCCCTTGCCCACCAATCAAATGGTAATTTGGAGGGGGGAAAAAAATTTTGAGCACTAACATGTCTTTTTCAACACCACAAATGGGTTTAGAAGTAAGATTCAGTGAAGAAATAATGAAGCAAGGCCATCAAAAAGATTTTTAAATGTAAATTTTATATGTTAAAAACATCACGATTACACAATATAAATATAATATGAAAAAAAATAAAAACCTAACACAAATATATTATTCATATTTAAATTGAAAGCATGATTTTAATTATTAAGTTATCATCTATATTTTTCAAGATCAATCAAGTCATTTTTAGCATAACAAAAAGCAAATTGATTCTCCCAACACTTTTTTTATCCATTAATCTTTTAGTACAAATTATTGGAAGGCCTAAAATTGGAGCTTTTAAAAGAAAACAATATGTTTTTCATGCATTACAATGACACATACAATAGCCGCGCACACAGTCATAGCGTTTGCAACCTCGTCCACAAGGTTTGGCGCAATCTGAATCTTTGCTACATTTAGCATCATTAGAGGGTAACGGCTCAAATAATGGCAAACAACTACATTTTCTGATTTTTAAATCACAAAGGCCAATATGTTCACAATTCAATTGACACTCTGAATCATAAGTACATGCTTCTGAGTTCAATACACCTGCAAATTAAATAATAATTTTCATCATTTATCTATTTTGCTTAATTATTTGTATTATAATATATATATATATATATAATGAATTTGAGACAAATGAGATTTAAATCACAATAATTGCAGCTCCTCTTTTTATCTGTAGATTGTAAACTCTTTTGCACAGATTTTTTTTTATGATGTAATGGTTAGAAATTAGAGTAGAGAAATATTTTATATACTTACAAAATGCTACAATCAAAATGCCGAAACAAGAAGCAATGTCACAAGAAACCATTTTTGCAAGCTGTTGAGAGATAAAATTAAAAATTGATTATACGAAGATGAGCTAGTTGTGTACACAGAATGAGATGTATTGTACATTTTATAGTTGAATTTGTGGACCTTTTGAATTTAAAATTAAATTATGCAATTGCAAGTTGATGATATAATTGCCAATTGTGTAGCAAAATAAAAATCCTATTTTAGGAAAATATAGATTTTGCAATTTAATATTCACGTCAATTATGGTATAATAAAGTTAAGAGTACAAGTAAATCAGTTATACTTACCGTATATCTTAATTCTTCTTTTTATATATTTTTAAAATTAATTGAAAATAATTTTCTAAAATAATAATATAAAGGAAATGGAATTAAATTTTTTATTTTTTTAAAATAAAATACATGATTTTCATTAAAATAATAAAGGTAAAACCATAAGCCCCAAAACAAGCAAAAAAAAAAACAACCTAAAAAACCAACGTCTTAAAAAAATAAAAGCAACAGTCAAATAATAAATAAAGGCAACAAAAACAAGAAACTGAATACAAAAACCAACAAATAGGGAACATGAAAACCATCAACAACAAAGCAAGAAAACGAGGTGAATCGTCTCTTTGAAAAACCAAAGGGCGACCTTCATAAACGATGAGAGAAATATAGAGAGAGAACTTGAAAACTGATGTGGAGCTTCCTAAAAAATGTAAAATTCTCCACAGGAACAAGACAAAAGCTAAAGTTACCTCTTAGAAATCCATTTCTCCTAGTCAGATGCCGACTCTTGGAGAATAGATAAGGGCGCATCTTCAACCCAGAACAACGGGTTCGTGTAATTTTTACCAAACGACACAAGCTTGTGAGCCACCATGGTAGCAGTACAATGAACAAAGGCAAAGGTTATATGATAGAAACCATAAGATAAATTTTTTATATCACCAATGATAGGTCCAATAATGGATTTATCCTACTCCTTGGACTGGATCTTCTTGATTACAGATAAAGAATCTCCCTTCACATGCACCAATTGGAATCCCATCTCCAACGCAAACCAAAGTGCTCTTTCGCAAACTCTAACTTCAGCAACAAAAGCATCACTCACATTTATCAAAAGGTAAGTACATGCACCCATGATTAACCCCATTTCATTTCTGGCAATAATTCCTAGACTCGCAGTATGATTAATCTGGTTAAAACTAGCATCAAAATTTAGCTTGATAATATTCGCCTCTAAAGGTCTCCAACATTGATTTCTAGGAATAGAGGTGTGAGTATTCATTTGCTGAATATAATCATAATCAATAACATATCCCTTAATGAAACCCACTAGCTCCTAAATAGTACTTCTAACCCCTTTATGCACCAATTTATTTCTTGCAAACTAGATAGCCCAGTAAGATACCGCAAAAAGTTCAATAGTAGAAACTGGATTACCAAGAAAACTCATGACTAACCAGTGTTTATAATCTGTTGCATGAGTCACCGATAGAAGGGAAATCTTCAGCTGATTCCATACCTGCTGGACCAGGCTGCAGCTACACACCATATGATTCGTAAATTCAGGAGCATTCTTACACAAAGGGCAAAGCTCATCAACATAAATGTTGTGTCGAATCAAGTTTACATTATTGGGGATGTAATTTTGCCATAATTTCCATATGTAAATCTTGATTTTTGCGGGAAACTTTAACTTCCACAGTTTAGATAAAAATTCCTTATGTGTATCCAATAGAGTAGGAAGATTATCATTCATCAATAGGCGATAGACACTTTTGACAATGTAATTGCCTGAACCCTCAAAAAGCCAAATTAGTTCATCCTTAGCAGCAGAATGCGGAAGAGGTATCTGAAGAATTCTATCCATATCAACAGAATTAAATAGACGACGAACAATAACCTCATCCCATGTATGAGACTGAGAATTAATCAAATGATTAACTGTAGAATATCTTATGTCAATTTTCTCACATGCAACCCGTCCTTGTCCTGGTGATAGAAGCCACGGATCATTCCAGATATTAACCTGGTTCCTAGAGCCAATTCTCCACCCGTAACCTTTCTCGATCAAACCACGAGTCGACCATACATTCCTCCATGTAAGAGAAGGGGAATTACCTAGATTAGCAGATAGAAAATCAGAATAAGGGTAATAATGTGCTTTTAAAACACGAGCTAAAAGGCAATCAGGTTGAGTAAGCACACACCAGAATTGTTTAGCCAACAATGCAATATTAAATTTAGAAAGGTCATGGAAACTCACTCCACCCAATGACTTAGGCAAACACAAAGCAGACCACGTCCACCAATGGATACCTTTCAACGTTCTATTGTTACCTTACCAAAACTTATTCATTATCCTCTCTAATTTGGCGCAAACAGCCTTTGGAAATAAGAAGCACTACATGGCATAAACCGGTAAAGCTTGCAAAATCGATTTAATAAAAACTTTCTTGCCACCCATTGATAAAAACCGAACATTCCAACTCTCAACTTTCTTACGAAATTTGTCAATATAATGATTAAAAGCATGACTTTTATGACGACCCGCCATCATAGGTAACCCCAATAGCTTTCAGGATTTTTAGATGTTCGAACCCCTAGAATTCTAGCCACATCATGTTGGTCACTTAAAGAAACATTAGAGCGAAAAAACAGAAGTGATTTGTCAAAATTCACTTGCTGTCCAGAGGCAGATTCATATTCTTTAATAATGCTATGAACATTTCGGGCTCCATCATAACTGGCATCACCAAATAAAACGCAATCATCTGTGAAAAAAGATGATTAATTTTAAGATTACCTCGACGAATCAATGCACCACCAACCAATCCCATATTCTTAGCATCATTCAAAAGGGCAGAGAATCCTTCAGCACAAATCAAAAACAAATAGGGACTAAGGGGATCCCCTTGTCTAAGGCCTCTGGAAGGATGGATCCAGTTGCTAATATTTCCATTAACCTCCACAGTGTAAAACACTGAACAAACACATCTCATAATTAAGGTAAACCAATCTGCATGAAACCCTAACTGCAACATCATACCCGCAAAAAAATCTCATCCTACGCGATCATAAGCTTTGCTCATGTCTAACTTGAGCATAAAGTTACCTTTTCGCCCTCATTTTTTCTTTTTTAATGAATGTAACACTTCATATGCAATCAGAGTATTGTCGAAAATTAACCGACTTGGGATAAATGCCCCTTAAGCTTCATCAATACACCCATTCAAAATTCCACTCATCTTTTTAACAATAACCTTTGCGATTATTTTATATAAAACATTACAAAGGCTGATAGGACGGAATTGAGTCATATTCTTGGGCCTACCGATTTTAGGAATTAATACAATCTGAGTTTTATTAATTTCAGTCAACTCCACACTTCCATTTAAAACAGCAAGACAGAAATCAATTACATCTGGGCCAATAATAGACCAGTACTTTTGATAAAAAAAGACAAGGGTAACCATCAATACCTAGAGCATGTAGCGGTGCCATTGATTTTACCGCCAGCTAAACTTCATCTCTACTAAAAAGGGTCAAGAGTTCACCATTCATCTCAGCAGTAATACAATTTTTCACAAGATCAAAAATATGGGAATCATCCGTAGCATTTGAAGCCGTAAAGATAGTAGAAAAATATTCAATAGCAACAGAAAAAATTCCTTGTTCATCTATAATCCACTTCCCCATAGCATCCTCAATCCCACTGATTCTATTTCTGATCTTCCTTGCCGAAGCAGCCTTATGAAAAAAGGAAGTGTTTCGGTCACCTTTAGAAAGCCAATTTACTGTGGCCCTTTGCTCCCAAAAATACTCCTCCTTATCTGCTTCCAAATTGATACCAAGTTGCATTTTAGATATTTCAGCCAAAACATCATCATTCAGATCTTGCTCATAAAGTTCCCCTAACCTGTCTTCAAAATTTTTTTTCTTTGCAGCCCTATCAAGTTTAACCACACGGCTTCAGCGAATAAGACCCTTGCCAAGCAAACGAAGCTTAGAAGGGACATCAGTAACATTTTGGTTCCACACTTTTTTAACTTCATCAATGCAAGAATCCTCCATACACCAACTCACCTCAAATCAAAATAGACCACTGCGGTTGCCAACACTCTGACTACGATTACCAACCGTATCAATCAAAATAGGACAATGATCAAAGAAACTATGGAGAATATGATGAACTTTGTAATCTTTAAAACAGCTCCACCAACTCATATTCGCAACTCCCTTATTCAGGCGCTCTCTGATATTGTTAGAAGCTAGTCGACCCCGTTCCCATATGTACCAACGACCAGTAAAACCCAAATCAGCCAAGCCAAAATCATCCAAAACATTGTAAAACTCTTGCATTTGCCGTTCAGATCTAATCCTACCATCTTTTTTCTCAAAAGAGAAAAAATTTCTTTAAAATCACTACCACAAGCCATGATAGTGATTGATCATGATTAAGCTCTCTCAAAAGATCCCAAGTATGATATCTGTAACGCTCTTCTGGATTACCATACAACCCCGTCAGTCTCCAACGAACATCCGAAACCTCGTCAATAACTTCAACATCAATGTGACTGCAAGAAAAACTACGCAAGCTCACAATAATACCATCTCTCCAACCCAACGATAATCCACCTTTAGAACCTTGAGCTCTCACATCAATGCCATTAGGGAACCCACACTTCCTTCTAATACCCTCCATTCTTTTCGAACAAACTTTTGTTTCAATGAGAAACAAAATGTGGGGAGAAATCTCCCTCAGCTTATTTCTGAGTCTATTCGAATCCGAAAAGGATAAAAGCTTTCACTTACCACGGAGAAAACAGAAGAGACTTAATCTCTCGTATTGGAATCGGGCGTAAACCACTCGATCATCACCTACTAAAATCTTCTTTCGTCTTTTTAATGGAAATCTGGAATCAATACATGCTTTGATGCGCATGTACTTACGAGGGTCAAATAAAGAAACAGTAGTATCATATTCTAGAAATTCTCCAAGAAAATTTCCAAACTGACGGGCCATAGCTTCGGATACCAATCCAGGGGGTAGGTCATGTATCTGAATCCAAAACTCAGCATATTCTAACGGCACAGTCATAGGATCCTCCCCGGGCAGTATTTTTTTCATCAGCACCAAGTGATTATTGAAGAACCAGGATGTTCCTCCCAACATTCTTTTCAGATCAACCTCATAAAAAAATGGAATAAATACCATTTTTCCCCTAAATTTGTTATCGCTCTTCCTCCAATAGGATGCCACAATTCCGCCATAGTGTTTCTCAACGATGGGAAATGAACAGATCTATCCGTTAAACACCTTCCAACCACAACCAATTTATAATCATCAGCGAGGACAACAACATCCTCCTTAAACGCCTCTTCTTCATATGAATAAGGTATAGATTTGCTAATTCCTCTTCCGTAGCAGGCAGAAACAGAAAGAAGAAAGAAGAAAAGAAACAGGAAACACCGAACCAAAAAACCCAAGGTCAACTTTGAAAAAAGAAAAGAAAAGTTGTCAGAGGTGACAGACGAAACACATGCCAAGACGGCACGACCTTACCATGTGGAGTTTTTAAACTCCCAAATAAAATTTTTATTTAAGTTAAATGATTAAGTTGGGATTTTGAGTTGTTATTTTTTTTTGGTTGAAAGGTTAGATGGGTGACAGAAGAAATTAATGTAATTTATAAAGTTGATGGCATGAAAATTTTTATCTTAAGTGTCATGATTTTTTTTTGATAAATTATAAAAATAGTCACTTTTATTTGCATCAGATTATATTTTAGTCACTTATATTATTATTTTGTTATAAAGTGATTTTGTCGTTAATTTTCGTTATTTCCTTAACGGTAATCCTGTGTGACAGTCCAACTAAATTATAAGTGTCAACTTGAATTTCAAAATAGGATGTGAATAGATTTTTAATTAAATAAATTTAATTAATTAAAAATTTAAACTCTAAACCTTCATTAAAAAAATTCTAAACTCATTTCCACACGCCTCTCTTCTCTAACTTCTTCCCTTTTGATTCCAACATCTTTAGTTACAAATCTGTCTCAAAGCTTGAATATTTGAAATCCATTAACCCCAAAAAAACTTATGTTGTCAAGTTAATAAATTTCAATTTTTTTTTCTCTTTGTTCCTTTCTTTCTCGCTTTTCCTCTCAAATTTCTCTCCTTAAAATCAAACAATTTTTTTCTCTTTATTTTTCATTCTAAATCATATTAAGTCTCTCAATTCTCTCGATCTCGTGTTGTTTATTTCCCCTAATTTTGTTTCGATTTGGTTAGTCTCTTTGTTTTTGTTTTTGTTTTTAATTTTTTATTTTGAAGATTGTACGAAAATCAGTGGATTCTTAGGGTTCTGCATTTGTCTAAATTTTGATTAATGCGGTTTTAATTAACAAAAAATGGTTACTAAATTGTAGGTTACTCAATTAATTAAGTTTATTGAATCCAATTTGGAGAGGACCTAAATTTTATTAGCTTGAAAACATATGTTTCTTTGGGTTAATAAGTTTCAAAGATTCAAGCTTTGATATAGATTTGTAACTAAAGACGTAATCGGAATCAAAAGGGAAGAAGATGAAGATGAAGATGAAGATGAAGAAGAAAAGCGTGTGGAAATGGGTTTGATTTTTTAATTAAGATTTAGGGTTAAAATTTTTTAATTAATTAAATTTATTTAATAAAAAATCTATTCTCATCCCATTCGGAAATCCAAGTTGGCATTTAAAATCTAATTAGACTACCACGTAAGATTACCGTTAAGGAGATAACGGAACTTAACGATAGAGTGATCACTTTATAACAAAATAATAACAAAATAATACAAAATTGTAAGATACTTAAATGAGTTAGACAACACTCTTAAGATAACTTTCGGCCTATACAGATACTTGGACCCTTCCAGGGCGTTTGGTTTGGGGTGGTAAGGATTGGTTCCTCTAAAATGAAAAATATTTTATTTAGTCCTTTTAGAAATTTTAAAATTTTAAATTAGAAAAAGTAAAATTACACTTTAACTCTTTAAAAATGAGAAAATTTTGATTTAATCTTTTAAAAATTTATAAAAATATAAACTATTAAAAATTACAATTTAATTTCGCCCTTAAAATAAATTTCTAGTTTCCCCCTTAACACTTCTCGTTTAGTCTACCTTAAAGCTTCATGGTTGTTTGTGCACCTGTAAATACCTTAAAAGGTTCTGTAGTCCAAGATCGATTGTGCTTTCCAGTGCAGGAAAACTTTATTTCCCTTGATAATTCTTCCAATGAGTTTATCATTCGTCCGAATTTTGCAAGATAAAATTTCAAGTTGAATAGCCATCGCTAGAATGCATCAGACAACCAAAAGCTTAGCCGCCTAACAATTCATTCATTTTAATGAAAGGTCTAGTTTTAAGTTTGCCCTTCAAACTGTAAATGAGAAGATATAGTTTTAAGTTTGGAATATTTATTCCTAACATTTTAACGTATAGTTTTAAGTTTGAATCTGTAAATGAAAAGATGTAGTTTGGAATTCTAATTCGTTTTAATTGTTTTCATTTAATTATAGCCTTTCAAATGAGAAGAGCTTAAAACCCTAGACTTGAAGATGAAATAAGTAGCTTTTGTCAGAATCATTAGATTAGTAGAAGGTCGAAGATCTTGCTAGGTTAATGATAGGTTGATTGGATAGAACACGAGATAGGAGTTACTTATGATCAAAAGTGTTCATGGGTCGGGTCGGGTCAGGTTGGGTTAAGGTTGGACCTAAGCATGATATTAATATATTTTGTGCTTGCCCAAGTCTGATCCGAAATCTGAGCTTAAAATTTTATCCAAATCCACTCATATTTACAAAAAATTAACCCAAACTCATTTTAGGCTCGTCTATTTTAGTTTTAAATTTTTTTAAAAAAAATGTTTATATTGTTTTATTTTAATATATAATAATTTTATAAATTTTTTATTTAATAAAAACTTTTATATAGTTATCTCAATATTTTTTTAATGTTTACATTAGAGTAGTATTATATATTTAGTATAAATTTATTTTTTTAATGTGGTTTAAATTGCATAATATATAAAAATAACAAATTATAAAGTATTAAAAACTTAAAACGGGTCGTGTTCGGGCCTTGAATGTTCAAGGTCGAACTTGACCCATATTTTAAACGAGCCTAATTTTTTTGCTCAAGCCCATTTTTGGGCCTAATATTTTTTCCTAAACCCTCTCAAATTTCGGACGAACCTTCGAGCCTGGGCGAGTAGCTCTACCCATGAACAGGTCTAGTTAAGACCACTAAAGCAAGTTAGTCTTCTGCCATTAGAATTGATAAAATTTGCAATTTGTTTTCCTTCTTTGTTTTTATGTCTTTTAATTATGTTGATAAAATATGATTTCTCATCACCTTAAGATTTATCGTAATATAATTTAATTAAATTACTAATTAGATTTGCTAGTGTAGAAATTAGATTTAGTTTAGTTTCGCCTCCCTTGGGTGCAATTCTCGAAGTACTTCAATACTTCATTGTCTGAATCTATATTACAATCTAACCTGTATACTTGCGAAAATCGCCAAACAATTACATTTGGTTGTTGGATTTACACTCTAGACGTTTGAACGTTCGGAGGCGGTCACGACTTATTTGTAAAACTTTAAAAATTGTGTTAAATTTATAAACTTTATTATCTTTGATTGAATATCATGTTTTAATGAGCACTTTAACTCGTAAATAGTTCTTCAATAAATTCAATTATTACTAAAATGAGTAAAATGATCTTCAATAATCAAATAATAAGATAAATCCATCTGAAATTTCTGTAGTTATTTTGGCAACGAATGTGACATCTTGATACCTTAACCCGACGATTGAGTTGGGTATGGAGGTATTACATAGATTCTGTAGAGTCTCATAGTTGGAAGATCCCACGTAGGATTATCATACACATGTGCGCATATATCTCTGTACAGTCAAATCGAACCCCTCTGCAAAGCCAAATATCATACATATATGTTCTTCGTACAATCCGCCTGAACCTCCGCAAAACCAAATAACATGTGCCACAGAGTGCACAACATGACATTTCTTCATTTTTCATCTGCCATACATCCCTCCATACTCCGCATATAATTTATTTACACGATTAACATATAACAAACATACATCTAACCATGTTATTTAATAAAACAAGGCAAACCATATCATACGTATCACCTAACTAACCATTCAACATATCATATTCGATATGGCTTTACAAGCAACAACTCATCAAAACATCCAACTTATACTTGCAGCTAAACATGCATTTGCGTCTCAATACTAAACGTGCATAAAAAGTACAGCAAGCATCCCACCATAGAATAATTTCCCATCATCAGTAGAACGCAAAGTCAAACAAACTCAAACAACACAATATTGAAACAAATAAAATAACCAATGAGAAATAGAGTTCAAGAACTCACCAGCAAAATACCTAAAAGTTGATACCGATTACACTTGCTTAGCTTTTCCTTATCACCCAAGTCTCCTCCTTCTCGGTTAGCTAAGCATAATAGCCATATCAAGATCAAAACGATGGCATTCATATGCTAGAAAATCGTTATTCATTTGCATGCAGAGAGATTTTAAAGGTTGGCTGCAACCAAAAATATCTCAATACAAGCTTGATAATTAAACTGAAATCCTCAATTTTCCTTCCATTTTCTTCAATAAAAAGATACAAAAAAGCTTAGAAATATTAGTAGTCCACTAAATCCTCAATCAATTAAGCTAATACATTATTTTCCCCATCCATGCAGATCGCTTCCTAAATTTTCTTATTCACAAAACAAACCAGAAAAGAGATGGAAGAAAGAAAATAAATACAGAAAGTGGGAGAATGAGCATAAGAGAATAACGCCTCTTCTCTATATAACTTTCCCGTACTAATCACCAAAACCAATTCATCAGCATCAATTTTAATGTTCCTCATCATAACGTTTCACACTAAAAACTCAGTTCTAATGTAAAGAAAAACAGTTGAAATCTAACTATTTTCTAAACAATCCATCAGATTTATTAATTTATGCTACAACCTGCTTAAACAGAAAGTTTTTCTAATTTAATACCCATAACTGCCTTGACAATTCACCTTTAACATTTTTGGGTGTGACAACTTGTCATGTAAAACTTGAAATTCTCATTATGCAAACATTTTTCTCGAATTTTTGTTTCCCCGCTAATTCAATTTTAACAGTTGAAAAAATAATAATAAATAGTACAATAAAGGCAATTCAATTCTCTCACAATAATTATCTATTCACTCATTTTTTGTATCAATTTTTTGGCACAAATTATTGAAAGGCTTAAATCTGGAGCCCTTAGATCGAAAATAATATGTTTTTCAGGCATTACAATGGCATACACAAAACCAATGGAAACAAAAGCCTCCGCAATTTGGTGGACAAGCGTTGTCGCAATCTGTATCTTTGTTGCATTTAGTAATCTCCATCGATACAGCATCAGAGGGTAACGGCTCAGACATCGGTAAGCAACTACATTTACCTGTTTTTAAGTCACAAAGATCGAGATGTTCACAGTTCGATTGACACTCCAAGTTATGAGTGCATGCTTCCGAGTTTGATACACTTGCAAATTAAACAATAATTTTCATCATTTATTCGTTTTGTTTAATTTTTTTATTAGATATTGAAATATATATAATGAATCTAAGACGAGTGGAATTTGAATCACAACAATTGCGGCCTCTCCTTTTATCTTATGACCTTAATTTCATTTGTACAAAAAAATCATATGTATACGTATGTAATGATTAAATATCGAAGACTAACATAATCATACGATCAAAATGATGAAAAAATAAATAACACCAAAAGAAGTCATTGTTTGAAATATGTGGACAGATAAAATTTAGAGACGATTTTATTATGAAACTGAGCTTATGGTGCACAATTGATGAGATATATGGGGCATTTTATAGCTGAATTTGTGGATCCCTTTGAACCTAATATTAAATTATGCAATATCTAATTGTAATACACTTTCCAATTGTGTCGCATAAGAAAAAACCCAAATAGGAAAATAATAAATTTGCAATTTAATTTACAGTTACCATATATAAAAAAGTAAAATAGATAGAGTTATCATATAATCACGATAAGAAAAATAGATAAGAGTGAAATTAAAAATAGATAGAGTTGTCATATATAATATTTTTTTTGGAAGTTCCGTTATTATAAATGTAATACTTTCAGAAATATAATATAGGTACAATTATATGCTTGACCAACTACAATGTAAAATCAAACCGGTACAAAGCACAACAAACGAAGAATGAAAATGAACCGGACAAAATCTACACATATCAAAGAGACATGGTAGGATTGAAGACATATTGCAATAGTTCACCACCAAGAAATAGAAAAGAACCAGACAAAACCTACATATAATATCCATTTGTACTCTTCAGATTTTGAAATTTCAATTTTGACCAAATGGTTGCAGTTACATATATTTGATTAAAATTTTTCATTGGTCTTGTATTGTGCCTAAAGTTGTAAAATTAATCAATGTTCTCCAATTAGATAAATAATTCCTCATTTTTTTAGCGTCTCCAAGTTCCTTCCTTGTTTTTTCTAGAATTTTCTCTTGCCTTCTCCTATTTGACTGTTTTTTCTTTGGATATGATTTTTTGATGGATTTATGTTTATTTTTTGTTTGCGATATTGCGTGATTTGTTGTTTTTAGAGAAATTGAGTCTAGAATTGGATCAATATTTAGATCCTTTCAATTTGATTTCCTCTAGGTGTGATTTTAGTGAAATTAAGCTTTATTAATACATAGAATCTGAATTTATATCTCAGTACAAGCTCGATGAATTAAACAAAATCTTCAGTTTTCCTTTCATTTTATTCAATCAAAAGATACAGAAAAGCTTAGAAATATTACAGTTTACTTAAGTCTCAGTCACTTAAGATTGTACATTATTTTCTCCTTCCATGCAGAACGCTTTTTAACTTTTCTCTTTTACAGAACAAACCAAAAAAGAAGATGGAAAAAAGAAAATGAACACAGAAAGTGTGAGAATGAGCATAGGAGAATGACACCTATTCTCAATATAACCTTCTCGTACTCGATCACCAAAATCAATTCATCAGCATCAAATTTAATGTTCCTCGTCATAATGTTTCACACTCAAAAAAACTCAATTCTAATGTAACAAGTAACAGTGGAAATCTAACTATTTGCCAAGCAATCCATCAGATTCATTAATTTACGCTAAAACCCACTTAGCAATTATGGAGGTAAAAAAGGTGGCTATAGTTGAGGTTAGTGTGTATGAAGGCATGGATTATGAAACATGTGGACGATATTTATGCTTTTGTGGAGTATGAAAACATCACAAGAGGCCATTAAGCTTGAAAATGGGCAAAAGATGGCATGTTTTTTTGTTGGGAGAAAGACGTATAGTCTTATTAAAAGAAGATGAAAAATTCCCAAGCAAAATAGAAATTCAAAGCTTATTGCTCTCTTAAATAAGGACTCGTAATGCTTGTCTTGTAAAACTTGAAACCTCATTATTCTAATATTTTGTTAGGATTTTGTGTTTCCTCGCTAATTCAATTTTAATAGTTGAAAACAATAATAATAATAAATCTTTTTTTACGAAAAATAATAATAACAAATTTTTAACTACTCAAACATATCTCTTTCAACAGGATAATGGTTTTAGTAGAAAATTAATGAAATTATGCAACAATCAATAAATTTTATTAAAAGTAAATTTGATCGTGTTAGATATAACATGATTACATAATATAAATATAACTTGGCATAAAAAAACATAAACATAACGCAAATATTTTATTTTTTATTTGAATTGGAAGTATTGTTTTAACTATTAGCTCACATCTATATTTTTAAGATTGACAAAGTCAATTTTAATACAATAAAAGCAATTTAATTCTCTCAACACCTTTATCTATTCACTCATTTTATGTACCATTTTTTAGTACAAATTATTGAAATGCTTAAATCCGTAGTCCTTTGAATGAAAACAATATGTTTTTCAAGCACTACAATCGCATACACAAAAGCAATGTACGCAGTAGTGTTTGCAATTTGGTGGACAAGCTTTGTCGCAATCTGTATCCGCGATGCATTTAGTAATCACCATTGGTACAACATTGGAGGGTAACGGCTCAGACACCGATAAGCAACTACATTTACCAGTTTTTAAGTCGCAAAGGCTAAGATGTTCACAACTCAATTGACACTCCGAGTCATGAGTACATGCTTCTGAGTTCGATACACCTACAAATTAAATAATAATTTTCATCATTTATTTATTTTGTTTAATTTTTTTAATTAAATATCGATATATATATATAATGAATATAAGATAAATGATATATGAATCACAATAATTGCAGCCTCCCTTTTGTCTTAAAACCACAATAACTTTTGTAAAAAAAATCATATGTATATGTATGTAACGATTGAATATCAGAGTAAAGAAATATTATATATACTTACAAAATGCTACGATCAAAACGATGAAAAAAGAAACAATATCAAAAGAAGCCATTGTTTGAAAGCTCTTGAGAGATGTGATTTAGAGTCAATTATATTATGAAATTGAGCGAGTGATGCACAATGTATGAGATGTATTGGACATTTAATAGTTGAATTTGTGAATTTTTTAACCTAATATTAAATTATGCAATATCTAATTGATGATATACTTGCCAATTGTGTAGCACAAAAAAAAACCCAAAAATAGAAAAAAAAATATGTAATTTAATTTCCACACATTTATGGTATATAAGGATAAGATTTACCATAAATAATAATTTTTGGGGTTAAATATAAATTGGCACTCGAATTTGTCCATTTCTTTCATATTGATACTTATGATTTTTTTAATCCTAAATTGATACTCGAACTTTTTTCCGTTTATTATATTGGTACTCGAACCTAACGTCGTTACTTTTTTTTGTTGATGTGATAGCGCTGGCATAAAAAATATTGTTAGAAAAGAAAAAGAAATAAAAAAGGAAAGAGAAAATTTAAAAATATTTTTTATTTTTTTTCTCATTTTTATTAATTTTTAATATTTTTTAGATTATGATCATGACATCATTTATGCCACGTGTCATAATCTTATTTTGTCACCTGTCCTGAATTTAACAGCATTAGAATTGGGTACCAATTTAGTTGACAAAAGAAAAGTTTAGGTATCAATTTGAGAAAAAACCATAAGTACCAATCTGAGAGAAATGGACAAGTTCGAGTACCAATTTTATATTTAACTTTAATTTTTTGAGAGTTTCATTATTATAAATACAATACTTTCACAAATATAATATAAATAAAAATATATATTTGATCGACTATAATATAAAGCATAATGAACGAGAAATAAAAAAGAACCTACAAAACCTACTCATATTATACACACATAATAAGATTAGACACATATTTCAATAATTTACTGTGAAAGTCGAATCCGAATATTGAAATACTTAATTCTTCCATATTAATACTCCTTTTATTTTTTTACAAGAAATAATTTTCTAAATAAAGTCAATAAAAAATATTTTTAATTTAAGTCAAATTATTAAGTTAGAAACAAATTCGATATATAAATCAAGACGAGTAAAAGAAAAAGAAAATCATTTTGTCTTACCCTATTATTATTCCTATTAAGTACAGGTGTTTATAAATTTCATATTCACTCGAAAAATTTTAAAATTTTCATCCAAATTCATTTAGATTGAATTAGCCTCGATAACTTATAAAAAATAGTACGTTTTTATAATTAAAGTTTTATAAAATATTATTTTTATCATTAAAATAGAAAATCAAATAAAAAAACTCAACGAGTGTCTTTAGTGGAAAAGAATATAATGTTCATTCTAGGAGACTCGAGTTTGAGTACTTGTGTATGCAAAGTGTGTGTGCGTTGTCAAAGGATTAAGAAGGTATAAATAGATACGGTCATGTAATCACACCATTATATTAAAAAAAACAAATAAAAATTATTTTGTTATAAATCTTTGTATTTTACGTAAGTTATGGATTTAGACTATGTATTTTAATTTGATTAATTTTTGTTTTTTTAATTTTTAAATTTTGAAATTTCAGTTCTGACCAAATAGTAATACTTAAATCTAGAGATGTTCATGACTGGGTCGGGCTGGGTCTAAGCACGATATTAATATACTTTATGTTTGTTCAAGCTCGACCCAGCTCGAAATCTTGGTTTAAAATTTTGTCCAAATTCGTCCATATTTGTAAAAAACTAACCTAAGTCTATTTCAAGCCCGCCCATGTTATTTTTAATTTTTTTAAAATATTTATTTTATTTTATTTTAATATTTAATAATTTTATATTTTGTATTTATTAAATTTTTTATAGCGTTAACATTATTTTAATGTTTACATTTGAGTAATATTATATATTTAGTATATGTTTATTTTTTTAATGTATTCGAAATTATATAATATATAAAAATAACATAATATAAAATATTATAAATTAAAAACGGGTCGGGCTGGGCTCCATCTTGAATATTCAACATCAAACCCGACCCATATTTTAAATGGGCCTAATATTTTTGCCCAAACCCTCTCAAATTTCGGGCGAGCCTTCGGGCCTAAACAAGTAGCCCAACTCATGAACAGGTCTAGTTAAATCTATTTAGTTAAAATTTTCTATTGGTCCTATACTATGCCTAAAGTTACAAAATTATTCATTATTCTCCGATTAGATAATTTATTAGTCTTTATATTTTTTAAATTTTGAAATTTCAAACTCTTTAAATTTATAAATACCTTCTTTTGTAAGTAATATAACGTAACGAAGTTATATATGTGATCATATATTTGTTACATTATATTTTGAAAATAGCAGAATATAATGTAACGAATTTAGCAGAATTTTAAAATTCTTATAGTATAAGGACTAAAATGACTAAAGTATAAGAACTAAATCGATAATGTGCATAGTACAGGGACTAATGACAGAGTTTAACCAAAATAAAATATTGGACCAGGCTTAAACAAAGTCGTTTTGGGTCGATGAACATAGGAGAGGAGAGGAGAGGAGAAGACTTGCTAGTGGACCTAAAACAGCAACTTAAAATCTACTCACCATATTATCTTCTTCTTCTTCTTCATCGTCTTCCTTTGCTGCCTTCTCAACTGAAGCATATTTGTTTTCTTTTTCTTTTTTTTTAAAGTAACCATTTTTGGCGACAAAAACTAAAGAAAATTAAAAATGAGTGAAGATCCCCAGAAACTCAAGAAAATAGCTGCGGCCGCCTACGATTACGAAAATGATCCCAGATGGGCTGATTATTGGTCCAATATCTTGATTCCTCCTCACATGGCTTCTCGCTCTGACGTTGTTGATCACTTCAAGCGCAAGTTCTACCAGCGCTATATCGTTTGTTCCTTTTCTTCTCTGTTTCTTTGCATAATTTTACCAATTTGGATATATTTGAGATTCTCTGTCTGGATTTTTCTTTTTCTACCAACTTGCAATCTTGATTTCTTAGCTGGTTAAGATGGAATTTTGCCTTCTCACGTCTGCTTTTTCCTCACTTTTTTTAGTGTGATATGCAAGAATCTTGGAATTGACATTTGGAATTTTCCATTAGGGTTTTCTCAATATCTTATTCATTAACTTTTATTTCTGGGGTTTGGTAATTTATATATGATTATTTATTGGTATGATGCTTTTGGGGGCTATTAGATACAGTAAGACAGCAACACAAGAAACAATTTCGAATTGCTTTTCTTCTAACCCAATTTGATTTTGTTTTCGGAAGTTTTACTTCTCAAGTCTTCATCAAATTCCTATAGAGTTGCTAAAAAAACTAAAGTAAACAGTAGAAAGCAAGACCATTATTTATTAAGAATGAGAGCTCATGTGTAATGCAACTCCAAATACAAAAGGCAAGTGATAAAAGAAATAATTTAATATATTCTTGGTTATTAATTGTTAAAATGGTCTACATAAGGATTATAGGGAATGCATGTCCTATTCGATGGTACTTGGCTTACATGTTAATGTTGTTTGTGCAATTTCTTGCGATTGTTCTACTTTGCTATATGAAGGTATCTCACATTTTAGCACATTTCTCTTTCAATAACTTTCTAGCATTGTTCCATGACCTGCTCATAACTAATGATTTATGGGATTTCTTTCATGAAAAGGATCCTGATCTTGTGGTAGAGGCTATGTCATCAAGTACACAAACAGGGTCAGCAAAACCAACTTCATCGTCAGCCTCATCATCGGCAGCAAATGGTGAAGCTCGAGTGCGCAATTCAGGTAAAAAACCGTTGCTTCTGAAATTGAGGTTATGGAAAGAAACTAAACTCGTAATAAATAACATAAAAATTGGATAAATTTTCTATTTGATCTTCCTTATTAAGGTGTTATTTCCTTCATTGAACTCAATCATAAATTCATGATCTAGGCTCAACAGCTAGAACTTCAGGGCCATCAGCAGGTTCAGGTTCAAATACAACTTCTCTGCGCTGGGATTGGCACACAGTACAATTTTCTGTCAATGCTTGGGTATACTAACCTCCCACCATCCCATTTCTTTCTCCCACATGAACATATTTGTATATCAGCAAATGATTCTTGCCTTCTTATCTGTCTTTTTTGTTTTTAAACGAGTAAAGAGTGTATTTTATTTCCCTCTTTATTCTTGCATAGAGACCACCTTGTCGAGGAGCTGATTGGCTGTTAATGTATAATCAAATTTATAAGATGTAATATTTAGCCAGTTGCTAGTCTTGTAACTTGGGCCATTTTTTACTTCATGTACATATTTTTGTTAGATTCTTTTTTCTTTATTTTTGTTTTTTATCTTGCAGGTTTTTATTGTGGCTGTGCTTGCCATATTTCCACTTGTCCCTAGAAGTCTTTCAAATAGGGCTTACCGGCTCTCATTTATCGGCACTGCTTGTTCTTCTGTATACTCTTTGTATGCACTATATGGGGTAAACATATTTCCACTGACTTGTCATACATTTGGTAAATATATGATAGTTTTTTCTGTTGAACCTATTCTATATGTTATGCAGAGGCCAAGGGCATGGACTTTACAAGCTGTTCAAGTGTATTTTCAATCAGTAATTGCAACCAAAGATTTTATCTACTTTATCTACTGCCTTATATTTGTCACTTCACATCTTTGCCTTAAATGTAAGCATTCTTCTGCTCATAAACACTTTTTACATTTCTGCTCCTTAGTTCTCTTTAGTATGTAGTATGATGAATTGATATGGACCTTCACTGCAGTTGCTTTGATTCCCATTTTATGCCGATCACTCGAACTCATTGCAAAGTTCTTAAGGCGTAATTTTAGTCGTTCTACCTTGTACAGGTAGACCTTTATTCAGTTAAACTATCTTCTGTATTACAGTGTTCTGGTTTAGGTTTTTTTTTTAAATTAATCTTGTGATCGGACTACTAATATTCACTACAAGAAATTCAGTTAAATTTGCTGGGTGATATTTCAATATATGAAATGGCCTAAATTTTAGATGGACGGAAATTTTGTATTATCTGAAAGGCACAGTTAGGAGGATTATACACTCAACTTTTACTGAAAGGAATGGTGCTAATAAACAAAAAAACTTACTTTCTTCGTGAATGTAATGCTACTTATCCTTTTTTTTTTCACTTTAACCAATTCCTTAGATGTATTCTCTCAAAAAAAAAATTCTCAAATGTATAGTAGTACTTCAATTTGTTCTATGACATTCATTTTGATGTCACCTCAAACATGGATGAAATGAAATGCTTGCGTCATGCATTTGCATGTCTAACCCCGAGGTTTTGTTTCTGTGCTCCTTACTAATACTATCTCTTTTGTTTGAGCAGGAAGTATTTGGAAGATCCTTGTGTGTGGGTAGAATCAAACAACACCACCCTGAGCATTCTATCATCACATGCTGAGATTGGACTTGGCTGGCTTCTAATTGTTTCCTTGTTCTCGTCAGTTGCTGATATCTTTTTTCTCTTTTTGGTTCATATTCCCTCCAAGCTTATACATTCCATGACCTCTAGCTTTTCTAATATGCCGAAATTTCCTATTAAATTTTGTAGGTGGCAACGCAACATTGTACAAACTTTCATGTACTGGCAGGTCTGTAACACTTCTTCTGTAACTCTACTTCTTACTTTTCATGTATTCCCTTTTTGTTCATTAGTGATTCTTTGGATGGCAATGGCATGATAGGTGGGTTCAGTACCTAGTTTGGTTATTACCAAAAAAACTAGTATTGGAACATATGACTTATCAGTTAGATACTTATTGATCCTTTGGTCTTTGTTTATATATTAATGAATGTGTTCTGCTTGTGATGTATGATATTTATGCATCTTATTATTCAGGAATTAACTTTTATGCTCCGTAAAAAGAAAAAGAGTTGAAATACGAGTTATTAGTTCTCTCTTTTTCCATTTTTAGTTTTAAATAATTTTGAATATAAAGTATCTTGAACTTGTTTATATAATTTTCTTTGCATATAAAGATTGGTATTTGATGTTTCTTGTTGGATTGATCTTCAGATATGTCCTTTCCCTTCCTAGTGCTTCTGTCCCCATTTTTCTCTCTTGCATTGTTCGTATCAATTGATATGTTCAACTTTATATAGATCATGGAGCTGTTACTTCATTGATACAAATATGCTTTTAGTAATATTATGGGAAAAATATTAAATACGAAATAGTTTTGTATAGAAAAATATTTCTCAACCCTTTGCGCTTTGCTTTTATCCACTGTCTGACAGCTGTTGAAGCTTATGTACCATGCTCCTGTTACCGCTGGTTACCACCAAAGTGTGTGGGCGAAGATTGGGAGGACTATTAATCCACTTATCCAGCGGTATGCACCATTTTTTAACACTCCGGTTTCTGCAATTCAGAAATGGTGGTCCAGATAGAATATACAAAGGAATCTCTGTTCGTTTTCTAGCTTTTTTTTTTTTTTTTGAGACCGATAAAATGAAGTTCTATTCCAACATCCAAAATGCAAGGTAAAATTGCTACATGAGAACTATGGGTATTGCCTTATAAGTTACAGTCTACTACATAATTGAACATTGACAGCAGTGATGTAATAATTCCTACAACCCTTGAATTGAGTCTCACGATATTAGCAATAATAAGAATAATAATCTGATAGATGTGTTTTGGCATTGCATTCAATTCCCCATCAAAATGTGCTTTGAAGATGGACATTCCAGTTGGTGTGTTTTAGCAAGTGACAGCTTGAAAAAGGTTGTTTGCTTTTGCTGTCAAGAAAGTGATGCTAAGAAGTTTTTCTTTTTCTTTTAATCTATGGTAGTATATAAAAAATATGAGTCCAGTGTCTTCTTACATGATACATGTCCACTTGATAAAGATTAAGTTTTTTTTTTTTCATAGTATATAACAATGATCAATTTTCAGTAATAGTTCTTATACTACAATTAAGTTTGAGACTTTTGCTTTATTTTTTACTTTTTTATATTTTTTGGTACTATTAGTTAGTTTATATATTTCATTCTTATTAAAATATGTTTATCTGAATTTTAAGAAATGTTAATATGGTTAAACTATTTTCTTAAATTTAAATCCACAATATCAATTTTTTGTTACATAGTTGAGGTTTTTTTTTTTTTTAATTTTAAAATGTTATATTAATAAATTTAATAAAAAATTCAACGTGTTAACAACTTTGACTTGAATTTTTAAATTTAAAAATTAAAAAACTAAAATTTTAAAAATAAAAATATGAAGATTAAATTTTAAAAACATGAAAAAGTACACAAATTTAAAGTATATTGTAGCTTTTAAATTTATAATTTAAAAAATTTATTTTATTGAATTTAATAAATAGTTTTAATGAAAAAGAGAATATTGTTCATTTTAGAGATTTTAAGTTCGAGTTCGTGACTAAAAATATATATTTTTATTGAAAATTCTAAATATTTATGATTTTAAAATATTTAAATCATTTGGACAAATTAAATCCGACTCCAATAAGGGCTAAACATAAAATTTTATTTATTATTATTATTTTGAGATAGAAACGTAAAGATAGGTCTGATATGGGCTTATCCTTGTCTTTTAGAAACGTGCAAAAGAAACAAATTCAGTTGAGTCTAACACATAATACTATTATTATATTATAAATTTATTATTTAAGACATAAGATAAGATTTAAATCACCCAAAATCGAAAATGATATTTCGTGCATGTTATGTGTTATAATATCCTTATTTAAAATATTATATTTTTTACGATAAATTTATTTAAATTTTTAAGTCACTAATAATTTTATATATTGATTTAATATGTTATCCTTATATTTGAATGATTTTTGTATTATTTTCATATTATAGTCTGAAACAAATAAGAGGAAAAGATATAGTAATTTTTATTTATTTATTTCGTATTATAAATTATATTAATTTTTATACCACATCAAAAAAATTATATATTGCTCATATAAATTATGACGTGTTACATTAATTTTGGTACATTACGGTTTTTTTATTGCATTATATTTTAGAGAAATTATTAATATATTTATCTAACTATAAAAAAGTTTATTTTAAATATTTAAAATAAAAAATTTATAATTAAGCATCCACGTTACATAGTTCGAATCATTTCAATCACTCATACTAAAATCATAAATGGTAAGCTCGCATAAAGTGATCAAAACAAACAAACTATGTAACATAGGTGCCTAAATTACAAATTTTTTATTTTGAGTACCTAAAATGAGATTTTTTTATAATTGAATGACTATCCGTATGGTTTACCCAATATTTTATAATTAAAGTATATCCAAACTTCAAAGTTACTAAATTATTAATAAGTTTATGTTTCAGTTACTCAATTTCAAAAAGTAACAAAATGGTCATTAAACTATTCAAAAGTTTTCATTTAAACCAATGGTTTTTTTTTGTTCGCACTGTTTACACCAATAAAAGACTATCTTTCCTCTTCTCTTCTTCATTCTCCGACACTGACCGTCAAATCGGCTTGGATATAAGATATTTCCATCTACTTGTCTATGAGTATTGATCCATTTGTATTGATCGTCTAATCTTCGCTTGGAACTCATTAGCTAAACTTAAAAAAAGTTAACAGCTCAGTTACTTAAATAAAAATTTTCTTACAATTTAGTGACTTAAATGAAAACTTTTAAATAGTTCATTAACTATTTTGTAACTTTTTGAAATTGAGCGATTAAAATGTAAACTTACTAATACTTTAATAACTTTAAATAGAATTTATCCATATTTTATTATTATTTAACAATATTGCACTTTTATCATGTAATTGTACCAAATCATCCATGATCCACTAGCGTTGCTGATCTGGTTATGACCCACGACGCATTGTTTGGCAGGAGCCACGTTGATCACAAATGCCATGAGATTTGCTAACTTCTCCTGTAATTGGGTACATCACCATTTTATGATTATTTCTATTTTTGGCGAAGTATACACTCAACCCAAACTTATCCATTTAATAAAATATACATTAACTTTGACATTAAATAGCTGTCACCTTCAACTTTTAGATTCGTGTTTGTAATTTTCAATCAATGTGATTATTCTTATATCTTTTATAAAAATAAAAGTATACTGATAAATTTTTTTCATTTTAACTTTAATTCTATTTCTTTTACATAACTTTGACATTCAACATTTAAATATTAACTATTAATTTTTTAATGATATTAATGTAAAAATTTAAGTGACAATTCACGTGTATTTTATTATTATTATTGAAAATTTTTATAAACAAATTTATATTTTTATATATTTTTTAATTTTTTATGAAATATACAAAGATTATTATATGAGCTAGCTTATCATTGCCATTAGTATTTTAATGGTTTTATTTTTTTTTTTATTTAAAGAAAGCAATTTGATAAAAAAAAATTAAGACTAAGGTGATAGAAATATTAAATTTATTATTATTATACCAAAAATGGAATACAATCTTATATATATTATTACTTTTTTATTAGGTGAAGAAATCAAATATAATATTTTTCACATAATGAAATTTAAAATTTAAATATAATTTATTTTGAAAACATTAGATGAAGCAAAAATTATTCATAATAAAATAGTTTATATCTAATTAGAATTTTTTTATTCGTGGAATTTTTATAATTTAGATGTTTTGGTGGTATGGATATTTTAAACAATTATTAATTTTTCGATGGAATATTTTAAATTTACTTTATTTATTAAATAAATATGTTTATTTTACTTAAAAAAGAAAACAAAAATGAAAATTTTGGCAGAGTCCCATCCTATCGTGTCTCGAGAATTCTAAGATGCACCCCACTATTTAATCTTCTACCACGTGGCACGACATTATACGTAATCCAAAGTAGAAACAGCAGCACCAAAAGCAAAGGAAAAAAAAAAATTCCTAATGACAATAATAACAACAAAATTTGAACCAAACAAAAAGAATAAGAAGGCTTTGAACAAGGCAAGGCAACGCAAGGAATCAACACAAGTCATTGACTAAAATCAGATTAAATTTAAATAAAGAAAAAATTCCATTTGTAAATCAGAGATCCCCGCTCTTTCTTATATTTTTAATTTTTAGGGACCGGCGATGGCATCAATGTCACCGCCGATACATGACCACCGTCAACGTGATGAAACTGCTACTCATTGTTATTTGGACGGTAGGAGTTTGATTTGCAGGTTCCTCGGTTTCATTTCCGGGACGGAGGCCTTCGGAAACCACCAGCAACAGAAGTTCCCTCGGAAGCCGGCAAATATGGAGAGGCAGACGTCTTTTAGCCGAGACTTGGGCCATGCGGCCGCCGAGACTTATCTTATTACGCGGCTTGCATTTACTCTCCTTCGATATCTCGGGTAGATAATATTCATTGATATTATATTATACATATTATTTGCGAATTTCAATTGCTTTCATTTTATACTGAATTTTGTTGAAGTGGCATTTTTACAAGAATCGAGCTAATATTTTTTTTTAATTAATTTAGTTTAATATTTTCGATTCTAGGCGGTATTTGGTTGCCTAGATAGTTGAAGGAAAGAAGAGAAGCAAAGTGAATTACTTTAATTTTTTTGAATGTTTGCTTAGGAGTTGAGAGAAAGTAGGTTGAGTCGCGTTGTATTCCAATTGAGGATCTGCGTTTTTATTAAGTTGGGCTAATTTTCACCAGCTTTATGATTTAATGGAAATGTTTTTATCATTCTCAACCTTATTCTGCTATATTTGAGCTTGGTTCTTCTCAAATTTGCTTGCTGCTCGGTATTTTGTTGATCATCTTTTCGGTACTTTTAGGCATGTTATTCGGACTCTGGTGTGACTTTTGGATATGAATATGAGCCCGACATACCTTATGTTTAAATTTTACAAGGTTTTTAATTTATGTGGAGGGTGCTTAGAGGGTCATATCAAGCATGTTTGTTGGACATGGGTATTAAACAAGGATGTTTGAAAGAAAGATGAAGAGTTTTAGCAAGGTAGATTACTAGATTTTAGAGATAAATTAATGAACAAAAATAGTTCCCTTTTTAGCCTCATTTACACAAATATGTATATTTACGTTAGATTTTTAGAGATAGAAACAGTGAACAACAAAAACAATTCAATTTTTTAGCTTTTACATGCAAATAGGCATATATGCATGTTTTATTGTCCACAAATTTATTTTGTACTACTTTCAACTTCATTATTTTATATATTTGTTTTAATCGTACATTTGCATTCAGGGTAGGTTACCGGTGGTACACAAGATTAGTTGCCCTTGCTTGTTATGCTTTGCTTCTTATGCCTGGTTTTCTTCAAGGTATTTTCTATATTACTGGTTGGTGATATCTTCTGTATGAACTTGCAAACTTGTTAGCAGGAATAATGTACTTTTCTTCTTACATGAAATAGTAGATTTTGGCTAAAGTGAAAGTTTAACAAGGGGTTGCCTCTTGTAAATCATCTAAGAAGCAAAAAGGGTAAATATAAAAATGAGGAAAAAGGAAAAGGACTTCAAGGTGTTGGGAACTTAGTATGATTTCTTAAGTATTTCTTGTCAATCTTTGCAGTTGCGTACTGTTATTTTTTCTCGAGCCAAGTGCGACGGAGTATTGTTTATGGAGATCAACCAAGGAATAGGTATGTGAATGTGTGACACATGTAATTATGGAGTTAGGCCAAGAACCATGTATTATGCTGGCAGAATGCTGGACTCTTACTTCTTGTAGCTATGGATCAGACCTGGCTCATCAAACAAAAAGACGAGTAGTAAGATTTTACGAACTTGCTTGTCACATATCATAGATTAATGCTGCTGTTTTCTCTTTGATGGTGGCTTGACAGATTGGATCTCTACTTGCCCACAAATACTAATGGCCCAAAGCCAGTTGTGGTGTTTGTGACTGGGGGAGCATGGATAATTGGGTGAGTGACTTGAGATTGCTGCTTGGTGTATCGGTCTCATTTTAATATACAACTGTGGATTTTGCATTTTCATTTAATTTGGTAGAGTTGAACATTTGTCGGTTCAGACAGTTTCAAAAACTGATTAAATTGACATAAAACTGACCAAACTGATGAATTGATTTGATTAACTGAAAAAAATGAGTGGGAACTTGGAGGATGAGAGAACATGGGGCGGAAGAATTAGTGAGAACTAAATCAAGCTTTTATAAAAGGGAACGACGGAGGTAGAGAGAATATGAGGTGGAAGAATGTGTGGAACTAAATCAAGCTTATGTTGCTTCCAACCATAAATCCAACATAAGTATGAAATACATGATATAGCTTTAAAATTCCTTAATTTTTCATAAAGGGTTCTGCATTGGTTGTTCTTAGGAACTCGATAATCATCTATTGAAATATATAATTTGAGGTCTCTATAAACCCAAAGAGAATTTAAGGCTGAAATTGCTCATTCAGTGGACTTGAATGATCAAACAGTGTATCAACCTCTTTCATGTCTAGCTGATCGTTAATATTTATTGAAAGTATATAATATTATTCTTTTTTTTAATGTTAAGTTTCTCTGAACTTTTCTGTTGATTTAGGTACAAGGCTTGGGGTTCTCTTCTAGGACTACAATTGGCAGAAAGAGATATCATAGTAGCATGTGTTGATTACAGGTATTACTTTGGTTGGTGCCATGGCATGGTGTTAGAGTTCACGATTGCCAAAAAAACCACCCACATATGAAGTATTCTAAGTGTCGAAATAAATACTTCATTAACAAAATACCATATCCAATGAATGATTTTGCCTTTATGCTCCATACAATTTCCCTCCCCTGTTATTAACCGATTCACATATTGTCTGGAAGTTTTATAACATTTATGAATTCTGTCTCTTTTCTTCTACTGCTAACTGTCTTTGCTTGATATTTGTATGCAGGAACTTTCCCCAGGGAACCATTAGTGATATGGTGAAAGATGCATCTCAAGGGATCTCATTTGTCTGCAATGTCATTGACAGATTTGGAGGTGATCCTAATAGGTGACTGACTGCTTTCTTTCATTTTGCATGCCTCTTCTATTTCCTTGTTATCTCAATTTACCCTTTTATGGTTATTTTGAGTAGAATCTATTTAATGGGGCAGTCAGCGGGAGCACATATTTCTGCTTGTGTTCTTTTGGAGCAAGCAATCAAAGAATCTAGAGGAGAAAGCACTACCTGGAGTGTCTCCCAAATAAAAGCTTATTTTGGCTTATCTGGAGGGTAATCTTTTATGTTTTTTTATTATGTGCAGAATGTCGTACTTTCCCATTTTTGGGGGCTTAATCAGCGTATATAAGCAACGGGATTAATGATTCACCAGGATCTCTATGTGACTACCAAGTTCATGATGCTATCTGAATACCCTTTTATTACCTTTTGTATGATAAAAATGTTTGTGTCCTAATAATGAATGAGCAACCAGCTACATTTTCATTTCTTCTTGTGTAGGGTGCATGACTGTCTCATTGAAATGGTTATGAACTAATAGGCTTTAGATAATACCCAGCTGAAAGACACTCAGCTATACCTTTTTTTGTGAAGCATTTGTTGATGTTCTTTTTTTTTTTTTGGAAAGTACATCTTGTCAATATCTTGAATCACTGCTGTTATTTTGTTTTGATGGTTTGTTCTAAGTTCATGATTTGTAAATAATTCTCCTTAGATTTCATGCGTCTTTTCACTCTGGAATTTTATCCTTTTTATCATAGTTTCCACCCTTTCTGAATCTCCTAAAAGATATATTGCAAGACAATATCACTGCTGTGGGAATGACTTGTGTACAATGCTTGTTGTTATGTTATTTTACAAAGACATTTTGTGGTGTATTGATTTCTCATGTATCCGTTGGTAAGCAATCCGCTTCCTACATGTCATATGCCGGAAAGAAATTTAGCTTAGTTACTACACACTAACTTTTGCCTTCTAGAAGAGTCAACATTAACTGAAACTAGTTTTCTTATGGAATAAGTTAATCCTTTTCTGTTGATTGATAGTTGTACATTGTATGGTCTTACTACCCTGTTAAATTGTATAAACAGACTGCTAGTTGTACCCAGATACATGCTTATTCCTGTTTAAATTGTGAATAGGTACAATTTATTTAATTTGGTTGATCATTTTCACAATCGAGGCCTTTATCGTTCCATCTTTTTAAGGTATAGTCCCTATAATATTTTTCTGGTAACTATTCTTTCTATGCTTATTATTTTCCTTTTATTAACCCATGTACCATTTATTGCGCAACTAAAGCTCTGTTTCAATGTTACAGCATCATGGAAGGGGAAAAATCTTTTGAACAATTTTCTCCTGAAGTTAGAATAAAGGATCCACGCAATAGAGAAGCTGCTTCTCTTCTTCCTCCTATTAAACTTTTTCATGGAACTTCAGATTATTCAATACCATCAGATGCCAGGTTAGAATGCCTGTTGACATAGTGGTGACTACTAAGTTCTATCGGATATAGCTCCTAGATGTTAACCATTTAATATCTTCGTTTACTTTTATTTAATTCCGTCACTATATTTTTATTCTGTAATTATAAGATGTATTACGTAATAACAATTGCAATTGGAATAATTCCGCCGGATTTTGCTCTGTAGTGAACGTATTTTGATGAACAGACATCATACTGCTGCAATGAATTTACTGCTATTTTCACAGAAACAGGTGTATTGTTTCTTGACATTGACGTTTACTGTGCAGTATAAACCTTGCAGAAGCTCTTAAAGGGGTAGGAGCTGAGGCAGAAGTAATTTTATATGAAGGAAAATCCCATACTGATCTGTTTTTACAGGTTAGTGATTATTACTAGCTTTTTAATGTCAGTATAATTTTTAATATTCTTGTTTTACTGCAGTCTAGTCATCCACCGCTAAGCTTTTGTTATGTGACTAAATTAACTTAAATAAAAATTTCGCATTTCACGTTCATTATCATACTTGACTCGTGGTCCTTTTAAATCTACATATAAACTGGGATGAAAATGTCCATCTTCGGTTTAGTTCAACTTAACAGGGAAATGAATCAATTTCCCGAGATCTTTGTGAACTTGGCTCAAACTACTTGAAGCTTTACTTGGAAACAGTAATTCTAATAGTACCAACAACTAGCATATACTGTTTTACTGCTGTTTGGAGTCACCTGACTAAATGCACCCAATTCACCAAACAATGATCTCTACTGCATTTTTTTTTTTTGGTGCGGCACTTGAAGTTTCCCAGCTTTCCAGTTCCTTGAGCAGTTAAATTTGCGACAAAAATTTGTCAATATGGCATGGATAAACTCAGTAAACATAGCATGGAGGCTCCTATACTAAGAGTAAGATTGCATTTTGCTTCCTCAATTTAAAAATAGGCAAATTAATCCCTATATCTTAGGTCAAAGAGCAAACTAATATTTTTGTTAAAAATTACATCCATTTTTACTGTTAAAAATTATTTTTTGCATGTCAGCATTAGGTACATGTAACACATCACGTATCACTATCTAGTTATTGTGTCCACAGTACTTGTTTTTTATAGTACAAATTGATGAATTTTTTAACAGAAAAGGTCAATTTGCTCTTTGAACTAATATACAGAGATTAATTTACTAATTTTTAAAGTAAAGGGTCAAAATACAATCAGACTCCTAATACAAGGACTTCCATAAGAATTTTACCGATAAACTCTTTATTTCCGCCCCCTAAATTTTACTACTACTATGCAGGATCCATTAAGAGGAGGAAAAGATGATCTATTTGACCATGTGGTTTCCTTCATACATGCTGGTGATGAGGAAGCTCTCGCCAGGGATGCTTCGGCACCTCCGAGGAAACGCCTCGTGCCGGAGATTTTGTTAAGGCTGGCACGTCATATCAGCCCCTTTTGATTTGTGGCCGAGATGTTTCCTTTTTTGAGCTAAATTTTCTCCATATTCATATTCCTTGTAGCATCCATTGGGTTCTTTCATTCCTATTAAGATATTGTAGGAACATCAGCCTGCCATGAAATATATAGCATTCTCCTTTAAAACATAAGCAGCGTTTGGTGTCATTTTTTAATGTCCCCACAGTGATTTTTATTACTAGGATTATTATTTTATCACTTGTGGTTTGGAAATCCATTCGTTCTACTAGTAATCATTGATTGAGTATTGGAGATGTAAGAATCACTGTGTTTTGTGTTATTAAAAATCAATTATTATTTTGTTTGAATGTCCCGAAATAATCAGGCATATTGCACGTTGTGAAAGTATTCGTATTTACTCTACGTTGAACTGTAGTTATAGTATTAAAAAGTATTTGTTAAGTAATATTTTCATAATATATGTAAAAAATGAATTATAAAACAACTATATATTAAAATTAAAATAAAAGATAAGCGGAATCTCGGATTTGATCAGAATTTAACCTAAGGGTAAAAATGAAAAATGTTTTGATGCTTTCTTCACTTCTTAATGTTTAAATACTTTAAAACTTCCTTTCAAAAAAAAAAATCAAACTTAGTTAATATAAAAGAAATTATAAAAAAAAAGTGTTTAGTTTAATGTTAATATGATATTTAATATAAAATGTAAAATGCATTAGTTATATCCAATTCGATAATTTACAGATTTTTTAACGGTTAAACCTTGATTCAATTTTTATGTAATTAGTTTTACCTGCTGAGGTAACATTGATTAAATGTTATGTCGTAGGTTCATAACAATCCTTGTACACCACTTGAGAAGAAAGAGTAGCGACGTATACCATATTTTGAGATTGAATTTAGGACCACGTAGCACCTTTCTTTGATAGTCAGCTCTCTCTTCTTCTTTTTTTTTTTTTTTTTAAATAATAAAATACATTTATTCAAAACAAAAACCCCCAAAAAGAACAGTAATGAAGCAAATAGGATAGTCTGAATGAAGGAAATGACAAACCTAGTACTAGTAGACCAAAAAAGTCTAATGGAATTCACCAAACGTTGGCTTTTTGGGTATGGGTCGACCGTATGCAGTTTCAACGACGTCATGGTTTGTGCCACATACACGACGCCTTAGCAGAAACCTTTTCAACTTACTGCATCTGCTGCTCTTTTTCTTGGGGTGATGATGATCATCTACAACAAAATCTGCATCTATCCTCAAAAGCTCCTCGTAGAATTGGATCCCACTCAGCTGTATAAGCTGATCAAGTCTCTTTGAAATGCTTTGGATTTCCCAAGGATCCAGTAGAGAATTATGGGTGGTGGTGGTGGGAGATCCGATGCTGTTCTTGTTGTTGTTTCTCATGGCTTCTAGCTTGTAACGTGAAGGCCCAGGACCAGGAGCTCGTCGAGTCCGTATGACATCGAATTCTGGTATAGCGACAGGGGAACCGGAACTACCACGCTGGTACCATGCCCAAGCAGCTGCTTTCACAAATTCTAAATCCTTGTTTGCCATGAGAAAACTCAGTCACTTAGAACATGTGATATCGGGTTGTCATAGTTATGTTTCGGCTTTAACGAAGGAGGAGGGTGGGGGTGGTTGGGATCTAAATCGGGACATTGCTTGGTTATTAGAAATGAATGAGAGCATTAAATGAAATAGGGAAATGAACGACAAGTCGCCAGAAGAGCCAAGAGGTTGAAAGTTAAGCTGATGCGGTTGGGTTGGGTTGGGTTTCTCACTTGACTTCGACAATCCGAAAACCAAACAGTTGGGTTTTGGGTTGTCCACGTCACAGTCCTAGGAATTTATTTTTTTATGAAAAATAGAAAATGGCATTTCTTTTGTTTGGGAGCCAGACATGACTCTCTCTTTTTTCATCTGTATGCTCCGTTTTGTCTTTCCCTTTGGAAAATGCCACACCAAACCTGTTCTCTTCTCCACTATTATTATTATTATTTTTTATTACTGATAGGATAAACTCGATACTGAAAATATTTAATATTTTACACTACATAAATTGTTAAAAACTTTTTGTAATATTTTTGTTGTTGCATGCATTATATAAATTATTACAGTACTCATCTTAAATTAATTCCTGGTTAGACCTAAGCTTAACCTAACCTAACCTAACCTACCCTACCTACATACCAAGCAAGTACAGTCAAACATGTTAACCAACAAGCTTGGTATCAAATATCCAACGGCGCCGTTTACTGGAATGAGATTTCCAGCGCCACCCTCAATTTCCTCCTGTCCATCACCACCATCACTTCTAGGTACTCCAAGCAACTCATTTAGCTCCCTTTCCACCATTGAAATTTTTCTCCTTAAGCAATGCAGATTAAATAGAATTAACCAAATGTACAGGACGCATGAGGAATGCCATAATATATACAAAGCTGCAACCATGATCCTAGTCTGCAACATTGAATTCAAGAGTTCCTGTAAAATGATTGAGAAATGGTTGAATGTATGTCCTTACCCCATCTTCAGCATAAGAATTAGCATGGGTTCGGGCAGTTGGATCCACTAGGGTGAACTCAACCCTATAAACTCCATCAGGAGACCGGAAATCAAACGTAGATTGATGTTAATTGAGAGATTATAACTATCAATACTTAAGGAAATATAACCTTCCAGTTAAAGGTGAAATATAGATATCAATAGCAAACAATAAGCATACTGTCGATGACATGTGAATTCGCTAACCATTTTCTCAGACCTGCTCTTATCATTTCATCATGTTTTCTCGCTTCATATCTCAAAAAAACTTGATAAGGTTGGAAATTTTCGTCATCTTTCCCGTCATATAAAGCAAATGAAGAGAACTTTTTGTTGAATATAGCATATACATCTCCTTCATGGATTCTCATCTGCATAAGATAATTACATTTTTCAAACTAAACTTATATAAAATAAAACACCATCGAAGGAAAATGAAAAATATGAAACTAGAAGGCAATAAATTATTCACCACTGTCCATACAATAAGAAATACTTCATAAAATGCTACACCTTAAGTTTCAGTCAAACCCAAAGCTAATACCTTCAACTTTTAGGACTGACTTCATCTTTTTGCTAAATCCTATTTTTTTTCCTAATATTTTACTCAAAACTTTTTCAAATTTGAGGCAAATCTTGACACACTTAACGAATAAAACAGTTTAATTTAGGGTCAATTGCTATGTCTTTCCCTCTACTTTCCAACACAGCCGCGCATCTAAGCCATTCACGTCAATAATTTAATTTAAATTGTAAATAAATTAACATTTTAAATTCGGAATATATTATTTATGATTTGATGGAACTGATATTTTAAAAAAAAATTATAATTTTGTAAATGAAATCTTTTATTTAAAATCAAACTAAAATTAAAAAATATTTTTTATATAGTAAATGTTAAATTTTATTATAATTTCGATTCTTTTTAATAGTATAATGATCAAATTGATTCATTTAATAATAAAAAGACTAATTTAATCTAACCCCTATAATAAAAAAAAACATCCTAAATACTTTAACCTTATTTATTTGCATTATTAGAATAAAATTTTTGTTTAGTTATTTTTTTTTATCTATTAGTTTAAAGTTATTAGTATATTGGTCTTTTTAAGCATTAGATAATATAAAAACATTTAAATTTTATAAATAAAAACAACTTCATCTAACATAAAATCAAACATGCAATATAATTTGAATCCAAATTCAAACCAAACTAAATTTAAATATCAGGTTTAAAAACTCTTAATTTTTTAAGGAATTTATAGATGCAATTATAAGTATAAATATAATATATATTAATGCATGCCCCAATCTACAAAAACTAGAATCAACTTAATAAAAATATAAGAAGAATTCAATTTTTTTTAAAGAATTTCACTATTATAGAAAAACATAAAAAAAAATAAAAAAATCTACAAATTATAATTATTATACATAAAAAAACTCAGAATCTAAATATTTTAAGAATAACCAACAAACCAAGCAAGCAATATGGGGAAGCTTTTTCAAGTACTATCATGTTTTTAAAGATAATTTTTTTTTTGAAAAAAAAACATGTAAATAAAATCATAAACGAATATAAATTATTTTTTTCTAAAAACTTTGTTAGCTTAAGCATTTAAACAAATTAATGGTCATAAGTTGGCATAACATGATTTTGATGGCTCATCTAATAACTGAAGGAACCAACTGTTTGTTACTCTTATTTGCGTAATTTTTTCATGTTTGTTTACATGCAATTTTAAGATAGTGAAGACAAAAAAAAAAAAAAGTGCCATTCAAAATAAATGGCAAAAAAAAATAACATCCCAGCATAACCATCCCTCTAAAATTAACAATCATTTGCACTGCAATTTCTTCATATCCATTGAAATGAAATTGGCATAAAATTTTCTTCAAACAGGAATGGAAAGTAAATTCCATCTATATTTCAGAAAATTGAATCAAAATAAGGTGTTGGGTAGCCTGGCTTAGCTTTTATGCCTCCTCGTCTGCGAAATATCATCTTCTACACGCTTGATTTCATCCTTCAGCTCCTGCAATGTTGTTCCTCTGTATTGTGTTGTGCCTTCAGCATCTAACAAACTTGAAAGATGCTTCAAACAAGAAAGATACTCCGCCTTTACTTGCGTCGAATCACCGATTAACCTTTCAGTTTCCAACTGCATTGTATAGTTTAAAACAATTGACATTCTTGCAACAACATACATTTAATTAATTCAAGATTTAAGCTTTTCTATTTCAATGAAAACATGTAAGTTATGAAGCCATAATTTAAGGGTTAAAGAGAGTTGCATTTAACTTGGTTTAAAAGTGCTGTGGGGTGCATTAAACTGCAAAAGAGATTATTAAATGCAATATGACAAACAATTTTGCTCCAAAAATACAAAACATATATAACAGAAGATATTTGGAATAAAGAAATTATAGTACAAAGGGGGTAATTGACCTAATTTGCAGGTTTCTGAGCAACATGAATGGTTCTACTTCAAAGGATAAGTGAGAAAAAAATGGGTGATGACAAGAAAAGAATTTAAACGAAACCAGGCACAGCATAAGAAAAAGAACAAGTCAACTCACCAATGTAAGAGAGTAAAATAAAATGAGTGATTAAAATAAATATGAAGACATTAGCCAGGCGATGTACCTCTTTGTAGGCAGAAATGCATTCAAAATGTGCATTTTTTACCTCAGGAGTGGATGAAAACTTTGCCTGTAGCCCAACGGAACCATAGTAACTATTAGTGCAATGGTCAAAGGACTGCTTGAAATAAATAAGTCTAAACTACCAATTATGTCACTACATCAAGAACACAAGGATGAATAGAAAATTGACATCGATGGGCATATTTCAATATCATCAAACATCTCAGATAAGCTTAGGTGAAGAAAAACATATCTGATACATTTGTTCAAACTATTGAATTTAAAGAAAGAAAATTACCAAAGAACATAGGAGAAGCATGATGGTATTTGATTTCAATGGTGGTCATCATATGCAAGGCCCCTCTCTTGTTTTTCCTATTTCCTTTATTCTCACATACCAATTTGTTTTCAATGTTCTTTACCTTTTTTTATTTCAGAAATTAAAAAAATGCCCAAAACAAAATCACACCCAAACAAAATGATGTGGCATATTAGCCTAATGTTGTATTTTACTAACTATTTGTGGTCATTTTACCCATTGTGTAGGGGAGTTCATCGTGCGAACTGAAAAACAAAAGTACCTAAGGTACTTTTAGGTGCCAAATCAAATATTAACTATAACTTGGGTATGAAATGAATAACACTAAATAGAAATGTCAATTTTACTAAAGCAAGAACTACTGTAAATCGTAAACCGTTTCAAAGAAACATGAACCAAATGCCGACAACCAGAAGGTTACAACACAAACCCCTGATTCCTGCAATTCTTGCCTGTTGATCTCCAAAAGCCCTAGTTCATTGAGCGACCGCAACTGCAACCACAATGAAAAAAAATTTGTCACATCCCATAATAACAAAGAGAATTATAAGTTAAAAGCAACAAATTTTTAACAAACTAACATTTAGCATGATGTTGACTCTTTTTCTTTTGCAATTTAAATATTGATATCACCAGTTCAATAGTTTTTAAGCCAAGGAAAGAAATTCAAATCGACTTTGTCAACTGGTAGCTCATAACAAAAAAATGTGAATGCAGTGATAATAAAAGCATCCTTCTTTTATCACGTAATGGTGGAGAAATAAACAAAAAAAATCAGCGCGGTAGTGTAAATAAAAGATAATGGTTGGGGAATATAATTACATCATTATCACCTCATTCTGGCCATTAACAATCTAAGGATCCAAGCTCATTAAATAAAATAATATAAATGACCAAATTGTAAACAATATCATTTTATATCATACTCCCTCTATCCCAATTTTTTCGACTTGACAAGAAATTGTTTCCATGGGAGGAAACAAAGTTGGCTTGTTTAAATCTCCACATAAATTGACAGTAGAATCTTAAACATTTAGAAAAAAGAAGCTGACAGATAATCTATTATTGACAAGGAACTAACCAGTATGATCATTGCTGCATGACCATCTTGCCTAGTTTCTCCAGAAACTCCATAACTTTGCTTCTTGTTTTGTGTTTTCGATTTACTAATTACTTTCCTTGCTATCCTATCATGTAAAGAGAAATGAGTAAGACACATTTGTTCGAATCTATGATAATATGCGGACAAGGGCAGAGAATAAATTATTACTAGGGAAATAACAAATTAACCTATGTTAATCATTATCAACTAAATTGAAGAGTAAAAAGTGGCAGAATATAGGTTGTAGAGCCCCTATTTTCTTTTTCTGGTAATGAAACAGCACAAACCTTACTGCATTGTTTAAAAGACCTTTTGCCTTGTCAAGCTCAGCAATTGCATCAGAAACATGCATCCCCCTAAGTTGATTGTAATTAAGCATTACAACCCTAGCAATGTGAAGCATGTTGGCTCCAATCTGTCCACAGGAAAAACAAAGGAGATTCCTCTTAAATTTACCCTATTGCTTTTCTCAGTAACATTTTTTGTTCTTCTTACAATTATTTTATCAGTGAAATAGGAAGATGGCATGAAATAGCGAAGAAACAAAATATTATTACACTTCCATTTTGGCAATGTTTGTACTCATTCAACATACAAATCCAGAAGAGCTTATTGAATATTTCAAAAGTTTGTATAAATGTTGGGATACATTGAGTAGAATAGAGTTGATGAAAATGTCCAAACATTGAAGCTTCCAGAATATTTCAAAAGTTCATTTTCAGTGTTGATGTCGCCAAAAAAACAGTTGTGTCATATATACAAATTTAACAACCACTGTTTAGTGATGAGTTTTTTTTTATTTACAAGGGTTTTGTCCAGGATTCCAGAGTATTGTTTCCGATAATCAAGACTACTGATAGTAAAATAGAACAAAAAAGTTAGCTACATTGCCAGAATAACAATATACAAAGGCACTGGTACACATATGCATCTTTTATCAACATAGACAGATCTTACTTCATTGTTGTTACTTTTTAATACTTAGCAACAAAAAGATCATACAAATAATTGATTATCTTCTAAGAGAAAGTAAACTTTTGGCTTAGTCCCTACAAATACATTGTTCATGCAAATCAAGTATTAGTAAATTGATCCGGTTCATGCACGGTTATCTTTACCATCACTCATCCCATTTTATAGTTATAAGAAAGGTCTTATTTTGAGTTTAAAACAAAAAACTATCCATTGATTTGAATTTCGAAACTCGACACAAGAAATAATTTCTTCAAAATTATTCTTTTCAAGTCTCTAAGACTTAAAAGAAATAAGGAACCCTTGGTGATTAATTCCAACTTTCCAAACTAGAAATCATTTTTGTTAGAAATTTAATAATATAATGAAAATACTTCATTGAATCATAAATACTGATCAAAATGATATCAAATATTATTTTTAGATATTTTTATCTGTACAATATCAAAACAACAAACCTGGATGTGATCTTCAGGGAGTAATGTTTTCCGAGCATCAAGACACCTAAGAAGAAAATTGCATGAAAGAATATGATGTCTGGAACCATAAACTATCACAATATTGAAGAAGAATTAAAGTGTACCAACCTTTCAAGAAGTTCTTGTGCTTCTTTTAAGCTCCCAGATGATTGTAATGTTAAGCCCAACCCTTCTGCAGCAACTACAGTGTCCAGTGAGTTCCATCCCTGAAAGAAAATGAAGTTAGTCAATAGTCACTAAAGCAAGTAATAATTTCAGAAATAGCTGACACAAAGATGATTCAATATAGCAATCATTTAATCACTATGACACCTAATTGTTTATGAGATTTGAGGGCAATTCGGTTCTTGAGATAGATTGTTGGGAGTAAAAACCTTTTGAATTGTATTTTGTGAGAACTTAATAGAAACTTAAGTTACAAGGGCAGCAGTAAATGTGTTTGCATAGCTCATTGGAGAAAATAGAGAGGAGAAAAGGAACAAATTCCAAAAGGACCCTAAAAGATGTTTCTTCCAATAGTTGCAAGGAACACTCCAGACTCTAGGACCCTTTCACTACCTGAGGGATAAAAGGTAAAAGGAACGGCCCTACCCCAAGTGAAGCAACAACCTATTACTTAAAGTATCAAGAAACGTTAACAAACCATGTTAGAAGGTGACAGTAAGGGTGACAACATGTCCAATGCATGCACTTAAAAATTTGAACTTTTTGCCGAGTACATGGCAATAAGCATCCATTGATTTGCATGAATCATGTAGAAGCTAGTAAAAGAACCATGAGGAGGTGGTTTTATCCTAAAACCAACAAACAGGAATAATAGAAGTATCTTCAGAAAACACAAGTTATGAAGTCAATATCATTTGAACTTCAAACAATTTGGAATGCATAATAACATATAACAAGAATCTCTTCAGAGAGGAAAAGTTTCACACAGAAATTCATACACACCCAGAGACACCCACAAACATAAGCACAATAATTACACGAATAAAAGAACATACATGAGCAGAGGAATAAAATTCGAACCTTAGATAATTCCATAATATGAAGGACCTTTCTCTGTATATTTTCTGCTTCTGAAATACGATTGGATTTTATGTATATCTAGAAAAAATAGCAACGACGTAAGTGGATTTGATGCATTACAGGAGTATAACTAGTAGAAAAAAAAACCAGAACAGTAAAGAAAATCAGAATTAATGCTACAATGACAAATTTTAAGTTTGAACAAGAAAAATTATGGTTGTTTGTAGAACCATTAATGATAATATCCAAGTATAATAAGTTTGACTACTGGTTTTAGCAGACAATTTATCCCAGAGTCACAGCAGCTTTCTATCCTAGGCCTTGGATACACATAAGCCCCATCTAAACAGCTAATCCTAGCCATTGACACTCGTTAAAATAATTACAAATTATATAGCACAGATAAAACAGTAAAAAATAAATAGTATTTCTAAAACCAATTTATATAACTTCTGGATTGTTGCATCAAGTCATATAAAGCAAAATAAAGAAGCATCTGTAACCCAATACCTCAGAAATGAACAATTAGGTATGGTGCCACAAACATGAAAATATTAGTACATCATGTGCTGAAAAAAATGCAAGAAGAATGTGCAACACAAAGTATCATCAAAACGGATTACATGTTCAATCATGTGCATCATCTAGCATGAACATTTTATCCTGGAGTCTTAGCATTGAAACTTAAGATGCTACCTCTATTCAATTAAAATTTTCATGCAAGGGAAACAACTTGTTGAGGTCAGCAAAAGTAATAAGTGGAACCTCAAATTATAATTTTTCTTCAGCTGTAAAATCCTATTATTTTCCATACATGCTAACATGAGTGGGAAAGAGGGGGACTATAATTTCCATCCTCAACAAATCAATCTGTTAATATATGTTGGTTGCAGAACTTAGAAGTAGACGATTTTCTACATAGTTAACAAACAAATATATAAACAACATGCTCACAACGTAACATAAAGGGAAAAAAGCAAAAAAGGATGAGCGCTAAAACCAGATAGGCCTAATATAGTGTCCTTAAAATTCAACTAGAACTTAATGGCTGTCTAAATTTTGTAACTAGCATGATAAGCATACAAATATCTTTTCTCCACATGGTTACATGGAGTTAAAACCTGCCAAATATAGTCAACTTCCATCAAGATTGACTAATGAGGGCTTCCCTTTGGATGCCTTAGAAGACCAAGTGTCAATAGGAAACTACAAAGAAGCGAGATTTTGCCTCAAGAGATCCTCCAATGAAGTATAATTAAGCCTTTTCATTACTCTAACGAGGTAAACATCCTATCAGCCAAAGGCTATTTAAGTGATATGAAAAAAGCTATAAAAAGGACAGGAAGATTTACAACCTGTGCCAGATATCGTAATCTCCTGATGCATGCCATCGACTCCCCTTGACCACTTTCCTATATATAATTGAACACATTAAAAAAATCGAAAACCACCAAATCCATGACCATATAACACCCACAACTAACACTAACTTTGACCAGAATAGAAATGTACCTCTAGTACTCTGATAGAATCCTGAAAAAGGACCTCAGAATCGTTTAGTCTGCCTTGGAGAAACAATACCTACAATTAAACAACAAGTCACTCTAAGATAAAAACACATTAATGAGAATACAGCAGAAGACAAAGATTAGAACAATGAAGCCAAAGTAGGATATATAACAAATTTACAGGCACAAAGACTTCGTTACTACAATATCTCCTGTCATAATTAGGCTTGAATCTCAGCATCCATTACTACAGAAAAGACATTTTGCAGCACTTAAATCAAAGAGTGCATATAGATGAGAAAATTTAAAATTTTCAAGCATTTTAAAAAGCATCAATTATGATATCAGCATGTGTATTTGCATTGTTCGGATAAGTATTTCTTAGTAAATTCCACTTTAAACAAGAAACTCAGTTTTGTCCCTAAAACACTCAAGTCCAACAGTTCAGAATCCCACACTCCACACCAAAGATTGCTTCTTTCATTGCTAAAAACTCGAACCTTCAATAGACATGCATGCATGCATGCATGAGTTGCATGTACTGCATCAATTTAAATTACTCTCTAATTAAAAAAAAACTAATGAATCTTAAAACTAAGGTTTTAAATCCCAAATCCACAAATGTTAGTGTTTCACTCACTAGTCAAGATGAAATTGGTGAATCCTTAAGAAACAAAAAATCTTGCTCACAAGTTGTCATCTTTTTCACTTCAAATGAAGTACTCAAGAAAAAAATTATCTTTCAGCAAACCCAAATTCTTTTCAATTTCTTTCTTCAATACTCATTTAAATTGACCAAAGAAATCTAAGCATTCAAATCAACTACTTTTGCGGTGAAATCTTACATTAAAGGTTTTTGCAGTTCATGATAAAGAATGAGAGACGTTGGATTGAAAAACCAAGAGGTTGATTATTGCCTCTGTTTTGCAAGCAAAACTAATCACACCCATATTGGGTTTATGATAAATGCTCATATTCCATCATTGGGAAAGATGTAGAATTTCTAAACAATTTAACTAGAGAGTACGTAGAGGTAAATCTAAAGAACTCCGGTGTAATATATTCTATGCTTAGAATGAAATTTGAAGTACTGGAATTTGATGAGGAGGGAAAAAATAATGAAGTTAGGAAGAGAACAATGTACAATATGGAATATGAAATTTTAAGTTAGGCAACTTTAATTTGCCAAGATTTAAATTTTGATATTATTTCTACTAAAGGAATCCCTCATCTGAAGACAGCTTAAAATTTGAAATTCTAATCATTCTTGAAGCGGATTGATGAACAAAATGTAAATCTCCTCCAACCACTGATGCACATTGTAAAGAAAAAATGCAGAACACAAAGATGAGAACTAATTAATAGTACAAGAGCTGTAGCAAAATAAAACAACAGAAGGGTGACAAAATGATATGGATATTTGAAACATTACCGTTCCAAGGTGATACATTGTATCCGCATAATCTGCACTGCCACTTCCAAGAACATGTCGCTTTATCTGAACCATTATGTAGCATAATTCTGTCATTCTAAAGAAAGTATAACAGAGAAAAGGAAAACTAATCTCAATTTGAGTCACAAAATGCATTTAAGGCGAAAATCAGTAAAAAAATATCTAAGCATGTATATGTCTTTGTGTGATGCATATGTGTGTGTGTGTGTGTGCACAAGCGTGTGTGTATATATAAAGGCATACCTACTTGAACATCTGATTCATACCTTTAAAGCACTCTGTCAAAGGAATTACCAAACCCAAAAAGAAAAGAAAAAAAGAAGAAGATATTTTAGATGAAGTTGTCATAAACTGTAAGTATCAAAGTATAAATAGGTAGATAAAAATCAACATAGAGACTTAGGAGATGAAAGCAATTGAGTTGAATTAATTAAATCTATCGTTGCACACCATAAAATTTAATGCCAAACATATATACAAGTTATTAATACTACAAAAATACGATAGACATGAAACAAATAGCAGTTGTACGTGTTTAAGAAAGAGTGTATAAATTTAATCTATCAAATTGTTGCCAGGCCATTTAGAATTAAGTACTTTGTGATTAAACAAGAGTATAAAAAATAATAATAGTAAAATTTCAAATTTTAAAATTATTTAAAAAAAAAAAAACTAGAAAGCTACTCAAACATGCTGCTTCAATATGTTCTTTGGGACTCATATGAATTACAAGTTAAAATAAACAAGATTCTCAACTACACATTCCCATCCCCAAATGAAAGGAGAATACATAGTTTCTTGATTGGCATTAGAATGAAACAGGGACACCAGAAAGGGACTATCCTTTTTTAGTTTAACTAACAAACAACTCGCTATGTAGAAAGTCTAATACTGTGATTCTCTAACATCTAGTTGACATGGTAATCAGAGTAGGGAAACGATATTCCATCGTGCTTATAGTGTATAAAACAATCCAAGTTATCCAATAATAACTAAGGAGTTGTCTATTACAATATGATTCTGGTCTTCCAATTAAAACATTCCTTACTAGATAGAAGCAAACTGCAGTCTGCAACAAACTAGCAACAGTTGAACAGAACAAAATTTGTAAGGTAAATTTCTCCTACACCAACTGTGATATCAATTTTTCCCAGAAATGCTGTGTTTCTTAATACCCTGAATTAGCTGCTGTTAAAAACGGAGGCCACAAGAAATAGCATGTTTTTTGGTCTATGCTCACAGTTCTCATGCCTGACACAACCCACCAGCTAGATCATATGATTAAAAACTACGTATGCAAATCCACTAGATCCAAATTGATACAGAAAGAAATATTGAACATCAAAAAAGTTTCCAAGTCAATGAACCATATTCTCTTACCTCGTAGCACACCCGAGCCTCCTCCAACTTTCTCTGGACAAGATAGAACTGCCCAAGATTGTGCAGGGCAACTCCTACACTTTATTAATATGGATAAAATAGTTCAATGACCAATAAGAAATAAGATTCATAAGGCAGTTGCTTGCACCCATTTACAACTATTTTGGAACAGTGGAAGAAACTACTGCATTATTAACAGAAATGAAATCTGTCTGCTCATACAAAATCTGTATTCAGGTACATCTACCTTCTTGAACAATAAAACTGGAAAATGTAGTATGTCAGGAAAACAGCATTAATTTCCTTAAGGAGATTGATTCCAAATAAATCTCATGTTTGTACTAAGACCATCTCCATTGGACACCTTCAACAGTTCCAAAGATTTTGGACAAGATAGTCGCAATGGGTTATTCCATTAGTTTGATTTTTCTAAATTTTAGGTCCTTATTGATCATATTTGTCTTAATGGTTGGAAAATTAGGCAAGGTACAGGTGTCTGGTACTAAACAATACTGCTAGCACCATTCACTGAAGAAGTAGCAGTGACAGGTTTTTCTATCTTATACTTGTGAGTTGGTTTATCAGGTTTCAACTTAAAGACAAACTTTGGAAAAGTTTGCAAGCTTCTCTGACATGTGTCCAATTTCAACAAGAACTTAGTGCTGAAAACAACAATTACTCTCTTCCATTAAAAGAAGAAAAAATCCATGGTACCAAGGAGGAATTTACAGATATGTAGAATTATATGAACTAAGTTGCGTAGGATTTTCAATCTCTCATATTGGCTTTTATGATTTCGTCTTATCTGATTAATTCCTTTTTTCTTCATATCCTCAATATAAATTAAACCAGATCTGAAACCCAAGCAAGAAGGCAACTCCCAAATCTTAGTCTTCTCCTTCAAACCTACTTTGCATAAGCCTTAGTTTCTTCTACTTCAAATCCTAACCTGAATTGACTGTTACAACACTAAACAAAGCAGACTCTGTACGGTATATGATGTATAATGTATGGCAACATAAACATGAATAATTACTAGAAAATTACTTAACTGTGCAAGTGTATCTGAACATGCCATCTTCATGAAATTTAAAATATTATATGAAAGAAAAATGTACAAAATAATATACTTGAGATATAATCCTGATGACATATGATCCTTATGTAAGTTTAAAAAGTAACGAGCGAGTTACCGTATATCTTCAGAGCCAAATGCCTCCTCTAATATGCTGATGGCATCTAAATACAAAGGTTCTGCCTTGTCAAATGCCTTTTTAACTCTGTAAAGCTCTGCCTAGACAGGATGAAAGGGAACAAGGGAATGAATTTCTTAATCAGAAGAAGCTACATTGCAATGCAAATAAATAGATTAGAGAAGAAAAAAGCAAGGAAAAGAAAAAAGTTTTTTATCTCAACTTCATGAGAAGAAAGAATTGACATCACTACTTTCATTTGGACAATGTGGATACCTAGAGTAAATATAAGATAACCAATGGTCTATTAAGCATTCCCAAAGGGGTGATGGGTCCGCACTTAGATGTGGGGCTCACATAAACATACCAGTGATTGAAATTTTCAAGGTATTAAAAAAGTGTGACAATTTCAATATGCTTGAGAGAGATCACCTATGTCAAAAGCTTCCAGCCACAACAACATTACATATCAAACCAAATTCAACATTGGCATCGATCTTATTCTCGAGCAATTACTCTAAGCAGAGAACAAATGAAACTGATGAAAGCAGATCCAATGTAGAAATAGATATTGTGTCAAGCAAAACAGCCAAAACTAGTGTTTTTTTTCTTGTCCAATGTGGTACCTATATTAATTTGGCTAAAGATATAGATTTTGGTACAAGATAATGGTGTTTAATTCGAGTTTTAAGGTTAATTTGATGAAAGTTAATTGCTAATATCATTAGGTTCTAATTTTCATGATTTTGTTAATAGAATAAATTTATTGTTAATTGTGAATTTGTTTAATTTGTTAAATATAGTTTGATCGATGTGATTTTTTAGGTTTTAGGGTTGATTCAATGAAAGTTAATTGCTAATATTAATTAATTATGAATTTTCATCAAATTAACCCTAAAACTCAAATTAAACACTAAAAATTAAAACTATTACTTTTAGCAGACCTGATCATGGGCCAAGTCACCCGCCCAAGTCTAAAGGTCCGTTTGAAAAGTGAGAGGGTTTGGGCAAAAATATAAGTCCGAAAAACGGCTTTAGACAAAAAAAAAAAAAGGCCTGTTTTCTAAACAGGTCGGGCCTCAGGTAAGATTTCTTTGGCCCAGCTCAGCCCGAATTTGCCTAAATGTTTTTTTCACTGCTGTTTTGCTGTTGTTTGTTGCCATTTTGATGTTGTTTTGCTTCCATTTTGCTATCATATTGCTACTATTTTGTTGTTATTATTTAGATATTGTATAACTCTTGTTTCATTATTAATTTTGCTACTATTTTAGAGTCATTTGTTTGCTAAGTTGAAACTATCTTAATGTTATTTAAGTATTTCTTAATGTATTTTTAATTTATTGGGCAACTTTTATTTTAATATTTTTAGTGTATTTGATGTATTATATTTTTTAAAAATTTAATATATAAAAAATTAATACGGGTCAGGCTGGGCTCGGGTTTAGCATTTTTTATCCGGACCAGGCATAGGCAAAATTTTAAGCCCATTTTTCGGGTCGGGTCCAAGCCTAGAAAATGGGCCTAAAATTTTGCGGTGGGCCAACCTGGCCCATGATCAAGTCTAACTTTTAGGCACTATAATTTATAACTTTTGCCAAATACGGGTGTACCGCATTGGACCAAAAAATCATAGGTACCACATTAGAAAAAAGTGTCTAATTCGGAAATTAAATAATGCATTAAGCCTTAGAGATATTTCAAACCTTTCTCACCTAGAAGCAAGTTTTTAAATCATTCAATGTCCTAAACAATAGAAATGTCACCAAAACCTTAATATCAAATTATACAAACAAGTAGATATATTTTGCATACCATAAATAATAGCTATGAATAAGTATACTTAAAGTATCAAAGATAATTTTTTTTTTTTTTTAATTTCTGCAGTATTAGATATGTACTTGAAAGTATTGGAAGCATTAGGGTACTTCAAGTATAAGATAAGATACAAATAGATAGTTTTTGGAGGATGTCTGTTGCAGCATCTACCGTGATTATAGCCAAAGGCATTTGTGAAGTAGACTCACCAAATTGTTGCATGCAGATGCAACATGGGGATCTCTCTCCCCAAATCCTTCTTTAGCTTCCTGGATTGCAGAAAGGAAGAACTTTTCTGCTTCCTCTAGTTTTCCCTGTTATTTATAAAAGGAAGAGGGAGAGAGAGCAAGTCAGAAACTAAAACAGAGAGACAAGAAGTAGAGCAAAAAATGCTTGCCTGCAGAAAATAATCCCTCCCATTATCTGTAAAAATTCTCCACTTAGATGTGTGTACATTGGATATAACAGAGCCATCCTCAATTTTCCGTAATCCAGAAATGTTAGTGCCTTGGACATCACTCTGTGTATTTGATTGATTTAAGCCATCGTCAGCAAAAATGGGGTGGACATTTATCCCCAAAATTATAGCTGCAAAGAAAACAGAGCCATCAACAAGAATTGTATAAGCAGTAATCAACCGTAAGACAATAACCAATCAAAGAAAAGATTTGAGATAGATTTAAAAGTAACTTTTAAAAAGCTAAAGCATTTTGTTTGGATGTTTAGCTATACCTTAAAGGATTCAATGTGTTTTTTATTGTTTTAGTTCAGCTGAAAAGCTTTATTACTTAAGAAAGGATAATGGTACCTTTGATCAAGAAGGATGCAAGGATAATGGTTTCAGCAATGAAGATGAATACCAAAAAAATGAAACATGGCTAGCGAACAGAAAAAGCAAAGCAGCATGCAAGCTTCATTGCCTTTTTTACAAGAATAGGAGCATGCAATTTTAAACCGAAAATGCATGGAAAAAATGAGACATTAGTATGAACTAATATATCTTAAATGGTCAATAACTGAAGCTAAATACAGATCTAAGAAAAGCGATTAAATCATTTGATGGAAAAAGGAATTTCAGTTAATTTTAGCAACATTTTGCTTTACATTTATTGCTTTGATTTGTACAATATATGTATCTCTAAGTGTCTGCATGGTTGGCTTCAAGTTCTAAAAGTTCTCTGCATTTGTTTGTCTTTCTTTGAAATTACTCTCGTTCTCTTCAAGCACCCAGCAGTCACAGCAAACCACTGACATCTATTCATTGACTTCCTCCTATCTTTCTTTGTCTCACTCCCATTTATTTTATACCCCTTTTTTCCCATTTCCAGCTGATCCCTTCCATCTTATTTTACCAGCATATCCAAGCTAAGATTTTGAGCTTTCAATAATTTGTTTTTAAAAATATGCTTAATTTTGGTTTTATTAACATAATTTGAGCTCTGGCTTAATGCAGACTTAGGATGAAGGTCTATTGATGAATGGACAAGCCCAAGGGTCATGACTTGTATGATCTATGGGTAGCAAGAACTCAAGCAATTTTTGAGGATTTTAAGATTTTTGCAATGATCTTTAAGATGTTGATAGATGAACCTGGATTTGTAGGTTAATTGAGTGTTTTATCTACGTATTTCAGTTTGGCCAAAGCCAAATGAACAACTAGTCTCAGTACTTGATCGAAGTGATACTTTTAGTGCCTCAACAATAATTCATATTAAATCATGTCTTCTTACTTAAATTATTTGTTAATGTCCATTCAATTGCTAACGATGTCCAATTATCACATTGGCATTGCTGACATGGGCATTGACTTCATTATCGTGTCTTTGAACAAACAGACATGGCATTTTCACAAAATTTGGAAAGTCTGAAGATGACAAGGATTTTATTTTTTTTGGCTACTTGAACTGTTTTTATTCTTCCCCTCTCAATTCGTCTTCAAGAATTTAAATTGGGGGTGAGGGGGACACCAAATAGTAACCAGAACCAGATCTGGAAACCATCTCCAGCAAAAATCAATGCAAACTACAATTTCCTGAAATTTTTTTAATACATTAGCCAAATCTATGATCAACTCAAAGAACAAGAAGGTTAAACGTCAAATGTGATATCAAGATGCAAATATTCTTTGTTTGCATTTCTATCCAGTGCATAATTCAAAACAAATACTCTTCAATAGAAAATAGTCAAAACCATTTTTCTCAAATATATTAGACATATGAGAAAGAGGAGGGAAGACAACCATAAAGATTAAGAAATTCTAGATTGAAACACCAAGAAATTCTATATGTGCTACAAAGAAATTCGACAACATTTTGAATTGTGAAAGACCAAAAAAATCAAAGCATTTCGATAAAAAAGGGAGAAAACATTAAACTTTTCTGCAGTTCTATTTCTAACCCAAAAAATCAATAAGAAAGTGCTTGAATTTTCAGGAAACATATTAAACTGATACCCAGAAATCCAAAAGGGAATAAGAGGATTTACAGAACATAGAAGTACACCCTATATGATATAATGCAACAAGTCAATAGAAGGCAGCAGTATTGTAGCTCATCAACCGAGAACCCCATTGAAAAAAAGAAAGAAGAAAAACTGAGTCCTTTTTAAATGTTTGAGGGTGTGATTGAGGAGTACAAGAACTTAAGTAGAAATGACAAAAGAAAAATGATACAGTGCAGAGATAAAGACTAGTGTATAGTAGGTAAGAAGGAAAATTTGATGAGAGAGAAAGTGAGAAGTTATACCAGCTTGTATAGATAGTATAGTCCATATAGGAGGATCAGAATAAGTCGTACTCCATGAACTTCCATAACCAAATTGATTGGGGAATTGGATTTTTCCTGCAATAACATTACCAAAATCAATGATATAGGAAGAATTATATAATCTAACAGCTAAACATGAAATACCAGTACAGACACAGTTAATTTGTAACTTATGCTACTCGGTTCACTCTTTCCTCTTCCTCTTTTCCGAGGGAAGTCAACAAACATGAAGACGGCTAAAAGGCAACACCACTTCTACTATCAAAAGTAAACTCAAGCATATTGTTTCCAAAAAGTTTTACCTTTTCTAAATTTGTTTGCTTTTGTATCCAAATTCACTTTTTTTTTCTTTTTGGCTCCTAAAGCAAGTAAGTAGCAGAAGTAACAAACACTGGTACAGAATAAACAAAAATTGATGAATAATTTGGGGAATAATCCAAATAATTAGCATTCTAATCTAAGAATTGGAACTCTCTCAAATTTAAAAGGATAAAACGGGCTTGATCAGATTCAATGTAGCGTCACTGAATCGAAATTGAATTCGGGAAAATAGCAAAATTAACAGAAATGATCACAAATATTTAAAAATTGAGAAACATACTGGAAAGAGAGAACGGCAACGGAGTGGCGGTAGCCGTTGAAGTTGTTGGAGGAGAAACAGAAGTGGAGATGGAGTGAGAAAGGAGGCGAACTCTCCTTAGCAAACTAACGGCAGCTTTACGTAGATACATATTCTGCAATTGCAGTACGGCGGTTTTCTACCCTAACCGATAACTAATAATAAAAGGAAAAGAAGGGAAAATTAAAGAAAGGAGATGAAAAGAAAAGAAAATAATGGAAAAGAGCGCGGTAAAGAAGAGAAAATTGGAAAACCGTAAAGAAGACTAAAATTAATAAATATTAAATTATGTGAGGCTTCCTTAAAATATTAAAAATTTAGATGCCTTGAAAATAATAAGTTTTAATTATTTTTGGACTAAATAGCTGAAATTTAAATGTTACAGTATGATTTAAGTTTTTATATTTTTATATATTTAAAATTTAGTTCTTATTTTTTACTTTTAAGAATTTAGTCCTCAATTTTTTTAATTTAAAAATTGAAGTTTAGTTGTTAATACTATTATAGTTCTTTTATTATCTTTTAAAATATTAAAAAAGTTACTCACTTGATAATCATGTCATAAAAATGACATTATAATGGACTTGAATTTAATAATGTTAACAATTTTTTTTTAATTTTACATCAACATATTTTTAGAATCAATACTAATTTGATATAATTTTTACTTGTTGAGGATTGAAATTGTTATTATACTCATTTTAAAAGCTACCATCATTAACTCACTAATGATCAAAATAGACAAAATTGAATAATTAAGTGACTATTTTTTAACTATTCATAGTCGGATGGCCTAAAAAATTACTAATAATTAAATGAATACTAATATAATTTACTCATTTATTTAAGGCTTAATATAACATTTGGCACCCAAACTTGATACTTTTTCTTAATTTGATATCTAAACTTTTTTTTGTCCAATTTGGTACCTAAACTTGACACTTTTTCTAATTTGGTACCTAAACTCAACACTTTTTCTTAAGTTGGTACTTAATATTTTTGGGGTTCTATTTGGTACCTAAACTTGACTCTTTTTTTTTTTCTCTAATTTGGTACCTGATCTTTTTTGGTTCGATTTGATACTTGTCAAATGTTTTCAAATTACTCCAATATACTACAAATGTTTTTTATGAGGTAGCAAATATAATCAATGTATGACCGAAATGTGACAGATGATATGATAATTTTTGTATTTTATATGTTCAATTACTTTTAGTTTTATTTTTTAATTAATTATTTTATTAATTGAAAATAATGAAATTCTTTTAATTTGGGGTTTAAAAATTATTTTTTTCTTATTTAATAGTAATTCATCAAGCATAGTTCAATACTTATTTTTTAATATGAATTCCCTCTAATCTAACAATATTTTTGTAGCATAACAAAAAAAATTAACACCATTAGTATTTTTACGTAATTTGTATAACATATAATAAATTTAGGTATCAAATTGAAATTAAAAAAAGCTTAGATACCAAATTAGAAAAAATGTCAAGTTCAAGCACCAAATTAGACCCAAAAAAAGGTTTAGGTACTAAATTAATAAAAAAGTGTCAAATTCAAGTGTCAAATGTTATATTAACTTTTATTTAATAGTATATAAATTAATTTCATCTGATCCTTATAATAAAGGGACCTAACATGTAAATTCCCCGTTGAGAAAACCTTACTTGATGGCCAATGCTCCGTTGTGTCGACTAGCAACGCACTACTATATCCGAATTTGGTGCAACTCATGATCTAATTACTTGGAGATAACTTTTATACTTAATGAAAAATTTGGTCATTAATATTTGTATATTTTATCAAAATAGTTTTAATTGTATTTTTTAGTTTTTTTGTCATTAATTTTTGTTTTTCTTTTAATTTGTTTATTCTAACAGATTTATTGAAATTAACGTTAAAAATATTAACGTGGATGATGTGGAATTTCATATATGAAATATTCTTAATGAAATTTAATTTATCACTAAGATTATTCAATAAGATAATTACATGTGAAAAATAATAAAATAAATAAATATGACGTTAAATTGAAAAAATAACTCTTAATTAAAAAAATAAATATATATATATATATATATATATTAAAAATAGGGTAAACTACATACAAGGTCACTAAACAATACGTAATTTTACGTTTTGATCACTCAACTTCAAAAAGCTACAAATTGGTTTCTGACTATTCAAAAGTTTTCATTTAAGTCATTAGACTATTAAAATTGTTGTTGTATGATTTTCTACATTTGCATCGCATGTGTCGATTGAAAGCTTTTCTTTCCCTCCTCTTTTGCAATTCAGTTTATTTCATGAAACAACTTTGATTGTTACAAATTTATGAATCAAAATCTAAACAATTTTCTTCTTAATCTTCGACACTAATTGTCAGATTGACTTGGATCTATTGTATGTTCTTTTACTCATCGATAAAAATTAACCCATCGTACTAATTGTTGAATCATCGCTTGAAGCTCGCTAGATAGACTTTAAAAAAAAAACTTAACAATTCAGTGACTTAAATAAAAACTTTGAATAGTTCAGTGACTTAAATGAAAACTTTCGAATAGTTCAATGAGCATTTAATTTTTTGAAGTTGAGTGGGTAAAACGTAAAATTTGTAATAATTTAGTGACCTTAAGTGAAATTTACCCTTAAAAATAAAAATACGGAACCATGTGACGTACAAGCAACACACGTGTTCGAGTTGAATGTAATCAACTTAAAATAAAGTTAATTTAGTTATTTAAAAATTACCCAACAACCAACGAGAAAATATTATTCAAATTCTACGTGTCGTTAATGAGCTGATCTTCACTCTTCATTTTTATCATCGATCTTTCAGGTTTTTCCTTAATTCTTCAACTTACAGCAAAGCAATAACACATCAACAATGACGGAGCAATTGAACGGTGCGACCGAAGACGAAAATAACTGTAACCACAGTGAGGAAATGCTGATCCATGAAGCTCTCCGCCGTTTGATTTCGACTATCATCTACCCCGATGGATCTTCATCGTCACCAGCTCCGCTTCTGCAGCGGATCAAGATCTCTGTTTCCGAGAATGGGCCTCGCCTTGGCAAAGCCTCTAGAAACACTAGCCGTACTGTTATACGGTGGACCCGTAGTGGCAGCCCCCTTCGTGCTCTTCTTGTCATCTCCGTGAGGGTTCTTTTTTTTTTTTTTCAAATTACTTTGTTAAACGATTTCTTTCTGCCTTTCTTCTGCTTCAGAATTGATAATTGTTAAAGGAAAGAACTAATTCTTAATCAGCGCTTTGCTTGACCAAAATCATGTGAAGTTTGTAATATTATTTCTATCTATTCGATTTCCTGTTCTTACAAAAGTAGAGTACAGTAGAAGAAATCCCATGGTGAAACCAATTTAAGCACTTTTTAAATTTTTTATTGTGTAATACATTTTTAGCTTTCTTTTTTCGTTTTTAATCAAGTATGATTTTGTTTTAGAGCAATTGTTAAAGAAGCAGGAAGCTAGAACAACCTAGTTAAGCTTTAATGAGTACAATTTTGCCGGGCACTGGAAGATTTTCATCACTCGAGTGAGAGATAGTTAAATTGACAGACTTGTAACACAATAGGACCGCTTTTGATTTTGATAGGCACTGATTTCTTTGTGTGCATCGGTTCTTATGCGAGAGTTGTGTGGATAGAGAGGCTTGAATAGATGAAGCTATATTGTTTCCAACTATTGACTATACATACATATATATATTCTCTTGAATTAGTAAAAGTAAAGTTATCCTCTAAAGGGTTACAGATTTACAGTTGTGAGCGAAGGCCAGTGAACAGTTACTTCCTGAGTTCATTTAAGAATGTTCTATTGACTTGTAAAGAAAATGCGTCAGTTTAGAAGCTTGGATGAGTCTTTCCTGTTTTTTACTTGGAAACGTTAAATTCATAATGGCTGCATCTTATAGCTGAGTTACAGATTGTGGTATGAGTTTCAAATTGCTTTGTGCCTTCTGAACTTTATAATTTTTCTATGTTTGCTCTTACAACTTTTTTTGTGTCTCTTATACACCATGCTGCTCTTCTTTCTTGCTGCTTAAATTGATATCTAGTTATGATAAATAAGTGGTGTTTACTTTGATCACATTTGTTGGTTTACTTCTATTGCCTTGTGTCCGCTAGCTCCCTTAATTTACTGTCTTCAGAATCCTCTAACTGTCCTTTTACCAATACTTCTGCAGGTTGGGACCATTGCTTTTCTTACCTTGACAGGATTGCTTGTATTTATGCTTTTCTTTCTAGCTGCAACTGTCAATGCCATCATCATCTCTTCCCTCATTGCTTTGGCTGCTGCTGGAGGCTTCTTGGCTCTTTTCTTTGCCTGTGTAACAGTTTTTTACATTGGGGCCATATCAGTTGCTGCTTTTGTTATTTCAACTGCAACAATATCAGCAATTATAGCTGCTCTTGTAGCTACAGGTATATATTTTTAAGCATCTATTTTAGTTTTTACTTTGTTTCATTCTTATAGTTTTAAGATTATATACTTGGTTAGAAACTACAAGATGAAGTCGTTTTGTTTTTATCTTTTTATAGGTTTGAACATTTTTATCTTTATAATTTTTTTCTGGTAATCATGTCCCCGAATGAATTTCAGTCCTTATGGGTTATTTTAGATGATAATCTAAATGAAGTTGCAACAAGTCGATTTATGCAGTATGTTGGGCTAAATCCATGATTTTCTCCTTGGAGTGTATTTGTGGGGTGGTCTTTTGGTGTCCCAGAGTTTTTATTTAGATATGTCACGGCCTACAAGTGGGGAACAGAATTTAGTTATTATTTACATATCTGTGGGATGGTCCTTCGGTGTCCCAGAGTAGAAAAAAGATATGTCACAGCCTATAAGTGGGAAACTGAATTTAGATTTAGACTCTGCACTTTATATCATCACCATGAGTATGTTCGTTAATTGGTTTCTCTCTCTCACTCTCTCTCTTTCCGTATGGCTTTGCCTAGCTTCTAGAACAAAATAATGACACATATTCCTTTTACTGACCAGGTTTGCTAAACCATGTGAGTGGTTTTTTGTGTGCGAGTTTGCATACCCTCATACACGGTGGTTGCTGTATTTTTTCTTCTTTTGCCATTTCAGATTCATTCAATTATAGTGTTTCATGCCCTCCAAATTGGAAGGAATGGGATAAGATGTTTCAATGCCTAAGTTGATATACTTCCTACAGCACATTAAGTAGTTTTGTTATCGAGTGTATCTGCACTGTTTTCTTTCTCTTTTGCTCCAATTGCTGTCTTTCTGTGGCACTGTTACCATTTTCATATAACTGTGGTAACCGTAAGTAATTATGTGTTTCATGTCTTGCTATGTCAAACTATCTCAACCTGAAGCTTGAAATTCTTCACAGTGAAAATCGATTTATGCTTTTTATTCAGCAACTTAATTTTCTGGAGTACTGCTTCTCATCTGATATGTCAATATGAATCAGGTTGGGTTGGATTCTTTTGGGTTTTATGGTTGGGTACTAAGAAAAGCATGGACCTTGCAAAGCACTCCTTCAGCATGACTGGATCTGCTTTCTCAGCTTATTCTTCTGCTCGGCATGCTCATCGCCACCAGGAACTGGACAAAGTTTCAGACTGAAACACTTGCATGGACGTAAGCCCCCACCCACCCACTTGCTCATCATGTATATATTGTCAGATGCAGTTGCTTAATCATAGATAAGAAGCATGTCAATGTGTTTGACAATTTAGTCGGCTAGGCCGACTTGCGGTATATAGGATGCTTGATTTTCTTGTTTATGTTCACTTCTATTTTAGTTAGCCTCTCTCGGGGTAAACAGAAGCTTGGTATCGGAAGTGTCTGTGGCGTTCGGTGTTCATTCGTTTTATGGATGAATGGTGTTGTATTTCTGTTCCTCTAGAACTTAAGATGGATGGTTGAGTTTTATATATGAAGACCATGAAAATAGTTGTGCAATAACTTGTTTGAGAATAAGTTTATCTCCTTTTTTATTTGTATTGTGCATCAACTTCACAGTAAATATAGTCCTACTTTTATCATGAAAATATTTTACAGATTTTTTAATTTTTATTTTTTACATTAACACGTGTGTGAATGCCAATTGTAAGATAACGTTTGAGAAGGGAAACCATCTCCTTTAACTAAAACTTAATAGTGAGTACCAAAGCTAGAGCATGACCACGGAAACTAATGCATTAATTAATTACTACACAGGGGCTAGGAATTCTTTTTTAATATAAAAAACAGTACAAAGTTAGTTAAAGTTAAATGCTTTTTTACATTAATATTTATATTTCTTTTGTGAATTATAAGAGTGAATTATAAGAGGAAAAGTCATAACAATAATACTATTAGAACAACTCAAATTCATGTTACACATGAAACAATGAATATTTTAATCATTAAATCAACACATGTGATTTAATATTTATATTTTATAATTAAATTAAACGCTTTTTTATTATTTAAATTTAATTCGAATTGGATAGAACATTTTTTGTTTTACTTTAAAAAAAACCCCAACAACTTGAGAACTCAGTAGAGCACCCGAGCTAAAAATCGAAAATTGATTCAAATCATATTATTCGGTTCAATTTTATTTAATTTGATTTTATTATTATTTAAGGATATTCTATTTGATAACTGAATTGTATGAATTTTTTATTTAACTTATAATTAGCCTTTAATTTATAGAATAAATAAATTATATTTAAATTAGCTAAAAATCTTTAACATACTATACATAAAAATCTTAAAAACAGATGATTCAAATCAATCTAAATTGATAGAATTCAAATAAATTGGATTCTGTTATTTTTATATTTTATTCGATTTTGATATTAAAAAACCATAATATTACACTATAATCATAATTTATTCTCATAATATTTCATTTAAATTTTTTATAATTAATAAAATTTTAAATTAATAATTATAAAATTGCATATTAACTTAAAAAATATAAAATTTAATTTAATATTTTAAAAATTATAAATGTATAAACTATTAAAATAATAAAATTACATCGAAAATATTTCATTTAGCTCCAAACTCCAATAGAAATGCAAGCGTAATTTTTTGGTGCTACTGCTAATATGAATGTTGACCGTAATAACTAAAAACGTTTAAACGTAAATCTAAGATATGAAATGGAAGTTAAGTTTGATTTCATTGCTGCAGTGATCCCATTCATTAATTTAATTCCTCGCGAATCAAACATGGCGGAAAAGGCAGGGAAAAAAATGAAATGTGCCTAAAAATTCCGAACAACTTCCGGTTGGGCGGTCAATTTCGTTGGTTCGGTTACCCACGGAAGGTGCGGACCGTGGAGTACTTCTCACGCTTCATAGTCTTTTTTACTTTTACTAGCCTATTTCGAGTCTATTATTTAACCTATCACCAAATAAATCTCTCTTTTTCTCTATATAACATATCTTACAAAATACATGGTTTAAACCGGTTTCCGATCTCATTCAAATCCTTAATAACCGGCGATCGAAATGGAGAGAATAAGGGCGTTTTTGGTAGCCGTGGCGGTTGTCACCATATGCAGCATAGCTCAGGTCAGATCCACCGCTTCCGATCATCGTTATAAAGCTGGTGATGAAGTTCCTCTTTATGCTAATAAAGTAGGTCCTTATCACAATCCCAGGTACTCTTTCATTCCTTTTTTGCTTTCCGATCTCAACTCAACTTTCATTTTCCGTTAACTTTTTTGTTTAATTCACAGTGAGACCTACCGTTACTTCGATTTTCCGTTCTGCTCCTCAGGTTTGATTTTACTTCGTATCGATTTCTATTTTTATGATTTTTTTAAGTTTAAATTGAGCGATTTGAGGGTTTGCTGTGTACTTTCAGCTCCCGTGAAGGAGAAGAGGGAAGCTTTGGGTGAAGTATTGAATGGTGATCGGCTAGTGAGTGCGCCTTATAAACTTGAGTTTTTGACGGAGAAAGAGGCTGAAACTGCTTGTAAAAGGAAGCTTACGAAGGAAGAAGTGGTCAAGTTCAGAAATGCTGTCTCGAGAGACTATTACTTCCAGATGTACTACGATGACCTTCCCATTTGGGGTTTCTTAGGGAAAGTTGAAAAGGAAGGGAAGACCGATCCAGCTGATTACAAATATTACCTCTTTAAGCATCTCGTTTTCGAGATCCATCATAAAAAGGATCGTGTCATTGAGATCACTGTTCGATCTGATCCCAACGCCCTTGTGGATCTAACTGAAGATGAACCCGTTGATGTGGATTTTATGTACACTGTTAAATGGAAGGAAACCAACACTCCTTTTGAGAAAAGAATGGACAAGTACTCGCTATCTTCTTCCTTGCCACACCATTTGGAAATCCACTGGTTCTCAATCATCAACTCATGTGTCACCGTTTTGTTATTGACTGGTTTCCTGGCCACCATTCTTATGCGAGTCCTTAAGAATGATTTCATTAAGTATGAATGGTTTCCATCTGTTTTTCATGCATGGAAATTCCATATCTAGTTCAATGTATACTTGGTTTTGTTTCTCAATTCCTGTGTTCCTTATTTAATAGGTATGCACATGATGAGGAATCGGCAGATGACCAGGAGGAGTCTGGGTGGAAGTACATTCATGGTGATGTGTTCAGATACCCCAAGCACAAGTCTTTGTTTGCCGCTGCTCTTGGTTCTGGCACCCAGCTCTTCACTCTGTGAGTATCATCTTACATAGTTAATTCTCTCTTAGTTTCCAAGCAATCTTCAATCTGTTGACTGTTATTCATTTGCATCTTTTTCCAGTACAAGTTTCATTTTTATCCTTGCTCTAGTTGGTGTATTTTATCCATATAACCGAGGAGCTCTTTTCACTGCTCTGGTCGTCATTTATGCCCTTACATCTGGCATTGCTGGGTACACTGCAGCTTCTTTCTATTGCCAGCTAGAAGGAACAAATTGGGTATGTAATTCCTGTCTTTCTTACTGTTTCCTGTATGTGATATTGTATTGCTTAAATACAAATATGGTGTTAGTCAAAATTCTGATGACTGTTCCCACTTCCCACCCTTTTTCATGGCAGGTGAGAAACTTATTACTAACCGGAAGCTTGTTTTGCGGACCGCTTTTTGTCACGTTTTGCTTTCTTAATACTGTCGCAATTGCTTATAAAGCCACAGCAGCATTGCCATTTGGAACCATTGTGGTGATTTTTCTCATATGGGCTCTGGTCACTTCACCTTTATTAGTATTAGGAGGTATTGCTGGGAAGAATAGTAAGGCGGAGTTTCAAGCCCCTTGTCGCACCACAAAATATCCTAGAGAAATCCCACCATTGCCTTGGTACCGGAAAACTATTCCTCAGATGGCAATGGCAGGGTTCTTGCCATTCAGTGCTATCTATATTGAACTTTACTACATATTTGCCAGTGTGTGGGGACATAGGATCTACACCATATACAGCATCCTGTTTATTGTCTTTATCATTCTCTTGATTGTCACTGCTTTTATCACCGTGGCTTTGACTTATTTTCAACTTGCTGCTGAAGACCATGAGTGGTGGTGGAGGTATGTCGTTTTTAGCTTTCTGATATGCATATATTAAGCAAACGCATGCATTTGGAAAACACGCACAAACAACATATATTGACATGTTGATGCATTGCTGCTTGCAGACTATTTTTAAAAATTATTCTTCTGGTGAGCTCAAGTGTTTTGTGTTTGTTTGTTTGTTCATTGCTTGTTGTCTACGTGGCATGTTTATCTTTGACTTATAATATGCACAACTTTTTCTAATGTCGATGGATTGCCAATATTCATGCTGTAATATTCTTCTCTAATCTAGAATTTTGAATCATGATCTCCGTTTATACAATTCCAAACAAAATATGAGACTCCCGACCAGTTTATCTGTTAATCTTGGATCATTTGTTAAATTATTAATCTGAATCATTTATGAGTAACCGACATGCAGATACCATGTGAGGCATGTCTCATTTTCGATAATCAGCTGGTCTTAATCAATGTTGTCTTTGGTCTATCAGGTCCTTCCTTTGTGGTGGGTCTACCGGGCTGTTCATATACGCCTACTGTTTGTATTACTACAATGCACGGTCAGACATGTCAGGCTTCATGCAAACTTCATTCTTCTTTGGGTACATGGCCTGCATTTGCTATGGCTTCTTCCTCATGCTCGGGGCAATTGGCTTCCGTGCATCTCTGCTCTTTGTTCGACACATTTACCGTTCTATCAAGTGTGAATAGGAAGTTGGATGGTCTTCCCTGTTCACAAGAAGTAAGCATACTTTTGCTTTATCAGAATCAGTTGGTAGGTAGTTTATCAAAAGATTCTACGATGATGATTACGGAAAGAGCAGATCGGAAGCGCGTGGGTGCTTTGGGCTGCTTTGGCAGTGTTGTATGAAATATGAACCATTCTAAACCTTAGTTGATGCCAACAAAACTTTGCATTCCTCACTTCACCATTCCCATTTTGTTTACAATTATTATTATTTTTGTTGGAGTGAAAACATGTTTAATATTGAGATGCATACTTCTAGGACGAACTTTTGTTATTACGCTGTCATTTTCATGTTGTTAGCTCTAAAAACAATAACATATATCTACATTTTGCAATCAATTCGTAGCATTTTGTGTTGGGTCGATTTGGTGTAGTGTTCTAAAATTTCAGTTTCAACTTTTGTGAAAGAAAAAACGAGTGTTGAAAGTGAATTTATCTTAGTCCGATCTGTTTTGATTTCGAAATAATTGAACTCAATGGGAAAATCGAATATCAAATGTCTTAAAATAATAATAATTCTAGTGGATGGAGTTCTAATTTGCACATGAAATCAATGCAACTTTTTTAGTACCGTCTTCCCCCACAAGTAGTGACTTAAATGTCACCAATGGTGGGAGTCTCACATTGTCTTAGCCAGTGATCGTATATCTACATACAATTAAGGTGTTAATGACTCTATATAAATAAACCACTCATGGCATGTTAGCTCTCGGCAAAACACTACCCGAGAGATAATATTTTCAATTGTTTAGGGTTTGATTGGTTACCTGACGAACGATTCTTCAATGACTTCTTTCAAAGGAGTTAGTCCCAACTCAATTGTGCATTCTCATGAATCATTCCAACTAGGTCAAGTTTATTGGGTTGATTTCGTAAAAAAATTTGATTTTTTTAAGTAAAATTTTAATTTCGACTTTTGAAAATAAAATAATAAGTGTTGAAAGTGATTTTTTTTTTAATTTATTTTGATTGTGAAATAATTAAATTTAATGTGAAAATCAAATATTAAAGGTATTAAATAATAATTTCAGTGGATGGAATTTACATTTTGGCAATTTGTACATGAAATCAGTGCAAATTTTTTGTAAATTTAAAACCCAAATAAAGATTGAAAATGGTAAAGTTTCTCATGATACAAACCACTGCACAAAAAACTCTCAACAATAACACAATCAATGGCCCATTTCCCTAGCAGGATTAAGAATTTTGTGGCTGAGTACCATCTTCTTCAAGTGATATATATCCTATAGGTTAGGGGTGCAAACCCAACCAGGTTTGTTCTTGATATTTTTGAGATATTAAGTAAAACAATAAAACACGGTTTTAGATTCTTAAAAGTTGAATAAAAGTTTTTTAAGTTTATTAAAAGTTGGAAAAAAAAAATTTGGACAGCTCAAATTTTTTTGAGCCTCTTAAAACTTGGTAAAAGAAAAACTTTGATCTTTAAAAGTTTAATTTTTTTTTTCAGATCTCTTAAAAATTGAAAAACAATCTTTTGGACCATTTCAGCCTTGGGTCTTGGACGGCCGTACCTCCAAACGACCCTCAGGATTAAACTTGAGCGAAACGCGCATGTCGCTTTGATAGATGATTGTATGTCCACATAAGTCGAAGGATTCTTAATTTTATGAACCAAACTTTTAAAGCGATAACTCACAATACATTAACTCTTGACAGAGCACGAGAAACAAAATCCTCTTTAAAAATAATTGTTAAGAATTTGATCGACTGTTTAATAGATAACACTTTAAAAATTTCTTCTGAAAAAACCAATTCCCTCAACAAGCTCAATTGTGCATTCTCATAAACCATGCAACTAAATCAAGTTGCATGCCTTCATTAGCTTCAAATCGGCAACATCTATGTATACAAACAAAGATCTCTAACACCACCATTATAATATATTCCAATTTATTTACAATTGATTCTTATGGTTCTCCAATAAAAAATATTTAATTTATACATTAATTAATTTTGTGTCTATCATTTAATTTAGCTTATGCCATTAAAACACGATAAATCACTTTGAAGTTTTACATGGTGGGAGAATATTATACAACAATATAAATTTGCTTAACACAATATTTATAAAATTCATGCGATACACTTTGTTGATTATGTGTATTAATTTCATATTTTAAAATAATTTAAATCTATTATAAAAAATTATAATAGGATTATGAAAATGAAATTTAAAAAATAAAATTGTAATAAAATGCGAATATATAATTAATAATAGTATAAATTATCTGTTTGTATTCTTAAGTTTTGATGATAAAATTGTTTGAGAGACTAAAAATAAAATTAGCCGAAAAAACAACAAAGTAATCATCAAGATTAGAGTAAATTGGAAAAGATAATAAATTCAAGAATTTTTTTTCCTTTCTACCCTTCAATAAAATTAGTATTGAAGTTTCCATTTATTTAAGCATCTAAAAATTTCTAACACCATAATATTATATTCCATTTTTACGGTTCTTATATAAAAAATATCTAATTTATGCACTAACACATATTTTTTATCTTACTATTATTTTTTTTTTCAAAACAAGAACACTCTAGACTACATTACATTAAAATCAACACAAATACCATCTATTATATCTAAATGGAATACTTCTAAGATCTTCCTTGGTGGACTATCATAAATCTGTAAATTTTTCTTCCCGTTAAAAGATATTTTGACTGGACAATCAACAATTCGATTATTCTATCTAGAGACATGTTGTAGAATCCAATGATCTTCGTGTACCAAAATCGAATGAATTCGTCTAATCAAAGTAGGATCTGAAACTACCAATGAACTATCTTGGATACCTTTAATCACCTGCAAACTGTCACAATAAATTACTACTTTGTTGTAACCTGCCATTGGAGAACGACCAAACCATCCAAAAAATCTCATAATTCAACATAAAAAATCCCAAATACATGTTATACCCGAAGATCCATTTCCCATTTCTATTTCACAATACTCCGCCGACCCCATTGAATCTTGAATCCAAAATTAACGCTCTGTCGGTATTTAAATGAACCCAATTTTCTAACAAAGATTAACCGAAACTGTCGTCATACTGCTTGATTTAAAAACCCTTGTGAATTGGCGTGTACTGTTTCGCCCAATTATACAAAACTTTAGCAATCTCAAAGAGTTCCAAGATACACCTTGAAAAATATTTTTTTTCTATCTTTAAACTTAGTTTATGTCAGTAAACTCATGCCATTAACGCAATAAATTACCCTTAAAATTGGAAAATATTATCCAACAACATAAAATATTTTAGATTTGTTTAAAGCAACACAAACAGTTCTTTCCTTTTAATGTTTTTAATATCTTCCTTCAAAATTCAATTGTAAGAATAATATAATAAAATTACCATAACATTACATTTAGCAATAAAATTACTCAATATATTCCAATTTCCAATAGAAAATATTTCTAATTTATGGATTAATTGATTAGTTTTTGGTCAATCTTTTAATTTAGATTATATATCACCAAACTAATGCCGCCAACACAGCAATTTACCTTGAATATTCAAAACAAAATAAAGATTCGAGATTTGCAACATTAACAACTGTAATGAAATTGTAATAAAATAATTATAATATTTTATAAAAAGAAAATAAAGCCAAGCTTATTGTTGTACGGTTGCTTTCAGGTGTAGTAGGCTTTATTCCCAAGGCATCTAAAGAGAAAAAGAAAGGCCATTTCACCGGTAATGTTTACTGTAGTTTTGTGAAATACCCAGATCTGTTGTCGAGGAAAAAACCAAAAAAAATGATGAACATAAGAGTATGTTGATGATGATGTTAGGGGCGGTGCAATTAGGAGCTGCGGCGGCGTGCGTGGTGGTTTTAGTTCCTATGGGAATGGCTGGTTGGCACTTGAGTCGTAACAAGATGCTCTTTTTCAGTGGTGCCCTTTTCATATCTCTCGCCATTTGTGTTCATTTAACTCCTTATTTCCCTTCGGTACCCGATTTCGTCACATCCGTTTCTTCCGCCGTTGTTTTTGATCACCGGTCTTCTTGTATCAATTTAGTCAGCGAGATTTCTTGGCAAGTCAAGCCCAACGCTTCTTTTCATCATTTCAACAACACCCAGAATTCCTCTTCCATTGCTGATTTTTACGATAAGCGTTGGGATTGGTCCGATTCTTATAAGCTCAAACCTTGCGAGTTTACGAAATTGGCTAAATCTGATGCTTCTGACTTGCTGAACGGCTCTTGGGTGGTCATCGCCGGTGATTCACAAGCACGATTGTTCACCCTCTCTTTGTTAAATCTGATTTTGGGTCCTCAATCTCAACGCATGGATTCAGTTCGATCTGATTTGTTCAAAAGGCATAGCGATTACAGCGTTTTAGTTAACGAAACCGGTATGAAATTGGATTTCATTTGGGCACCTTATGTTATGAATTTGACCAATTTGGTGATGAATTTCAAGTCCCAAAAGAATTGCCCTGATGTTATGATCATGGGTGCTGGTCTTTGGCACATGCTCCATTTCACCAATGCATCAGATTATGATCTGCACTTGCGTATATTAAAAACTCAAGTAGTTTCCTTGTTGCCATTTTCAACTGAGTTAGCCATGAATGAACCGGTAACTGGCTCAGTCCCCATCAAGTCATCCCACCTGTTTTGGCTCGGGATGCCGGTGCTGATCAATGGGATGTTGAACACAGAGGAGAAGAGGGCGAAGATGAATGATGCAATGTGGCATGCCTATGATAAAGCACTCGGTGATAGTAAGCTATTACGCCAAACCGGTGGCCCTCTGTTTTTGTTGGATTTTCAGTCATTAACTTGGAATTGTGGCCCGCATTGTACATCTGATGGCATGCATTATGATGGAACTATCTATGAAGCTGGTGTTCAAATTATGCTAAATACATTGCTTATAGAATCTCATCAAACTCTTTGATTACTCCTAAATCCTGTTCTTAGCTGTTTTTGCATTATACCTGTTATTTACAACCTTGAGAAAGAAAGAAGAGGCTTGATTCTTGCCAGTTTTTCTCCTTGATTTGGATTAACACACAAGTAAGCTTTTTTTGTATGACAAATTCTTTTACATGTTTGAAAACCAAATATTCATTTGTTTGTATACTATAGTTTCATCACACTTTGATTGATTCAAATCTAAATTTTTGTTATACAATATTAGTTGCATCTTTTAGTGTCTTTCTTTTTTGCAATATATATCTGCAATTGAGTATAGACTGAAAATCGAGTCTATAGCTGTGTACGTTTATTTGAAGATGCAATTTGCTTGTCAAGAGTTGTTCTAAGTACCTAGGGGCAGTATAATTCAGAAAGATAGGGTAGATTAATGAGATGTTAACTATAAGATTAATGGTGGAGACTTGTGACAAAAGAGCCCTACTTTGCTATAGGACAGTTCTAAGAGACCTGCTTTGCTACACGGTAGGGAATGTTGGGGTAACAAGAAGCAACATACACAAAACACTAGTCTAGCCGAGACACAAATGTTAAGATAGATGTATGATAAGACTAAGGGTGTAGTTAGATACGATGATATTCATCTCAAAGTTGACTAAGGTGATAGAAAACCATTTACATTGGTTTGGCGATATAAGGCACGGATCGAGGGATGCATGTATTTGAAAGATCAAGTAATTTGACATTACACAAGATCGATTATAGGTAAGGTAATAAGTAATGATATGAAACTAATAAAATTTGGAAAGAAGATGGTGATGGATAAGAATGATTGGAGTAGCAGGATTCATGTGTCATGTACCTGACATAAAAAGCTTTTTATGCTTGATATTTTATTTAATGTCATAGGTTCCCTAAATTGTGTAATGTTATTTGTATGGCATTTTTAGAAGGAAGGTTCATGGATGTGTAGATAGCGTGTTATCTTATATGTGTTTCTTCTGATTCTACTTGAAATCCCATTTTATGTGTTAGTTCTGCAGACATGTATTGCAGGACACTCTAGCATTCTTTTCTGTTGTAATAAATGCTTGCATGTGTTACGAAGAAGTGATTCCTATTCACTGAAGTATCCAAAATGGTAAAAAGAATAACAGCTGCAATGAATTGTGCATGTTTGGAAATTTGTCTGAGATGTACAATCTCCAGTCATCATAGTGTTTTCATATTCCAGTTCATTGACTAAAGAGCTTTGAAGGCAATTTGTGAAGCTAAGTTTGCATATCACCATGGTTGACATGGTCTTCATTAACTCATACAATTTCTTATTGATCATCCAATATATTTATTTTACATTAAATTAGTTCATTAGTACAACCAGAAGCATCTATTTTGCGAAATCTTACTACATTGTTTAAAAGACATTGAGCTCTATACTACCAAAAAATGGAAATTTTGGGCAAAATTGATATCTCCTGCTATTTTAAGTCCTTACACACAATAAAACAGTCGCCAATTCTACCCTTCCATTTCCATCCTCAATCAGTACAAAACAAGAGATAAACAAAAAGAAAGAAAAGAATAGGACAGTATTGTCTATATATATAATAAATAATACCCAACATTACATTGTTGTTGATGAAGATGCTTAGCTTTCATCTTAGGCCTCGAATTGCTTTCCTTCAAAAGTTTGGCCAAAGTTCCAATTTTTAGGAGCAACATTGTAAGATGTAAGTGTAAGACCATCACTATTAGTGACCTCAAATGAAAGCGGTTGATTCCTTAGATCAGAATTTATATGCCAATTTTGTCCCCAATTCCGACCCATCGGTAACCACCCTGTTCTTGAACCTTTAATCTTAACTGCAACTATGTCACCAGCGCCTCCAACATTGCTGATGAGAACTGACACGAAGATCCCTGAGCCATCAACGGCGAATCGTACACCTCCTTCTTTTCTGCACTTTATCCTGTTTTAAGACAAATGAGACAGAATTTAAGATGTTTTGTCCCAACAAATCCAACAATGTAAGAAACCCGGATTTGTTTACCTTCGATACTGTACAGGCATGTTACCAGCTTTCCAAATAGCAATCTTTTCAAAAGCTTCAATGGGAAGTACAAAGTGTTTGTTAGGAGGATTACAACGCCCACCTCCTTCGGCCGTGAACCCATAATTTGGAGCACAGAAATTAGTGGCGGTGACAATGATAGATGTCCCAGGTATACACCACCGCAGGTCGTCCACACACCTTAGCTCGAAACAAGCACCGCAGATCTGTCCACGCTGAAACAAAGCTTCACTTAAACCCACAGTCGCCATACCGTACCCAGCCTTGACAAGGTCTCCATACCCACAAGCACCGCCGACGGCGTCGCGAGGATCCGATGCGGCGTAGTAAGTGGCTCGTGCGGAGTGCCAGACGGTGGACTGTGGCGCCGGTGGGGAAGAAGAGAAGGTGGAGGAAGAGTAATGGGAAGTGACAGTAGAGATTAGTGAGAGAAGAAGAGCTGCAGTTACAATTGTAGAAGATGGATTCGACATTTTGTTGAGGGACAAAACAAAAGAAAGAGACACTAAACTAAAGAAAAGAGGAAAGTTATAGACCTTAGTTAGATTGGTGTCTGAAAAATAACATGTAACGGAGGGAATCGATTCGATCTTTTTCATCAAAATGTGAACTTCCTATTGCGTTCTTCACTGTATAAATAAATAATTATTATTACTATTATTATTGCTTTGCTCTACTTTTTTTTCGGCTCTTCTTTTCTTGCTTTTGGGCCCTCTTTTTATTTATTAAAAAAGCGTTAGGGTTGTGCATTATGATTCAGATTAATTAAATCAAGGCTAAATTACACTATTAGTTCTTCGATTATCAGTAAATCACTTAATTATTAATAATATTTTTTGTGCGTATTTGTTTTATTTTATGATTTAGGAAAGTTCGTGATTGCTCCTCACATCTCTACGATTCAAATTTAAATATTGTATTCAATACATATTAATTTAATTTTAGATAAATAATATTGATAGTCATCCAATTATTAGTAATTTTTTTCACTCATTTAAATATAAAAAGTTTCAAAATGATTACTCAACTATTCGACTTCTTCTTCTTTGGTTGTCAGCTATTGAAACCCAATTTTAACCGGATCCGAGTGTTGGATTAAGCCTTTTATTTTAAGATTGGGTTTAAATTGATTTAAATTTATTTTTAAATTTAAATTTAATTAAACTTTAAATTGATTCAAAACTTAATATTAAAACGAAAAAAACCAAAAATACAAAATCAAAGTCTAAATTACAATTTTGGACTCAATTAGGCCCAATAAAAAAACCAGATTACCTAAAGCCAAACCCTATGACCCATATCCTTAACCCATTATATGACCCAAACCCTAAACAAGTAGTCTGAGTTTCTGTCACCTTCACTGCTGTTACCACCCACCTTTAATTGCCATCACCGCCACTGCATTGTACTTACAAAAGAGAAGACAAGCATTTAATTGTGTAGGACAAAAGAAAATGATTGTAAAAATGATTATAAAGCCAAATTTCGAACACTTATAACGGAGGTTACAATTTTTCTAAAAAAAAAAATCAATACAACAAGAAATATTCAACAGATCAATACAACAAGAAATATTCAATAGCAGACAGTGAACAAGAACATTGAAGGAAACAATAGCCAAAATAGATAGCATTTTCAAGGTATATTTATTTGCATATATTCGTTAATCCTATTATATATGTATATACATATTACGTTATTAGTTCATTCATTTATTATTTCTAAATCAATTAGATGTCCATGAAAGGACATAATAAATATATATTAATGTAGATATTGTTTACTATTTCAAAATCTTTATTTTAAGTACGTGCATTAATCCTTATTTATTATATAGAAATATATTTATAAATCGCATTTATTAGTTTCCTTGAAATTGAAAACGTTTTAATTAATAATAAATAAATAAAACTAATAATAATTAAATAATAAAATAAATAAAGAAGCCAAGGAGTCACACCTGCTCGGGCAACCACCACTGTCGGAGTCATGACCGGACTCCCTCCACGCCATCACCGATCGATGCCCCGATCATGCCCACAGTTACGAGGGATGCGCCAAACACAGTAGATTTGTAAAAAATGGGAATCGTATTAATAAAAAATATACATCTGAAACAGATCTGAAAAATTGGCTCTGTTTTTAAATCTAGATCTAAATCTATTCTTTTTTATTAAAAGGTTTCCAAAAGAAAGAGGAAGATTTTGTTAAGTTTTGGTTGGATTCGGGTTTTAAAAAATCGATTTGAGATGCTTTAAAAAAATTATAATAATAATAATAATAACAATAATGTATAAAAGTAATAGAAAAACGAAAGGTTTTTACCTTTAGAGACGGCGAACGGTGATCGATCGGTGCGAGGGAAGATCGACTACGATGGCGGCGGGGGTCGGACATGGGTCCTTGATGGCCGGACGTGAGGAGGCCATGAGAGGAAAAAAGAGAGGGTGAGAGAGTTTTCTGAAACTTTTTTGAAAAAAGAAAGAAGAAAATGAAAAAAAAGCGACTTGAGTGGCTTTTTCAGTGGACCAAAACGGCGTCGTTTTGGTCTAGGCTCTTAAGCCCCCAAAACGGAGCCGTTTTACTTTTAAACCCATGGCCGACCGAAAATCCAACCCGACCCAGCTTAGGATCCGCGTGTTTTTATTTATGGTCTATTTCTGCATTTAGTCCTTCCGTATTTTTTGATTGTTTCAATTTAGTCCTTTTCATATTTTTAATTAATTGTATATTAGCCCAATAATTTTAAATGTTTTTCAATTTAATCCCTTGACCTTTTGAAAGCACAGGAGCTGTCACGTGTCATAATTTTGGTTTATTTTTTAAAATAGTCCCTCTTATTTTCAATTTGTTTTAATTTAATCCTTAAATCAAGTTTTGTTTAATTACAAAATTGGCCCAAAATTTTTCATGGTTTTCAAATTAGTCCTTTGACTTCAGGATGCCTGAGGAGCTGCCACGTGTCACTTATTTTTGGCTTTATTGCCCTTAAGGTCCCTAAAATGTCTGAAAAATTACATTTTTACACCTAAACTTCCAAAAATTCTATTTTAACCCTAAAACTTCCAAAAATTACATTTTTACCCCCGAACTTCTAAAAATTTCATTTTTGTCTTCGAAACTTTCAAAAGTTACCATTTTACCCTTGAATGTCCAAAAAATTCCGTTTTTGATCTCGATTTTTTCTAAAAATTACCGTTTTACCCTCGGATGTCTAAAATTCCATTTTTAACCCCAAAAAATTCCCAAAATTACCATTTTACCCCCGAGAGTCCAAAATTACCATTTTGCCCCCAGGCATCCAAAAAGTTTCATTTTCAACTCTGATTGCATCATTTTTCTTCCTCATCAATATTTTGCATTTAATTTTAATTATTATGCACTCGTATTTTGTATTTTTTATTTTTTGCTTACCATTTATCTTCTTAATTATCTTACTTCGTGTTATTTAATTTTCATTATTAACTACTCATTCATATTAAACTCGCATGTTTGTTTTCAAAATTGTTTTCATAAAAACTTTAAAATCGAGGTAATATTCTTTTATTTCGAGTTTCGAAAATTTGCGCCTTAACTTACTAGGTGCAATTTTTCTTCAAATCAAAATAATCCAATACCCTTAATCGAGACAATGTTTCCTTATCTTCAATTCTGAAAATTTGTGCCTTAACTTACTAGGTGCAACCTTTCTTCAAATCGAGATAATCGATTAACTTACTAGGTGCAACCTTTCTTCAAATCGAGATAATCGAACATCCTTTTTTAGAATTTAAAAGTTTTACAAAGGAAAGCTCGTTATTTCTGGATCTCGAAATGTTGTGTTCTAACTCACTGAACGTAACTTTCTTCCTCGATCACTTTGAAATAGCGGGACTTCCAAACAAACTCGATTTCTTTTAAACTTAACTTATGCATTCAAGGATCGTATTTTAAACTTTATTCAAGCTTTCAAAATTTTACAAACAAGACCCTAAGATAATCAATGTGGTACCAATATTGGGCGTATGAGGGTGCTAACTCTTCCTCATGCGTAACCAACTCCCGAACTTGTTTTCTGGATTGCGAAGACCAAAATATTTTTCAAAACGGGTTTTAAACGTTTTGAGGTGATCCAATCACACCGTACAAAAATATTGGTGGCAACTCCCATTTTTCCAAATTTTAAATAAATTTTCGAACCTCCGTTTTAAAAAGGTTTCGACATCAGCCATTAAATTACTAACAGAAAAATAACTTGGTAACTTTTAAAATTAACGTAATAGCAACTTTAACCCTTAATATTTGTGTCAATTTAGTATTTAATTCTAAACAATTTAACCCTCAAAATTTACACATTGTGTAATTTGATTTTTTTTTTTTGTAGTTTTAATTTTTTCATGACATTGGGATTAATTTTAAAAGAATGAAAAAAGATAAAAATTATTATATGAGATTTTTTGGTGTATTTTCAATTAAATTTAACTGATAAATTTGTTTTTTAGCTTTTTAAGTGAAAGGTCACAAATAAAAAGCAAAACTACAAAAAAGAAAAAAGATTAAATTACACAATGTGTAAATCTTAAGGGTTAATTTTTTATATTTAAAATTAAATTGACATAACGTATAAATAGTAATAGTTAAAGTTGTTGTTATACCAAATTTAAAAGTTGTCAGTTCATCTTCCCATCAACCGGGTGGAAAAAAAAGAAGATAAAATCAAATAATTTCATAATTAAATAACAAAAAAATCAACAATTGCGTAATTAGCCATGTAGTTTACCTTTAATCTTTTGAGATACCCTTCAAATAAATCCTAAATTCTATTATCCAATGTAATAAAAACAGTATTGGCATAAAATAATTAAAGATAATAAAATATATTATTATTTGACTCAGTCAATATACCAATTCAAATCAATGATAAAAAATCTGAAGCTCATTTGCTGAAAGCTCAACATTGCTAAAACTTGTAGCGAATTTATAATAAAATCAGTGGCCACAAAGTACTTGTTTTTTCATCTTATTTTGAAACAACTTATTACGTGATGATTAATAATGTAACAATAACCTCCAAATGAAACAAATAGACATCCACCATTGCTGCACCCCATCAGATCAGCGTTGATTAAGCTCCAAACAACCTGGAGATCATCGTTAAATCTTTCAGTGTGTTTTCACACATTACAGAATATGAAAACATAATAATCCAAAAAAAAGAAAACATCATTTCTACCTTTGAAGTCGTGACTGCAATCGCTTGGTGCTGCATAAATGGAACATGTAGATTTGTTAATGGTTGGTTTTTTTCCCCAGAAATCTTTAATAGTAGAAATTATATTACTCAGACTCGGGTTTTCAAAAAAGGTTTTTAATGGAAGATAGACATGCCTCGGTGTAGGCTGTGGTTTGCCTGCTGGCTTTGAGTCTGGTTGCTGAGTTTCATCACTTGCTAAAGGAACATTTTTTACCTGTAAAATGTATTTTTATATTAATAAACAGATATAAAATCAAAGCAATGAAAGGTGAACCAGTAATAGAGAAAGATATATATATATACCAGATTCCTGAACATTAGATTATAAAATGCTTGAATGTATCTCTGTTTAGCTTGTTTCTGATCTTTGTTCATTTGTTTCCAAAACGTATACATGCATCCCATATTCAATACCTTGTTTGCATATATTTTCCAGGTATAGCTACAAGCCAAAAAAAAAAAAAAAAAAAACAAGTCAGTGCTTTAATATTGCAAAAGAAATGAGCAGCCACGGTTGTAACTTGTAGCTTGTTTTATTACCATTCATTTATGCGTTTCAATCCATCAGCTGAGAGCTGATTCCAGTATGCAGGATTGGTTTTGCATTTCTGAAAGAAATCAACAATTTTGTTGCTTGATTCATCTCCATTTGTGGGGTTAATATGGAAACCGGAAACTCCGTCCACGATGATCTCGGCAGGGCCTCCTTGATTGGTTGCGAAGGTCGGCAAACCGCAGTTCATTGCTTCGATCACTGTAAGACCGAATGCTTCATATAAAGCTGGCTGAACAAATGCACCCTTTGTATCGGCAATGCAACGGTAGAGTTCTCCGTTTCGGTTACGGTCTGTCTGCGCGGCTATCCATCGGATTTGGCCCTTGAGTTGGTATTTCTCTATGAGTGCATGCATCTTTTTTATTTCATCCATTTCTTCTCTATCTTTTGATTTAGAGGGATTAAAGAAGGCTCCTACTATTACAAGGTTGACCAAGCTTCTTAGCCTTTTGTTTTTACCATACCATTCAGTTAACCCAGTCAAGTTCTTCACTGTATCAAGTCTTGCCATTGAGAAAATTATAGGTTTCTTCCTGTCTGCTAGATAACCACTGTTTTGAAGCAAAACAATTCACAATAAGATGTTGAATAATCCCAAGTGATTTGAAGCAAAGAATAATTCAATAGACCTTCACTTACATGTGTTCATCATTATCCACTTTACTGTACAAAAGTTCTTCAATTGCAGGATAAAATGACGTGAATCGTTTTTCGGTCTCTGTACACGGGAAATACACAGATTGATCAGCACCGGGAGCAGCGATGTTGAACTTAGGGTCATAAACATTGATGCCTGAAACTACTCTACAGAGCCCTGGGAGTGTAAATGCAGCATGACTCTCATATTGTCCAGGTCTCTCTTTGCTGCAAACAACATAATTGAATTCAATGTCACAAATCATGGTAAAATAAGTTACAAGTGAGCAATATTGGATCCGGTACTTCAAGAAAAATGAACAGTCAGAGTTCGCTATGGCTAATTCTCTAACCTCCCTGCAATCTCCTGGTATGTGCTTGTTATAATGAAATCTGCAGCATTCATTGAAATTGTATCAGCCATGAACTGACATGAAAAATGATACTTTGGGTCAAGTTCCTTCCACTTGATGTCCGAATCCTCGTATTTCGTCTTCTCCAAAGCATGCGCAATCGTAGCCTACATAGAAATACTTGTTAGAAATTAGCATATATGTATGTGTATGTATGTATGTATGTTAAGTAAAACAGACACCTGTGTTATCCCGAGTTGGCTAGCTACTAGAGATGATACTAAGTTCCCATCAGTGTAGTTTCCAATAATAAGGTCGGGTTTACCCTCCATCGCATCCAAGATCTTGGATGTAACATCCTAATGATATCCAAATAAAAGTGGGCAGTTAGTAAGACCAAAATGGAAGCAGATGGATGAGTAGAGAGATCTACACATGCCTGAGCAAATGTCTCGAGGTAAGGATAAATGTCGAAACGCGAAACCCATCGGCGTAGGATACCGGTTTCAGTCCTGAAAGGCACTCGGAGGATCTGACTGTATTTGGTGCCGATGACAGGCTCCCACTCTTGGTTGCACTTAGTTCCTCGGGCATCAGGTATGAGTCTTGTGACCTGTTATGCTCAAATATTACCATTCATCAAGCACCATTCAGGCTAGAAACTAACTGTAAATTACTACTATAGGGGAGAAATTTGCATTCACCACTAAGATTTGAGGCTTAATATTGAGGCCTTGGGATTTGATTTTGAGAACCAATTCTTCCTCCATGGCCCTCACTTGATCCAAAATATAAACAACCTGTCCACCAGTGTCTGGCAAACCAAGCACATCTGATTGTCCAAAATATCCATGTGGAGAGAAGATTACAACCTTGAATATGACGGGAAGTTTGCTAAAAAACTTCTCCAAATTCTGTGGATCAGGTGCTTGCAACACTTCCGAGAGTGACCGTATCGTTTCATGCACTCTTTCAACTGTATCACCCCACCCTCTCTCGAATCCCCATTCCTTGAACCTGCAACAAAATTTTAAACACATATACTAAGCAATCATCAAGCATGATGGAATCATATCCTTTTCTATTCTGTTTTTACCTTAGCTCAATACTCTGGTATTGGGTATCCCTAGGTAGATCTGAGAGGGAAACTTCAGCTACTATAAGAGCCAATTGAAGCTTTGCTGCTGTGTTAAGTGTCTCATTTATCATAAGTTTCTGCAGATTGAGAAAACAACCATTAATTTGCATTTTATCATACATATATGTACGTACGCATATATACATATATATAGATATACCTCTCCTTGATATTCGAGTGAGAGTAAGTAATCTACAAGGGGCTGGGTATTATCCACAGATCCACTTAGCTTAGCAGTAATGTACTTTGACACAAAATTAAGTCCTTTTCCAATAGAAGAAGCCAATGTTAATTTTGGCATCGAGAAATCAAAAGCTTCAAAATCCACCTCTAATGCATTTTCATCTTTCGACCTGTAGTAAACATCAAACATTTAAATACACACACAGACATAAACACATACACCTCTTGAAGATACAGTACCATAGCATAAATTAACATACCAATTCTCATCGGCGATCGTCTCTTTGAGTTTCAAGTACTCGGTGGAGGATATTCGTTTGACATCGGAGAGATCGACGGAGTTCACCTTAACAAATTCCCAACATCCTGGAGTCGGTCTTACGGCAAAGGTGACATAAGGTGGAGTAACAACCGCTTCCTGCGAATCATAAAACACCTCATAATCTTTCAAAAAATGTCATTTTCCATTTTATATTTTTTGCATGTAATAAACTTACCTGAGCTGAAGAAAACATGGTGCCCAAGGTCTCATTTTTATCATCCATTACTTTCTCAAATTCATCCCTCAATTCATGAGATTTCAAAATCCTTTTTCCTTTCTCCATGGACTTAGCAAAGCAACGTTTCATGTCAGACTGGCTCTGCTTCAAGGCATTGCGTATGTTGACAGCTATGGAGTCACTAAGCTTCATGGTCGATGTAGACGTCATTATCTGCTTCTTCTCTAATATGCAATACTAGTTAGTTCATATATACATGTATATATATATGATTGGGGTTATGGTATATGATAAAGTGCAGACCGGGGATTGGAATAATGAAATATATGCAAATGCATGAAGAGAAGAAAAAGAAGATTCGACTGCAATGCTAGTCTTAATCAAATCAAGGAAAGAATTTGTGTAAGAAGAAAGTTAGACCACCCGAAGGAGAAAAAAGTTGAAGGGCATTGCTTTATTCTTTTCTTTTCTTTTCGTGGATGTCAGTCTAACAACACAGACAAAAGTTCAGACATGTTCCACTCCAACACAATCCTAACTTAAATTCTTTTTGTCTCAATTAATTATTGTCTTCATTATTACAATCTTAATTATAACTCAAGGGAAGTTATATCATTGACAATGCATTGAATTGAAAAATGTTTAAATTTTATAGATTAGCCTCCTTGTTTGAGTAATTTTAGTATAGGACTGTGCTTCGTAGCAAAAATTAAAAGAAAAGGGTGAGGTTTTTCCACGTGGAAAATCACAAGCACAAAGTTAATAATTATTTTATAATTTTTTAAAATTGAATGATTAAAATGTAAATTTATTATATAATATTGACTCTTTTGAAAAATATATAAGCTCGAATCGTTATCTTTTTAGTTATTACAATAACAATCATGTTAAAAGAAAAGATTTAATGACAAATTTTATCATTTTTAATTTAAATTTGCATGAATTAGTATTTCATAAAATTAAATATTCAAAAATTTAGAATTTTGTTTTTTTGAAAAACACAGATTGACATAACTACGCAAGCTTATTGATTAAGTTGAACTTATCCTTCCTCCTGCATTTGCCATCGAATTTGGTTTGAAATTCCTTTTCTTGGAGGCTATATCATTTGTGTCTTTTGGTTCATATTTTTACTTTGAAAAATATATCATAAACTTAAATACTGAATATAAAAAAAAATTAGATTTCATGATTAAAAATTTTAAATAACAAATAAAATAAATATAAGATAAATAACTTGAAAAGAATGAAATAATAAGAATTTGAACTTATGCATGATATAAAATCAATCATATTTGCCCAAGCTTTGCAATGGCACGAATTAAAATAAGGGCTTCAAATTTCGGTTATATTTTTCCATATTGTATATTGGTAAACTAAAGCCCATTTAAGCGCTCATCAATATATAATAATATATTTTATTTATATATTTTTATTAAAATTTTAAATATAGATAACTCAACTTAATTTTTTAATGAAAAACACATATATTATAAATAAATAAATAAATAAAAGCAAGTTGATAAATAACTACCAATAAAAAGACAGATCAACTAAAATCCGAGTCAACAGGTCCTCTCCTATGCTCTCATCCTAACATCTTAAAACATCATTAAAAAAATTCATTACAGAAACATCACAATTTAAATGTAATGAATATTATAAAAATAACATAATATATAAAATATCATAAATTATATCTTAATAATATTCGAATGAATACGAACATGAATAAAATTTTAAATTCATATTTTAAATACGAGCTTAAAAAATAAAAATTATGTTAATACCAATGAAATCTAAACTAAATTAAACTCATAAACAACTTTAAATAAATTAGATTTCATTGAATACCAAACTCTTCTAAAAACAACCACTAACCATTGGAATTGAAAATGTATAATCCTATATTCGAATCATCAAAATTATAAATAAATAAAAACCTCATTTTAGATTAGCCAAAGGAAGAAATAGTACTAAAAATATTCAAATTATGCACTACGAGCCAATCTCTCTCGAAATTCCTCTTCGGATTTTTGTCTTTCAAGCCTCCAAATTTCCTTGCACCGATTGATGAATTCCTCTGCTTTCAGATCAACTTCCTTTGACAGTGGAATGCCTTCTTCCTCACTTCCATCCTCCGATATGTCATCGTCGTTGTCACAAAACTCCATCTCTGATGTAATTGCATGAACAACTTCTTTTCCAATACTGAAACGACTGACAATATCCGGAAGAGGTTCGACATAAGTTGTGTCGTTTAGGAACAGTCTTTTTCTTCGATGCTGGGATTTCGTAAGACGCTTGATTTTCACCTTCGGTTGAAACAGTAGAACTAAGTTCTTCCACACTTTATTGGACACCATTTTCTTCTTCAAGAAATTAAACATGGCTTTTGCAGTGAAATTTTGGCTAATTATCTAAAACACATTATTAATAAGTATGCGTATATATTCATTTAACCATATTGTAAAATGGAAAGATTTCACATCAAAATTAGAAAGATTTTATTTCTTAATTTTTAGTTTTGTTACCATATTACTATATTTAAATATTATGAAAAAAAGGGGAAGATTTCACATCAAAATTAGAAGCTTTTCTTTCCTACCTTCGTTATTCATGATTTTATAATCTTAATCATTAAACCCAACTTAAATGGAGAAATTAAAATTTTGCATTAAAATAAGGTCTGTTAAAAAAATCACTTAGCTATATTTATTTCCATAAATTATTGGGTGAAGAAAAAAATTTAAAGGCACATCATGTAAGTTCATAACCATTTTTAGTCTTTATAAGATCAAAATTTTAAATTTTTTAAAAAAAAGTATAAAGAGATCAAATTTGAGCAAATTACTGAATTAGAACTCCAGATTAAATCTGGAACTATTATGAATACGTGCATAATTTGACTAAATAAAGCAAACAACAATATTTTAACTCTTTTTGTAAATATAAAAAAATCCACTAATTGAGAAATAAAATATAAATAATCTCTGATAGAGGTAGTTTATATATTGTGAATTAATTGAGAATTAATAATAATATATTGAGATTTTTTTTAATTATTCTGAAATAGAAAAAGGAAAGGACTAAATTTAATGTTCCAAAGGAAAATGGAAGGGGATGATTGATTATGAGATTGACTGACGAGTAAAGAAATGGTTAATTTCTGCTATTAGTCTCTATAACTTTACAAAAGTTGTGGATTTAGCTCATGAACTTGATCATTTTTAATCTTTTTACTTTTTAAATTTTAAAATTTTGGTCCTCGTCAAGTGGTAACTATTAAATTTATTAAGTTAAGTTATGTTATTTTCAAAATATAATGTGACAAACATATTATAATATATGTAATGTGATATCAACTCGTTGTTTCCACATATTATTCATTAAAAATTCAATTAATAGATTAACGACAGTTATTTGTGTCAAGACTAAAATTTCAAAATTCGAAAAAGCATAAAGACTTTGAATGATTCAATTGTAGAATATGAACTTAATCTACACTTGTATGCATAATACAAAATTAGTAATTGAATTTAACCAAATGGATTTAATTATTATTGTTTGAGTCGAGATTAAAATTAATAAAATTAAAATAAGACTAAATATACAACTTTTACAAAGTAGAGGGACTAATAACAAAATTTAAGTGAAAGAAGTAGAATTGGAGGAGAAGGCTCCACTTCTGAATGGCAGGTGGAGGGTAGCATTAATTGAATATTAGAACGTGACAAGTGACAAGTGACAACCCCCACAAATAAACAATATTATGGTGGGTGAGCCGTAGCATTTAAATTTGCATGTGACAACCCCATTCCCACTCCCCCAATCTGATATCTATATATATAACCAAATTTATAATTAAAATCAAAATCCATTGGTTTGTTAATAATATTAATAAATTTTAAGAATGGTGGTGAAAGTGTATGGTCCAATCAAGGCAGCTTGCCCTCAAAGGGTATTGGCATGCCTTCTTGAGAAAGATGTTGAATTTCAGATCGTCGACGTCGACATCGATGCCGGCGATCATAAAAAACCCGATTTCCTCCTCCGTCAAGTACTGCACTGCATGTCTCTTTGTTTTGTTTTTCTTTTTTATATTATAATATTTACTATTTTGGTTCTTAGTATTTTGACTTTTTTTTTTTTATATTTTTGGCAGCCGTTTGGTTCTTAGTATTTTGACTTTTTTATTTTATTTTTGGCAGCCGTTTGGCCAAGTCCCAGCTATAGAGGATGGCGACTTCAAACTTTTCGGTAAGGTTCGTGGGATGTGTTCCATGATTACCACATCTCATACGCATATGTGTAACATTTTTAAGGATAAATTATAATTAAGGTTATTAAAGTATCATTAAGTTTATATTTTATTTAAAGTTATAAAATGGTTATTGAATTATTCAAATGTTTTTATTTAAATTGTTGAACTATTCGAATATTTTTTTTATTTAAGTCACTAGATTGTTACTTTTTTTTTTTTTTTTAAGTTTGGCTAGTGAACTCAATGCGACGATTCGACAATTGATATGTTAGATCATGAACGATGATAAAGGGGGCAAGCAGTGACGTTGCTCCTAAAGATGGTAATGGAGTGGGGCGAGAGCGAATATTGCTAAATCCATCACCACTCTACAGTTGGCACACTCTGCTCCCATCCGTCCGCTTCACTATGGATGTATAATATTGAAAACCACTACCATCTCCATGGATGTTGGATACATCCATCCCCGCTCCACCCCACTCCGCTTCAATTCAATTTTTACTATTCATTTTTAATATTTTCAATCTTTTTAAAATCAAGTAAATATTTAAACATAATTTTTCAAAAAAAAATAAACATTAAATATATAAGTTTTTTTAGTATTACATTATTATATTTTTATTTTTTTAATAGTTTATATATATACAATGATAAAATAGTAATTTCATAAAGTTGAGAAGGTCTGAATGGGACAAGTAATTACCATAATCATTCCAAAAGAAAAATTCTATCTCACCTCATCCTGCATGCACTTTTCAAAAGAAAAAAGTTTGCTTCATTTGGAGCGGATAGGTTCGGAATCCATTGGGTGGCTTGGATTTTGCCATCCCTACTTTTTCTCTCCAAATGGTAGATTTACCATTTAATCCCTTAAAATTTTATGAAATTACATATTAGTATAATGATAAAATTACACTTTAGCTCCCAATAATTTATGATTCATCTCTAACACCCTCTAAAGCAATTTTCTAGCTTCGTCCCTAAGTGATCAATACCTATTGACGAGTAGAAGAACATACCAAATATCCAAATTGATCTGATGGTCAATATCGGAGATCAGAGGAAAAAGTTGTTTAAATTTTTGTTTACAGATTTGTGACGTTTTGATTGGTGCAAGTGTTGTAAATAAAGAAGAAAGCCAAGCATAAAAATTTTGAATAGCTAGTGACTTAAATGAAAACTTTTAAATAGTTAAGTGGTCATTTTGTAACTTGCTTTTTTAAATTGAGTGATTAAAACGTAAACTTACTAATAGTATGACCTTGAGTGTAATTTACCCTTTTCATATTTATATTCAAATGTGTAAATATTTTGCTTTTGGCAGAGTCTAGGGCAATCATAAGGTACTATGCAGCCAAATATGAAAAGCAAGGTACAAACCTACTTGGAAACACATTGGAAGAACGAGCAATGGTGGATCAATGGCTAGAAGTAGAAGCCCACAACTTCAACGATTTGGTCTACACTTTGGTGTTTCAACTGTTGATCCTCCCACGAATGGGCAAGCAAGGTGATACGGCCTTAGCGCTCAGCTGCCAAGAAAAGCTGGAAAAAGTGCTGGACATTTACGAGCAACGCTTGTCCACCACCGCTTATCTTGCTGGAGATTCATTCACCTTGGCCGACCTTAGCCATCTACCCTCTCTTCGATACTTGGTCGACGATGTTGGGATGTGGCACTTGGTGTCTCAACGGAAGCATGTGAATGCATGGTGGGAGACCATTTCTAACCGAGCTGCTTGGAAGAAACTCATGAAGCTCGCTAATTATTAATCACCTTATATTACTATTTTCGTTTATCAATGAATAAATTATAATGTTTTTCTATTAAACAAATCCAGCTTACATATAGTATTTTTAGTTTAATTTCGAATTAAAAGTTACCATGTAGCTTTGTATTATCGTGAGAAAATAAAATAAATAAAAATATGAGTAAACTATATTAGTAGTCACCCAATTTTTGGTCACTTAACTATTTAATTTTTGTTTCTTTTTGTTTACAAGTACAAGTAGGCTAATGAAAATTGCTTTTAAAATTGGTATAATAACAATTTTAACCCTTAAATTTTATATGTTGTATCAATTTAGTTTTGATTCTAAAAATTCTAACCCTCAACATTTACACATTGTGTAATTTTTTTTTGTGACCCTTTCTCCTAAAAAGATAAAAAAAAAACAAATTTATTAGCCAAATTTGATTGAAATATATGAAAAAAATGGGAACACCAAAAAATACCAAGATAATAATTTTCATCTTTTCTCATTCTTATAAAATTAACCCTCAATGTTACAAAGAAAAATAAAAATACAAAAAAAGAGGGGTAAACTAAATTAGTTGTCATCCAACCATGTTTTTTTTTTCTTTTTTTGGTCATCCATCTATAAAAAGTTACAAAATGGTCACCCACAGGGGCGAAACCAGGGGGTTGGAGGGGACCTGGCCCCCTAAAATGAAAAATTTTCTATTTAGGCCCTTAAATTTTTTTTAAATTTTAAATTAGTAAAGGTAAAATTACACTTTGGCCCCCCTAAAAATGAAAAAAAAATTAATTTAATCCTTTAAAAATTGCACCTTTACTATCATAAAATTTACAATTTAACTTTGGTCCCCTAAAAAAATTTTTGGGTTCCGCCCCTGGTCACCTGACTATTAATAAATTTCTTTTTGGGTCACCTAACTATAAAAAGTTATAAAATGAACACCCAACTATTCAATTTTGTATTTTTTTTTTAATCACCAATAGGTTGACATAAAAATGGAAACACCAAAAAAATTCAAGATAGTTGGGTGACAAAAAAAAAATCATTAATAGTTGAGTGACCATTTAGTAACTTTTCAAAGCTAGGTGACCAAAAAGGAAAAAAAAAAACCATAGTTGGATTACTACTAATGTAGTTTACCCAAAAAGAGACCAAATTACTCGATGTATAAATGTTGAGGGTTAACTTTTTTTAGAATTAAGATTAAATTGACAAAGTTAATAAATGTTGAGAGTTAAAAATCCTATTATGCTAATTTTAAAAGCTACCACAATTAGCCTGTTGGTGATCAAAAAGACATATTGAATAGTTCATTGATCATTTTGTAGCTTTTTATAGTTAAAAAAACAAAATAAAAAATCGAGTGGATATTATTAGTGACATAATGATAAATCCCGTGACAGAAATAAGATTTTCTGAAAAACTAAATGCAAGCAACAAATGTAAATCTAACTAGTTTGTTTATTAAAATATTTTAGTTGTATAAATGATTTTACTATATATATACATGTGCTCCCACCATGCTTCAAAACAGTCCTAAAAAGATAATGCTAATTTACATGGACCTAAATATTATACAATGAACCATTAAGCTTGATTTGGATGTACAGTGAAATTAATTCCGATTAGAAGAATCAGTTGTTGATGGAGCTACGAGGGATCTAACATATGCAACAGGGAGAGCAATTAACTTCTTTGCTTTGCTTACATAAGCTCTCTTTGTGAAGTTGTTATAATCATTGGCCTCTATCTCATCTAATATTTGCTTATATAGCATCAATGATGCCGATACCTGCATTTTAACAATTTAAACACTGATTACTGGTTGTTATGTTCCGTGTTAGGTCGAAAGACGAGTTTATTGATTACTTACCGGCCATCGACCCGATGCATTTAGCTCTTTAACTCCTTTTTCTGCTTCATGAAACAACATCCTTGCCCTCTTTATTTGTTTCTTCATGAAGTTCCTCCACTTATCTGTTACTTTTCCACCAAAAATGTCCTCATCTGATAGTCCTTCCTGTGCTAATTCATCTTGTGGTAGATAAATCCTTCCCCTTTGTGCACTGCAGGTACCAAGTTCAAGTATCAAAATGTTGTATGAGACTTAAATATTGTACATTTTAATGCATAGAGCACCACGTAACTTACTCCTCTCCAACATCTCTGAGTATGTTAGTGAGTTGATTTGCTATCCCTAATGCTAATGCAGCATTGTACACACTCTCTGTGCTAGCTAAAGATTCATGTGCAATGCCCATCACAGGCACACTCATCAACCCGACAGTGCCAGCTACATAATAGCAATAGAGATATAGTTCGTCGAAGTTTTTGTATCTCGATTTCCTTAAGTCCATCCTCATTCCTTCTATCATGTCTTTGAAAGGCTGAAAACAGAGTGGAAAATGATCTATGGGTAGCAATATAAGTTGGATGCCAAGTAGAAGCTGTTCTGTAGCTCAGTTTAAGGTAAGCACAAGCCAATCTAATGCAAGTAACCTGAATATCGACTGGAAATTTATTAACCGTGTTGGCTAAAGCGGCATCGAGCATATCAAACGGACGACCGTTGAATAGATCTTCCAACCTTGCTTCCCACCTATATAAAGCAGTGGGAGTTATATGCGGCGCATTTGGTCCGTCAACGAGCTCATCGGTCCTCCGACACCATACTGTACAAATGCATATAACATCATAAGAAAGTGAACAAGTAATTACTGTCATCCATCATACGCTTAAAAGACTCACCATAGATAGCCCATATAGCCCTACGTCTTTCAGGGGTCATCAGCAAAGTTCCTAAACAAGGCAAAATTAAGCATAATTGTTTTGTTTTGTTTTTTTTTTTCTAGCATTTGATCGAAACTCTAATTCAAAGCTACTTTACAACAAGAATTAGAAAAGGCTAACCCAAATAAAAGGTTTTTGCATACTCGGCACAAATTTCACCACAACGATCATATGCTTCATTTAACAAGCTCAAATCACCAGGTACAACAACATCCACACGAGGTGATCTCAATTGCTTATTAACCAAAGCTGCCTGTTTCAACACCACATTGTAAACCTTCTCCTCTGATGACATAGCTATTTCACCTGCTGAGCTAGTGGCTGCCATGGTTGTCACCACAGCGACCTTCACCTGGCTTCTTCTAAACCTTTCTGAACCAGAAACATGAGTCCTTAAAGAACAAAAATGGGGTTTCCATCCCTGATTCTTACCCTTATCTTCTCTGTGTTGGAACAACAAATTGGGACACGGCAAGGACCGGTTCCCATGATGAAGGAACCCCAAGTTCGATTGGGAAGAAACAAACCAAAGCAACTTTAAAGACATGTTGAAACCAAACCAAACCAAGTGGGATCTAAACCAAAGAAAGAAGAGTGAGAGAGGCTGATTTAAAAGTTAGTTGTATGTATCTAGCTTCCATTGGATTGCTTTTTGTGTGCGTGTGTTATTAATGTTATTTCTATGAAGGCAAAGCAATTTACCTATTGTTATTATTTGGATGGATGGCTACAATTATTGTTAAATGGGGGAGGAGGATAGTGGTTTATGAATAATATAATCAAAATGAAACATATGGTTTCGGGATTAGGTGCTGGGATCCTAAGACCAAACCCGATTCTGCTCTTAAATTATTCCCCAACCTTTAATCTTAAAATGTGGGGCCGGATAAACACAAACGGGATTAAGGATAAAAGCATGAAGGTGAAATCCAGGTTGAGAATGACGTGGACCAATTAAAAACAGTGAGATCGGGGGCATTCGATAAGGTTATCTAAGCAACGCATGGCGACAATGTCTGTGAGTATGCGGCAAGTGAAATATAAACACACCATACTGGACTTTTTTTGGTGTTGAAAGCGACTTCGACATATTCAAATTCAACTTTTTTCTTAAATGAATAAAAATATTAATCGAATTAAAAATTCATACATTTGTTAAATTTTCATTGTCTTCAACGGTAGGATATCCGTTCCGTCCAACACACTCTGTCTTAGATCGAATTTTAGAAAACTAGATTTTAAATTTGAATTGGAAAAATGTCATGCACATTTTTCTTTTATTCTTCTAATTATAATTTTTGTATATATTAAATATATAAATTTTAGAAAAAAAAATTTGGGCGCAATGGTTTAACAAAAAATTCATTTTAACTTTCCACTTATTTTTCTTTTGTATTTTTTAGTACTTAAACTTGTATTGTTTGTCAAATTATCTTAAAATAAATAAAAAAATTTAATCTCTGTTAACTTTACTAACATGGCATCCACGTTGTACATTAGAAATTAATTATATTTTTAAAATTTTTAAAAATCAATTAATTGTTGGTGTGGCATCCACGTGTATGCCACGTCGAAAAAGAACATTAATTTTTCCATTCATTTTAAGGGTAATTTGACAAACAGTGCAAGTTTAAGAACTAAAAAAAATGAAAAATAAATGGAGAGCTAAAATAACCTTTCTTTTTTTTTTTTTATAAAATTAGAGGACCAAATAAGTCCTTGTGTCTTTTTTGGCATTATCTATGTTTATTTTAGTGTTCATGTTCAAGGTTTGGGGATGCCTCTCTTAACAATATGGTCTCAAGGTTCGAATTCGCATTCTCCTCTTAAGAGTGCAATGCATCTTTATCACTACACCCAATAATTGTCGGTAATTTAGATTTTTTTTTTTTTTTGACAAAATATAACACATTTTGGTTAGTCAAAAAATGTTAAAATATGTTCCAAATGTTTTAATCTTCACAAGTTTAAAATTTAGTCTTTATATTTTTATTTTTAAGAATTTTAATCTTTCTACTTTTAGATTTCAACTTTAAAATTCATTTGTCTATAGCACAAGGGAATAATGGTTAAGTACCTTGTTAGCACCTCAAAAATTAAGGTTCAAACTTTTTTGTTGTTGTTCATTTCCCTCCTCAATTTGATTATGTATAACAGAATTCAGATTTATTTATTAGCATCATTAAATTTTTTATTGAATTTATTAATGTAACATTTTAATGGGGTTAGCAATTAAATTTTCATTTTTTTTCAAATTAAAAAAAATAAATGAACTAAATGTATGAAAATTACATGAATTTAAAATATATTCAAACCGTTGAAAATTTATGGACTGAAGTGGAAAATGCTATGCATCAAAAGCATATCTCCCATGCATGAACCGCATTCTCCTATACTATTTTTGAAAACATAAGTACCTTACATCAAAATAATTCTTTCACTTACGAAAAGTTCTCTTTCATACATATTCAAATCATGTTATCGTCACTCTCAATATTGTAAAAAAAGAATTGTTATACCTCGAGCCTTGAATACTTTTTATGTCATGGAAAAAATAATCATTGCCAATAAGAATAGAATATTCTCACAATGTCATTGGTAACAACCATCATATTCACATATCAAATCTTATTAATGTTTACAATTTTTCAAAGTCAATAATTCTAAAGATGATTACATCGACTGCATCCAAACCATACTTGATTGTTATAACAATCAGGCAATCATGTGAATACTCTACTTAAACACCATTTTTTAACTTCTATCATTAATAATTTTCCGCATCACCTATAATATAAATTATTATTATTATTATTATTATTATTATTATTATTATCTATCCCAACCTTTTGTATAACTTAAATATTTTTTATCAAAAACGGCCCGAAGGTCACAACTTCTGTGTTAACATGAACCGGTAATTACACTATCATGGATGTCATTTGAGTAATCCAAGTTAAAGAAGAAAATACAACACTTATCTAAAGTCATTTTGCTCAACATATCAATGGCTTCATTATAAGAACATTTGTCCAACTAATATTGACCTCAATGAACGAATCTAATAATCTTTTGACCTCTTTGACCCGGCGACCCATAATGGAGATATCCTCATAGTTCTTTTTGAAACGGTTTGTACAACTTAATTATTATAACAAAGATAAAAGGAAAATATTCTCTATTATTCTTAATATATAATCAATATTTATAATTTTTTATGATTAATAAATGTATCTTTTATATGCAAACAATAAATTATCTTTATTTCTGTGAGGTGGAATTTTATTTTATTTTATTTTTGACATGAAAATTCCAAGCATTTCTTTTTTTGACTGAAAAATTCCAAGCATCTCGTTAAAACATCAAAGGGTACATAATATAAAGGCTCAAAGTCAAAAAAAAAAAAAAATAGGACACTTAGCACAAGACCAAACCAACCCAGCCCAAACCCACGAGAAGCAAACCCTAGATACCTCAAGGGAAGAAAGAGGGGTTTTTTATAAAAATAATATTAAAATTAAATTAATTATGAAAATAATATGGGAAACAAATAAATTAAGAAAATAGGGTGTTTTCTACCTTGAATATCGATGCCGTTTGATTGGTTGATAGCATCACTTTTTTTAAATAATTTTTTTTTTGTGTCACTTAACATATTGACGGTATTAAATTAAAATGTGATAAAAAATGTTTAGAGACTTAATATTAAAAATTTCCTTTTAAATTCGCTGTTGAAAAAAAAAAACTTAAGGTGCACCAAACCTGACAGAGGAGAATAAACTCTTCCTTGTTTATTATTTTCTTTTTAAGGTATTTCTATTTTTCAAAATAAATCCTTTTTTATTGATTATTTTCTTTTTAAAACCATGTAGCAAATGATATTTTTATAACTAAATGTTGAACTTATCTGGTTGTTTTTAACTCTAAGGATTAAATTGATTTAATAATTGAGAGGGCTAATTTGATTTGGCTCAAGGGCGAAATTAAGGGGTTGATAAGGATTTCGACCCCCTAAAAAGGAAATTTTTTTATTTAGATTTTTTAAAAATTTTAAAATTTTAAATTAATAAAGATAAAATTACACTTTACTCTCCTAAAAATATAAAAATTTGATTTAATCTTTTAAAAATTATAAATATATAAACTATTAAAATAATAAAATTATATTTTTATCATTGTAAAACTTACAATTCAATTTCGACCTCTTAAAAAAATATTTAATTTCGTCCCACCATTATAGTAGAAGTACCTACAAACTTATTTCGTAATTAATATATTTCCATATAATTAATTAATTTTTTAGTATTATTAAAAAAAAAAAAAAAAAACCAAAAGAGAGAGTGTAATGAGAGAAGGTGTAGAAAGTAGTGAAAAAACAGCGACCATAGCTATTGTTTTTAAATGGCTTCATACAAATTTGATCATTAATGTTTGTATGTTTTGTCAAAATAGTTTTAATTCTATTTTTTAAGGTTTTTTTGCCATCAACATTTGTTTTCTTTTATTTTAATATACTTTTTTAAACATATTTAATGAAAATATTGTAAAAAATAGTTAGTAAGGATGATGTGAAATTTCATAAGTGAAATATTATTAATGAGATGTAATTTATTACTTGAATAATCCAATAAGATAGTTACATGTGAAAAATAACAAATTAAATAAATAATACATTAAATTAAAAAAATAAATCAGTAGAAAAACTTCTTGATAAATAAATTTATGAAAATTTGAAACATTGAATTTATTCATTAATTAGAAAAAGCAAATTGAAAAAAAAACAAAAGTTGATGGCAAAAAAAACTCAAAAATACAATTAAAGTCATTTTGACAAAATATGCGAACGCATTAAGCCTTTTAAATACATATATGTTGTTTGTGTAGGTTGGAAATATAAGATTTCACGTATAAAGAGTGATATGATCTATCTGTTTAAAATTGATGAAAACATGATGTCCACGTCTTCTGTGTATGGTTTGTTTATCTTTAAATTATCCATTTTGTGTGGGTTGGAAATATAAGATTTGACGCTTGAAGAGTGATATGATCTATCTGTTTAAAATTGATGGAAACATGATGTCCACGTCTTCTGTGTATGGTTTGCTTATATTTAAATTATCCTTTTTTTTTTATAAAAACTATTATATATTCACTCATATAATTCAATTAAGAGAATAATTATACGGAATTGTGATTTTACGTTTAAATCAAAATTTTTCCCTTTATTTTTAGTTTTTTCAGTTGGATTTGAATTTTTTCAGAATAAAAAACTAAAAATCAAGTAAAAAAATCTGATTTATCATTTCCTTATTAGAAAGATATAAGGATAACGTGAAATCAATATTTATACAATCCATCCTCTTCATTTATTACATTATTCAATCAATCATTCTCTTATGTAGTCAGATGTAATTAATTAATTCATTTATGTTTTGTCACATAAATTTCACGAATAATTAATTGGTTTTTTTTTTTATAATTTTATTTTTAAAACACTAAATAAACACTAAATATATATTTTTTATTTTTTTACTAATTTTTTTCTCTCGAATTTAAAAAATTGAAGTTTAATTGCTTTTATTACAACACATTTCATGGGAATTATATGATATAATAAGATTTTAAAGTTTGATGATGATGATAGACGTAAAGTGATCAAATTTGCACATTACCCTTCATCTTTCGATAAGAAAAACTTATATGAGCGTTATATAGGAGATTTTGTCTCATTTCATCGTATCATCTATTCATGATTTCATGTGCATGTACAAAATGACGAAATTGTCCCAATCAAATGATGGACAAATCTAGATATATTTCTATTATTATTTATTAATATGTTCGAGTTAATTTTTTTAGATAAAAAAAATTCTTACATAAAAATCACTACTTTTAAAAATTAACAAATATGAGTATTTTTATTTTTTTATAAAATATGTAAAATAATTAAATTCAAAATAAATTTTAACAAAATTTCACTCATAATAATATTTATATTATATTTTAAAGTTTGCAATATTTTGACAAAAGACTATCCTAGAGATAGATAGATGGGCGTAGTCATTGAGATCAATTATTTATGTAAATATATTTTTTGGATAATTAAATATTTTTTATTTCTGTTTTATTATTTATAAAAGCTTTTTTAGGATTTACTATTATCCTTCTTAATAATATTATATCTAGTATTTAGAAACAACTTTTTTTATTTTTATTCATGAAAGCAATTTTTTTATATTTAGTTATCAAACATATTTTTAATTTTAAAGAATAAAATATTTTCTAAAAGTAAAATAAGGATAAATTTATCAAATGTCTCTAAATTATTTGTAAATTTACGTTTTGATCAATAAATTTTAAAAAGTTACAAAATAATTACTAAACTATTAGTAAATTTATATTTTTATCACTCAACTTCAAAAAATTACAAAATAGTCACTAAACTATTTGAAAGTTTTCATTTAAGTCACTAAGCTACTAAAATATTTATTGTATGACATTTTTTATTTGCACCACATGCATCAATCAAAAGCTCTTATTTTCTTTTTTGTTTATATTTTATTTTTTTCGTAAACTAGTTTTGAATGTTTTGAATCTATAAATTAAAATCTAAGTAGCTTTTTTCTTTGATTTTCGATACTAATTGTCAAATCAACTTAAATTTAAAGTACGTTATTCTACTCGTTGATGGGTATTAATCCATCATATTGATCGACGAGTCTTTACTTGGAGCTTATTAGTTGAATTTAAAAAAAATTAACAATCTAATAATTTAAATAAAACATTTTCTATATTTTAGTGATTTAAATTAAAACTTTCGAATAATTCATTAAATATTTTTAAAGTTTTTGAAGTCGAGTAAAAGAAAAATACAAACCCTAAAAAATATTTACTCAAACCAAATAACCAGAAAATTCCATTTTCACGGAACAAATCAGCCCGAAAAATCTGGATGAGGAAGTTTCAGAACTCCCAAGTATAAGGAATCATTGGGCCGGCATCTGGAATTCTCGTTATTTGCAACTACTAAGCGAAGCGAGACAAAAATAGCGACTTCAGCCATGTCGGAAAAACAGGTCGTCCTGCTCTGCGGGGACTATGCCGAGGACTATGAGGTTATGGTCCCTTTCCAAGCTCTGTTGGCTTATGGTATATCAGTGGACGCTGTTTGTCCCGGCAAGAAGGCCGGCGAAACTTGCCGCACCGCTATTCATCAACCTTCCGTCCATCAGGTTACTTACCCTTTACTTTACCTTTCATTATTGGGATTTCTTATTGCATTTTTAAAGCAATTTTATTTTATTTTTCTGGGTTTGATTTTCACCAGACCTATACCGAGACCCGTGGTCACAATTTCACACTAAATGCATCATTTGAAGATATAGACCATGCTAAATATGATGGTTTAGTTATAGCCGGAGGACGAGCTCCTGAATATCTTGCTATGGATGCATTTGTATTGAACATGGTTCGCAATTTTGTTAATTCTGGAAAGCCTGTTGCTTCAATTTGTCATGGTCAATTGATATTAGCTGCTGCCGGGGCAGTTGGTGGTCGAAGATGTACTGGTTTCGCTGCTGTTGGACCTACACTTATTGCTGCTGGTGCATTATGGATTGAACCTGATACTATGGCAGCTTGTGTTGTTGATGGTAATATCATTACTGCAGCTACTTATTTTGGTCATCCCGAGTTTATCAGGCTGTTTGTGAAAGCATTAGGGGGCACCATATCTGAATCGAACAAAAGGATCCTTTTTCTCTGTGGGGTAACTTCTCATTCAATGAATTCTAGGAAAATTAGTTTTGTTTATCATGACTTTTAGTGAATTGGGTAATATTCTGAACAATGGGATTAATGATATATATGTATATATGTATATGCATGTGTGTATACATACACAGGCACATCTTTATGCTTATGTTACCTGTTAGAGGTGGTACAAATGTTTGTAAAAGTATCATGGAAGCAGGCCCAGCCTTGGGGGTCGTCTGGAAGTGCAGTCGCCTAGGGCTAAAGGTTGAAAGGAGTTCAAAATTTTTTTTTTTCAGTTTGGGGCCCAAAATTTTTTTTTACCAACTTTTAAGGGGCCTAAAAAAAATTTCTCCAACTTTTAAGGGATCCAAAACTCCAATTTATTATTTTTTTCTAGGGTCCCAAAAATGTCAAGAACGGGCCTGCATGGAAGCCCTTGTACTAAGAGTCGGATTGTGTTTTGCCTCTCCTACTAAAAAAATGAGCAATTTAGTCCCTGTACTTTTAACAGAAAGGGCCAGTTTGCTCTTTGATCTAACGTATAGGGATTAATTTGCTCATTTTTTGAGTAAAGAGGGCAACTTGCAATATGACTCGTAGTATAGGAGTCTCCATGGTACTTCTACCTAGCGGTTAAGATTCTCCTTTTGGCTGTTTGATGTTAGATTGGTTGTTTAGCTATCTAACCTTTCGTGTATACAGTCTTGAAGTGCTTACATGTAATCTGATTTTTAGTTCATATGGAAGCATGCATATTAAGGTGGTTGATTATTGTCATAATTGTCTATACACATTGGTAAATGATAAAAGGTGTAAGGTCCACCTTTCATCATTCGAGTCCCAGCTTCTGTAATCCCTTCCCCTATCCTGTAGCCTCTGCTGTATAAATAATGATATCAATAAATGAAGTTTAGAAAGAAACATGCTTGGTCATTGATATCTTAAAAACATTGCTTCTCTTGTTTACTTTACAGGATTATATGGAAGATTATGAAGTAACTGTGCCTTTCCAATCACTTCAAGCTCTAGGCTGCCATGTAGATGCAGTTTGTCCTAAGAAGAAGGCTGGCGATTTGTGCCCAACTGCGGTCCATGATTTCGAAGGTGACCAAACTTACAGCGAGAAGCCAGGTCATGATTTTACTCTAACAGCCAACTTTGAGGACATAGATGCCTCAAGTTATGATGCTCTTGTCATCCCTGGGGGTCGAGCACCAGAATATTTAGCATTAGATGGGAACGTGATTGATATAGCGAAGCATTTTATGGAGTCCAAGAAACCTGTTGCATCTATTTGCCATGGACAGCAGATTTTAGCTGCTGCTGGCGTTCTCAAGGTAGTATTCCTGAGTGACATTGATTGATTGCTAGTTTTGCCAATTCATTTACTTGCATATGCAGGTACATATATTACAGGGATGCTACATTTTATACGGGTCATTCTAAGTTTGCATACATACATAATACTCGCATCACTATTACATAAATACATTGTTTCTTATCCGATTTTGATGGCGTACATCACATCTTCAAGATTTAATTGTTCAAAACCATAAATTTTTTATATGATGACTACAAAATTATGTTATTCACCGGTAAAAGTACCATGGAGGCCCTTGTATTAGGAGTCAGATTGTTTTTTTTTTCCATTACTCAAAAAATGGACAAATTAATCCCCATATGTTAGAGTAAACAGGTCCTATTTCATCCTTTCTTCGGTTAAAAATTGGTCCCTGTGCGTCAGCATGAGGTACACGTATGCTATTTGTTAGTTACGTTAGTTTTTAACAATAAAAATAGATAACAAAAAAGGTTAGTTTGCTTTTTTATCTAACGTACGGGGGATAATTTGCCCATTGCTCTGAGTATAAAGGCTTTTTTGGTACTTTTACCATTGTTCAGAATTTTGTTAACACACTTATTTTGAGCTTTCCATTATTTTTTTTTTGTCCGTCTTGTTATTCAGGGGAAGAAATGTACCGCATACCCAGCGGTGAAACTGAACGTGGTGTTGGCTGGAGCAACTTGGTTAGAACCTGAGCCTATAGATCGATGCTTCACTCATGGAAATTTGGTTACCGGAGCAGCTTGGCCGGGACACCCGGAGTTTATTTCTCAATTAATGGCTTTGCTGGGCATTAAGGTTTCCTTCTAGTTGATCTGCTTTACAAGCCCTGTGCATGTGCGATGTGGCAAATACTGTAAATTCTATATGAATATGTGCAACTGGTATCTTCCCTCGTTTGTGTACCGGAGAGACGGTTATGGTTATGGATGTTTCTAGCTTTGTGCAATAAAAATAAAAACAGCTTGATTTGCTAGTTTGGTCATAAGATTAATCTATCATGTTAATGATTTGCGTAGTCGAGTTGAAAATATTTTGTGAAGAAATCTCTTGTGACAGGATTCAATTTGTGGATTATATATCTATATTTTGATTTGATTGTAATTTTTATACTTTTCAAATTTTATAATTTTTATCTTGATTCAATAATAATTAAATATATTTGATTAAATTATATAAATAGTTTTATATTATGTAAAAAGTTGTAAAATTAATTCATATTCATTCTTAATTGTTATATTTTGTTTTTTAGTAATATATACAATAATATATTGAATCAAACTTTGAAAATATCAAAACTTGATAAAATTAGTAGCTACCAATTGGTCATAAAATTTAACGAAAACACATACAACAGACAGAAACAGAAAGCAGACTTAAAGCTCACCAACTTCTTGAATTTGCCGATGCAAAAATTGGCCGTTGTCCAGTGATAATAAAATTTACACTTCTCTATCCATTTGCAATTGAATTATAATGAAAATGAAAAAAAAAAAAATAAACACGTTAAAATATAATTATACTAGAAGTGGCTACATTAAGTTCATTGGTCTATGAGACTCAAAATCCAGGTATTCCCCATTTGCCTGGCTACCATATCCATACATATCAAACATCCTATCATCTGAAGACATGTTCATGCCTTCTCGTCCTCTGAAGGCTTCCATCGGTGAAGCCCAAGCAGCAGGAGTTGATGGGTTTGAGCTTGACCCTTCTTGATTCAAACCAAGGACGGACGGGTTCTGGGGTGAATTTCCAGCAGGTCTTCTGTTGGCGGAATTGGATGTTAGAGAAATAGATGTTGATTGCTGTTGTTGCATCTGCTGCTGGTTCTTGACCGGTGACTTGGGACGCAGTGCTTCTATATCTGGGGTTGTCTTCACTAAATGAAGTGCATCTGGGGGTGGATTTCGTCCTCCCCCACCTTGCCACACTTTACCATCCTTGTCCTCAAAGTTTCTAACATATGCCTGGAGAGCAACAAAATTCTTGGCGTAAGACACAAAGCTTATAACATTATGTTCCACATAGTTTTATAGCTATGTCAATGAGAATGGTTTTACAAATCAAAATATATTTGATAAATGCTATGTTACTCTGACCCTTCTATTTTGTTTAAGCATCCGTGTCTAGCACTCATGTCAGACATATACATACAAGGAATTGACCTCCAAAGATCCCCAAACTAATGAAAAACCTTCAAAAAAATCTGAGTAACATAGCTTATAATATGGCCATCAAGACACTATTTTCCTCAGTACAATACATAATTCAATCATCGTTGTAAATAAAGGAGCAGCCAATTTCTCTAAAACACAGCAGCCCAGATGAAAACAATTCAATCGTTGTCCTAAATTCTGTTTCAAAAAGTTAACATACCTCTGCATTAAAATTCGATGAAGACAATCCATTACCAACAGTCACCCAACCTGATCGAATATTGTGGTCTTCACCAAATAGCTCAAGCCTTCTGCGGCCAAGAGCAAAATGCTCAATGATTCGATACATATCTTCGGGCTTTTGAGTTGACCCTACAGCAAAGTTGGCATGAAATTTTTAAATATTGATTTTCCACACAATCACGGAAGAAGTCAAATAAGCATCAGATAGAGGAATGGGATGCCTACATCAAGTTCAATTTGAAAAAAAAAGAAAAAAAAGAAATAGCATGCCTATAATGGTTGGGTGCAAAAGATCAATAAAGTGAAATATATAGTTGAGTACTAACCATAAGAAGGTTCCTCCGCAATAATTACATCAGTGTCAATGTTGGCATGAATTATATGACCGTCAGTACTACGACGAACTGTTCCTTTTATACCCATCAAGCAGTGTTCCTTCAGTGAAATGGTAATGTGAGGGAAAGTTTAGGAAAGAGTACAAGGATTGCAGATTGCCCAAGGAAATTCTATGATAACAGACCATAAAAGCTTTAAAATGTAGGGGGGAGAAACAACATTACAAACCTTTGAGTGCTGAAATATAGAATGAGAATCATGTCGTAGACCTGGAGTAGCATTTGTTTTGTTGGTCTTCACCCAGCATATATCCTCACATCTCCGGAAACCCCACTGTTACACAGAACAAACAGCCAAAATATGCACAGAAGAAAGGTTATTACAACTATCAATTTTGTTAGTGCTAAAGAAGAAAAGCCAAATTATATTATAACTAAATTTTAATCATGTACCTTCTTTAAGCATTGACGACCCTGCTCGAGGCCCACACCATCACCCACCCAAAGGAAGATAAAGGATGGTGTATCAGCTATTGCCTATATACACAAAGTACAAACAAGAGGTACATTTCTGGTCAGTAAAAAACAATAACTCTGATATCCATAAACTATGTGGAGAGAGTCTTTGCAGTTGCTAATATATAAGAAACAGCAACACTAGAGATGTTAGCATTAGATCATCAACTACTAGACAATCTAACTGCTATATTTTTTTTTTTGGGGCGGGGGGGGGGGGGTAATAGGTAACAACAAAATCATTTAATTACCTCGATCTTTAGATTCATGATCTCTTCAAATGTCCAGTATTCAATATGGTCAGCAACTCCAGGAGCCCGGTGAACATATTCTTCCCAAGGGGGATCTATAAGAATAACATCAAACTTTGTCCCAAAGAAATCCGGAGACAATTCAAATTCGCGGAGGTCACACTTCATATACATGGGAGGAGACGCAGATTTAGCTACAATCTCATCCTTTTTCTGTATAAGCTCCCTTAGCTTTGGATAGTCCTCCACAACATTGGTAAGCTCTAGCTCCCTGATGAAGTTCTGCGGTCGCATACCAGTATCAACAAAATTTTGAGAATAATCATTTTGTTCTCCTCTGGAAGGTGCTTTACCAGGAAGACCACCAGCTCTAGGAGGAACCCAACCCCCAGATGTTCTTTCAGGTGGTGTTCCTCGTGACATTGGCCCTGCCCCATTAAAGTTAGACAATGAAACATTTGAAGGTCCTCTTCCAGGACCTGACTGATTAAAGTCCATACCAGGGTTTGGCAGACCTCCCATATTTGGAGGAAACCTAGGGCCAGGAGGGACGGGAGAGAGACCAGGTGGAACACCTAGCATATTCATATCAACAGCTCGAGGCCCAGGCCAGACCACAGGTGGGGAAAACGGTGGAATGAAGACACCTGGAGATATTGGAGGGCCAGGAGCAGGTGACATACTAGGGTTGATTTGTTGCATGGGTCCAGGTGGTGGCATCCCGAGATGAGCAAAAGGAGATCCCATCATAGGCATTGGGAGACCCATCTGTTGATTGTCCCTCCCTGAAGGCCTCCCCCTTCCTCCTCTGCCCATCCTACTCCCTTTCATACCTTGAGGAAGAACACGGCCAAAACTTCCTACGTCTTGGTTCCCATAAGGTGGTTGAGATCCAGCACTAGAATTTTGGCCAACAAAGCCCCGCCAAGATGCAGTAAGTTTCTGGCCTCTCCCTTTCCCTCCACTGTAATCAAGTTCATCATTTGGTGCATTTGGATCTCGTGTTGAGTTACTTTCCTCAGTATATTTGTCCCTTGAATCTTCATCTAAGGGTCCAGAACCATATGCATCACTCCTCCTTCCTCTATTTTCTTGCATATATGCCCACTCTTCCTCATTTGGGGCTGACTTCATGTCGGACTGCTGACCACTTTCAGTTCTCCGGGGAAAGTTGGATCCAGACTCCGCTCTTCCATAATCAAGAGGCTTGGTTTGGATCTCTATTACATCATAATTATAATTTGAGATTCCAAAATTTGATGATGTCTTGACAGCTTCACCTCGATTTCCATCTTTTCTATTGCCTGGCCGACCATGAGGCCTTTCATTTTCATTCCGCTCCCGGCCATGCCTTGGCAAATCCCATTCCCTACCACGGTCATATGCACTGTCCCCATCTTTGGACTCTTTCTCATTATTACTCAATTGCCTCCTTTTCCAGTTGTCCTTTGAACCTTCTCGATCTCTAGTCCTGTCGCTCCAATTATCACCCCTGCTTTTGGATCTGTCATCCCTTTCGATTTCTTTTGTTTTGCGTTCCGAGCTTCTTTCAAAATCCATCTCAGAGGGATCTGAGTCTTGATAACGCCTACTACTTCTCTCAGGGGTCCTAGACCTGTTTGTTTGCCCTACTTCTCTTGAACTTTTATCCCTTGTCCATGTTATTCCATCATCATCGACATTGGATGCCCTTTCTCGACTATCAACATCTCGACCAGAGGGAGTCCTCTGCTGTCTGTGCTTCTCAATTTTCTCCCTACCTGATCTATCTTCACGAGCCAATGGACTAGACCTATTGTCTTCTTCTAAGGCATCTGATCGACCTTTGCTCTTACTCTTCTCAGCATCAACTCTTCTCTCTTCCCTACTGCTGGATTTGGCACCCTTCTCATTGTTTGAATCAGCAGCAATGCTTTTACTCTCACTAGGCTCATTTCTAGCAGAAGCACTATTCTCTCTAGCACTGTCATACTTCAGATCAGAAGCTTTCCCACTGGTCAAATCAGGCTTTTCATAAGTATTTTCTTCAGCTTTCCTAGAAGCATCTGATTCATCCCATCTTCTTCTAGAGTTCCTTGATAATTCAGAAGAGCTATGACCCTTATCGCGGCTGCTTTCCTTCCTTTCTGAATACCTAGAATCTCTATCGAGTGGCTTCTCTAGCTCTCCATCATGGGACCTTTCTTCTTTGCTTTTATTTAGTTTAGAGGCCACCTTCTTTCCGTCAGTCTCATCGGCCCAAGCATGTCCTTTACCACCAGATTTCTCAAAACCATCTTGTCTGCTTTCAATTTCTCCGTCCTGGTACCAACTACTCAATTTCTCCAAGGAACTTTCCTCTTGTTTTCTCCTGATCTGCTTGGAACGGGACGATTTTGGGGTATAACAATCATCTTCATCAGTATCAGCTCTAGCGGAAGCACTTGACCTTTTACGGCTCTCACTTCTATCCCCAGAACTCCTCCTCCTCCCACTACTACCGCTTTCAACGCCCTCACCTTCTTCGACATTGCTACTTCTTCTAGACTTACTACACTTATGCTTCCTCTTACTATCAATTGCCTCACATTCTTCCTCCTCCCCAACTGCCCTGTCACTTTTCAAGTCTGAACTATCCTCTCTATCACGTCGTACGTGACTACGACTGCTACGCTCAGGAGAATCCATTGACATGGAGATTTATTTATTTACTTTCCCCTAGAAAAAGGTCGAATTCACTATAAGTAGTGTCTAACGAGATAGATACGAATTACACAAATTCAACAACGATTTCGGTCCTAAGATTTCAAATTAGCAAAAAAAAGAAGGCAAAGAAATGATTCAAAGGTGAAATTACCTGTACACTTACAAGAGACATACGAGACACATAGCGATTGAGAAATTCAGAAGAAACTAAAGCAAAGAGAGAGAGAGAGAGAGAGAGAGAGAGACTACTTTTATTTAGGGTTTCAGATACAAGGATTGTTTGTTTTTGGAAGAAACTTGGGGGAGGGAATAAATTGAATAAATTGAGAGACAGAAGCAGTTGAAGGGGGTGAGGAACTGAGCTTAGACACCGGCGATTGATGGCGACGATATAGGAATAGGGTTTTAACAATATGAGAATGCGGCGGCCGATTCAATCGAAGAAACAACTGGAGCGATTTGTGTTTTCCTTCAAAAGAGCAATTGTTTGCATTCGCACCGATACGCTGCGTTTTCTAGAAGTTCACCAATTTCATAATAATAAAAACAAGGGATAATGTAACTTTTGACCCCTGAACTTTTCAAGTAGGCCCATATTGACCCCTAAACTTTTTTTATCCGTTTTGACGCTTGAATTTGAAAATCATTATTCAAGCTCATTATGTTAATAACAGTGAAAAAAAAAGAAAAAGAGGAATAATGTAACCTTTGGCCCTTTAACTTGGTATGTGTATCTACATTCGCTCATGAATAACAATAATTAAATAAATAATTCAATATTCATAAAATTTTAAAAAATTAAATATATCTAAATCTATTTTACTAGACTTTTTAGATTTTTTATGAATTTTTAATTATTGTTGGTATCACGATATGTAATCGTTCATATTTCAATGGTATTAGAAATGACAATTTTGGAATCTTATTTTTCGATGATCAATGCAATAAATATTATTTATTAATATTTACAAGTCTATATTAGTGTCATATTAAATTTCGATTTGATAATTTTGTTGTTTGAACTATTATGATATCTAAAATAATAAATATTTAACCAAAATTTTACCTTTCAATTCGTTTAGGATAAGCACTTCGATCGAGTAGTATTCTCCGCTATCTTCAAGCACACGTATGCCGTGTGTGAACTCACTTCGAATAAAAAAATCACAAAAAATTATCAGTGGAATAATTTTGCAATTCCTCTAAACTTTTTCTTGAATTCAAGTGCGTGTAAAATAATGATCCAAGACTCTTTTTATATAGGGAGAGTTAATATTAAATTAAATTTAATATTAAATCTTATTAAAATAATAGAATGTTTATGCACAAGATAAATATTAAATTTAATTCAATATTAAACTATTAAAATAATCTTATTTTTGGAATAATTAATTGACAAGTTCAATTATCCATTGCCAATTGTCTAAATTGAAAATTAATTTCTAAAAATATCATATTAAATTTAATTAATTTGATTAATTTAATTTTAATTTATCAAAATTAATTTTCCAAAATCACTTAGATTTTCCAAATTAAATTTTAAAGAAAATTCTTTAATCAAGTTCTCTAGTTGAACAATTCTCACGACCACTTAATTTAATTTCACATTGAATAAATCGACTTAATTAAATTATTTTCAAAGTCGTAGGAATTTTTTCTAATTCAATGTAGTCCAATCGAACTTTTATTTAGCTAGCGGAGGGACTAATCGGACATATACAATTAGGCTCTAGTAATTGCAATTATGTCCAGAAGCATCGTTTTGACAATTCACAATTACTTAATCATGGAGTCAATTCACAAGAAGTATCATGATTGAAAATTCCTTATTGTATACTTTTTACAAAAGCAATTTATCTAACTGCTTTGTTCAATGACCTCGTCATGTATGTGTTACCCTCATATGATATCTTTGATTCCTTTGAGTTAAACTAGTTCACTCAATACAATCATATTTTATCTCATTGTCACCATTGTGTCTTCTTAATGATTAATATGATCACTGTCAATAAATGACTATGATAAATTGCTCGTTCAACCCGTGACCACGTTCCATATTTATCAATTTACACAATGCCAATGGGAGGATATCATTAACTCCTTAATTGAGTTATGAATTCCACTATTGCTAATAAAGCCATACCATACACAAGTAATGTATCTAACATATATGCTATGGGCTCGATCATCTTTAGAGCATAAGCCTCCACTTATATAAAAGCACATGAGTTGTATACGCATGGTTAGTGTCTAACTCATTATTTAGGTTAATCACACCATAAATGTCACAAGTGAATTAATTCACAAACGGATTCAGAATCAATTCATCTTGGGTCCAATTTAATGTATCATTCTACCAATGAATACATCTATGTTTCTACCTATGCAGTCAACTGCTCCGATAGCCAAGATTAGCCATCTCCCCTGTAACACCCCTATACCCGGTTCACATGTATAAACCCGGTATAAAAGTATTACATACAGTGTCAGAGAATTAAACACGAGTATAACAAAATTTTCTTTCAAATAATGTGTAATTGAACCGCTTTACTCAAAATATCACAAAATAATCAATATAATCAAAATTGAAACTTAAAATCAGTTTGAAAATAATGAAAATGTAATTTTTCGCAAAACAGGGCAAATATCGATACCACCATAAAAATATTGATACCTCTGTTCTAAAATCAATAAATATAGTCGAAAACTTAGTAATAATCCCCTAAAACAACTTAAAAACTTCCCCAATATTTCAAATCAGTCCAAAACACAATTTTAACCATCTCATTCAATTCATGTAAATTTTCAAAGCAACATTGATAACTCATTCATTAGAGACACATAGGTATACCATTTGTACATGTCATTTCACACAAAATAAATATACCTTATCTTGCAATCTTCCGATGTTGATGTAATTTGATGAGAGGCACCTAGTCCAACCTTAACTTCCCGGAGGTCTTATACCTACGCGTTGAAATAAACTCGTTAAGCCGGTGAAGGCTTAGTAAGTACTACAAGAATAATTAATCAATTCTGAACTTTTTTATTAACTCATTTCAACATACATGTGAATATTCATTCATATAAAATACATACCTTTCACATATATATCATTTAACTTCTCTTGTTATCACATTATACACATTCATCCACTTTTTACAACTTAGCTATTTTAGCCACTTTAGCTTACTTAGTTTTATCATTATTTGATTGCTTATACACATATAGTACTTACATTTCATGTGTTCAATGTCTCACTTACCTCAATGTCACAATTTGCACATTCTTTCTTTTTCACATTATTTACCCTATTAACAAGACTCAGACCTTGGCGGATACACGGATCCAACCAAACACACCAGAATGGTAGCTAGTGCCTCATTGAATAGTTCGAAGCAATAAAGTGACACCCAGTGTCTCATCGGCCTAGCCGAAGTAAAGTGGTATCCAGTACCTCATCAAATCTATCCGAAGTAAAATAATGACACCCAGTGTCTCATCGACTCGAGGTCGAAGTATCCCTGAACTCTTCCAATCCTATGGCATGCCAACTATATCTGATTCAGCCCAACTAGTTAATAGGGATTTTCAATTTATAATTCATATCACTTTCGATTCCAATTTCACTTTCACTTTCACTTTCAATTTTGATCACAAATTATTCACAACTTATACATCATATATACATTTTTCATCACATATACATAATCATGTATTTCTCACTTTTATTTTCTCAAATAATCCACAATTTCACCAATTAATCACACAATCAATCTTTATAATTAACCACATAATATTTCACACATATATTTTTCTCACATATTCATCATCATATACCTCTTATTTTTATTTTCACATTAATTTTCAAAATTGTCCACTTGCGTAACAATCACTAAATTATTTATATCTTGAGCTATTAAAATCCACTTGATGTTTCTGAAATTAGATTCAAATATCTTTTTACCATAAAAATTTCAAAATTTTTAATTTATCCAATTTGTACAATAAATTCTTTCAATTTACCCCTTCTCTGCTGCCTGACAGTTTCAACCTTTCTTCACTAAAAATTATTTATCTTTTTGTACAGAGATCAAATGATGTTCCCGTCTATTTTTTTTTTTTTTTGAAAATAGACTCATTAAGGGTTCAACCATATAAATTTCAGTCTATAATAATTTTTCTACATTTTTCTATGATTTTTCAAAGTCAGAACAGGAGAACTCGAATCTATTCTGACCTTGTTACACAAAAACTAGTATATCTCGTATATTTTAATATACAATTCATTTTATTTCACTGTTTCTTCCATATGAAACTACACTCAATAAGCTTTAATTACATATTTAATTCAACCTCTAACTCTTTTTATACAATTTTTGGTGAATTTTCAAAATTAATCCTCTGTTCTGTCCAAACTGTTTTAGTGGACATGCTTCCTTTTTCATGTCTCTTTACACTAAATTTCATTAAATAACACATAATCACCATAATTATTACTAAACATATCATTTTACTCATTTTTACCATCATTAATCATATACTAAAATTATAAACACATTAATTTAATTGTTACTAAGTCTTTTAACACTTGTAGTACTTACCTCACTTGTAGATAATTTCTTCTCAAACCTTAGCTTTCTCCTTTCCCTTTTCTTCAATTTGGTCCTTCTCCTTCTTCCCTCTTTCTTCAATTTCATACAAACACATATAAGCTTAAGACTAAAATTCAATACTTTTTCATGCTAGATTATGTAAATATACATGTATGTCATGAAAATTGAATAATAATATACCTTTGTTCTTGAATTTTTAAAATTCTAATTCAATCCCTATCCACTTTAACACTTTAAAGTTGAATCTATAAAGAAATTAGGTGTCTACTAACTTCCCTCTATGCCTTTCTTAAAGAAATTTCAAAGAAAATGGAGGATTTTGAAGCTTGGAGGGCTTAACAATGGTGGAAGGACTTAATTGGAATAAAAGCAAAAGTTGGAAATGAGAGATATGCATATGACGTTGGAAATGAATGAAAAGGATGATATTTTCATCTTTTATCTAATTTTATTTCTCTCAAATTCTCTAGATTTCTCCCCTAAAAATATCTCTCTTAATAAAAATGGTAAAATTGCACTTTTAGTCCTTGGGCCTTCCAACTTCACACTTTGGCCCAAAGCTTTGCCTCCAAAAATATCTTCCACCAAATTACTCTTTTGCCCCGCCTTATCAATCTAATTCTCATGATGACTCATAATTCAATTTGGATAAATTGCTATTTAGTCCTTCCTCCTTTCTCACAATTACTAATTAATCCTTAAATTTTCCTAATCTTCTTATTTTAGCTACATATTCTAATTCTTGACTTCTTCCCTATACTGTTCCAACTACGGTTCAAAAACGCGGATGTTACATCCCCAATTGAAATTGTAGACGACATAATAATCCTTCTTAATATTTGAATCAAACGCTCACTTTGATTCTTTTACGGGACTACAGACTCATTTAAATTATCTACTGAAGTAAGTTGTCTTTCTTGCAATGTAAACGTTCTTGCAATGCCACTTATCTTCAATTTGAACTTAGAAAATCAATTAGCTAATATTTGCTTGTCACAATTTTGCTATGCATGCAAAATATGAAAGATGAAAAATACAAAAGTCATAATAATAAAATATGAAATTAACTTTATTTATTCGTCATTCAAATGAACAAAAAACAGTTACATGTTTACTACAATATTGGCACATTTCGTAACCATATTATTATAATTAACAAAGTATTATAATTAAATAAAACAAATAGGTATGGTGGAAAGAGAGAGAAAACATCTATTCATCTTCTTCCCTTCCATTGATTTCTCCATTGAAGAGAAGTTGTCTAGGGCTTCGAAGCTTTTGGCACTTATCTAGGTATCCTAATTTAGTCTTTTTCTTGTAATTTTTATGTTTTTGAAATCTTGGGAGTTTGATTTAGCAAACCCAAAGATTAATTTGTAAAATTGTTAAAGTTTAAAAAAGTTATCATTGAAGTTTTCTTGAAGTTTTTGATGTTATTTGGTTATATTTGAAACTTAGATATAAAAAGGACTAATTTGTAAAGTGAAAATTATTAATTTTGAGTATAATGACTAAAGTGTAATAATTCCAAATTTGGCATGAAATTTCTATAAATGTAGGTTTTTATGGACTGTAGAAGGATGGAATTGAGATTGATTTTGAAATCGAATACCAAATTTGAAAGTTATGGCATTTTTAATTTTAGGGACTGAATTGAATAAAATGCAAAACATGAGGGATTATGTGATGAATGAAATTGAACTATCATATAACTTTAGTATGTTGTTAAATGATGTTTGGAATTAATAATTGAATTAAATTATGGTTTAGATTGAGATTTACAACAACTGAAGATTGCACGCGAAAAAGAGAAAATTGTTGAATAGTCCCTGACGCCTTATCCATTGCTGTTTTCCTAGGTAAGTTCGTATAAATAAATGTGATTATGTTTTTTTGTTTAATTGTAGTTTTATGTGTATAAGAATGTTTAATTGAAAACTTGGATTAATTACAAAAGGTTATAACAAACTAAGTTGCAAAGAAATGATGATGAAATTCTATGTTGAAACTATCTCAATGAACTTGGTAAAAGTCTCATACACATGGTAACATGTGATTTTTGATGATTCTGAGATCCAGTATATGTTGTAGACTTGAAGATAAATGTGACACAAGTTTAGCTTGGACGAATAACATGATGTTTTATAAGTTTAGCTTGGGGGGGTAACCTTACATGTATATACAGCCTTAGCCAAGCTATTTAATGTGTCAATAAAAAGGTTTATCTTGGATGAGTAAACTAACACCAATGTATATGATTAGCTCAGATGAGCATCAAATGTAATTTATACATGTGTATTAAGTTCTTTTACAATGTTTCATCGGGTAGTTTAAAAGAGGTGAAATGTGGACTTGATAGATTATGAAATGAACTTAATGTTTAAACGAAGGAAAATGAAAGACTTGAATAACAAAATTTTGAATATACATAGATGGAAGTTATGTGGTTAAATTAGATTTAAAAACTATGGAATGTCAAGCTTTGTATTTGATGTATTTTATGTTTGATAAAGTATACCATCCCACTTTGTTGAAATTGTGTTGGTATTATAGGTAAACTTATCATGCATAGTAGTTTTAACATATGATTGTTAATCGAGGTAAGTTAATTATTTATATTGTATGAGCTTACTAAGTATTCGTAATACTTACCCGTCCTCACTACTTTCTTTGTAGATTTTGGACATTCGAAACATGTCAATCGGATCTACAAGAAGCCCACACTATCCATCTTCTGATTCAGTAGACTTTTGGTCGTTTAACTCAGTTATATGTGGCATGTACATATGAGTGTCTAGTAGTTGTAATGTAAAGTTATTTTGTGGCATTGTTGATCTTTGAACACCTATGATAAATTATGGATGTGATGAATTGTCATGTTCATAGTCTTGGTATTTTGTTGTGCAAATGCGGATGGCTAATCATAATAGATCATGCACATATGAACTATATTGTGTTATGAAATGGTTTTGAAAGATTTATGTGCCTTTGTTGTGAATTGGTTCCAAATGTGACATATTGATTTTGTGAATTGATTAGGTAATTGTATGTTATGTTTTAGCAAGGAATTTTCATGAAAATGCATTTTTGAGGTCACTTGTAAGTTGGTTTTGAAACAAGCACTAAATGACCTATTTTTGTTTCACACGGACTGCCACACAGCCATGTGTTGGGCACGGGCTAATGGTACGATCGTGTAATCATTGGTAGGAAAATGTTTTTGGAACCACACGATTCCCGACTGTCATACGGGCCAGTCACATGGTCGTGTGACTTTTGGAATAAAAATTGGACGTTTTCACCACATGGTCTGGGCACACGATCATGTGACCCCTATTTTGAAAAATTAGCATACTATTGAAAAGCTTTCAATTTAATCCTTATATGTACTCAAGTCAACTTAAGAACTTTCGTAAGCTCGACTAAGGCTCGAATTAGTTTGTAAATCATATCATGCATGAATTATGAAATGTTTTATTGTTTAGCCGAATTTTTAACGCTTAATTTGAATGTGAACTACTCCGATAATGATAGTAGCATTCTGTAACACGGGTCCGACAACTAGATTAGGCTAGGGGTGTTACACGGTTAAACCGATCGAATTGATTGATTCGAGAACTGGTGGTCTAACCTGATCAACCATCGGTTCGATTATTAAAACATTGAATATCACACTCTGAGATTGTACCACATTATCATCTAAAAGTTTTTTATTTTTCAAGTGATGATGTGGCGCAATCTCAAAGTGTTGCATCCTCAAACTTTTAGATTTTCCAAGTTCAAGGGTCAAAGTGAACAAAAAAATAGTATAGGTGCCAAAGTGAACCTAGTTGTCAAGAGGGGTCAATGTGAACCTACTTGCCAAGTTTAGGGGTCAAAAGTTACGTTATCTCTCTTTTTTTCACAGTCATTAACAAAATGTGCTTAAATGAATAACGATTTTCAAGTTCAGTGGTCAAAGTGGATAAAAAAAAGTTCAATGCCATGTGGACCTACTTGCAAATTTCAGGAGCCAAAAGTTACATTATCCATAATAATAATAAGAATAAACTACACCTAAAGTCATTAAACTATTAGTAAGCTTACATTTTGGTCATTTAACTTCAGAAAGTTACAAAATAGTCACTAAACTATTCGAAAGTTTTTATTTAAATCATTGGGCTGCTAAAATTGTTACTAAATAGTCTTCTTTATTTGCACTGCTTGCACCAATCAAAAGCTCTCATTCTCCTTCTCTTCTATAGTTTTTTTTTGTCACATAACAACTTTGAATGTAATGCATCTACAAACTAAAATTCAAACACTTTTATTCTCCAGTCTCCAACATTGATCTTCATATAGACTTAAATCTAAAGTATGTTCTTCTACTTGTCAATGGGTACTAATGCACCTAACTGATGGTCGAATAATTGTTTGGAGTTTGCTAGCCAAACTTTAAAAAAAAATGTAATAGTCTAGTGACTTAAATAAATATTTTTGAATAGTTCAGTGACTTAAATGAAAATTTTAGAATAATTTAATTATCATTTTATTTTTTTAAGTTAAATGAATGAAATATAAACTTATTAATAGTTTAATGACATTAGATGTAGCTTACCCTAATACTAATAGGCGAGAAAGTTATGTAAAAATTTATCTATAAAATATTGAAATACTAAAATTTAGGATTTGGAAATTAATTATAGTGCTAAAGGTTTAAGTTGATTATTGTTGTTTTTATTTATTTAATTTGATTTTAAATTATATTTTTAAAATTTATATGAAAAAGATAATGATATTATCACGTTAACATTTATTACTTTAAAGGGTGAAACTCTAATTGTGGTTCAAATGTATACTTGTAAGTTTAATTTTGATTTAATCATACGCATGTAAAAAAATAAATATATCAATTTATTTTTATATTGGGTAAATATAATTATTTATGTTTGCAATATATAAACATAAAATGATGTTATATTTATAATTATGTTAATAATTTACAAAAATTGGATCAAATTAAAATTTCATGTATACAGTTGCACATTAAATCATAATTCATGTATAATTTTGGAATTTATCCCTATTTTTAAAAATAAATTTTTAATATTTCCTAATTAAGTTGTTTTGACATGATATAGATAATAATAATTAGGTTATTCTACATCCACTAAAAGATTATATAAAAATGCATTTATAAGATCTATAGATCGATTTTAATAATTAATTAAAATTTTAAATTGTTTTAAAAAAAAATTAAACTTTAAAAGATATTTGATTAACTCGTGTATCAACTTAATTAAAAATGTAAAATATTGGTTTGAACACAATTTTGTAAAACACTTACGATTAGTCACATTTTTCATCGGTCAGATTTTTTGTGCCAAGAAAAGTCATCTTCAATAAATGGTATTATAAACCCCCGCCGACGGCATGATATGAATTTGTGGACATTGTCACTACCATTTATTGTGTGCTAATTTGACCGTCGTCGTTTCAGATGCCAAAACGGTCCAATTGCTTTAAATACAACGTTCCCAATGGACTCTTTCAAATTCGAATCTTTTCCACAAAAAGAAATCAAAGATTTATAAACTGGAAATAGGTAGTGCATGAAATGACTTTACGCGACTTTAAAAGAAATATTGATTTATTCTGTTAAAAGGATCAATAACTGAACATTACTATCTATTTTTTTAATATAACTTTTGATATATTGAATCGCGTAAAATATTTTAAAAAAAATGCATGTGTGGTTTTCGTAAATTTTAAAATTTTAAAAAAATAAAAATAGGAATTATTATTAATTATATCTATTTTTCTTTTAATTTATTTTACTCGGTCGCCGTCTGCTGGAACAATCCTCCCCCGTTCTCTTTCCACTTGGATCCCAAGACCCTACTATCATTTTCACTATTTTATTTTCATTTATAAAAACCCTCTCCCCAAAATGTCAAAGGTAAATTCTTTCTTTATTTCACTTTTTTTTTGTAAATCAATGGTTAGCATTTTACTATTACTGTTATCAAAATCATTGAGGATAAGACTCTTTTGCCTTTGTGTATACATTCCTTGGTGTGTGAACATCACTACCACTTTAGTCTTTCAATTTGGACTTTTCTTTTGCTGGGTTTTTTTTTCCTGCATTTGACATATATACATATTGCTACTGTAAAAAGAAAACCCATTTATTTCTGTGTGTCTGTGCCGCTGTGTGTGTTTTTATTAGTTTATACCTTATGGCTTCTTGGAACTCAGTTTTTCTCTCATGGCTTAAGAATTTCAGTAATATTTTCAAGGTTTGTGCTATTTTATGACTTGAATTTTTTTATCTTACAGATTGAGTTTCATATCTTGATACTTTAAATATAGCTCACAGTTTAATTATTATTTTTAACTGCTCTTATGTTATAAAGATTCTGTTTTTACTTGATCTAGTTGTTTTATTTGTATTTCCATTGTTCCTGCATAATTGGTTTATGCTTTTAGTATGGTAGAATATGGTATGAATGAATAATTGTGATTTGGGAGAGAATCATGTTCTTTTCTCTTTTATAGTTTCTGGAGTTTGTTCTAAATGTTTGTGAGAGTATTTCTTTTTGTTAGAACTTGTTAGAAGTGTTGTATGTAATTAAAGTTTGATGATTTGCTATTTATACATGTTATGGTAAGTTATGGTGCTTAATTATTCAATTATTGGCAGTAAATTTTTTTTCTTGTAAAGCATACTAATTCCAGTTAGTTTATTTGCTCTTTTCAGCTAAGATTAAAGGAATCTAGGATTGAAATGCATATCACCATAAATTATTACTAAGATCTTATCTTAAGATCAAGTAAAGAATAGACAAGATTTTTTCCCCAAAATTTGGATATTGTCTTTGATGCTGACATGGTACTTTGTGTCAATGTATACCGGAGATTCTAGATATGAGTGATGGTTTAGTTAGTTATTTACTATTAGGATTTTGTTATTGATTATCCGATAGTGTATTCAAACCAATATAGAATCCTGAGTTTGGATTTTGTTCAATGTGGCTTTCTAACATCTAACCATAAGTCTTTCATGCGTAGAAGCAATCTATACATGAGTTTTGTGCTTCCTGTGCATGGGAAAGTGTGGTTGAACTATTTGATTGAGTTAAGATAGTTCCCATTCTTTATAGTTTTCTTCTATAGGGTTGATCACTGCTATTCTTCGACATGCAGTTTACTAAAAAGATAAAATCTCAAGGAATGTGATCTTTACCTCTTGTTTCTACTTATTGTCTGTTCTATCTATGGACTGATCTCTTAGCTATAAGAAAAATGCTTTTTAAAAAAATTCATACATATATGCTGGCTATGTGCTGCTTAGCTGTCCTCTACTATCTTCTCTTAAGCTCAAGAACCATTCAGAAGTTAGAAACAGTGGAAATATAAACCTGAACACGAACTTTCCTAATTCAAGGTGTAAAGGGACGGATTTGGTGTGTTTGGGCTTGTGGGGTCAGGGGGAGGGTGGTTCATATTTAATCCCTGAAGATCGGTTGGTTGTTGACTAGGATTTATCAAGCATGAGGGTGGAGAATCCTGCAAATGCTAGTCATTGTTTGTCATCCCCTGACCTTCTTCCATTGATAGAACAAGGGAGTAAAGAGGTATCACTTTTTTTTTTCTTTTACATTTGAATTACCAAAACCATTCTTTGACCTTAACATATCGGAATATTCAAGCATGCAAATCTCGTAGGTTATAAGTATATACTGGCTGTAAATTTCTCTTTTGGAGGAGAGTGATGAATACTAGGCATCCTTGTTTTAACAGAACATAGTTGAGAATTTTGAGATGGCCAACTCTTGATGTGTTGCTTTTGTCTTTATCTTGTTGGATATTGGATTTGTAATTTTTAACTTACTCTCCTTGACATGCTTTTCATTAATTTTCTTTTTCTTGGGAGTGAGGTGTATAACTGTATATAAACGGACAGTTATCCTGCCAATGCTGTATTCAATTCAAAGTTCTGTGATGAATCATACAAAGATGTCAAAATACTTTTCATTCCAGTTATTTTCTTTGGCATAAGGTTGTTTATGCTGCTTATCTATCATCCCTTGAGAAAAATGTATTACCTATGATTTCTGGTGGAATTTATTTCTGTTGTTTTTCTTGTTTACTGGTGGATTTTGCATGATGGTTGTGGTCAATTTCCTTCTTATTGTGCCTCTGGAAGGATCTTATAATACATAATATGAACAGTGCTTTGACATTCATATTTTTAAACAGTACAAAATGGATGAAGTCCAGCTTGGTTCACATACTATAAGGTCCCATGGTTTCACCGTTGCAAGGACACACATGCATGATTGGCTTATTCTTGTATTGCTTGTGGTGATATGGGTTGTCATCCTTATCATCCATCCATTTTATCGCTTTGTTGGGAAGGATATGATGGATGATCTAAGATACCCTTTAAAATGTAATACGGTTCCTGTTTGGGCTGTGCCGGTAAATTCTGTTTGCCTTATTTTCTGTATAACAGCTCTTTCTCTGAAATTCTGCCTGTCTCACTCTCTCTTTCCTGCCCCCCAATATTTAGATGTATGCGGTTCTGTTGCCCATGCTGATTTTTATCTTTGTGTACATTCGTAGAAGGAATGTTTATGATCTTCATGATGCTGTACTAGGTAAGTGTAACTTTCGGATATTTCTCTGTTTTATCAACAACATTTTTTTCTGCATAGTTGAAAAGTATCATAACTTTACACCGATGACTAAAATTAGTTTGTTAATGCAGGCCTCTTATTCTCCTTTCTAGTGACGGCTGTTATCACTGATTCAATAAAAAATGCAGTTGGAAGACCTCGGCCAGACTTCTTTTGGCGCTGTTTCCCAGATGGAAAGGATGTATGCCTCTGTAGACCTGCTATTCTCAGAATATAAGCTTTTTTAATGTCAATATTTTTAGCAAAGAACTCAACTTTATTACTTCTCAGGTTTATGATAAATGGGGAAATGTCATCTGTCATGGTGATAAGAGTGTCATTAGGGAAGGGCATAAAAGCTTTCCAAGTGGGCATACCTCTTGTAAGTCCTCTTCTATGGGCAATTAATGTTCATATTTGTTGAGATAATGAATATTTTCAGATTGTAACCATTGGAGGATATCTGGACTCATTCTTTAGGGTCCTTTGCCGGGTTGGGTTTTCTTTCACTTTACTTGTCTGGAAAGATCAAAGTATTTGACCGTAGAGGACATGTTGCAAAACTATGCATCATTTTTCTCCCTTTGTTGGTTGCATCACTTGTGGGCATTTCTCGAGTGGATGACTATTGGCACCACTGGCAAGATGTCTTTGCTGGGGGTCTCCTAGGTTGGTATATTGCTCATACTATGGAGTTGTTTTCATTAATGACTCCATCTATTAACTTTCTTAAGACTCATTTGTAGGTCTCGTAGTGGCTACATTTTGCTACTTGCAGTTCTTCCCGCCACCGTACGATGCAAATGGTATGCACCAAAAACTCTTTTTTTTCTTATTGCCAAGTTGATTCTACATGTTTCATACATTACAGCAAATGCTTTACTAGTGAGATTCTGCCAAGCATACAAGGAACATGGTTAGAGTAGCCTCTTCTACTTTAATTGTAAAATGGGAACACGTCAACTTATGAATCTCAGACTACAAAATTTTCAATGCATGGTTGTCGTGAAATTTCTGTAATATATACCTTTCTAGGAGGATATATATTTTTTATATTACGTAAATTGGTAAAAGTACCATGGAGGCTCTTATATTAGGAGTTAGATTGCATTTTGCCCCCTCTGCTAAAAAATTTTGCAAATTAGTCCCTATACATTAGATCAAAGGGAAAATTGATCTTTTTTGTTAAAAAATCAACCCTCTATACTGTTAAAAATTGGTGTAGCTGACGGAATAATCAGATAATGTCATGTGTACCTCATATTGACGGACAATGGCTAGTTTTAATAGTAAAAATAGATGAAACTTTTAATGGAAAGACCAGTTTGCTATTTGATCTAACATACAATGACTAATTTACCCATTTTATTAGTTGAGGGGCCAAAATGCAATCTGACTTCTAGTACAGGAGCCTCCATGGTACTTTTATCAACGTAAATTCTATTATGAATTTCACTTTGAAGTTTTAATGTGTGGTTGGTTGTTGTGACTATATGATTGTGCATTGTAGGAAAGCTACTTCCTTTTCACTTAAAAGCCTCCTTCCCACCTTCCCTTCCCATCTACCAACTGCTAGTTTGGTTGGTTACAAAAGCTTTTTTTGCCATTCTCGTGTACTATGTTCCTCGAACTCTTCATGTTCTCCTAAGTACCCTTCTGTTTGACACATGCTGACATGATCCTCCAAATATCTGGAAAAAGAATTAAAATGTTGAGCATACGTGTGAGCCATACTTTTAGACTTGAACGTCTTATCTGAACCGTTGCACGGAATTGTTTGTAGGTTCAGGGACTTATGCTTATTTCCGAGTAATCGAGGAGTCGACTGCAAATGTAACAACCACAACCACTGCCGCAAATCTTCCAAATGCAATGACAGGAGGGATTCAGATTGCGAACCAACAAGAACCAACCGATAATGGATTTATGGGAATGCATTTAGCACGCAATTCTAGTTCAGTGTTGGAAGATGTGGAATCGGGGAAGAGTTAACTCAGTGAGTTTCATGTTCCAAATTCGTATGTAAATTGTATATACGTGCATCGTCTGGTAGTTATGGATTCTATTGCTATATTATTATTGTATAGCTAATAACAACACTACTATTAAGTAGCACAGCTTTTCCTTCTGTTTCTCCTCTTGGCTTAGATGTGAGGACTGAACAAAATGAAAAATAAAAAAATAAAAAAGGATTTCCATGCCGTGCCTAGTGTTTTGCTATGTTATTAAATTCGAGGTGAGTGAAGAATACGGATATGTTCAATACGGGTATCTTCAATTATTTCAAACCTTTTTTCATATATTTTAAGGATTATATTTTTCATATATTCATCAACTATGATTATTTCAAATGTTTCTTTTTTTCTTTTTTTAGTTTTCTGCAACCATTTTATGAACATCCACAAATCTCAACAGTGGTTGTTTTTTTGAAAAATTTCATCTGCATATACTGTTAAAAATTTTATGTGATTGATGGAATATTCAGAAAGTGAATGTGTGTGTTGATGTATAATGATCAAATTTTAATATTTAAAATAGATACAATTTTTAATAGAAAGATTGATTTACTTTTTGATCCATTATATAAATAATAGTTTACTTATTTATTGAGTAAAAAGAACAAAATGTAATCTGATTTTTAATATAATAAGTTGCATGATATTTTTAAAAGCTGACAAGTGACAGGTAATCTCCCAAGACTCCAGGCACCAAAAAAGAAAAACTCGCAATTCAAAATTATACAAGAATCTCTTTTGATTTCGGCTTCATACAGATACAGTCTTTACTTTATTTATACTTGTATTAAAGAATCTTTAATCAATTGATTTTTTATTTACTCATTTCTTACCAAATTGTCATTAATATGCAATTTGTAGTTGGCAACTATAAACACAATAATTGACTAACCAACGACTTTTCTCAATAAAAAATATATATTTTTCTTCATTAAATCAAACACCATTTGATAAGGACACCATAATTGTCAGTAATTAATTAATAAATGATAGTAATAGCACCAGAAACATGAATTTATCAGAGTTATGTAAGACAATTTAGCCAACGATGATGTCAACATAAACTTTTAGTTAAGGATCGGGACAAAACATAAACAAAACTTCAAATTTTTATGTTAAAATGATAAATTGAATTACGATTTTTTTTTTTTTTTAAAAAAAAATCACATAATTTAACATATTATAAATTGAATTATAAATTAATAGTATTATTAAACAGTGATTAAAGTTTTTATTAGACATTTAAATGATATAAATTCAGATTTTATATTTATTTTATTTTTCTTTAATAAAAAATTTCAATGAATCGAATTATTATCATATCATTAATAATGAAAAATAAGTGAATTCAATTTTAATTTTTTTTTATTATGTCTTATAATCTAATTCCTTAATAGTATATAGAATTATATACTGTTAGTGTATAAGTATTGATCCATTCCGAAATGATTAATGTTTGATGCACTGACGATATATGATTTTATGAGTTTTTAATGAATCATGTCATGAGACATCATTAATAATAAAAATAAGTGAATTATGTTTTAATTCTTTACACTATGCCATATTTTACTTCATTTATAATGCATAAAATTATATTCGTTAGTGCATCAAGTATTGATCCGTTCTGAAATGGTTAATGTTTGATGCACTGACGATGTATAATTGTATGAGTTTTTAGTGAATCAGATCACCAGATATCATTAATAATAAAAATAAATATTTTAATTTTTTTAAAGATGCGTTATTATTTGGTTTATTCATAATACATAAAATTATATACATTAAATATTAATCCATTTTAAAAGAATTAATATTTGAGAGCACTTTTCAATGAAACAAATGATCACATATGATTGATTTTAAATTAAGGAATTAAATGTTTTAATGATTTTATTCATGAAATATTGTATAAAAGAAAACTATCAACCCAACTAACTCTTTTGTGAGTGAATGCCTTGATTAGTACATTGCAATTGTCATTAGAAGTAACCCAAACCCTTTTAATTTAATTTTTCCTCCAAATATGTTAATTATTATTTATTAAAATATAGAAAATAAAAAAACACACAAAAAAAAGACAACTTAAGTAGTATTGAAGAGTTAATTGTACCAGATATCTTCAAATTATAACCCTTATTTTAAATTAGTTTTTAGATTTTAAAATATTTCAATTGCATCCCTTAACTGTTGATGTTATATCAATTATGTCTTTTTGTTATTAAAATTAATAAATGACAAGTCAAATTTTATATAGCTAAATTTAAAATGAATACATAAAACAATGTCGCATAACTTTTAAAGGTAAAATATAAAAGTATAGTAAAACTAAAAAAAATAATGAAGGATAAACTTTTGTAAAAGTTCCGAAAACCTTAAAATTAAGATTTTACAATATTCATTTTTTTTAAATTATGTCACATAAGATTTGATGTGTCATTTAACAGTTAAATTAATGATTTTAGTAGCAGAAGGAACTAATTGATATAACATCGATAATTTAAAGATACAATTAGAATGTTTTGAAGTTTGAAAACCAAACTAAAATAAAAATTATAAATCGAGGATGTTTGGTGCAATTAACTCAATATTGAATAGTGGTAGTGGTTGTTGGTTATATAACAATATATTAGGCAATATATCTTGATTGAAGAGGGCCATAGTTAGTTAAAGCTGTGAAATAGAAGCAACAAACAAACAAAAACGAACCATAATAATTATTCCTATTATTTATCTTACTTCAAAATGACTTCCGCATAACCATATCTTTAACTTAAAAAATCATATAAAAAATTAAATATCTCTAAATTTATATAAAAATAAACCATCAAATGTTAAAAAACCTATAAATATTTAATAATTAATAAGCTGCCATGATAGTACACGTCCATTAATTTAATAAATTTAACAATTAATATTTGATGAGGATTGAATTTTTATAATTCTAAAAGTAAATAAATTACAAATGATCAAATTAAAGTAAAGAGACTAAAATCCAGCTTTCATAAAGTAGAGGGACGAATAGGAGAATTTAACCTAAAAATTTATACATTAATAATATTACCTTCACCATTTTCTTTCTCCAACTCGCATTCTTTCATACCACGCCAAAACATTCTCGCCAACCAAACACCTTTTCCCCACTCATCTCTCTGTAAGCTAAAAGATTCTCCATATAAATATTGTAATCTATTATTATTATTTGTCACCTCTGACTTCAAGTTCACAGTTCTTTATATTTAAACACCATTAACGGTTTCGTAAGCTTTCTTGTGGGAGGAGACAAAATTTTCCAAGTGTTTCATCATGGAGAAACCGACATCTCCATTTTCTAATAAAACCACCACCACCACCACCATCGCCAGCTATGCATCACCACCGTTATCTCCGCCGCTTGAAGATCTAACGACCGACTTCTCTACAATGTACGACTTCATTTTCTCATCTACTCTCCCTGAATCACTTTCCATTACGCCTTCCTCTTGTTCCTCCTCCTCCGATGATCTGAAACAGCTCGTGCCCGGCGATGTTTCCACCGAGGACCGGCTCAACCAGGCTCGTCTTATCCTTGAGTATCAACAATTGTGTGATCACTTCGACCTTCGTGTTTCTCGCTTACAAGCTCTCAAGGGAGAGGTTGAAAAGCTTCATAGAGAGAACAATGATCTTCGGGTAGCTAACCTTGAGTTGATCAAGGTGTTGAGCCAGTCGTCTCAAGCTGTCATGATTAATAGAAACTTCCATTGTGAAAAAGTGGCGGATTTGAACGAGAAAAGATGGGAGAGGGGGCTGAAGAAATCATTGCCCAAGAGCATTACATTTAATTCATGTAACTATATGCAAAGAGTCGTCAATCCACAGTCGGTGAGTTACTCTCTTGTTTTTTTTTTTTTAGGGTTACTTTACCAATATCATACATGAATTTTAGAACGTCAGAACTTTCTGTTCTAGTTATTGCATTTTTGCTTTGAATGTTTGCTAAAATTTAACATGACATAAGTAAATATGTTTTTACCTACCATGTGAATAATATGAATTTATTGTAGCTAAAAGTATTATGGAAGACATCGTATTAAGAGTCGGATTACATTTTGTTCTTTCAACTCAAAAAATGGGAAACTTAGTTCCTCTAAATTCGATCTAAGAGCAAATTGATCCTTTAATTGAAAATTTTATCTATTTTTACTATTAAAAGATGTCCCTTGCATGTTAATACGAAGTATACGTGGATATGTAATTTTTTTATTTTAACAGTAGAAATGAGTGAAATTTTTAATAAAAAAATTAATTAATTTTTTAATTTAACGTATAAGGACTAATTTATTATTTTTTAAATAGAAAAGTATAAGAACCTCCATGTGATACTTTTACCATATCTATTGTATTATTAACATAAAACATATTTAAAATATAATACTATTAATTTAATGATCGGATTATAATATTGGAAAGAAGAGAATTTAATTGTTCATTTATTTTTGAATCCACCGACTTACAACAACCATCATCACTTCAGCCTTTAATTTTGTTGGCAGCAGAAACGATTTAATTATTAAGCACGTTGAAAACAATCTATTGGACCATATTGAAGCATTTTCTTTTAATGTATAGTTGGATAATTTAATCCTTACTTAATAACCTTAAAAGTAATTCTAATCATAATATCATGCAGCCACGAGTCCATGTAGCACCAGTGAGAAGAAGAGAAGAGAAAGGCATTGAAATTGAGGTATACAACCAAGGAATGGTGAAGACAGAACTATGCAACAAATGGCAACAGACAGGTACCTGTCCCTACGGCGACCATTGCCAGTTCGCCCATGGTATCACTGAGCTACGTCCGGTTATTAGGCATCCTAGGTATAAGACCCAGGTTTGTCGCGTGATCCTTGCCGGCGAAGCCTGTCCGTACGGTCACAGGTGCCACTTCCGTCATTCTCTTACAGAACAAGAGGAACTATTAATTTCGCCTTAATTTCAGATTTATTCAAACTATAAAATTAATGTAAATATGTTATTTCGCATGCAAACAAATAACAGTGTTCAAAGTCGTAATTATAAGACAATAATATTTAGATTACATGTGTGAAAGGAAACTGTTTTATTGATTGTGCGTTATGCAAGAGAATTGTTTATAGAGAGAGGAATTATTTGATGCTGTAATACATGCAAAAAAAAAAACCATATAATTTCTTTTTTTTTTTTGTATATTTGAATTTGAATGAAATAATTGAAAATAATTATTTTCTGTTCATAAACTTGAAACTTTATTTTTGTATGGATGTGTTCAGCACATTACATTTCCATAAAAATTATGCTATCTAATAATATAAAGGTGAAAATTTGATGAAGGCATTTTGTTAGTTGAAATACATCTGTTGGTGATGATTAAAATGTTGTTTTTGTTCAATATCGTGTTAGGTGTGTGTCGGTTAGTTTACATGATTACTAGCTATAAATCCATGCATCAAATTATTATGTAAAAAAAAAAAATTTCATATAAATATAAAAACATATTATTATAAATATTATGTAGAAAATTAACATATTAATCAAGTTTATAAAGTTCACATACATACATTTAATCATAAATATTGCAATAATATATTTTCATTATTCATATTAAAATAAAATCCGTTATATAGTATGATACAATTACATATACATATATTTATTCAATGATCGTATTATCTTTTAAAGTTTAAAAATTAAATTTGTTTAAAATACAAATTAGAATTGAATTCTAAAATTTAAAGTTCAAAACTTAATTCAATACATTTTCAGATTTAATAATATTTTGTATGTTTTCTATATGTAAATTATATGATAAGAAAATTAAATATATTATATTATAATATAAATATAAATATATGCTAAGTTGTTCTTATTTAAAATTTTAATTTTAAATTCTATATATTAGTAGTAAAAATGTATATAAGTAAAAAAAAAATTTAATTTTAATATATATATATATATATAAAAGAGCGCTTAACAAACTGAAGATAGTTGTTGACAAATATGAAGAGAGATTTGAATAAAATTTTAGGTTTACATTTCCAAATTTTAGGTTGAGTTGATTTTGCGGAATTATAAGCTAATTCTCCTTTACTGTTGTGGCTGAAAAATACTTTTAGAAATAAATATTTTTCAAAAGTGGTAGAAAAATGCTATGAAAAAGTGTGTTTATTAGTTTTTAGTGTTCTTTATTGTGGTAAAAAATTGTGATTGAAAGTTAAAATATCATTTTTAAACATGATAATAGAAAGTAAAAAATTAGTTGAGTAATATGATATTTAAATAATTTAATATAATGATACATGAAATACAAATTTTAAATACATTTTAAGTAACTAATGTAAATTATTTGTAAAATTGATGATATATGAAATATTTTTAAAAATTAAATATAATAATAAATAAGATTTAAACAATTTACTATAATGATAAATGATATTTAAATAATTTAATATAATGATACATAAAATATTTAATATAATTATATATAAAATATAAAGTAATCTAATTTATTTATATACATTTTAAATAATTAATATAAATAAATGTATTTTTGATAATTTTCACTTTTAATCATAGAAGTTAAAAGCCAAAATCACCTAAATTTCAAACACTTTTAAGTGCAGAAGCCAAATGCTTTTCATTACTTATGCAGTGCAACACTTTTTAAAAATATTTTTTAAAAGCTGTGATGAACTAATACTTATTTAAAAACAAGTTATCAATATTATCAATATTTAGATACCAATTTTTAAAAATTTCCAGTTTTCATCTTGGTAGCTTGAATGCAATTCCACCACCCTGCTTGGTTCTGTCACTCATTTTCAATATTTCTGCAGCAGTGATTCCTTGAACCCGATGGGCCAAAGCAGACCGGGCTCAATTGGTTCTGAAAACATTATTTTTGTTTAACAACCCTGCCTAGTAGATGGATCTTACAAAATAGTCCTACACAGTTGGTTATCCAACTTTTTTTTTGGTGCACCAGCCGGGAATCGAACCCGGGAGTTGGTTATCCAACTTTAATAAGTTTTCATTTCGATTAGGGATGGTAAAAAAAATTCGAAACCGACGGGTTCTAACTCGATCCAACTGATAGGGTTGGTTTTTTTTCCCTGGAACTTGGGTTTCAAGACAGGTTCAATTGGGTTAACTTTAGAAAATGTTTGGGTCTGGTCGAGTTTAGCATAAAATTTCCCCATCCGGTCTTGAGATATTTACGAAATTATCTATTTATTTTTTAATATGAATTAGGTTAAAAATCCTTAAACTTTTATCACTAGTCTACCAACATCATTTTACCACATTTACTTCCATTTTACATTAGTTTCTCCCCCCTCTCATTTTAATTTATTTTTCCAAGTTTCCCTCTCACTTTCGTTCTTTATTTTTTCTTCTACGATGTAATATATATAAATATACTTAATCATCCCTAGCATAGTCTTTTTTTGAAAAAACTATTTTTGAATTTAATTAATCACAATTTCAAATAAAAAAGTATGAATTCGGGTGGAATTAGGTATACAATTAATTTTTGAGTTCAAAGTAGGTCACATTTTTTAAAGCTTAGGGTCAGATCGGGGTCGGGACATGGTGGTAGAGTATTAGGTCATGGTTGGGATGGGGGGGGGGGGGAACATTCACCCCACCCCATTGCCATCATAATTTTGGCACTAAAAGTAAAAAATTTGCTATTTAGGTACTGTCGTTATATACTTTTATCGTTTTAGTCACTCTATCATTACATACTTTTGTCATTTTAGTCACTCATTGTCATTACATATATATATTTTAGTCACCTAACTTCAACAAGTTTTTATTATGATCTCCCATTTTCTTTTTAAAATTTATTTTATTCTTTTTTTAAAAATTTGGATTTTATAGGGAATTAAGTTACTCGATTGTTAAGATTAAATCCACGTTCTCCATCTATAACTCAATTCCATATAATAGTTCAGGTTTTTCGTTGTAGAAAACTAGGACGGAAGTTGATTCTAAAAAGGAAAAAATAAAGAAAATTAAAAATATATAATAATATTTTTTTTGGTAAAAATCTAAGTTTTTTCTGTAAAAACCTAGATAATTTTTTATAAAACCCTAAGTTTTTATCTCTTATCGAAAAAACTAAAATTAATTATAAAAAACAAAAAAAAAGTAAAAGAAATGAAAAAGATAATTTAGTTTTTCATATAAAAACTCAAAGTTTTTCCCTCTATAAAAACAAAGATAATTCCCTATAAAATTTCATGTTTTTCTCTCCGTTTTTATTGGGAAAAAATTAAAATTAATTCTAAAATAAAATGATTTTTCTTACCCAAATTTATGAAAAATTTAGGTGATTAAAATGAATGTATCTAATAAAAAATTGAGGGATGTGACTAAAATGATAAAAGTATACAAGTTAGGAAATGCCTAATTGCAAACTTTTTTTTCAGTGCTCAAAATAAACTTACTAAAGTTGGATGACCAAATATGTAAATTATCATTGTTTAAACCTAGTTGTTGATATTTAAGATTTGTCATCTCATTTGATGTTTCTTCTACATCTAAAACCAGAGCCGCAAAGAAAGAAAAATAATATATTGATGAGAGAAGATAGGAAAGGGAGATTGAAGTTTCTGGAAATTATAGGAATTGCGTTTTTGGGAAGAAGCACGATCGATCTGCATCCGCCACTAATTTCTTCCCAAAACCTCCAATTCCAGTGATTTCCAGAAACTTTTCCCTTTCCTTACAATCATCTCTCTCCTGCTTTTCTCGATCTGTAATATGTAAATGTATATATATATGTATATGTATATGGAAGAAGGTATGAAATCTCTTTCTATCTTTGGATCTTTCAGCTCTTTTCATTAATGGTTGTTTGTGTTGTTGTTTTGTAGTCTATCACTTTTGAAGGATCTAAGGTAAACTTTTAGATCTATGTTATACATATTTAGATCTATGTTCATGAATATATTCTCCTTATATATATTATAGAAATTTATGGATGTTCATACTTGAATATGTTATTGGATAAGAATAATTTTTGAAAAAAAATCATTTTAATTTTTATACTATAAAAAAAATCAAGGTGCGTGTTGATCTATGTTCACGAATATATACTTATTTGGAAGAAAAATGGTCGATTAATATAGTTTGATTATTTTAATTCTTCATTTAAATTTTGTGCATGTTAAGTTGATCAACTCCTTTGAAGAAAAAGCAAGAAAAAGCAAGATGATGCTTAAGGTTTAAGCAATGTTATCCCGTTGTCTGGAATTTATTCTCATCTTTTTCTTTTCCTTATCTTAAGCAAAAGAGGGGAAAAATTATTATTTTAAATTAATATTTATATATTTATAATTAACTTTTATCACCAAATAGCAATTTAGTTTGGGCTAGGTCCATTCATCTTTGTTCAAGAGTTGGACCAAACAACTAACCTAATTCTTAAACAAATATATATTATATATACAAATGTGTTTGGGAAATCACTTAATAATTGAATTTGGTTGTAATTACTTGAATTTGATTGTAATTGCTTGTAATTATATAAAGGTAGCATGTTTAGGTAACCATTAAAAGTGACGAGTCTTATTGAATCGGATGAGAATGAGAGTAATTATACTGGTAACTACACTCAAATCTAATTTTAAAAAATTATTTTATACAAATTATAAAAATTTATATTATAAACTTGAATGCTTGATCAAATTTTTTTATATTATAAATATTAAAAAGTTATATTATAAAAATAATTTACGTATTTTATTAATTAATAACAAATAATTATATTCTTTAAATCATAAAAAAATTCTAAAACTATAACAAAAATTATTATAAAAAATAATTTACATATTATAAAAAATTTTAATATATTTATTTATAAAAAGTTGTGGTCATGCACGTAATTTATTTATATTAAACATAATTTTTTATAGGTGTATACTATATCATAAAAATAATATATTTATTCATTAAAAATATTATAATTTTTTTGTCATAATTTATTTATAAAAAAATAATTTTCTAAAATTATGAAAAAATATTATTTATAATAATATTACGAAATTTTGGACAATTTATAATTTCTCTATAAAGACTATATATTATAAATTTTATATTACTTTTGACTTAATTTACATATTATAAAAAATAATATAACTTCAAGTTAACTTTATTTAAGTTTTTATAATTAAAGTTACATATTATTTGGATTATAAATCTAAATATTTTAATGTCAATACTAATGATGCAAATAGAAAATGTTTTTTTGCTCTTTATTGTTGGGTATGATATCATTTGAAAGAATGGTGTCAGACACAAGCATATAGACAATTCATAAACTTTTTAATGTGAAATGTTTAAAGCTTCGGAATGTGATTGAGAAGACATTCGTTGTTGTAATTTTTCTTCATATTAACCTAAAAAAAAATTGAATCATACTAATATGTTACATATTTCATAACTTCTTTCGTTAGTGGAAATGAGATTACCTTTACTTTGTAGAGTATATGAAAAAAGGGGATCTTGATAATCTTAATTAATATTACATATTCAATTTCAGATGATGATGAACTCGGTTAAAGATCAATAAATAATGATAAAATCTTAAATATTTAAGAGGGAATAACCCAACAAATTTGCACTAGAATAAATAGATGAAATTTCATGTACTATTTTTTTTTTTTTGCTATTTTTATTAGTAGACGTGTTATCAATTAATTTTCTACACTAACATAATAAATATGAGGATTTGATTTTAATTTTTATTACTTGTTTAGAAATTATTTTTACCATAATAAATTTTTTATAATAATTAATAATTTTAAAAAATATAAATTATGTAACTGTGTAATTATAATTTGTACAATTAAATATGATATAAAGAATTACAATAATAATTACACTTTCATTCAATTATTTTATGTTGTAAAAACAGATTATATAAATGTAAATATTAAATAGAAAACTTGCATCTTTTCAAAGCAAAGTGAGAGCATAATCTGGTGATGAAAAAGGCTTAGGGCTTACTTTTGGGGGCTATCATCAAAATTGATTGTATTTGTAGTGTATCGATGGAATGAATTACTACACGCAAGGCATCCACTAATTCCTTTAACAAACTCTACTTTAAATAGCCTAATACCCTTCTAAAATTTGATTTATTCCCACTGGACAGGTAGATTTGGACTCAAATTGAATTGGGTTTAATCTTTCGAATGAAATTTTAAATTTGGGTCTATTTTAACAGCTCTAATGAGACCTCCAATGTTGATTCTATCATTGGATTATTCAATTTAGTTTAGTGTCGAAAAAATAGAGTAGATATAAAACAATTTTCAGATTATATTTTTGAGGTGAATTTTGAAATTTCTTTAGGAGATCAAAATTGAATCGTAAATTTTTTGAAATGTCTAAATATATATTTTATCATATATTAATTTATGATTTCATCATCTTTAAAAGTTTTAAGTAGATTTTTTTTTTTAATTTTTAAGAGTCAAAATATAATTTTTATCGTATGTTAATTTATAAGGAATTGGAATTGCAATTTTTTCATTTTTTGGGGGCGTGGGCAAGGCCCCTGTATTTGCCCCTGTTGCCACAAGCCGATCTCCACACCATGGCATCTTGGTTCTACCCATCAAACTCCATCTATTTGGTTTCGATATGGATACTGTTTTGCCAAGGCATGGGGTACATGCAAATGAATCATTCTTGATAATTAGTACACTTTAATAAACTAATTATCACTTGTCATTCAAATATCCTGCAATCTAAGCGATGCCACATTATTCACTTTGCAAAGATCTTTATTATAAAAAATAACAGGTAACGAGAAAATCGACCCTATATTTATTCTCCTCTCAACCTTGAAGCTCTCTCATTCATGTATACCACTATTCTCTCAGCTCTAACAATGTCTTCTTCCTTTCCATCCAATTTCCTCTCCTCTTAATCATCTCTCATCCTTCCATCGCTTAGATTCTACAACCCTCCACCTTAACAGGATTTACATTGTGTAACACCCATATTTGCAAAGTATAACATTACTATATATTATTTTAGTATGCAATTTGCTATCAAATCCCACTTCCATGTGAGGAATAAAATTACAACTTCTTCACAGTATGTTCCCAACCATGTGTATCCATACATATGGATACATTATCCATGAAAGGAAAAAAAGAAAAAGAAATAAAAGTGGGCAGCATAAACCATCAATTATTTGATAAAACAGGAGAATTTTACGTCACCAGATCCATGAGTAGTTGATTCTTTTCTCATCATTTTCTACCTTAGATTCGAAGAAATGGAAAGGAGGTCCCTCCATTGTGGCAAAGGCAACAAGATTAGATATGGTAAAACCCATTAAGTGGTCAAAGAATAGGGTATAATATATATGAAATAAAGTAATATTTTAACAAATTAATTATTAAATTTATGAACCCAACGAGTGGTTTTAGTGATTAAGAGTTTGTTGTTCTTCCTAAGAGATTTGAGTTCGAGCACTTGTGTGTGCAAGGTGTGTGTGCGATGTCAAAGGGTTAAAAAAATATGAACAGATATTACCATTGTGTAATCACATCAGTTTATTAAAAAAATTATTAAATTTATTGATATTTTTGAAAATTTTAATAAAAAATAATTTAAAAGAAAAAAAAATTTCAACAAATTTGAAGAACATGATCACCTTTAATTTCCATTATGATCCGCCACTGCATATATATGGTGAGGCTTTGAAAATAAAATATTATAGAAGGATAGGAATAAGATAGAGAAATCAATGGTGGAAATGATTCTTTGGTCCCCAACCCCATCTGGAGAATTCTCCATTAGCTGGTAAGTTTGTCGAATACTCCATCCAATTTTGGGAACAACTTTTGAATATAATCCATTTCCATCATGATTTTAATTCTTAACATCTTTAAATTCGAGTCTCAATATTTTCCATTTTTATGCAGATTTTCTCTTCCACATTGCAGAAGAAGTCAATGTCAGAAACAAATAGACTTTTTTTTTTTTTTTCCTTTTTGAAGATAAAAAAATATTAAAAATAAGGTTGGAATTTCCTATATGTATGGATATAAAGTGTTGAAACCATACACAGAATTATTTGGTCTACTTCCACATTATTATTTACAAATGAGTTTCAGTATAACAAACACAATATATTTACAAGTACAAATATATGCTTAAGTAATTATAATGTAGAATTAAATCAGTACAAAACATTACAGATGAAGAATCGAAAAGAACTAAACAAAATCCACACATGACATACCCACATGTAAATCCATATATTATAATTACACATGATGATATTCGAACTTAAATACTTAAAAGACTAAAAAGTTTACAACCATTTTAAATTAAAAATGACGTTTAGCTTTTCCACATTCATCTAAGAAAAAGAATCTCTTATAAAGAATATGTCAAATAAAATCCCAAAATATTTGCAAGACTATGCTGACATGGACAAATGTTTCCCTATAAATAGGATGTACAAATCCTCTTCCTTCATCCAAGTCTCTTCAAACACAACTTCTTCTACCTCCTTCCACCCACAGAATTATACAGCACTTAAATTAAAGTCATAATTATCGTGGTTTTATATAGGATTTTCCCCTATATTTTTACTTATATTTATCATAATTGAATATGATAATGTGATGTTGTTGACAGAAGATAGAGAGCACAGATGATGGCATGCATGTAGTCTTTGCATTTCACTCCTTTGTGCTCTTTATTTTCTGTCATCACACCTTTCATCTTCTTAATTTATTATTAACGTTGACTCTTTATAAACATTTAAAATTTTCGTAAATGAAGGCATTAATATATTAATTGTGGATATTATTGTCTTTCTTTTTTGCAATACTGTAATCTAACATATATTCCAATAGTGTTGTAATATTTTATTTATCAATTTTCCTTTAATTTTTTGTTTCTTTTTCTGATTTAGAATCATCTTTCAGTGTGTTTGTGCAGGAAGATATCATGAAAATGCATTATGGCCTACTTAATTTGTAAGTGTATATGTATGTGTATATATATGAATTTTGATTTTATATAATTGTACATATGAAATTTGATTTTGTTTCAATTTCTAACATTATTATAGATGTGGCATTAATTTTATGTTTATTTATTGTATACATAAATAATTATATTTATTTTATTTAATTTTTTAAATGTATATAATTAAATTAAAATTAAAATTTCACGTATATAAATACACAAAATCAAAATATATGCATTACATGCATATTCGAATAACTTCATGTATAATTGAGATTTCTTTTTGTTGAAAGGTAAATTCATTAAAAGACTAAAGATTAGTCAATCAAACAACAAAAGGTATTCGATTTGATATTTTTCTCAATTCCTAACCACCATTTTCACATTTTCTTATTGCATTCTGTTGATGGGGTTGACACATTTGGGAAAAATGTTCGAAGTGCTGTCATTCAGGTAGTTGATTGGTCTCCTAACAATCGAAGGTATTGCTATTTGGAATGAGTTTTATCCCCCCGTGTTCTACCGAGAGCTAACATGTCGTGAGCGATTGTCCTAAGGGCCTGGAGTATATGGGTTAGGGGTTTGAACCTCACCAAGAACGAGACACTCATATCCCTTTGTTGGGTGCCCATATGCCCATGTACAGTCGGGGTGCTTTCGGCTTTGTAAACCAAGCCATCAAGGCAGCCACTCATGGCACGCTGGCTCTCGAAGGATACAAGATACAAAACTCCAAAACAGGGGCAATATCTTCGATTATTGGGAGCTCAATTGATTACCTACTGGGTAATACTTTGAGTATTTCTCTCGAAGGAATTGACCCCTTAACACATGCACAAACAATTATATTTACTTTGTACCCAATTAATTTTTTAAATATGCACAATCAAATAAAAATTGAAACTACATATAAAATATTGAATTAAAATTAAAATTTCAAATACATAAATAAATCCATGCTTTACATTGCATATTCGATTAAGTTGAAAGCGAAATTCTTGAAAAGATTAAAAATTGGTCAATCAAACTGTACATTCAAGCATACAGCAATACAACAAATAGAAGAAGCAAACAACAAAAGAAGGAAAAAGTATTATTAAGGTTCTCTATTACGAGTCATATTATAATTTGCCTTTTCTATTATATGTCTCTATACATTAGATTAAATAATAAATTAGTCCTTTTTTGTTAAATATTTCATTCACTGATACTAGTAAAATCATGTGTGATTAACATAATAATCAAACAACGATACATGGCGTGTCACGTGTACTTTATACTGATGTAATAGATAAATTTTTAATAGTACTAATGGATTAAACTTTTAATAGACCCACCAGAAATATTTGTATAAACCCACCAAGAAGACAAAATTGAAATATTGAAGTACAACCCTCGACAACACTTATGTATACTGGTGATTTAGAAGACAAAAAAATGGGACATAAAATCATACATTCATATTATATAAATATGGTGATTTACATGATTTATAATAAAACACATAAAATTATAGTCTGATGGTCAAGGGTGTTCACCGTTTCAAATGTGTCCTGGATTCGAGTCGCACTAATTGCGTTAGCTGTTCAGCCTTTGCCCTGTTATGGTGATTTACATGATTTATAATAAAACACATAAAATTATAGTCTGATGGTCAAGGGTGTTCACCGTTTCAAATGTGTCTTGGATTCGAGTCGCACTAATTGCGTTAGCTGTTCAGCCTTTGCCCTGTTATTGTAATTCATCAAAAAAAATATTTTCATTGCCTTTATATTATTATTTTAGAAAATTATTTTCAATTAATTTCTAAAATATAGTAAAATGATTTTATATATATAACTATAAAATGAACAATACATCTCATACTTTGTACATCACTAGTTCATCTTCGTATAATCAATTTTTAGTTTTATCTCTCAATAGTGTCATTGTTTCTTGTTTCATCGTTTTGATTATAGAATTTTGTTAGTATATACAATATTTCTCTACTTTGATATTCAACCATTACATCATAAATATTTTATTTTTGGTACAAAGAGGTTTACAATATGAAGATAAAAAGAGGGGTTGCAATTGTTGTGCTTTAAATTTCATTTGTCTCAAATTCATCATCATCATCCTTATATATATAACTAAAAATAAAAATTTGAAAACGAATAAATAATGAAAAATTATTGTTTAATTTGCAAGTATATTCAACTTGGAAGCATGTACTCATGACTCGGAATGCCAATTGAATTGTGAACATCTCGGTCTTTGTGACTTAACAACCGGAAAATGTAATTGTCTGCTTCTGTCTGAGCCGCTACCCTATGTCGTTGTACCAAATGCTGCTATATCAAATGCTATTGTGCCAAATGTTGGGGTTCCGAATGCAGCTGTGCCAAATGCTGGGGTTCCAAATATGACATTGCAGTGCATGAAAAACATAGTGTTTTCGTTCAAAGGCTCCAATTTTAGGCCTTCAAAAAATGTGTACTAAAAATACATGAAATGACAAACTTAAAAAAAGGTATTGAGAGAATTAATTTGCTTTTTATTGTATTAAAAATCGTTTTATCGATTTTGAAAAAAAGATGATAAACTAATAATTAAAATCATGCATCCAATTAAAATAAGAATAATATATTCGTGTTATATTTATGTTTTTTATGTCATGTTATAATTATATTGTGTAATCCTGTCATATCTAACATTTTTAATTTTGCATTTAAAAAATTTCTTTATGATTTCATTGATGAATTCGATACTTCATTTTTTTTAAACTAGATCTATTCTTATAAACCCATATGTTATGTTGAAAGAGATACACGAGTACTAAAAGATTTATTTATTTATTCTTTTTCCTTCTGTTAACATTGAATTGGTGGGCAAAGGCTAGGGGGACTAGAAGTGATCTTGGCCTCCAAAAATGAAAAATTTTGTATGTAGTCTCTTAACTTCTAAATAACTATTTGTAATTCATTATCTTGATGACTAATTACCTAAAATCTCATACTATAAGCCCACATGACTGACTTACTATAACATGAAAATGAAGCATACAACAATTGTGCTTCAATCCATTGTTACTAACCATAATGACCTCTTATCCATTTCATAGTCATACCATTCAACCAAACTTACAACTCAAATAATCATCAATATCAACATATAAGCCATACCTATTTCATAACGTTCCATTATATTTAAAATATTTACATAACCTCAAAATTTGCTAGATCAATGTATCATTCAAAAAATATATATATCAAGTCAACTATCGTGTACTAATAATCACATTTGTTCATCTCCTAAAGACTTCTAAACATAAAATTAATCTTAGGTACATGCCAAAATAACAAAAGAAGACATCACCGACTTTGAATACAGGATTTCTGTCTTGAAACTGAGTTTGAATCTACTGCTAAATTAACCTGGAATCATGATAAATTTAATTACATTAGTAAACTTTTATTCACCAAAACAACCATTCACATGGATGTATATAAATCCTCAAATAGATGCTTTCATTTGAAAATTCATAATTTTAATTTCAGTATAGCACATAACACAAACAATCAACTATGTATAATACTCCAAATCAATATAATTCTTACTCAATGTATATATACATATTGACAAGTCTTTCCAATAACTCATTCATTTTTGTCGTTTATAATTTCCATCAATTCACGGCATCCGGTGCCTAGCGGATATACCGCAAAAATGACCCAGCTCTAGTTGGATTAACCAACAGTTTGCGCCCAACGCTAGTCGGATAAACCGACGATTGTAGCACCCAATGCCTAGCGGATAAACCGCAAAAGTGAGCCCAGCTCTAGTTGGATTAACCAACAATATCCGTCAAATCCTGGCACCCAATGCCTAGCGGATAAACCGCAAAAGTGAGCCCAGCTCTAGTTGGATTAACCAACAATATCCGTCAAATCCTGGCACCCAATGCCTAGCGGATAAACCGCAAATGTGAGCCCAACTCTAGTCAGTTAAACTGACAAAATAATTAATATTTTATTCCCGTCATTCCATCAATTATTAATTGATATCAACAATTAAATAAATGTATCTTTATAACCATTTCTATGTATCATGAATTGATATAACAATTAAATAATTTAAACTTTAATCAGTATTTAAATTGAATAACAAGTTCGAGGGTACAAACTTACTATTTTCAATTGCAAACGATTATTAGCCTTCTCTTTTCCACGATTAGCAATGGGGTCTCTCGTTTCTCGATCTAGAAATAATAATTTAATTTAATCATCTAACTTATAATCACTTTAATTCAATAATCATAATCACTCAAGTAATCCCTTGATATTTTACATTCGCACCACTTAATCCTTATCCACTAACTAATCAATTCAACATTTAAAACAAACTCTTCAGCCAACCGAATATATATATATTTCTTAAACAGTCCCTAAACTTCTGAAACTTAATACCATGACACTTTAGTTTTATAATAATACCATCCCTAAGGATTAATACCATCAAAACTCAATACACAATGTAATTCAAATATAAAATAAAATTTATATTTCACCTCCAGCACAAGAAATATCCAAGGAAAAGTCCTTGCATGCTAAGATTTTCACACAACAATATCATGCTCAATCTCGATATTCAATTTAGTTATCAATCTCATGGTCGCAATAATTTAGCTTAACAATTTATCCTAATAATTTAATTTTTCAGACATCTACTTCCAGCGATTTAACTTCACTCTATTTAATCCCCACTTCTAATTTAATCCATTAACATATAGAAAAAAAAAAAAATTTCCTCTCCATCTAACCAAAATTACATGCTCTTCCAACAGCCCCATAAACATCAACAAATCTGTAATTAAAATCATGGTACTTTCAACATATAGCATTTAATTCTTTGAAAACTAACACAAGTAAAGTCACTATACAATACAAACATCTTTCGAACCATCAAACATGTTAACACAACTAACAGTTCAAACCAGCCCCAAAATTGTGTATTTATTACAAAATCCCATCTATTTTTGTTTATTCTCAATCACGTCATTTAACATGAATATATATAAAAAATCACTTTACCACAAGTTTCTTATTATCATCGAGTTCCATGCTCAAGAACAATATCGAAAATATCTCAAAAACATCAATGGTAAATTTTCCTATCTTTGACAACTTCACAAATCAACCCTTAATCTAGACAGATATCAAGGTAACAATCACAAATATACAAATTGCATGCAAAATAGAGCAAGAAAACCCTTACATGCACTCCCCTTTGTTTCGTCCAAAGCCCAGCTTCTCTAATAGGGTTTTCTCTGCTTAAACTTTCTACAGCGGGTAAGGAAGATAATCACTTCTATTGTTTTAATTTGTTTAAATTTTATTCATTTTAATTACCTTTTTACCCCTCTAATCAGTATCATTTCTTTATAAATCAATTCCAAAACTGTCCACTAATATTATTTAGGTATAATTGTCTCGTAAATCCCTCCAAACAAAGTTTCATTTTTAACTAATGGCACCCACTTTAACAATTTTAATAATTTTGGCCTTCTTACCTAACCTACTAACTAACTATCCTTAAAACTTCATGAATTAAATTTTAGTACTACTCTCATCAAGCACTATAAATGTTGTTTAAGAAATAAACACCAACTCATTTGTCCAAAAATTAAGGTCTCAAAACTACCATTTTTTGACTCAACAGAAAACGAGTCGTTACTATTTATTATATAATAAATTATATCAATTATAATCATCCACTATCAACAACTTATAACAATAATGGTCTATTTATTTAAGAAGGCCCTTACTCTAGTCTCACCATGTAATTTAATATTAATCACTACTTTTATCACATACTTAATTTAGTCCCTATACTTTAATTGAACACTTAATAAACGAAATTATTTAACCAAAATTTAATTAATTTTAAAAAATAACTCCGTAAATAAAAAATATTTACAAGTCCAGGTTATGAAAACAGGTCTCGAAATCACACGTCCCAACACCATTGATTTTCGGGTCATTACATTTTCCTTAGGTTTGCTTTAGATTTATTTCAGTTTTTAGTTATTGAATAAAATGTGTAAAAAGTGTAAAAAGGTGTTTTTTTATTGTCTTTAGGGCCGAATGAGGCCTAAAGGTTAGATAACGAACTTTGTGAGTGTGCATGAGACCTTTAGAAGACGAACAAGTATGAAGCTAATCACTATGTCACGACACGGACTAATCTGTGTTGAAACAAAGGGACCAGACCTGAAGAATATAGAAGTTGCCTTCTAAGTTGCGACACAGGCACAACATGTCGTGACAACGCTTGGGAAATCTACCAAGGAGCAGACTGTCTTCTACGTGGCGACATGGCTCCTATATGTTGCGGTATCGTCTCCTGAATACGAAATTTATACCAAGTGAAAGGTGTTTCGGTCTTTACAATGTCACTTAAATACGAAGAACGATAGCTGACCTAAGGTTAAGGAAAATGACCGTCCAAAGGCTATAAATAGGGCACTTAGGTTTAGACATCTTTTGCTTAGTCTTTGTTTCCGTCCAAGTGAAGGTATTGCCCTTTGGGAAGAGTTTTATCCCCCATGTTCTACCTAGAGCTAACATGTCATGAGAGGTTGTCCTAAGGGCCTGGAGTATATGGGTTAGGAGTTCGAACCCAACCAAGCGTGAGACACTCACATGCCCTTGGTGGATAGTCGTACGCCCATGTACAGTTGAGGTGCTATCGGCTTTGTAAACTAGGCCCTCAAGGTAGCCACTCATGGCACACTAGCTCTCGAAAGATATAAGATACAAAACTCCAAAACAAGGACAGTATCTTCGATTATTGGGAGTTCAATCGATTGTATGGTAGGTCATACTTTAAATACTTCTCTAGAAAGAGTCGACCCCTTAACATATGCACAAACAATTATATTTACCCAATTGATTTTTTAAATATACACAATTATATAAAAATTGACATATATAACATTGAATTAAAATTATAATTAAAATTCCAAGTACATAAAAATACAAAACCAAAATCCATGCTTTACATTGCATATTCCATTAAGTTGAAAGTGAAATTCTTGAAAATATTAAAAATTGGTCATTCAAATTGTACATTCAAGCATACAACAGTACAACAAATAGAAGAAGCAAATAACAAAAGAAGGTAAAAAGTATCATCAAGGCTCTCTATTATGAGTTATGTTGTATTTTGTCTCTTCTACTATATGTCTTTATACATTAGATTAAATAATAAATCGATCCTTTTTTGTTAAAAATTTCATCCACTTATATTGTTAAAATCATGAGTGGTTAACAGAATAACCAGACAACGATACATGACGTGTTACTGGTACCTTATGCTGATGTAAATAGATAAGTTTTTAGTAGTACTAATGGGTGATTTTATATATAGAGACTAATTTGCTCATTTTTTGAGTAGAGGAGACAAAATGCAATCTCTATGTAGTCCTATCAACTTCTACAAAATTAAGAGTTCACATAATGATAATATTTCTCTTTGACTCTCAAAAACCATGTAATAAACCCTCTATGTTGTGTTGAAAGAGCCATTTTTGAGTGCTTGAAGATTTACTTTTCCTTCTATTAAAAATTTACATTATGTTGACACAACACTGTTTATTTTATATGACAAAACAATCATTCTAAGCTATCAAAATCTGGTTGAGGATTTAACAAACCTAAATAATTGTAATTAGATTAGAAGACATACAAATACTAAATAGCAAAGAAAGAATAAAAACAATTCGATTTCACAAACTTGTAAAATCAAACTTTGAATATTACTTTAATTGAAAAAGAAAGTTGAAAAACCCATAAAATAAAATTAAAAACAAAATAAACTAATAATGGCCTGGTTTAAGCCTCCTCAATTTTAACCTAATAATGTCTGTTTATAGGGTAAAAATAATATAATGAAAAAAATACAAAAATACCCTTAATTAAATAAAACAAACTGTTTCTAGGCTTTTTGGCAAATTTCGCGTCAAACTTCAAGCCTTTGTTTAACATCTTCCTGACACTATCTGACCTCAAATTTTGAAATAACTTTGGTTAGATCCTTAAATTTCCTTCGAACCGATATATTATGGACATAGAACAGATGTTTATATCTCAAGTTATTGTCGAAATATTGAAACTATATTGTGTTGAAAGTTTAAACAACAAAAACTTACCAAAAATAAAATTTCAACTCTTTTGACTCCAATTACTTCTTAAATCAATAAAAAAAAAAAAGTACAAATGAAATAATTAAGAACATAAATAACATAATTCAATACAGAAGAAATCACAAATCAATAGAAAATTACACACTTAACAACCACCTTAAAATTAAAGTCTTACTGGAAGTAAAAACATCATAAAAAATATGTGTCGGTTGTGTCGAAGGCATGAGGTTTGAAAAAGAGGGAAATGCCCAATGAGGAACATTCAAGAAGCGAGACAAGCAACATAAAAGACATACCATCACTGGACCTTTTACATTTAACTATTTTTATTTGACCAAGATCTACATCACAAGCCATGGTACCCGCCTAGCTCAGATCGCCATCCAGTGGAGGTCACTTACAAATGGACCAAAATGGCTTGAATATCATGGTGAAAACAACTTAAGTGATGCTACCAAGCAAACAAGAGTATTTTGTGTAATGATAAATTTAATCTTTAACTTTTAATCTTTTAAAAATATTAAAACCGTATCTTTGCTAGCATAACAATTCATCTGTATTTTATGTAATTTTATTTTATTTTTTAATTATTTTTTAACCTGACATATAAGATAAATAGTGTTGTGTCAACATACAATGCATATAAATTGTAACGTAGTTTACCACACTAACATAATCAAAAAATTAAAACTTTAGTCATGATTTTCACTAAAAAAATTGTTTTATTCTTTCTTAAAGATCAAGAAATGAGTCTTTCAAAAATTTTATTATAATTTCTTTAATTAGATTCATCTTGTACCTTTATAATTTTGTACTGTATCTCTTTTAAGAGTACAAAAAAATTTAAAGGATTGATTTTAAAATTTGATGCACCATGTGTAACACCCTAAATTAAGTTTTAAGGACTTAATTGTGGAAATTATGAGTTAGAGGTTTAATTCATAAATTTGAGAAGCTTGGGGGATTTGATTTTAATGGGAATATAAATTTGTGGGTCAATTTGAGTATTTTTGGACTTAATCGTCTAGTATGAAAGGTTAGAGGTCGTTTTGGGAACCCTAGAGTAGGTTGAGGACTTCCGTGTAATTACTCCTTTTTGTTGGATATAAAACCCTCCTTTTCACCTTAGTTGACCTTCTTCTTCTTCCTTAATTCTTTTGTGCTGCCAATTTTGCTCCCACTTCTCCCTCAATTTCTCTTTTCCGATCACCCTCTAATCAAGGCCGTACCTTAGTCCGTTCATTACACCGCCACCACTAAAATACTCCCCCTTGTGTTGCATATCAAACCCGCACTTCAAACCACCTCCGTCAACCGCCGTTCGTGTGTAACTACAAGGGAACTTTCGACCTTTGTCTCTTTTTGCTCTGCCGTTCTTCCGTCGTTTTAGTGTGGTAAGTTGTTGAAATCATGTTGTGGCTTGATTTGGGGTTGTTTGCATGTTGATCTCGACGGTCGGACGTCGATTGCGATGGTAGAGGTGATAGCGGTGCTGATTTGGGGGGGATCAAACCCTAATTTTTCCCCTTTGTGTTGTGTTAAAATTGGGCCCTAAAATGCTTAAACCCAAACCCTTTTGATCCAAACCAAGCCTAACACCCAAACTAAGTGAACCAAGCCCAACACCCAAACCAATTGAACCCGTTGATTGAACTCGACTTGAATACGTTGATCGAACCTGATCCGAACCCGTTGATCTAAGCTGACCCGAACTCGTAGATCGAACTCGACCTAAAATCATTGACCAAACTCGACCCAAACTTAACCCAAACCCGTTGACCGTTGATCATTGACAGTTGACCGTTTACCAGTGACTGTTGATCGTTGACAGTTGATCGTTAATTGTTGACTTTTTGGGTTGATCGTTGACTTTTTTCGAGAAACCTTACCCTATTATTTTTCGACGTCTTGAGTTTGTTTTCGCTATCCATTTTGTCAAATTCAAACCCGCAAGCCTCGTTTTGACTATTTTATCTTTAAATCTGTACTTAGAGTTATTCAGAGATTTAATTCGGAAAAACTAATGTGAGATATTTGTGTTTAGGTGATCACGACTCCGAGGCTGACGTTTTACCTCCTCCTCCACCTGTGCAACCTACTCCTGCCCGGTTTCGAGAGTTACACGTGAGTTATTTTAGTTAGTTTTGTGCTAGACCACGTACTCGATCAATGCGTGATGGACGACCTCCTCGTCGTTAAAGTTTCTGCTTCCTAGAGGTGTGTTTCTAACTATAACATACCCTATTGTATGAGATGTTATGTCATGTGTGATTTCATGTTGTTGTGAGTTATATTGTTATTGTGTTGACTGTATTGTGTCGTGAAGATGGTTTGATTGAGGTTGAGATGTGTAATCATGTTGATATTGTCATGCATATATTCAGGAAATGTGGCTGACTAAAGTTATTTCGATTATACTACTGTGCACTGTGATTTATGAGAAATACCATGAGATTGAGACTGAGACTAGACCTAATTATGGGTCGGGCCACCCGACCCGACCCGACCCGAAGACTTGTCTGAAAAATGGGAGAGTTTGGACAAAAATATAGGCCCGTAAAATGGGCTTGGACAAAAAGTGAGGCCCATTTTCTAAACGGGTCGAGCATCGGGTAAGAGTTAGAATAAATTAACCATTTTTAATAAAAAAATCATATTCTTGTTTTGGTGCTTCTTTTTACTATTTTGGTTGTTTTTTACTGTTTTGGTATTTTTTTTACTGTTTTGGTTATTGTTTTGATGTTGTTATTTTTGTTTCTATTTTTGTTGTTTTGCTGTTATTTTTTCTACTATTTTAGTTGTTATTTTGGCTGTTTTGATGTTATTTTTATGCTTTTTTACTATTGTTTCGTTGTTTTTTAATATTATTTGAATATTGTAGAACTTATGTTTTATTGTTAATTTTTCTACTACTTTATTTGCAACTATCTTAATATAAAAAAAATTTAATGTATTTTAAATTTGTTTATTTTTTAAGTTTATTTGATATATTATATATTTTTTAAATTTGTTGTATATAATAAAATAATCTAAAAAAATTAATATGGATCGGGTTGGGCTCGGGTTTGACTTCTATAATTCAAGTCGGGCTTGGACAAAATTTTAGGCCCATTTTTCGGGTCGGGCCGGGCCCTGGCCTAGCAATTGAGCTTAAACTTTGTTAAAACCCGACCCAACCCGACCCACGATCAACTCTAATTGAGACTTAAAAATTGAGATATTTTTGTGATCATTCCACTGTGTGTTCATGGGTTGGGATTGTACGATGGAAGACGTGATAATCACCCTTTTAAATGGCTTACACTAAAATCACATTACGATTGGTGACAATTGGTTGGGAAAGAGTTCTGGGGAACCTTTTCACTGTGCTGGTGTGTTGGAGTATAGGTGCATTGCATTGTGCATGTGATTGTAACATGATTTGTGGTTACTTTTTACGTTATAAATTGTTGTGACATTTTATATTAGGTTGTATATACTTTAAAGATACACTGGACTTTTTAGCTCATTTCCCTATAGTTTCCTTTACAGATACCCGAGACATCGATGACTTAGTACCCGAAGGCATATTTATAGATTTATTTTATTTAATTATTTTATTGGGGTTGTAAGTTTATTTTAATTTGGGGATTTTGCCATTTATTTTGGAAGTTTAATTATTTTATTTAAATTATAGAATATATATATATATATATGTGTGTGTGTGTGAATGTATGTGAATGATTGTGGTTTATTGGATTGTGTGATGGTATAATTACACAAATAACTTCCTGGATCCAGTCGTATCTCCTGGACCAGGTAAAGGGGGTTACACCATGGTATTAAGGCATACGTTCAATTTGCACATGATCGACCTTCCAAGCACCTTATCAGGTGTTTGCACACTATAAACTCATCGTCTATTTAATCACTCACTTTCGGCAAAATATTTGTATAAACCCACCAGAAAGACAAAACCGAAATATTGAAGTACAACCCTCGACAACACTTATGTATACCGGTGATTTAGAAGACAAAAAAATGGGACATAAAATCATACAATACGATGTCAACTTCATATTAAATAAATACGGTGATTTAAAAGGTTTATAACTAAACACATAAAATTATAGTCTGATGATCAAGGATGTTCATCGCGTTAGCTGTTCGGATTTTGCCTTGTTATTGTAATTCATAAAAAAAATTTATTTTCATTCCTTTATATTATTATTTTAGAAAATTATTTTCAATTAATTTTTAAAATATATTAAAATGATTAATATATATATATATGGTAATTATAACTGATTTACTTATACTCTTAATCTTATTATACCATAAGTGATGTGAAAAATAAATTGCAAAATCTCTATTTCCTAAAATGGGATTTTTATTTTGCTACACGATTGGTAAGTATTTCATCGACTTGCAATTGCATAATTAATATTAGGTTCAAAAGGTCCTTAAATTCAACTATAAAATGCACAATACATCTCATACTTTGCACATCACTAGTTCATCTTCGTATAATCAATTTTTAGTTTTATCTCTCAACAGCTTTCAAATAATGGCTTCTTTTGGCATTGCTTCTTATTTCATCATTTTGATTGTAGCATTTTGTTAGTATATACAATATTTCTCTACTTTGATATTCAACCATTACATCATAAATATTTTATTTTTGGTACAAAGAGGTTTACAATATGAAGATAAAAAGAGGGGTTGCAATTGTTGTGCTTTAAATCTCATTTGTCTCAAATTTATCATCATCTTTACACACACACACATATATATAAATTAGAAAACGAATAATTGATGAAAATTTATTTTTATTTTGCAGGTGTATTCAACTTAGAAGCATGTACTCATGACTCGGAATGTCAATTGAATTGTGAACATCTCGGCCTTTGTGACTTAACAACTGGAAAATGTAATTGTCTACTGCTGTCTGAGCCGCTGCCCTATGTCGCTGTACCAAATGCTGCTATATCGAATGCTGGGGTTCCAAATGCTGCTGTTACACTAGATGCTGCTGTACCAAATTTTGGGGTTCCAAATGCTGCTTTTACACCAAATGTTGCGGTACCAAATGCGAACGATAAATGTGTCCACGATGCAGACTGTGCTAATTTTTGTGGACCAAGTTGTCAACATTATAACTGTGAGGAAGGCTTTTGTATATGCCATTGTAGTGCATGAAAAACATGGTGTTTTCGTTCAAAGGCTCCAATTTTAGGCCTTTCAAAAATGTGTACTAAAATTCAGTACGTGAAACGAAAGACTTAAAAAAGGTGTTAGAGAGAATTAATTGTCTTTTTATTGTATTAAAAACCGGTTTGTCGGTCTTGAAGAAAAAGATGATAAACTAATAATAAAAATCATGCTTCCAATTCAAATATGAATAATATATTCGTGTTATATTTAAGTTTTTTATGTCATGTTATATTTATATTGTGTAATCGTGTCATATCTAACATTTTTAATTTTGCATTTAAAATTTTTTTTATGGTTTCATTGATGAATTAGATACTTCATTTTCTTGACTAGATCTATTCTTATAAACCCATATGTTATGTTGAAAGAGATACATGAATGCTTAAAAATTTATTTATTTATTTATTTATTTATTTATTTCCTTTTGTTAACTTTGAATTAATGGGCAAGGGCTAGGGGACTAACAATGACCTTGACCTTATGTATGTAGCAGAACCATGAAAAAAATGACCTTAGACAGAACTTGAAGGAGATGATAAGGGCATGCAGCTCTGATGAACAAATTTGTCTTCTTTGAGATGTAGCAGAGGGAACTGCAAGCATAAAAAAAAAGAGATTTATAGAAAATGTTGATGATTAGATGATTCATGTTATGTCATTTCGTTTTGGGGTTTGAAATTTTAATGAACTGATGAAGACCGAAAAATGTGAACGAAGGGTTTAAATGAATTGATGAAGAAAAAAAAAATGGAGGGCTCGGGATTTTGATTTGGAGGTTTGAAACTTTGAATGGATTCACAAGTGAGAGGTTTGATTTAGAGATTTTAAAGTTTGATTCGGGGAAAAATGGGAGAGTGGGGGAGGGGCGGTAAAAAAAAAAAAAAAAAGATTTGGGAAGAAATATAAAATAATAAATAATTGAAACAATATAAAATAATATAAAGATGTGAAAGATAGCACCAGCCAGTTATGAATAAGCATCCTAAATTCATATGCAGAAGCATAGCTACATATGGAGAGTCTAACCCTCAACAGAATTACTTTATAAACCCGCTCAAGCTTTCGATAAAGTTGAAAGACAAAACTCTCACCAACAAATCGAAAACCTAACCTTCAACAATACATATACACCAGAGATTTAATGGACAAAAAAGGGGGACATAAAACCAGATGGCAATTTATTGTATAAACATGGTGACTTAAAAAAGTTTATAACTAAACACAAAATCCATTAGAACTAAATCAAAATGTTGGTAGCTCAACACACGACCACTTCATGTTTCGTCAAGCTAATAATCTATTGGAAATTTTCTCTTCAAACATTCTCTCTTGCGCCTTGCTTGCCTGCAACATCCATACCAAAATTTTCACTTAGCTAAACACTAACATTCAAATCCCAAAATTTTGATGATACTAATACAGATATACCTGTTTTTGCCAATTTGTGAAACTAGTAACTAAAGCTAGCAGAACCAATTGTAAAGAAGAACCGGTCAATATTCCAATCCAAAGTCCCTTTCCTCTAAGATGTAGGGTAAAGCATAGCAGAGCAGCAACTGGGATTCCAACAAGGTAGTATGCCCCAAGGTTCACGTATGCTCCGATGTGTTGCCACCCGGTTCCTCTTGCGACACCTGAAACATGGGAGAAAACTTGAGCTATACGGCTTGATTTGTCTGCATATAACATAGGAACAATGTATAGAGACCGACCGGAAATAACTGCTAGTAAACTGTCAATGATGACGGATAGTGAAATTAAGGGAATCATTTCTCCGACATAGTCGATAACTTCCTGTTCATTGCTGTATAGATATCCGAAAGCATAACGGCAGCTGAAGAGGGTTATGCTAACAATCATTGCTTCAGCAATTCCGAGTATTATCACGACATTGACGGCTACTCGAGCCGAATGTGGGTTCCCTGCTCCTAGTTCATTCGAAACTCGAGTACTGCAAAACAAAAGGAGTGGCATAGTGGCGCATGTAAGTCTCAATGCATATGAAATTAAGCTTTTTGTCAATGACATACACAATATAATGGTAGAAATACCATGGAAGTTGATATACTAGGTGTCGGAATGTAATAGATATTGGTCTAACCTTGCAGCAGCACCAACTCCATACGGTACGAAGTAGTGTAATGATGTTGTTGAAAGGCTTTACTCGGCACATAATGAGAAGAAATCAGTAAAATTCTTATTGAAAAAAATGGAAAAACCGAATAAATTTGGTTACATACCAAATAGAAAGAACCGATGTTTCGAGTGCTGAATTGGGTAAAAGGCCGGATAGAAGTACGAGAAGCTCGAATGACCACCATTCAAGACTGATCATCATGGTAATAAAAATGGAACATATATATAAGTTCAAAAATCGAATACTAAACAAAGAAAGAAAGCTGAAATATACATACCAACACATTACAGCAGAAGGGAGTGCATAGCTTAAAAACTCTTTGAGACTCGCGAAAACTTCCCCCAATATAAGAGTCCGAGTCGACTCACAACTAGCGGACCATCTCATGTAAAACCCGAGCACAATGACATTAAACCACAAGGCAAGTGTGATTGCTAATGCAGCACCTGCGTAACCCAGATTGGTTTGATGTACTAGAACCCAGCAGAGTGGTACATGGAAGCATATGGTGGCACATGAACTTAGAAACAATGGGAGAATTTGGCTTTGGGACTGGAAATAACGAACCAGTGATTGAAGAATAGCATCGCCAAATAATGCAGGGATGAGCCAAATGGAGTAAATGCTGGCTACATGTGAAATTTGAGGGTCTTGACCCATAAATCTTAAGAATTCGTCCATAAAAATCCAGAAGAGGGAAACTGGGAGGCAAATTGTAATGAGAGATAAGATTGAACAGTAAGTGTAGGTTCCAAGCTTTTGATATTGTTCGGCTCCATAAGCCTGACCACCTAGTGTTTCCAATGCACCAGCCATTCCAAACTGTTTCCAATGAAAATTATTTAGTGTTAGCCATCGATTTACATTGAGAGCTTGAAAATTATGAACAGAATTGAAATTATTTTATCTAATTCACTCGAATAAAACCCAGATTCAGTTGGATCCGAACTATAGCACTTTTTAAATACGTCCTTAAAAATTTTGTTTATCAAAAGTGACATTTAAATTATTAATTTTGTTCCATTTTTTTATCCAAACTAAACCAATCATATTACCAACTCATTCCCTCAATCAGAAAATTTATTATATTTTAAGGTATTAATATTTTTGGGTAGATATTTACTACTTTGCCAGTGTAGTATTTTTAACGGGACGGACAAATTACATATTTGATCCTTCATAAAATTTATAATTTAATTCAAGCTCTTTTAATTTCACCTCAGCCTTTCAAAATAAAATTTCTTACTTTGTCTCAAATCCTTAGTTTAGTTTAGAGTTTAAACATATATAAAACTAAGTAAAACAAAACAGAGAAGCAAGAAAAGGAGAAAAGAAGAAGGATTATTACAAGTAAACTGAAGCCAGTGACATTAGTGAAAGAAGTGGCAATAGCAACCCCAGAAAGAGCAAGCTCACCAACATGGCCAACTATCATCAAGGATATCACCTGTAATAGATACTGTGATACCGATACAGCCACCATCGGTGCCGCCATGTAACTCACCTTCTTCAGCTCCTTCAGGAACACCGTCGTCCCCCATGTTTTCCGATAATCTCCCTGTAACAGTGCATTGTCCATTTTTATGGCAACTTTCTTTTCCTTGTTAAGCAAAAAATGTTTCTCACTTGTATCCACGGCACAGACTGATATTTATTACAATAGTAATGTTGCTGCTGCCACTGCTACGGACACGACAGCAGATAAGGTTTTGTCGGTATTGATGGTAAATAAATTGAATCACGAGGACATTTTAGTTAGGGTACACCTTGGACTCTCTTATACGCTTCGCCGAGTATTCCACCTAATTTTTGAATTCAATTATTTGATTCACTGTCTCAAACGCTTCGCCGAGTCTTCTATATCTTAAAAAATAATGAATTGAGAGGAAAAATAAAATAAAATGATATTTTTCTTTAAATGAATGGTTATTTTTAGTCCTACGTATTTATTAAAGATAAAGAAAAAAGAAAAAAAATCTTTGCGGATAGTTTTTTTATAATAAATTATATATGTTTTTATTTTTATTTAATAAGCTTGTTATACTTAAATTTTAGTTTTTATAATTATTTTATTATTTGTTGATGGTTGGATGTAATAAGACGGAGAGAACGGTGGAGATAAACAGTTCTTCTCGTTGGATACAAGGCGGAGAGCCATCGTAGATGATGTTTGGAAGTGATAATATTAGAATCAACTGAGAAGATTTGGAGGAGAAAAACGAGGAGTTTTTATTTTTTGTCAGAGTTGAGGGTTTTTATACTCTTAACTGTAGTTTTGAGGGATTACATGTCCAGTCTTTATTAGTGAGTCAAGAATAAATAGTCAAGTGATCTATGTGACTATAAATTTAAGTAAAGTGATAATTGAACGTGCTTTTAATCACTTCAAATAAAACACAATAGTTAAAGTTAGAGATGACAATTAGTGAGTAAAATTCACACAAATATTAAATCAAAAAATATTTTTAAAGAGTGAGTGAGGACATTGTGAGTGTCATACTAAAGAGTATATCCAAAGAATATACTCAAAATATTATCTCTGGAAATTAAAGGTATTAACATTATTTGAATTAAAGTGAAAGTCGAGTCATATTTGATAAAAGTTATATGGTAAAAATCTTCAAGGGTTTTTAAAATTTATTAATTATTTTATTTAACACCAAATAATTTTTATTAATTTAATAGTTTACGAAAATGATAATTGTGGATAAAAATATATCAAATATTTTCATAAAATAGAGGTTAAATTTTGAAACTGAATTTGATGAAATAAAAAAATAATGTAGGTGAAGACAAATATATTAAATATTTGTGGACGAATGAATAATTGATAATATACCAAAATTAATTCTCTCGCGATGTGTTGGCATTCTGAAATTGGACGAGTGGTGTTTAGTGCGGGACAATAGTTTGATGGCGACATTTCCAATTTTTATGCACCATAAAGAAATACTGCCTTTTTATTTATTTATTTATTTTAAATGTATATGTTTGGTTCCAGGTATACTTTTTTTTTTTTAATTAGTATTTATATTTGACTTTTCTTAAATAAAAGTTCAAAATTTTCTATTGGCCCATATACATTGTATAAGTTGTAGATATAGTATTTATATTTAAATTTGAAAATTTTATCTCTTAGCTTTATTTCTTGAAAATTTAGTTCAAACCAACAATAGTTATTAAATCTGTTTGATTAAATTTTAGTATTATTTTTGTATTATGCATAAAATTATAGATTTATTTTATATTTTTTTAATTATATTTTTTTAATAATTACACTTTTTGGATTTCAAAATTTTAATTTTAATTTTAATGTAAACAACCGTTATTAAATTTATTAATTATTTTTTAATAATATGTGGAGATGGTAAACTGACATGACACACATATAATAATATATTTAACACATCAAATTCTAAAAATAACATAACATAACTTAATGAATTAAATAGTTTTCATTTAATTTGAACTAAAATTCGAAAAGTCTAAAAATACAAATATTGAAAATAACTAAATTAAAATACATGTATTCATTCAAAATACGAGATGTGAATTCAACGAGTGACTTCAGTGGTAAAGAGGATGATGTTTATCTTAGGAGACCCGAGTTTGAGTACCTGTGTGTGCTAAGTGTATGTGCGTTGTTAAAAAGTTAAAAAAATATAAACAGAAACTACCATGTAAATCACACTTATATATTAAAAAAATACAAGATGTAATAATATAATTTAACCTAAATAAAATTGTATTTAAGACAAATGATATTAAACTTTGCATATTGTTCAATAATTGAGAGGCAGGGAATTCAATGTTTAACATGTGACGAGAATAGTGCTGCAATGACGCTAACATTTGAAAATTAAAAATAAAATACGTATATAATATTTCATAAAAAATAAAAAGTATGTAAAAACCAATTATTTTTATAATTTCCATAATGCTCTATAGAAAGTATACTTTTATAAAATAAAAAATATAAAAAATAAACTGTTTTTTAGAAAAAAAAAACATTTTTTATAAAAGTAATTTTATTTAAATTATGAAAATATTCATTAATTCACGTAATTTTATATAAATATATACAATATTTACATAAAATGTTTTTATAAAATTTATAATTTCTTTATGATTTTTAATAAATTTTATCCTAAATTCCAAAAAATATTTATTTACTCGTGTATAAATATCACATGCTACATTTTAATATTTTGACGACAAATTTATATAGTTTTTATTTAAGAATCACATGTTAAATGTTTAAATATCATAAAACATTTGCAAGAAATGTTCTTATTAGAATGATTATGATAACTGTCGAAATCATCTTTTTTTTGGAAAACGACGAGTTTCGAAAATTATTTTAAAATCGAAAAATAATAGGAATCACCACCAATCATTTATTAAGTGTGATTGGATCACCATAAAACGTTTAAAAAAACCGTTTTGAGAACATGTAGGTCTTTGAAATCCAGAAAAATAGGTTTGGGAGTCGGTTAAACATGAGGAAGGATTAGCACCCTCATACGCCCAAAATTGGTACCATATTGATTATTTCCGGGTCTTAATTTGTAACATTTAAAAGCTTAAAGTTTAAAATACGATCCTTGAATGCATGAGTTGAATTTTAAAGAAATGGTTTGTTTGGAAATTCCACTATTTCAAAGTGATCAAAGAAGAAAAGTTACGTCCAGTGAGTTAAGACACAACATTTCAGGATCCAAAAAATGACGAGCTTTCCTTTGTAAACCTTTTTTAAATCTTCGGGAAAAGGATATTTGATTATCTCAATTTGAAGAAAGGTTGCACCTAGTAAGTTAAGGCGTAATATTTCAGAATCGAAGATAAGGAAGCATTGTCTCGATTAAGGATATTCGATTATTTCGGTTTGAGGAAATAATTGCACCTAGTAAGTTAAGACACAAATTTTCGAAACTCGAAATAAAAGGATATTGCCTCGATTTTAAAGTCTTAAAAAACAATTTTTGAAAACAAACATGTGAGTTTAATATGAATAGGCAGTTAATAATGGATAAAAATAAATTTAAACTCAAATTAAATTTAAATTAAAAATAAATTTAAATTTTAAAATAAATTTAATCTTAAAATAAATTTAAAATGAGTTTGGGCGCGATCAAAATTGGATTTCAACATTTAGAATCTAAAATGGATAAAAAAATTTCAAGTTGAATTTAAAACTAATTACTAAATTTAAACCCTAAATAGTCATTTAATCCTTTTTCTATTTTATGCTTTATAAAAACGTTTACAGAATTAAACTTTTCCAACAATATTACCTCCAATATTTGAGTTTAACTTTTTTCTGAATGCATACAATTTAATTAAACCTAAGATTTATTAAATAAAGAAAATTTAACCTTTGTGTTGTCCTAAAAATATTATGGGTGTTTGAGATAAATATTATTTTTTAAACATAAATAAATAAATAGCTTGACAGTCTTGTGGTTAGAACGATCGACGTACAACCAATGTTTCTGCTTCTGTCTACTATAATTATGGTGGCAGAGTCTTTCTGACAGGAGTTGTGCCTACTGTCGAGGCTCCAATTACACGCTTACCATAAAATATTAAAAATCATAGGTTAAATTATTTTTTGAGCTTCAACTTAATAATTATTCTTTAAGGTTTAATTTACTTTTTTAAATTCAATTGTTTTTATAATTTTTTTATAACTTAGTTCCTGAAATTGTTTTTATATTAGAATTTGAATTTTTTTATTCAAGTTAAATTTTGATATCTCCTTAAAATATTAAAGTTAAAAATCTTAAAATTAAGACATCAATGTGGGAACAATTATTAAATCTAGATCTTAATATTAAAATAATTGTCAAGTTTAAAGATTAATTTAAAAAAAATTAAAACCTCAATATGAAAAAAAATTACCTAATTTAAATTCCAATAACAAATATTAAGTTCAGAGACACAGTTGAAAGAAAAATTAAACCCTAATATGAAAGTTATTGCTAAGTTGAGGCCCTAAATAATAATTTAACCAAAAAATAACCAATAAAGCTTTACCTTCTTAGTTAGAGCAGTAAAGTCTTGAATTATTTGAGAATTTAAGATGAAGTCTGATTAAATATTCTGTATTATAATTGGTGAAATACAAAATAAAATTATGAAATGAGAAATAAAACGATTGATTGATTGATTGAGAAGGTGTCAATTTGAAGAAATAAAGACAGCAGGATAAGCGTCGTAAAACTGTGTAGGCGTAGTGGGCACACTTCAAACGCGCACGTGGTAAACAAGCCTATTGGTGGCATTAGATGATAAGATAAGACTGAATGAATTACCTTTGCCTTCCCGAGTTGGGACCTTCTATTTTCCTATTATTACTCTCTTTTACAAATTAAAAAATATATAAAGTTTAACCTTAATTGGTGATTAAATGTTGGGTTTTCTATTCTAAATATAAAACAGTTTTAAAATTTATAATCATTTTTAATAGATTTATAAAATAATAAAAATTAATTTATTCTAATAAATACTTAAAAAACAAAACATATAAAATTGCTCAATTTTAATTGCTTCTCACATCACATCACATTATATCCAACTAAGTAATTCAATTCCAATTTTAGTTACCATTTCCTTTTTCCAAATTATTTGTATTTATTTTATTAATTTAATTTTTATTATATTATTCATTTTTTTTTTAAAATGAGAAATTTAATTAATTGAAAAAAAATTAAACATAATAAATTAATCACGAGATGTGAATTGATTGTTGTTCATCTCATCCTTTCATTGTATGACTGAAAGTTTAATCTTTATTTATAAAAATAAAATATATTTCATAATAAATTATTTATCTTTTAAAAAGTACTAACTATAATAATTAATTAATTGAATATATTATAAAAATAAAATACAAAAACAACATTATATTTAAATTATTTAATTAAACTATTACTCTCTTTTTTTTTTTTAAATAACCATTTTGAAAAGAAAAAGAGGAAGTGATTGTTATGGTATTGAAAATGAAATTAAGAAAAGATATGAACATTTGATGGCAGATTTGGTTGGAATTCCAATACCATTAACAGTGTGGTTTAGAAAGTAGCTCTCAACTATTGATAATAATTATTAGTCCCGACCTCATTCTACTCAACTAAGCCCAAATTTTTTATTCATATTGTCGAAATCATTTCTTTTTTGAAAAATAATGAGTTCCGAAAATCACTTTAAAATCGAAAAATAATGAGGGTTACCACCAATTCTTTATTCGATATGATTGGATCACCACAAAACGTTTTTTTTTTTAAAAATCGTTTTGAAAACATGTAGGTCTTCGAAATTCAGAAAAAAAAGGTTCGGGAGTCGGTTACGCATGAGGAAGGATTAGCACCCTCATACGCCCAAAATTGGCACCATATTGATTATTTTCGGGTCTTGATTTGTAACATTTAAGAGCTCGAATAAAGTTTAAAATATGATCCTTGAATGCATGAGTTAAGTTTAAAAGAAATCGGGTTTGTTTGGAAATCCCGCTATTTCAAAGTGATCGAAGAATAAAAGTTATGTCCAGTGAGTTAGGACACAACATTTCAGGATCCAAAAATGACGAGCTTTCCTTTGTAAAACTTTTTTTTTTAAATTTTTGGAAAAAGATATTTGATTATCTCGATTTGAAGAAAGGTTGCACCTAGTAAGTTAAGGCGCAATATTTTAGAATCGAAGATAAGGAAACATTGCCTCGATTAAGGGTATTCGATTATTTCGATTTGAGGAAAAATTGCACCTAGTAAGTTAAGGCACAAATTTTCGAAACTCAAAATAAAAGGATATTGCCTCGATTTTAAAGTTTTTATAAAAAAAAAACAATTTTGAAAATAAGCATGCGAGTTGAATATGAATAAGCAGTTAATAGTGGATATTAAATAACGCGAAGTAAGATAAATTATTCACGAAAAATAAAAAATGCAAAATACGAGTGCATAATAATTTAAAAATAAATGCAAATGTTGATGAGAAAAAAGAATGATGCAATCGGAGTTCAAAACAAGACTTTTCGGATACACGGGGGTAGATTGATAATTTTGGGAATATTCGGGTTAAAAGGGTAATTTTGAGAATTTCGAGGTTGAAAACAGAGTCTTCGGACATCCGAGAGTAAAATGGTAATTTTTGGAAGTTTCGGGGTCAAAAATGGGATTTTTGGAAGTTCAGGGGTAAAATGGTAATTTTTGGAAGTTTTGAGGTCAAAAATGGGAATTTTTTGTAAGTTTGGGGTTAAAATGGTAATTTTTTGAAGTTTTAGGGTCAAAAATGGAATTTTCGGAAGTTTGGGGGTAAAATGGTATTTTTTGGAAGTTTTAGGGTCAAAAATGGGATTTTTTGGAAGTTTGGGGTTAAAATGTTATTTTTGGAAGTTTTAAGGTCAAAAATGGAATTTTTGGAAGTTCGAGGGTATTAAATGGTAATTTTTAGAAGTTTTGAGGTCAAAAATGGGATTTTTTGAAGTTCGGGGGTCAAAAATGGGATCTTTAGAAGTTCGAGGGGTAAATGGTAATTTTCGAATAGTTTAGGGACCTCCGGGGTAATAAAACCAATAATAGGTGACACGTGGCAGCCCCTTAGGCATCCTGAAGTCAGAGGACCAGTTTGAAAACCATGGAAAATTTCTGGGTCAATGTTGTAATTAAAACGAACTGGATTTAGGGATTAAATTAAAACAATTTAAAAATAAAAGGGACCATTTGCATAAATAAACCAAAATATGACACGTGGCAGTTCCTTGTGCTTTTAAAAGGTTGAGGGACTAAATTGAAAAACCGTTAAAATCATTGGGCCAATTTTAAAATTAATTAAAAGTACAATATGGCCCTAATTGAAAATTTGAGAAAAAGTGGAATGACCAAATGCAGAAATATGTCATTAATAAAAAACATATGGATCCTGAGTCGGGTCGGATCGAATTCGGGTCGGTCATGGATACTTTAAAGAAACTACGCCGTTTTGCACGAAATACCCTTACCAAAACGTTGTTGTTTTGATAAGAGTATTTAAACCATAAGGCCCTTGTAAAACTCATTCCCTCTTTCATTTTTTCGGATTTCAAAGAAAAAACCTAAAGCCCCTTTCCCTTTTTCTCTCAAATGCTTTCCATGGTCGACCCGATCACCTTCCGTCAAGTGGGCCCACACGCGTCGTCGTCCGCGGCCGCGTGTCATCTCGTGTCGTCGTCGCGCTCGATCACGCGCGCCGGTCCAACCGTGTCTCTGTCAACACCTTTCCTTCCCACGCGCCACGCGCCTCTGTCCATGGCCTCTTTCAAGTAAGGTTTTTCATTTTCGTCCTTTAAAACCCATTTTTCTTTCTGTTTTTAAAAAAAAAAAAAAAAACATTCTTAAAACTCCCCCCGTCCCTCTTTTTTTAAAAAAAACTAATTTCTTTTTTATTATTAATCATTTCGGTTCTTTATTTTCTTGCAGATCCACGGACGGCTAGGCATCGGTGAGGTTCGGGGTTTCGCGACGGTGACGATTTCGAGGGCGATTCCGATAGTGACCGTTGAACGAAGATGAGTCATTTCGTATTCGGTTTTTTTTTAGTTTCTTTTTAATTAATGCTATTATTAATATTATTATTAATGTCATTATTATTATCGTCATTAATATTGTTAATGATATTAGTAATATTATTATTATTATTACCAATATAATTAATAATATTATTAAAAACATTTTGAAACATGTAGAAAACAATAAATGTTAACAGGGGTATTAAATACATACATAGAATTTGATGTGTTAACACAGTAAATAATAAAAATAATAAACATATACTGTGGGTATACCTGAATGTTTCAATGTTTGGCAGTTTTGAGATTGGCTTGGCTTGATTCACTGTTGGCTATTAACTGCTGCTATTTTTTGATTGTAAGATACAGTGAAAAGCTTATTCTTTTGTATTGATTTGTAATTTTCGAAAGAATCAGGGTCAGTACCCGTTACAAGATTCTTGCTCTGGCTTTATAGCCATGTTTACAATCATGCTATTTTGTATTTCTCACATAAATGCATGTATTGTTTTTCCTTTTGCAGGTCGGCCATGGCAACGGCGGTTGAAGCAGCTGGTGGCAGTGCAAGTTGGGGCTGAAGATGGTGACAAGTTGTTGATGTCGTGACGGTCTCTGGTTGGCTGAGGTGGAGGCAACAGCAGTAATAGCATATTTGTGAATTTGGGCCAAAGTTGTAGTTTGAGTTTGGGGTGTAATAGGTTTTAGTGGTATAAGGGTTAGGTAATTTTGGGTCTGTATTCGTAATCGGGCTAAATTCGGGTCCAAGAATGTAATTTGGACTTTGTATTTATTTTGGACTTTGTATTTATTTTGGACTTTTAATTTGGGCTTTTAATTTTAAATATTAAGCTTTTAAATCCATTCAAATTTGATTAAATTTAAATTTAAAGCAAATTTATATTTAAAATGATAAATTTAAATTTAATATAAATATAAATTTAAAAATAAATTTAAATAAATTTAAAAATAAATTTAAATAAATTTAAAAATAAATTTAAACCTAATTTTAAAATCAAAGCTTGATCCACAATTTGGGTCCGACAAAAAATTGGGCTTCAACACATATTTCAGTGGAGATGAAAATTCACACGGATTCAGCAATTTCAACCATACCTTTGTTGAAATAGAAAAATTACAAAATAATTAAGTTTCTTCATCACCATTCAACGCTTCTTTCATTTGTCTTCTTATCTCTCTTCTTCTCCCTTTCACTCTTTAGGGTTTTAAAAAAAAAAAAAAATCTTCCTTTAGAAGTTGAAGAACATTAACGGCACAAAGTTGTAATAGAATAATTATTTTTTGATAATGAAATAAAATTGTAGTGAAATTGAATATACATAACAGTAGTTTCGTTGAATGAAATGAAATGAATATTGAAATTTATGCGTTTGATTGAGAGAAACAAATATGTAATAGCAAAAAAAACTCGAACGATGAATATATTTTTTAATAAATTAAATTATATATGTTTTTAGTTTTGTAAAAGTATTAAAAAACTAAAAACATTAAATGCTAAAATGAAAAATATACCGATTATGTTTTTTATTTTTGTAAAAGTATTAAAAAACCAAAAGCATTAAATACTAAAATGACAGATATAGCCTTTAATTTTTTTTATAATAACATTTTGTAACTGATATAAATCTATTTTGTTATCTCAATTAATTTTTAGTGTTGTTCTCCTTCGACCTGTTTAACATTTTGAGCAAGAAATTTCAAAAATTCAGATCAAACTCAAGTATTAAAGACTCGTATTTTTATTTTTTTATTGTTCTGCGATGGTTTTTATTGTTGTTAATTTCAACATAAACAATTTAAAAACAAAATTCAAAAGCCCAAATCAAACTCAAGTATCAAAGACTAATATTGTTCAGTTTTCAAAAAACTTGAATCTTCCCCGTTAAAATTGATGATCGACTAGAGACGATTTTGATGTTTTGAGCTTTACTTTCCTTCAATTAGATAGAAAGATGAAAAGTGAATATTTGAAAGAAAATGGTGAGAGAATAATGCCCTAGATTTTTATATTATATAAGCTTGTAAATTTGTAATTTTTTTATAGGTACATTGGGAAGGGAAAAAAAATAAAAAATTTAAGCCAACTTTTCTAAAAAATTGAGCCAAAATAAATATTAACTATTCATAAAGTAGATTTGAACCAAACACCAGAATAATGGTCCTCTCATAATTAGGACGTAACCACGTTAGAATTCCATGGAAGCCAACATGCTGTAAGGCCGTGACCTCAAAGCCGATTTGCATCCTTTATTATTATTATTATTATCACGTCATAATTCCTTTTCCTTTAAATTTATGTGTAATGTTGTGTTAACGATGAACCTTGTTCCATATTTATTTGAAAACCTTTTAGCATGCCAATGAAAACAGCCTTAAACAGTTACATTAAAAAGTACATACATAATTTATGAAAAATTAATTCTATCCATCAGCATTAAAAAAACATATCGACATTGGTGGTTCTTCAGAGAAGATTAAACCCACACCACCATTAGCTCACTTTTATCTGACTATTGAAGGATCATTAATGGTTAATGATCTGATAATGCAAAAATACTTGTGACCATTCATTCATAACTTAAATTTAATCATGCATATATTAGATTTGTGAGTGTGATCTGAATAAAATACATTGGATCTTTGACCAGCTTCCATCTTTTATGTCATTTCATAAACTAAACCATTTCCAACTTCCATCCATCATATTAGATAATAAAATACATTTGTGAGTGTGATCTTTTGTGTATATGCTCATGTTTTACACAATCCAAGTTCAAAACAACATAGTTATTCAAAACGATTCATTCTCGCCCGCTAAAGTTCCATGAAGCATTCTCTCCCTCGCCTTCATTGCCTGCACAGCCATGTATACATATACATCAATCAACTTGGCCACACTATTTTCAGAATTAGACCAAACAGGTTGGTCCGTTTGGGAATCAGTGGGAATAGGTTCCAAATAAAAGATCAGTCCAATCGGACCGATTAAACTGATTTTTTTTTTTTAATAATTTATTTAATTCAACATGACATTTTCCAAGAAATTAAAAGCATTAAAAAAAAAATTGAAAGAACCTGCTTCTTCCAATTTGTAAAAGCAATGACAAGGGCAAGAAGAAGCATTTGAACACCAGACCCAACCACCATTCCAACCCAAAGGCCTTCCCCTCTTAGCTTCAAAACAAAACCGCATAAAACTCCTGCTGGAATTCCGGCCAAATAATATGCTGCCAGATTTGCATAAGCTCCAACATGCTGCCACCCAATACCTCTCACGATCCCTATGCCAAATACGAAATCAGTATATTTATATGTTCAAGATATTCAATAATTACATTGAATCCCGATTATTTCGAAAACCAAGCAAGTTGGTGTGATTATGTGTACCACTTTTTAGTGAGTTGGCTTTTAAGTGGCCAACTGTAAAATGGTTTTTGGGGGCTACTAACCGCAAGCTACTCCATGTAAACCGTCGGTAATAAATGAGAGGCAGATCAATGGAACCATTCCTGTAGCTTCGGTTACGACGTCGTTTTCACTACTGTAAGCATACCCGAAAACATGGCGACAACAGAGAAGGATTGTACTTGCAACGAGTGGTTCCACGAGTGCAATAAGCATTGAAACTAGGGTTGCTATCTGAGCCGCTTGCGGATTTCCAGCTCCTAATTCATTCGAAATTCGTGTACTGTAGAAATGGTGACACACAATTAATGGAGAAAATTTCAATATCATCATGTTCATTATACATTTTACTAGGTAATTAAGTGAGGAAAATACGGAAGATATTCATATCGGATACAAGAAAATAAAGTTTAAATAGTATTGTTGAGGGGAGCTCGATTTTTCTGGGGAAACTTTTGGAGTGTCATTCATCCGAAATAAGGGACCCCTCAACTGACCGGTATTGTCTCTGGTTGAATTATGGTTTTATCTCATGACTTTACGGGGAGTTCTAGGAAGCTAGATTAAGTGGTATCAAGATGACCTATATGCTATAGCTCGTGAGTTCAAACCTTACCATTCAAATGTTTGTATTTTCTTTGGTAGGTAATTGTTTGTCGTGCTAGATGAGGCGCTCTTACTTTATAAACTTGTCGTCTTTTCAGGTTATTTCAGACACTCCAACTCTCGTCAGAGTTGAGAGACAAAATCTCAACTTGACCAGGGACAATACCAAAAGTGTTGAGGATCCTCTACCTCTGAGTAAACGTTACTCTGATAACTTTTTCTCGAAGAGTTGGAAATCCCTCGACAGCAATGTTTAAAAGTAAACTAGTTCTACCAAACAAAGAAAATACAAATCCACTAACTGAAATGGAAAAGATCAAACCTGGCAGCTACACTAATCCCAAACGGTATAGTATAATGCAAAGAGTCGCTTGAAAGGCTGCAATTTAACATGCAAGCAATTAGATCTAGGTAGAATCACAAACAACAACGATCAAAACACATCTTTACACTACCAAATTCAGTACTTAAAAACCATACCATATAGAAAGAACCGAAGTTTCAAGCTTGGAATTTGGCAGAAGACCAGACATTAATACAAGAATCTCGAACGACCACCATTCGAGGCTGCATTAGAAAAAAAAAAAAAACCCCAACGCGTTAAGAATAAACAAGAAACATGACAAAAGAGACAGCCTCAAAAGAGATCATGTTTTTGTTGTTTACCAAGCCATTACAGCAGAAGGTATGGCAAAATGAAAGAACTCCTTGACACTCAAGAAAACATCTTTCAAATGGAGGGTTCGGGTTTTCTCAAATGAAGGTGAGTATCTCATGTAAAACCCAAGCAATATAACATTAAACCAATTCGAGAAACTGATAGCCAATGCCCCTCCTTTGCTTCCAAACCCAATTTTGAATACCAAAACCCAACAAACAGTTACATGGAAACACAATGTTGCAAGAGAAGTAAACATCATAGGAAGAACCAAGCTCTGGGATTGAAAGAAACGAACTTGTGATTGAACAATGGCGTAACCAAACAATCCAGGTATGAGCCATATGGCGTATCTATTAGCTATCTCCGCAACTTGAGGGTCTTGACCTATTAGCACTAATATTCTGTCCATATAAATCCATAGGAGACACACTGGGAGACAAATTGGAAGGGAACATATTATGGCACAATAAGTGTAGCTTCCTAGTTTATGGTATTGCGTTACCCCATATGCTTGTCCGGTTAGGGTTTCGAGTGCACCACAAAGTCCCCACTGTTAGTCATAAATAGTAGAAACATGTTAGCCATTGTAATGAACTTGATGCATGCATTAAGAGGTTAAAAAGGTAAAGAGAAGTTTCAATTACAAGGAGACTAAACCCAGTGACATTGCAGAAAGCCGTGGCGATGGCAACACCAGATGGTGCAAGCTCACCAAGGTGTCCAGCCATCATCATCGATACACCCAGCAAAAGGTACTGTGACATAGCTACCGCCATGAACGGTGCACCAATGAAGCTCATTTTCTTGAACTCTTCCACTGTGAGTTCCCGTGTTGGTATTTCCCAGATACTCCTTTCTTTCCTCGGAAGTAACGCCTCATCCATTTTTTTTTCTTTCACTGGTTAATTTGTGAAAAGAAAAATCACCAAATCGCACTATATTGATTCTCATATCACCAATTATTAATTGAAAAAATAAACAGAAAAATTAGTAACTTAGAATAATATTCACACAATTATTATTAAATTTTTAGTCTATAAAATACTCATTCAAAGATTTTAATATCTTTTTTTATCAATTGAGTATCGGTGTTAACTATAAAATTAGCATAATAACAATTTTAATTTCTAATATTTATATATTATGTCAATTATGAAAAATACAAAATGATTACTCAAAATATAACATTTTTTAAAATTGATATAATAATAATTTTAATACTTAATATTTGTATATTGTGTCAATTTTATTTTGATTCTAAAATATTAAACCCTCAATATTTATGCATAACGAAATTTGGTCTTTTGTGCAGTTTTACTTTTCTTTATGACCCTTTCACTTAAAAAAAATTTATCCGCTAAATTTAATTGAAAATATAAAAAAAATATAAACATAAAAAAATCTAAGATAATAATTTTCATATTTTTTCGTTCTTTTAAAATTAATCCTCATATCACTAAGAAAACAAATTTACAAAAAAAAAATCAAATTATATAATGTGTAAATATTGATAAAGATTAATTTTTTTTAAATTAAAATTAAATTGATATAATTTATAAATGTTAATGATCGTTAAAAGTTATCATAAGATGATAAAAACGATAAAATTAAATAATCAGGTGATCATTTTATAAATTTTATAATTAAATGAGAAAAAATTACTAATAATTGAATGACTATTAGTATAATTTATTCAAAATTAATTGAAAAAAATAATAATCAATATACACAAAACAAAAGAAGTTGTATTTTTTTTTTTGACATTTTTGTGATTAATAATAAAGCCAATTGGTCACGACGTAAGCAGGGAGAAAAAAATATACTTATATGGAATCTATCAGTCATTATCAAATTGATACGTTTGGGGATTTTTTACTTAAATAATACAAAAATATAAATTAATAATCAAAATGGTATCCTCAAATTATTATTTACCAAAATGGTATGTTTAGTTAAGTGGAGAAATTCTAAATGGCGGCACTCAGAGATATTTTTGACATGTGTTTTTTTTAATTTATTATTATTATTTTTATATATTTAAAAATAAAAAAATATTATTTTGTTAGTGGAGGGATTTAAAGTGGCGGCACTCAGGGGTTTTTTTCAAAAAAATACGAGAAAAATACGACAAAAAAATACCTGACACCCAGTGGAAGAACACAAAGTGGCGGCACCAATGGAGGAGTATCAAGTGGCGGCACTCTGGGGTGTTTTGCCACTTGACAGCACCCCGTTGTACCGTGTGTGTGTGTTTATTTTATTTTATTTGTGAAAATAAATTTGGGTGGTTGGGAATTTTTAGTGTTTGTGATAAAAATTAAATGAAATAAAATTTTTGTTATAAAATAGGAGTGAGGGAAGCAAATAAACGGGAAAGAAAGAAAAAGAAAGAAAGAAAGGAAGAAGGAGAGGAAAGAAAGAAGAAAGAGAGGAAAGAAAGAAGAAGGAAAGAAAGGTAATGTGTTTAATTTTAATTTTATTTGAGTATGATATAAATGGGTAAAATCATATTTTATTTAACAAATTTTATTTAATTTTTAACAGATTTATTGAAGATGGATAATCAATTTTTTGTATGCATTTATTTTGATGGAGTAATTTCGAGAACATCGGTTGGATGTATATTTGATTGTCGGGAACAAATAGGAATGAGATTTAGTCGAAATATCTCGGTTGATGATATGAAAGCAAGGATTAGTGCAAAAATTTTTAGACGTTGTGGAAGAAGGATCTCGAAACTTTTCTACAAGTTTCCAATTTCGATAGATCCCATCAAATTCACCGAGATGGAACTTGTAGACGACGAAGACGGACAATGATCGCTCTTTATTGTGAGAATCAAAGTGACCCAAATGCACCGGTTCAATTGTTTGCTGAGTTAGTTGATGTGGAACCTGTACAAAATGAAGATTCAACTCCGTGTATGGTGGTTCCAGTATCGTACATTGAAAGTCAATAAATCGTACGTGGGCTACACATCGATCTTAATGCTGCTGCACCCGAGAATGATGCAGATCAAGATGGTGGATATGAAAATAGTATTCCTTCTGATAATGAAGTCAATATTGATAGTGATCCGGATGTGGATGAGGTCCCAGATGATATTGACGAAGAAGGGGCGAATGGCGATGAAAATCCAGTCGAAAATCCAGTTACACATATTGTGATGCACAATAATCCTCCTAGGGCACACATGTCGCTTATAAACCCCGATGCGACACATACCGAGTTCACGGAATACCCTGAAATAGTACCTGCTCACCGATTGGCCGTTGCAGCAGATTGTGAAGAGTTGTTTATGGGCCAAAAATTTGAATCCAAGGAAGAATGCATATTTGCTATTAAGCGATATAGCATGAATGTGTCGATAGACTACAAAGTCGCAGTGTCTAAACCGACATTGTATATTGGAGAGTGCTGGAAGTCGACGGAAGGTTGCAAGTGGCGGGTGCGAGATGCATTTATCCAGAAGTCGCAGATGTGGGAGATAAGAAAAATTGATGGGCCTCACACATGCAGTTCAACACGTTTGTCAGAAGATCACCGGAAACTTGATTCCAGAATCATCTGCACACATATCATGCCAATGGTTAAGGACGACCCGACCATCAAGGTTTCTACATTGATTGTGGACATGCAATCACGATTCCATTATCGGGTTTCATATCGAAAAGCATGGATTACGAAACAGATGGCAATGGAACAATTGTTCGGTGATTGGGATGCATCATACAATGAGCTACAAGGATGGATAGCCGCAATGCGACAGTACGTACCGGGTACTGCGATTGAGTTGGTGACACGACCTTATTATGGCTCAGATAACAACATGCAATCGGGAAGAAGAATTTTTCAGTATATATTTTGGACGTTTGATCCCTGCGTTCGAGCATTTCCTCACTGCAAGCCATTTGTCCAGGTAGATGGAACGTGGCTATACGAGAAATATACGCAGATCTTACTAATTGCGGTGGCTCAAGACGGGAATCAAAACGTGCTCCCAATAACATTCGCTATTGTGGACAAAGAAGACATGGAATCTTGGGAATTCTTCTTGAGAAACCTGCGGATGCATGTGATTCATAACGATAATATTTGCATCATCTCTGATAGAGCGAAGGGTATTATTGCGGCCATTAGGCGTACTGGTGTACCATGAAAATCGGTTTACTGCAGCCGACACATTGCGGCTAACTTCCAACGAGAATATAATAATGCAGACTGGCGGAGACAACTTGTGAAAATGGGTAAAAAAATAAAGTTCCAAATTATATTTTTAAGGTTTTAATTTTAGACTGTAACTTATGTTTTCTTAATATTCCTACAGCGTATGAGCTAGAGCCATACCGATTCCAGCAAAGAATGACCAGACTTGAGAGTGACATGGAAGGTCAAACGAACAAGCCTCTACGCGAGTGGTTGGGTACCATGGAGCCGTGACAATGGTCTCAAAGTTTTGATGAGGGGTATCGATATGGTCAAATGACGACCAACCTGGCAGAATCGATTAACGGCGTGTTCAAGAGAATACGACATATTCCGATTTTATCCGTGTTCTCCGCTATGTTCTATAGGCTAGCTACCTTGATGCCAGTAATGGGAACGCGACAAATCGATCAGATGAACGCTGGTCACGTGTTTGTCGAAGCTGTCAGGAATGCAATATATGTAAACCGTCAGAGTGCGAGGACGATGAACGTTGAAATATATTCACGACAGTTTCAACGATTTCAAGTTACTGAGACTATTGATCGTCGACCTGGTATCCCACCTAGGTCATACGGGGTTGATCTCCAAAACAGACACTGCGATTGCAGGAGGTTCGATACACTTTGTTATCCCTGTGCGCTTGTCGTTGCAGCTTGTGCTAAAGTGTCACTCAATGTTGAACAGTTCATCGACCCCGTTTACACTCTCCATCGTATGTTACGTATCTGGGAAAATGAGTTCCTCGTCCTGCCTGACTTGTCCACATGGGAGGTACCTCCGATGACTTTCGAGTTTATCCCGAACAAAGGTTTACGAAGGAATCCAAAAGGTCGTCTTCATATCACCAGAATCCGCAACGAAATGGACATTATGGAGAAAACAGACGGGGGCAAACTATGTGGACTGTGTAGGCTAGCTGGGCATACTCCACATAATTGCCCTCAACGAACCTATCATATTGGGCAGTCATCCGGATCAGGTAGGGCCTAAACCCGGTTCATCATCATATACCTCTTAATTTTATTTTTACATTAATTTTCAATGTTGTCCACTTGCGTCCCAGTCACTAAATTATTTATATCTTGAGGTAAAGAATTCAAAATTATAATTCGTTTGATGTTTCTGAAATTAGAGTAAAATATCATTTTAGCATAAAAATTATATATCCTCCAATTTTTCATCTATCAAATTCTCTACACTTTTCTTCAAAAATATCTCACTTAATAAGAATGGTAAAATTACGCTTTAAGTCCTTAACCCTTTCAACTTTATGATTTAGGGTTTCAAGTAACAGGTTTAATGTTATGAAATTTAAATAAATGATCAAATAGGTTAAAATATATGTACATTATGGAGGAAAAATTCATCATTAGAATTCATCAACAGTCAAATTTAAACACTATTAGATACAACCCTAGTATCCATTATTAGATGGTGTGGTTCTCGGGGTATATCTTCGTGGTGGCCGGCGTCTACGTCGAGGTTGCTCGTCAAGTTCATCACCATCATTAGGGTCCATTTGCACCGGAGGAGTAGAGTATTGCCCGGGAGGAATAGTGTATCGCGATGCCTCGTCAAACTCAGCCTGATATCCTTCCCTATAGTATTGCGGTGGCTTGTCAAATTGAGGCTGATATCCTTGGCTTGAGCATTGCGGTGGCTCGTCAAATTGAGGCTGATATCCTTGGCTTGAGCATTGTGGTGGCTCGTCAAATTGAAGCTGATATCCTTGGCTTTAGCATTGTGGTGGCTCGTCAAATTGAGGCTGATATCCTTGGCTTGAGCATTGCGGTGGGTCGTCAAACTGAGGTTGATATCCTTGGCTTGATGAGCTATGCATATGTGATGATCCCGCAAAATCAGGACGATAAGAATCATCGTCATTCAATGCCTCTTCATTATTTATATCTTGTTGCTCTGGCACTGGCTGTGGCTCTGGGGCAGGAGCTACATGATAGGGGCAATCTTGTCGAGACATGTATGGGGGAATTATCGTCGATGAAGCACCAATCAAATATGGTTGGCCAAACTCAATGAACCATTGCATGTACTGCACCGATGGCTGTAAATCCGGAGTGTACTCCATCGGAGGTACTCGAGTCATTCGGTTGTTCCACACATAAACATATTGTCCATGCACACTTCCCCAATCACAATTTGCTTTCCCCTTCTTATTCATCCCATGGATAGACCCTAATTGGAATGGCGACTACGAGATAGGCTGTTTACAACCAAACTGCCGGAGTACTCGATCCCCGGCATACCACTCCACTGTTTGAAAATTGATTATCGGTGCGTTAATGCACCATTGGTCTGAGTGGAGGAATGTTGAGGCGGGAATAACAGCGGTAATTTCTGGCTGTATATATGAGGTCCAGATGAACTGCACAATTAATAACATGTCAAAATATTAATAAGATTAAAGTAATATAATTTACTAACATGCAACCATATTGACATGAGTCAAGTAATATAATTTAACATGTTAATGAATAACATACCCCTTCCCCAGCATATTGCTCTAGCATCAAACGATACATGGGAACTGTGTACTGCCTCCCGATCTCCGGTTTTGTTTTCCATCTAAGAAAACAAAAAATAAATTGTTAGATTAATATAATTAATAAAATATGTCAAATTATTAAAATTTAGGGTATATGGTAATCACCTGTTAACGAGTGGAAAAACATATGTTTGGTGCCTAACGGATGCCAAGAATGGCATCCGATATAGTGCCCAAGATTGCAATAGCACTAGGCATCCACCTATATCCCGGGAAGAAGGGTTTGTTACGCGACAAAGTTCTCAGTATAGCATGGCAAGCACCGCAGATCCCCAACTATATTCTTGAATCTTTCGCAAATCTCTTAGCAAAGGCAAATACATCAAGTGGATCTTATTGTTATTTGCGTCCGGCATGAGTATGCCCCCAATCATTAGCAAAGTATAGGCTCGAACGGCCCAAGAAACCTCCATTTTAGTTGCGTGTTCGGGTAAGTGTTGAAAATTGCTCTTCAACCATGTAAATAACAACGACGTGAAGTCATTGTTATTACTAGGTGAGCGACCTAGTAACTGGATGCACATCGTTACCGGCTCTTGAAACGAACTAACACCGGTGACTGGTACACCATTGATTGGTAGCCCTAGTTGGACCGCAACATCCTCCAATGTCACAGTGCACTCCCCACAAGGCAGATGAAATGTGTGAGTCTCCGGGTGCCAACGCTCCACCAATGCACTGATTAAATCATATCTTAACTCAAATTTTTGGATCAATGCTGCAGATGCAAATCCGGCATCCCGCAAGTACGGAAGCAGACGTTCATGAGGGGGGAATTTAAGGCCCTGTGCACGACCCCTCAATGAACGATACGTGAGCTCTTCCTGTTAATTTACAAAAATAATTAGTATAACCAAAATTAATTTTGTAAACAAATAATAATATTGTGAATGACATAATGAAAAAAGAATTATTTTTTTACATTCATATTTCCTTGGTGTGTATCTGCATTCACTAATTTGGCTATGTGAGGACGTTCCGAGTTAATTAATGAAGTCATTCTGTAACTTGAAAAAAAATTATCAATTAGTTCAATACATAAGTTTACCAATATAATACAAAAATAATAATTAAATATCAAAATGTGTTATTTACTAAAATTGTACAAAATATATATTTATAAATCAAAATAGTATCCACACACCATTATTTACTAAAATGGTACAAAATAATTTATTTTGTACCATTTTGGTAAATAATATGATGGGGATATTATTTTGATAATTAATTATTTTTTATATTATATTTTGGTCAATAATATGATGGGGGTATTATTTTGATAATTAATTATTTTGTATATTATATTTTGAAAATTAATTAGCCAAGTTTAATTTTTTGTGAATTATTAACACTCTCTTATTTTTATAAAATAATAAATTTTTTAATTTCATAATTGTAACTAATTTTAATTATAACTTAAAAATAGATTATTGTTAATTTTATTAAACACTTGTAATAGTTTTCTTTCACATTTTATTAAACAATTTTATGACTTGTATAATAAAGTTACTAACTAACAAAATTAAAACATTATTAAATTTTAAATCAATAAATATGAACAATATTTTTTACTTACTACTACTAACAACAAAATTAAATTATTAACTAGCAAAATTAAATTAAAGTAAATTAATAATAACATAATAACAAGCTTACATTTCTTCTTCTCCTCTTAATTTACTCACCAATTATAACAACATTAAAAACAAATCAATTAAAAATTAAATTAAAGAAAACAAAAAACTTAAAATAATCAAATTAATTAATAAATTAAAATATTTTAAAATTAATCATACTTAAAATATTAACTAAACTTACATTTCTTCCACTCCTATTAATTTACTCTTTTAATCAACCTATTAAACAAATAAAATTATAATAACAAATCAAACACATTACCACTACTAATTAACAAATTAAAATATTTTAAAATTAAATTTAAAAATAAACACATTACCTTTTTTTTTTCCTCTCCTTCTTCCCCTTCTTCCTTCTTCTTTCTTTCTTTCTTTCTTTTTTTTCTTTCTTTTTTCCTTCATTTTTCGTTGGTCCCCCCCTCCCACCTATTTTATAATAAAAAAATTTATTTTTTTTAATTTTTATGACCAATAAAAAAATTTCCAACCACTCATTAATTTTCACCTCTTAAAAAATCCACACAAACACACACACACACACACACGGCACAATGGGGTGCTGCCAAGTGGCAAAACACCCCTGAGTGCCGCCACTTGATACTCCTCCATTGGTGCCGCCACTTTGTGTTCCTCCACTGGGTGTCAGGTATTTTTTTGTCATATTTTTCTCGTATTTTTTTGAAAAAAACCCCTGAGTGCCACCACTTTAAATCACTCCACTAATAAAATAATATTTTTTTATTTTTAAATATATAAAAAAAATAATAAAAAATTAAAAAAAACACGTGTAAAAAATATCCCTGAATGCCGCCATTTAGAGTTCCTCCACTTAACTAAACATACCATTTTGGTAAATAATAATTTAGGAATACCATTTTGATTATTAATTTATTTTTTTGTATTATTTAAGTAAAAATTCCTACGCTTGATTTTATTTTTTTATATTTATAAGTATATGTCGTCATGTAATTAATTATTGATGTTTTTAAGACAGCCTGTTGTTTCATGGTGGTTACCCTTTTCATGTTTGGTGTCATTCCCAGGTCTTGTAAAATCATTCCGCATGCTGGTGTAGGAAAACAATGAAATTTTCGTGATTTATTTTCAAAATTTTATAAAAATTATTTAGTTTTATTATTTAAAAGTATTTATTTAACATTTGGACGTTAAGTTTTATTTTAAAATTTTAATTATCGAGTTTCAAATGACGATTCGATGAAATATTCATTGGCAAGTAGAAAAACATCATTTAGATTCAAGTTGATCTGATGGTCAATATTTAAGATCGAAGAAAAAAGTGTGGATTTTGGTTCATTGATTCGTGACATTCAAAATTGTTTTATGGAAAAAATTGAATTGTTGAAAAAAAAGGAAAATGAAAGCTTTTAATTGTTACAAGTGGTGCGAAAAAAATAAGTCATACATCAACGATTTTGACAACCTAATAATTTATATGAAAACTTTCAAAAAAAAATGAGTGGTGAAAACATAAACTTACCAATAATTTAGTAACCATGAGTGATCAAAATAGCCTAGTAATTTATCTTTGTCATATATAGACCTGATCATGAATCGAGTCACTCGTCCAGGTCTGAAGGCCCGCCCAAAAAGCGGAGGGTTTGGGTAAAAATATAGGCTCAATAAATCGACTTGGGCAAAAAGTAAGGATTGTTTTTTAAATGGGTCAAGCTTAGGGTAAGATTTTTTGGCTCAAACCCGATCCGATCTGAATCTGACTAATTTTTTTTGCTGCTATTTTGTTGTTGTTTGCTGCCGTTTTGATCCTATTTTGCTATTATATTGCTACTATATTGTTATTATTATTTGGATATTATATAATTCTTTTTTTATTGTTAATTTTACTACTATTTTAGAGGCATTTGCTTGCTAAGTTGCAACTATATTAGTGTTATTTAAGTATAAAGACTTTTTTAATATATTTTTAATTTATTGAGAAACATTTATTTTAATATTTTGAGTGCATTTAATGTATTATATTTTCTAAATTTATTTTTATATAAAAAATTAATACGGACAAACCGAGATTAGATTTAATATTTTTTATTTGGATCTGAATTGAATAAAATTTTAAACTCATTTTTTGGGCCAAATCGAACTCGAACCTAAGAAACAAATCTAAAATTTTGCATCGACCTAATCCAAACCCGACACATAATTAGTTATAATCATAGACAATACTCTCTGCATTCAACTACACGAATCAAAAGGATTTATATGATATGTGTCGTTAAAGATGATTATGATTTATGAATAATAATTTATAAACAATAAATAAATATTTGCAGAATTTTTTTTTTTTGAATATTTGCAGAATTAAAATTAATCAACTTACATAATTGAGAGATTCTAATATGGTGTTTTTGTATAAATCATAATGTAGTCAGTTGCTATTCATCTAGTAATGACGAAATGTTATTTGATTGACTGGATGAGAGTTATTTCTTATTATTTATAATCATTTAATACTATTTTTCGTACAACGAAAATTCGAATTAAATAAATTTTAAAGTAGATGAATATTTAATCAATAGATCATAATTTAGTTGTAATTGTTATTGAGTGAAATTTAAGGTTTAAGTTAACACCATTAATTTTCTAATGCAATGCCATTAACAATTCATTTGTAAGGATGAAGAATAAGCTTCCTTGATCTTCTCGTGGAAAACAATGAAAGCTCCCTTTTCATTTCTTATTATTATTTTAACGAAGTCATAACCGTCTTAAATATTCAAAGGTCAATTACGGGGAATTTGTACAAGTCAAACAAATAATAGAAAAGAGAAAAAAAAAAAAAAACCATAAGAAAGGAGGAGGAGGAGGAGGAGAAATATGACACAAAACGTTAATACAAACCTTCCATTTAAGTGTTATCAAAACATCAGCTTTGGCTCAGTTGTTTTGATTGTTATTGTAATAATTAGGAGGTGTGAGTTTGAGTATGCTTAAACATATTATTCCTTCAATTTAAGAATTGGAGAGAGATTATGGATAGAAGTATGCATTGTAAAAAAAAATGTTATCAAACACCGTGATACTTATCAACGCTTATATGTCACAGGCTACATATCAAAACTCGTGACGAATGCGCAAAGAGCGTCTCATGGAGGTCAATTGATGAAATGAGGCTCATTTGATCCACTTGAACTGGCTCAATTTGTAGAATATGAGGAGAAACTCATCTACTTGAAGTCTTGGTGGCCCATTGAAGCACTTAGGAAAAATTTGGGCTACCTTGGCAAATAAGACAAGTAATCTTAGAATATTTCTAATTTGATAAGATTTGATTTTATAATCTTAAGGGATTGTGTAAATCTCTTAAGAATCTCAATGGAATTCTATTGAGAGAATTTACTCAAACACTTGACATTCTTATGCTTTCTTATAGCTTTTCTATTCTTTCGTTGCTATTTTGTTTTGAGTTGCTTCAGCTTTAATTTCGGTGCCTTGCAGAGTTTCTATTAAAAAATTTCACTTTGTCAAAGTTATGATGACTTAGGCAGATTTGAAGCAAAGAAGGTTGCAGGGATTGCGAGGCTAAAGTTTTAGCCTAGTGACGTTGGTATCAGACTTAAGGTTCAAATACACCGATCGAGATGACGAAAGGAGTAGAAGATCAAATTGAGCCAATGGAGACCCGTGAAAAGGCCAGGAAAGGTAGTCGATCGAGAGACATGATGTCAGCTTCGGAAGGTCAAATGGTCAATCTCGAGGAACACACCGATGGGCTGGACTCGATGAAGGAGCAACTCAAGGAATTTGTGTTGAAGTCTTTTAATTCCAATGTGGAAGAGATGCAAGAGATGCTCAATTTTACTGAAAATAAGCTGACAGTGAGGGATGATGGACTAGACGATCTTGAAGGAACAAATTGAAGACCTCAAAGGAGAGCTCATTATCTCGAAGCTGCTTTGGGTAATGGGATGTTGGCTGCGACACCTAAGTAGAAGGTGGATGTCCTCAAGTCGAAAGAGTTTACAAGGACAATGTTTGACGGCCGCTAGACGTGTGAATGTCTAGATTGGAAATATGGTAGAAAAATAGATAATTAATAAAACAACGATATTCGCAAGTATATGGGTCAAATTGAAATATAGAAGAATGTTACAATTAAACACTCCGAGAAGTATTTTGAGGATCGTACCCAAGGGAAGTTGAATTAAATTTAAATTAATTTTCTACACTAACAAGGCTAAATAGTACTAATCTAAAATTATATTACAAACAACCAAATTAAAAGTAATGAATCTAATGAACATAAATTAACTAAAATTAACATGCAACCAAATAACAATCGAAATTAAATCAAGTTAAGCAAACTGAAGATTAACTCAGTTTCAGTGTTCTTAATTAACTTCAGAACACGGGTTTTATCGAATTAGTTGTTAGTTAACTAGTTATTACCTCTCGGCCTCTAACTAATTAACTAATCAGCCAATGCACGCTTATCTCTCGACCTCACTTTCTTGATCTGGATAAATATGATTTACTCGGTAAACTTATCTCTCGATCTTGTTTATCCTAAATTACATTCTAAGGTTGTTACTTCCTAGTGTTTAATTGCGCATAATTTAAACCGACTAACTGGAATTTAAACCCTATTTCATCCGTTAATTAGTCACACATCTGTTTGTTAATCTCCCTAAGGAAATTAACCACTATTGAATCTAGATGCAATAATCCCTATATTCATATTTAACATACAAAGTAATAAATTCAATATGAAAAGGGAATAAGAAAATAAATTCGTTTTGATGTCGATTTGCATGCGAAATTCGACTTGCCTTTAACAGTTGAGAAAATAATTCTAATTCCGATTGGAAACCAAAAAGAAATAACTAAAAACTATTTAATTGAAAGCTTGGATCGAAATCAAATCCAAGTTAAATAAGAACAAAAACTATTTAGGACTAAATTAAAATGAACCAAAAACTGAAAATAAAAACCCTAAAACTAACTAAGTGGCTCACTTGGCCAAACCTCCCAAAATGAGACTAAACACCACTATTTATAGCCAAAATTGTCTGACCTAATTAGGTTACATTAACAACATAATACTAATAAAAAAACTTTGCGCAAACCAATTTGCCCTTGATTAATTTTGGCTTATTCGCCACTAAGTGTCACGACACCACAGAACTAATGTTGCGACACTATATTTCAAAGCTAAAATTCTTGGCTTCGAAGTCCGGTGTTGTGACATCACATCTCGATGTCGTGGCACTGCCATCGTCCTTTGTGTTCTAGGCTCGAAATTAGTGTTCTGCACACTTAAGTAGCTCGTTAATCCATCCCTAGGCCCGTTAGGCTCATTAGGTCACCAAATGACTAAAAATTGCATAAAAACGCTTATTATGCGTGAATTAAACTTAAAGTAATAAAAATTGAAATCGAAATAAAAACATATAAAAATAAACTCGTTAAATACCGAAAAGACCGTAATTTACCATAACGAATTGTGACAGATCAAACTGTACATTCTAAATTTTGTTTATCGCGGGCTTTCTCAATGTTGCCCCCAAAATAGTGTTTTAGTCTTTGCCCATTAAAAATAAATGCCTCCCCTTCTTTGATTGTCAGCTCTACTACTCCGTATGGAGATACTTGTTTGAATATGATCCCGTCCATCTCGATTGCAGTTTTCCTAAAAACACTTTAATCTTGAGTTCAACAATAACACCTGTTATCTTGGTGATAATGATTGTTTCTTAATCATTACGTCATATTAAATTTTTGGCAGAATTGAAAGCCAAAGTTGAAATATAAGGAAATATTCAGTTTAGAGAAAGGCTGTCTGAGTTGGGCTTTTGTATTTTTATTTAAACTTTTAAAATAAAATTGTAAAAAATATCTACAAATTCAATTAGTAATTAGAAATCCGCAAACAAAATAAAAGATTATACAATAATCAAGAAGAAATAAATAGCTGGGGACTAGGTTTTGGTGTGACGATCATTTGAGAATGTTTGCTGAGTGCAGGCTCAGTTAATGCTTCTTAGGGATATACTTTTTAAAAGTATTGCAATTGAGTCCTACAATAAGGTGTTTTGCTCACAAATCACAACGCCTCAATATATTTTTACAACAAATATAAAAATCATTTACGGATAAATATAGTAACATAAACATAATTAAAATTAAATTATTTGATCTTCGGTTTTCTATTTGGTTCCTAAATCAATTCAGCCCACAAAGCTTGCAACTTGCAAATAATACCACAAACTGAAACTTCATCTAGCACGAATAGGCTCCTCAACTATAGTTTCTAACAATGGTTTCTTAGACCTTGACATTGATAATCTATGCATAAACTCTGGTGTTGAAATCTCTTCAATATCATCCAAATCCAGCTTCGTCGTTGTTCTTTTATCTTCGTTTTCCAATGAAACATCACGTAGGTTATCTTGATCTTCTGGCAATATCCTTACTTTTCCACCAAAACCCTTTTTGGTAACCGAATTTACAGCCATAAACAAAGCTCCCATATCAGCTGTTGTGACCGTAGAGTTCACTCTTTTCATTGGAAACATGACGTAAACGTTGGCGAACTCTAAATCTTCGTCAGCACTTAGAGGAGAAAACCTGGTTCCCACCTTGAGGGATCGAGAGTTTATAACGAAGAAGTTCGGTGTTTCTAGCATTAGCTCAGCTGCTTTGATGAGTTCCTCGTATTGCTTGATTTCACCGCTTGGGAGAATCACTTTTGTGGTTTTCGATGATTTGCTGAATGGGGTTGATAAAGTGCAAGAAACATAGTTCCCCATGTTTGCTTCTAAAAGCTGGTTTATTCAATGGAAGAGATTAAAAGAAAATATGGGTTTTAAAGAGAATTTCGTAGGGAAATTGAGGGAGGGACTCTGTCTAGTTTGAAAAGTTTTGGGAGTGGTTGATATACATTTATAAAGTAGAAATGGAAAAAGTCATCTATGAACATTAATGGTGAAAAAATGTGTTGGAGGATTCTTCAAGGAACGAGGAACCACTTAAAAATGGTTGACAATTTGACATTGATTAGCTAAGTCCCGCGTCAAGGAAAATGAGAGTCAAAGCTCCAATGAAGCTACGTACAATCTCTAGCTGGTTGGAATCATTTCACAATACGTCTAATTATGGTTTTAGTCCCTTTATTATGTTCAAATTCGAAACTTCTATCTTTTGAGTTATAATCACAGGTCACTTAATTCATTTATAATCAGAAATCAATCTTGTTTGGGTCAAGGGTGGTATTCAGGCGATGGATGGTTATTAAGACCTAGGGGTCTTTGCCCCCAGCCCCCCCTTTTTTTTTTTTTTTTTGAATATTTTAATTGTATCTTTAATTTTTTGAAAAAAAATTAATTAGCCCCCTAAATTTTTTGAAAATTCTCATTAAACTTTTGACTTTTTTTTTTTTTTTTTTTTTAATTTTCAATTAGACTCTTCAAAATATTTTGTAAATTTTCATTAAACCTCCAAATTTTTTAACATTTTTAATTAGACCTACCAAAAAATTTAAAAATTCTCATTGAAACCCTCAAAATTTATTATTATTTTTTTAAAATTTTTAGTTCACTCCCCTCACAATAACAATTCTAGGTTTTGAATTTGGTTCAAATGTTTGGAGAAGAAGTCCATTTCTACTCCTTCAAACCAGTTGTCAAGAAACTTCTACTTTAATTTAACATAAATTAATGTATTTACTTTCATAATGTCATTGGTAGGTTTAATTTGATAACAATGTTGTTCCCATTAAAATGATGTTGATTTTTTGTTGATAATTTTCTTACAACAAACATAGCCCAAATAACATTTTTTTAACGATAAAAATCCAGTGATATCAATTTAGACATATTTAGTAATATTATAAAAATAGAAGATTAAATTATATCAAATTAAAGTAAAAATATTAAATATCAATTTCAACAGAATAAAAGGACTGAAAGTTATCCTAGTTAACTCTTTAGTGACAGCAATTAATAGTTATGTATATAAATTTAGATTTACAAATAAAGATAAAAAATTAGCATAATAGAAGGACTGAAACTATAATTATACCTTCCCTATATATAAAATGTCTGTATTAAATAATGCATGTAGACCCATCTTATTTTCCTCTGTTTTGCTTAGAGATTCTGTCAGAATTTAATTTTTATTTCATTAATATGAGACTTACAATTTGGAAGAAGTTGCATCGTATTATATTAATAGACTTGAAATGATAAGTTCCTGGCAATTCAATCAATATGGCTTTGATTAATTTAATTTAATTAAAAGATATGCATGAGAGATCATTCATATTTATCCATAGTTTATTCATACAAGCAAAGGGGAAAAAAAAAATCATGTGAAGCTTAGCCTGTGAGTTTTAATGAAAATAGTCAACGACTTGGCATGAAATTATTCAAGTATATACTCGCTACATGTTTTCTTTCTTTCTTCTGGCATAGTTGGATGTCCGTGTCGGCGGCGTTGACGGTGGTGGTGTCTGTCGGTGTCGGTTACTGAAAGTATTATTCAATTGCAGCTCATCATATGCATATGCTTGCCATTGCTGCTGCATCACGGGATTGTTGGTGCCTTATTTTTCCTTTTTCAAGTCCTTTTATTTATAATTCCAGTTAATTGCTATGATTTTTATTTTAAATTAATTTAAAATTTTAAAATATTTTAATTATATCTTTAAACTTATATCAATAAGGTCTTTTCCTTACTATAATTGTTTAACTAGAAGTCGGATTTTATGTGCCACAATTTGAAATGAAAATTTTAAAGGTAAAAAGACCTTTCTAGTCCTTCTCAATTTCGAAATTGAGCAAATTGGTCTTTCTCAAAAAAATCATAGCAATTTAATTCCTGTCAATTTTAAAAGTGAGCAATTAAGGATAATTAATTATGAAGTTAATGTTTTCCATCAATTATACATGATTTTGATTGGTATAATAACAATTTTAGCCCTCAAATTTTATACATTTTATCAATTTGATCCCAATTTAACAAATTTATCTCACAAAATTTGTGCAAATATGTAAATGGAGGCTAAATTTGTTGGTTTTTTTAGAATTAAGGCCAAAATGATAAAATATATAAACAGTGAAGGTTAAATTTATTATTATATTAATCAAAATTACGTACTATTGATGGAAGACATTAACGTCATAATTAATTGTCCTTAGTTGCTCACTTTTGAAATTGATAGGGACTAAGTTGCTCCAATTTTTTTAGAGGGGCTAATTTGTTCAATTTCAAAATTGAGAGGGACCAGAGAAGTCTTTTTACCAAATTTAAAGCAAAATGAATATTGTAAAAATCTAGATATTGAGATTTTTGAAACTTTTATAGAAACTATAGTCACCCTCTCTCTTTTTCAATTTTACTTTATTTTTAGTTTTTAATTTTAAAATTTGTGGCAACTTTTCTTTAAAATTTTTATTTTAGTTTTTATAGAATCGCTTACATTATAATTATATGTGGCGTTCCGCCATGTGGAAGTTCGCGGAATAGTTCGCATATATGAACTCATTTTTATGTGAGAAATCATTTTCTTTATTAATCCATAATAGGTGAGTTGCTTATTCAAGCATGTATTTGTCTAAGACTTCGTGCGAATGTATATGTATCCGCAACATGACTGATCGTCTTTGAACCCACTCCTAGATGAGAGTCCTCTTTTATGAATCTGTCTATATGTTTCACAAGTATGGATTCACATCTATGAGTCTGAAACGTGGGCCCATAAGGATCATCCTACAAACTTGAGTCCGTTAGGACAAGTTACTAATAGCAGTCTGTAGTAAAAACCATTCATCACGACCCACCTCAATTGGCTATTTGTATATGTTGGTGCAAGTCATTAGTGTGTCCGTGTTTCCTTCACACCACCCATAGATTTTTCGAGATTGGTCACCCGACCTTTCAAAGCTAACACAATATCTCTTAACTTGCTATTTTTCTTGGTCCTCCCAAAGGTCTCCATCAGGACATTTTATTCGTCTCCTCCTTTCGTCATCAAAACCAATGCCTTTGAAAATTGACTCAGATACCAACTGTCATGAGGCTAGAACTTTAATCTAGCAAATCGCACAACCTTAGGTGATTTCTTGGGTTCAAATCTGCCTAAGTCAGCCTTGCTCTTGAAAAATGAGAATTCTCGAGAAATTCTCTAAGGCACCGAAGCAAAACGAAAGCAAACTCGAAAGAGAAAGAAGCCACGAACGAACAGAAAAATAGCACTCACCAAGTGTTTGAATAAATGCTCTCAAAAGTTTTCTGTTACTTTGAAGGATTACAACTGAGTGATTACAAATGAGGGGGAAAACCTCTATTTATAGTTGAGCTCCACTAGATCCAATAGTACAAATTGAATTACATCAACGGTTGATATTTGTGCCTGTTTATAAAACGAGAGTCCTAAGTGATTTAAATTCTATACATATTTATCCCTTATGATTTATAAAAATTACCCTAAAACTCTAGTTTTATTGGAGTGCTTCACTGGATCACAATACTTCAAGTAGATGAGCTTCTCCATATATTCTACAAATCGAGTCAGTTCAAGTGGATTAAATAAACGTCATTGATCAGTAAATCTCTATGAAACATTCCGTGTACATTCGCCAAGAGCTTTAAATCGCGACCTATGACATTTATTATATATAAAATAATTACCGGTACAAGTTTTTGAAAAAAAAAAGAGTAAAAAATAAAAACCCCACATCACTTTTGGAAAAAAAAAAAGAGTAAAAAATAAAAACCCCACATCACTTTTGGAAAAGCTTTTTAGGTTAAATCAATGTTTGCTTTGCTTGCTACATTGTCTTTTTGTTAAATTATATGTGAAAAAAACATGATATTATATATTGTTGGCGTGCAATTGGAGAAGCTTTCATTGGTATTCACAATAAGTGCGCTGTAGTAACATAAATAAAATCGAACACATCAAGGAATTTGCTAGCTTATTTTCATTATAAATATAAAACAACCCAACCCTTCATACAAAAAGATTACCTATGTCATGGCCGAATGGGATAAGTGACTTTGGTTTTAAAAAATTTATATTTCAACAGAATCGTTTTCTTTCACTATCGTATAGGGTAGCCGAATAGCCGTCCATGCATGCCTTAGAGCTTCGAATATAATATTGTTGGAAATATCCAAGGAATATCTGAGGTTTTCATTGGTATATGTAAATATATTTTCGAGTATAGTATAAAGGGAACCCTATATGCTAGATTTCAAGCTATGAAAGCTCATCCTACCATTGAAATTAAGGCAAACAAAAGAAAAGGTACTTATTTTCCCTAAGCAAATGGAAATGGCCAATGAAGAACCCAAAACAGTGCCTCAACAAATCACCATGAAAGGTGGGGATGGCCCGTTAAGCTATGCCAAGAACTCTAGCTTGCAGGTAGGTTTCACCAACTATCTTAAATATTAGGTTAAACCATGACTTTGATCCTTTTTCCCGACGGTCTTTGTTCTTTAGTGACAAAATATTTCGGTGCAGAAAGGAGTTGTCGACGCTACAAAAGGAATGATCATTCATGCAATCGCAAACAACCTTGACATGGACAAGTTTTGTTCCCAATCTTCTTCTCAAACATTTCGAATAGCAGATTTTGGGTGTTCCATTGGACCAAACACAATTTTCTCCATGCAAAACATCATACAAGCATTAGAATTAAAACACCACGAAACCAACCATGGAAGCTCATCAACCATTCTCGAATTTCAATTGTTTTTCAATGATCATTCGACCAACGATTTCAACACCCTTTTCAAATCCATCCCTCCCTCATGGCAGTACTTTGTCGCCGGTGTTCCAGGTTCGTTTTACGGACGATTGTTCCCGAAATCATCGATTCATATCGGGCATTCATCGAGCGCGTTGCAATGGTTGTCCAAAGTTCCACAAGAAGTGGTTGATTGTAGGTCTCCGGCTTACAACGATGGAAGTATATATTGTCGTGGAATTGAAAAGGAAGTGACCAAAGCGTATGTAGCTCAGTTTGAGAAAGATATGGAAAGCTATTTGAATAGTAGAGGTGAAGAACTTGTTAATGGAGGGCTGATGGTAATCCTTATGGGTGGAGTTCCCAATGGAATCCCTTTATCTCATACTGCAATTGGCAAATTTTATGACCTTTTTGGATCTTGCCTTGTGGATTTGACTAACAAGGTATTTTTTTCTTCTACTTCTTTTTTTAATTATTGCATTTATATATAAATGGCTTAATATATCTTTTAATACCTAAATTTTACATTTTTTTTTATTAATGTGGTACCTGTAGTTGACAAAAATTATACAAATTGATACTTAAAGGTAACCGTGTTAACTTTTGAGTTAACTACACCAAACATCTCCAAACTATGGCCCTTATTCTAAAATAGTTCCCAAGCTTCAAAACGTTCTAATTACAACCCCAAACTATAGATGTTATATCAGTAAGGTCCTTCCATTATTAAAACCATTAGACATCATGTGTTATAAGTTAGCATGAAAGTTTTGATAGAAAAGTAAAGTGTTGCAGCATTATTTTTGAAATTAAAAATTAAAAAATTAAGTAAAATTGAAAAAAAAAAAGGAGAGAGTGAACAATAGTTTTTGTAAAAGTTTAGAAACCTCAAGATCAAGATTTTTACAATATCTATTTTTACGATTTCATTTTTATTTAAATTCTTCATTTTAAATTTCGTCAAGTAAGATTTGTCAACGGTTAAATTAACGATTTTAGTAATGGAAAAAACTTATTGATATAACATCATTAGTTTTAGGATGCAATTAGAATGTTTTAAAGTTTGAGGACCAATTTAGAATGAGTGCCAAAATTTAAGGATATTTGGTGCAATTTACTATTAATTTTTTAGTGTTTAATCCGAGTTTTAAAGTTGTTTGGATGAAAGTTCACGATTAGCTAATAATATTAGCAATTAACTTTCTTCATATCAACCCTAAAACTTAAATTAAATCACATTTATCGAACTTCATTTAACAAATTAAACAAATTCACAATTAACACTAAACTTATTCTATTAACAAAATCATAAAAAAAATCAAACCTAATAATTTTAGCAATGAACTTTTATCAAATCAATCCTAAAATCTAAATTAAACACCTTTAGGGTGAAAAATATTCTAATTGCATAAGGACTTTGGATAAGGATTTTTACACCTCGGGCGGGCTCGATTTGACCCGGATTCAATTTAAATAATAAAAATTATTTTAAATTTAAATTTGATTATATATAATATCAATTAAATGTATTAATTTTAATATTTTATTACTTTTTGAATAGTGAAATGGACTTTTTAGACCAACCAAATCGACTTAAAAATAGGTTTGGACTTAAAATTTTGTTTAGAATCTAACCTTGACTCGACTATGAACACCTTTAAAATTAAGTAATATCGACTCAACATTATTTCAAGGAAAAATAGGGCAAAAGTCATATAATCCAATTTAATGAAATTCCACTCACCATATTATGAATGAAAGTTCAATTATTAAATTAAAATGGTAAAAAAAAAACTAAATTATAGGCATTAAAAGTAGAAGGGCAAATTACACTGACTCTTCCAACTATTGATAAGTTTGTTTTTTTATTATTTAATTATGAAAAATTATAAAATAATTATTTAATTATTTAATTTTGTCTTTTTTGTTACCAACCGTTAAAAGGCTTATGAAAAAGTGATGCAGTAACTTTTAAAATTGGTATAATAGCAATTTTAGTATTCAACATTTATATATTATTTTAATTTAGTCTTAATTTAAAAAAAATTAGCTTTCAATATTTACATGTTGTGTACTTTGGTCTCTTTTTTTTATTTTTCTTTTTTTTGTGACATTGAGAGTTAATTTTAAAAGAAATGAGAATATTTGAAAATTATTATCTTAGATTTTTTTGATGAAAGGATCATAAAGAAAAGTAAAACTAAAAAAAACTTTTTTAGAATCAAGACTAAAGTTACTATTATACCAACTTTACAAGCTAGAACATCATATTTTCGTTAGTCATTTAACTGTTGGCCAAGAATAAAGACAAAATTAAATAGTCGGGTGATAAAAAAAGAAACTTATTAATATGATTGCGAATGTAGTTTGCCCAAACTAGAAACTAGAAAGATTAAATTTCAAACATCTAAATAATAGAGGGAGTAAGAGCAGAATTAGACCTTTATGTGGTCCATAATGTGACCCAGCTCCTTATTGCAGGGACTAATCAATGAAGAAAAGGTGAAATCTTTCAACTTGCCCTTATACTTTCCATCGGCTAAGGAGGTAAAGGAATTAATAGAGAGAAACGGGCGTTTCAGCATCGAAAGCATGAACGAAATAACCGAGCAACTGAAACGTGGGCAGCCACTGCCGAGTACCCAAAACTGTATATCTCAAGTAAGAGCTGGATTCGAGGGATTGATTAAAGACCATTTCGGAGATGAGATCGTCGACGAGTTCTTCGCATCTTACGCTAACAAGCATTTACATTCTGGCTTCGTTTTTGAAGAAAATGCTGTTGCCAATACCTTGATGTTTATGATTCTCATGCGCATTTAAGTGTTACGATGGTGGGAGTATCATGGAAGCTTTTGTATTAAGAGTTAGATTGTATTTTATTAGATTGTATTTTATTATTTTTATTTAAAAAATAAGTAAATTAGTCTATGTTTTTATTATTTTTATTTAAAAAATGAGTAAATTAGTCTATATAAATTAGATCAAATAGTAAATGGATCTTTCTGTTAAAAATTTATCCATTTTTACAGTCAAATAGCTTCAGTTTTTAACGATAGAAATGAATGAATTTTTTAATGGAGAAGATCAATTTGTTGTTTGATTTAACGTGCAATGACTAATTTACCTTTTTTTTAGTCAAGTAGATAAAATGTAAACTGATTCTTAATATAGAGGTTTCTATGGTACTTTTAGTGGGTTATGATATACCAAATCTCGAGGGAAACAATAAAGGTTTATGTTTAAATTTTCCGTTGAGACTAATGTTTGACTCAATTCTTAAACAAACCCTAAACCGTAGTCTAGGAATTTATGTGTTTTGAATTTTTTATTAGATATAATGACAAATTTAACCTTTAATGTTTGCATATTTTATCAATTTACCTTTTATTCTTTTGAGTTAAATTTAGTTTTTAACCTTTTAAAAAAATTCGAATTTTATCAACTTTTTAAAAAGAATAAAATTTTTTTAACAAAAATATTGATAAAAATGTTAATTTTTTAACCATGACAACCAGCATGGCAATTCGCATGTCTTCATGCTAACTTTTTGAACATTTATCAACCTTTTATAATTTTTTTATAATTTTTATTTTATTTTTGAATATTTTTATAAATTTAAAATTATTTACTGACATGACATATAAGGTAAATAGTGACATTTCAATACGAAGTGCATGTGGATGGTTAAAAAAATTAATGTTTTAGTTTATATTTCTATTAAAAAATAAATTTTTTTTTAAAAGGTTAAAAGTTAAATTTAACTAAAAAATCAAATTAACAAAAGATATATACAGCTTGAATTTAGCATTATACCCTTTGTATTATTTTTGCCTAATTTTGCATCCCTTCCTATATTTTTTGGACTTTTAAAACTGTGTATTTTCATTTTTAATTCTAGAAATTTAATTCGTTTATTTATTTGATTTAAAATTAAAATTCAATTTATAATATTATTAACTAGAAATTTAAATATGTATTGTGAGTTGGATTTTAATTTTTAAATGATAAAATTCATTAAATAGAGTTATTGAAGCTTAATTTTCAAATGGACTAAACTCATGTCATAATTAACAGTTTTATTCATTTGAACTGAACCATCGAATAAGTATAATAGAGTATCAAATTATATTAAATTCTAATAAAATGATGAATCTTAAATTTCAAGATAGTAGAGAGGCTAAAAACAATATAAGACAAAATTCATAAATGAAAAAATAAATAATTGTAGATATAAGGTCAAATTTTGAGATTAGTCCTTATATTATGTATAAATTATTGATTTACTCCTTATACTCTAATTTAATATTTTTAGTACCGTATTTTTCAAATTTTATAATTTTAGTGATGACGGAAACAATAAGTTAAGTTAAATTTTATTATTTCCAAATCTTATGCGATAAACATGTTATTAAATGTATAATGTTATGTCAACTTATTATTTTCACACCATATTAAAAAAATCACGTTATTTTAATTAATAAGTTTGAGTGTTATCATTCATTTGAGTCGGGATTGAAATTTTAAAATTTTAAAAATTTAATGGCTAAGAATTATTGAATTTGGGAACAATGATTGAATCTACAACTTATGTATAGTACCGGAATAATAGAAAATTTTGATCTAAAGAATTTTATTGCTACAATTTGGATGAAGACTGAAATTTTAGAGTTCAAAAAGTAAATAAAATTCATGAAATTAGAGTACAAACATTAAATCTATAATTTTAACATAACAGAGGGACTAAAAGCAGAATTTGACCTATATATAGTAATCGTGTTATGAATTTAGTACACGTGCGTAATCAGAATATTTCTTATAGTTATAAGCAAATTTTAATAAATGAAATTTCACATAAAATATTACTAAAGGAAACCTCGGAATTTCTTTTCTTCAATCACAAATTAATCAAATTTTCTTTCTTTTTTTTTAAAGATTTTAAAATTAAATACCTTAAAATCCATGGCGGTATTCAGATTGGCGCCGGAAGAGTCACCGGATCCAACCCAACAACATCCACCGCCGCAACAACAGTTGCAGGCCGGTCGAGAAGTGGCGTCCGACGACGAGCGGTCGGTGGCTGCAGATTCCTGGTCTATAAAGAGCGATTACGGGAGCACACTTGACGATGAGCAGCGCCACGCTGATGCTGCCGAAGCCCTCTCCTCTGCTGCCAATTTCCGTGCTGCCCTTAATTACAGGTTTTTTTCTTTTTCTAATTCTATTTGTCTTTCATTTTTTTCGCAATTTTCAATTGAATGTTTGACTAAAATTTGAGTTTTTAGCTAATGAATCAGTGTATTGGATTTTAAGCTTGAGATTTGATCTATTGAGAATTCAACTAAAAATATCAAACTTTGTGATAAGGTCAAATGTACATTTTGCTGTCTTGGTTTGATTTCTAAGTGGATCAATGCTATTGGAACGAAAAGAAAATTTATTGAAATGATCAATCTATACAATTTGAGTTCTTTAGCCAAATATTACATTTTTGGATTTCAATATGTAATTATTTATCTTCTATGTTATCTTAGCTCATGGTGAGTAATAGTATCAGATACAGTAATCTGTTTGAGATGTGTATGCTTAATTTCTTTCAAGTTTTTCCATATGTGCACATGCCTTGTTCAACACAGCTGAAGGGCATAGCTACTTGAAAGAAAAATGAATTGTCCAGGTAACATGGCTTATTGGTGTAAATGTATAAATGAATGCAATCACAAAGCAGGTTCTTGCTTCTTATATTCTATTTTTGTTCTATTGTTAATTGCGTTTTTCTCAGAAGTTGCTATAAAGCAATTGCAATTAGTATAAAAACAAAATCATATATGATTGAAGGTTGTGCTTAGCATGATGGTCAATTGTTATCTACTGGTACGTGTTCAAACCCTTAAAACAACCTCTCTTGTGAACAAAGGGGAGGCTATGTACATTGAGACTTCCCAAAATATCTCATGCACTGCGTACTTTCTTCTAAAAAGGTGCAGATGGTTGAAACGAACTACCTATTGAAATGTGTTTGTTCCATGCAAATGTCAAAACCCATGTGTTTTTTTATTTTTGTTTTCCTTCCTCAAGATTATTATTTGTTTTTATACAATATGCTTTTCTCTTGCAAGTAGGAAAGGTAACAACCTAATGGAGGCTTATTAGTTGACTTTTAATGCATTGAATAATGTATATTTATCATGCTGATATGCTTAACATGGATTTGTTTGGTTTCTGTTATATACACTATACACAGTTCTGACAAGGATGAACCCGATGCTGATGCTATAACAGTGGTGCTTGGTCTTCAGAATTATAGGAACGGTGCATATGCAGATGAGCTGACAAGTTTTCGTGATCATAGTCATGCTGGTGAAATTTGGTCAGTATAACACTAACTATGTAATTTCACTTTCATTCTAGGCAATATCTTCGTACTACTAGCAAAAATGTTTTTTATTAATCACATAATTACGGAATTTGTGTATAAACATATTAAATGTAATTTAACATAATATGCATTTCAATGGTTCTTCCCCAATAACTGACTGGCTTGACAACTCTGCTTTGTTATCTGGGCCATGTTTAAGAACTTTCTCATTAATACAGATTCCAAGAGCTTCCAACTGTGAGAATTTCACTTTAGGTCTTTTAATTAATTGATCTCTTCACTGTTTACCTCTCTCAATAGGATTGGAGCTGAAATCGTGGATACTGTTACTTCTTGGACCAAAAGCTTGTGTATTGATATTTCTCAAGGTCACATGCCAAATCATGTTGATGAGGCCAAGCGCGAGCCTGTTGCACAGGATGAGAAATATTTGTCTTGCTGGAGTGTACTTGACATTGGCACTGGCAATGGTCTGCTCCTTCAAGAACTAGCTAAGCAGGGGTACACTGAGATCTAATTGTGGTTTCGGTGTTATATATATGCTGCTAAAATTAATTCAAGAAAAAAAAAATTCATAGGTTTTTCAAGTTCAACAGTAAATTTATTTGCATGGGAATTTATTTGCATATTGTTCAGTCTATCCCATGCACCAAGGTGCACTTTTTGTAAGTCAATGACCAAAACAAAAGGGCTGCCTGACTTAAGTTCTCGTTTAATGTGTTTTTGTGTTTTAACTTTTTTTCCGTAAGCTGTACCCTTACTATTAACAAGGGGAATGATGTCAAACTCAGTAGCGAGTATTTAACCACATAGGACAATGATTCATGCATATGGCCCAACAAAAGAAGAAAAGAATTGCTTCTGTGGATAAAACTGGAGCAGTCTATGGAGTTCATTATCGTAATTACATATCTTAACTTATTATATACACAAACACATGTACATATTGTGCTTTGCACCTTAGGTAATATGAGGATTCTAGAGCTTAAAGTGCACCTTGTCAAAACAGTGATTTTTGTTAAATTATTGGTGCTGTGAGACATGTGTAGTCCTTGGGTCAACTTTCTGATAAATGTGTTTTGGGTTTAACTAAAATTTCTTTCTATCATTGTAGTTATGGTAATGGTCAAAGTGAATGCTTTGCATTTTTCAATTCAGGTTCACGGATTTGACTGGTATTGATTATAGCGAGGTTGCAATTGACTTCGCTCGAAGTCATGCTGACAGAGATGGATTTTCAAGCATCAAGTTTCTGGTATGGATGGAACTTCTGACTTAATTTGTAAACTACATATTGGTACGTTCTTCTACTGGCTTAATTATCCTCAGAGCACATTGACCATTTCCATTTCCATTTGGTCCTTAGGTTGATGATATTCTTGAGACAAAGTTGGAAAGACAATTTCAACTTGTCATGGATAAGGGGACTCTTGATGCCATTGGCTTGCATCCTGATGGACCTATCAAAAGGTAAAAATAACACCATCTTTACTGCAAATTTGTCCTTTGTCCTCTCTGTTTCCCTTGTAAACCAACATATATTAACAAATAACTGATTTATTAGGAAATTCTTGTCGATGCCGATGGAGTCTCATAATTTGAATTGTATAATTTGCAGTTATGTTACCGAGATAAAATAGTCTGTTTCTCGTCTTTGTAGTTTTTCAGTAGCTCTAACTTGTGCATTTGCTATGATTTCCTATTTGATCACCTTCTAAAAATTCCTGAACTTTTCCTTCCAGGATGATGTACTGGGACTCGGTCTCGAAGTTGGTTGCCCCAGGTGGAGTGTTAGTAAGTATTTTACATGCTTATTTATTGTTTTACTTCTATTTTTGTAGATTTTCATGCTTGTCTGGAGCAAGAACCATTGAAATTAAAGCTCGAGTTCGAGTGCTAGCTTTCTGAATATATATACATATAACATATGAAAGTATTATATATGAAAAATGTGTTTAAAAGTGGAGTTGTTCAAGCTTAGCTTTGAGAAGGATAGACATCCGGGCACGGCTCTAGGTTGTTTGAGAATTTTATTTAAAAGAAATACATTATACTTTGTAGATTTAACAATTTCCACACAATCTTTTCCTCTTTAAAATGATGCTTGTAGGTGATTACATCTTGCAACCATACAAAAGATGAATTGGTACAAGAGGTGGAAAATTTCACTCATAGAAGTGCTGGAATGCTGCCCCAAGACCCAAATACAGTCAAGGACCAAGAAACACACAGAGATTGCCCCCCGTTCCAATATCTGAACCATGTTCGAACTTATCCGACATTCATGTTCGGCGGATCTCTGGGAGCACATGTTGCTACCGTCGCATTCATAAGGAACTAAAGGTAATTGAAGGCTAGGTCTTTGGGATTGGTGACTGACTCACGTAGCACCATATATAGATGATATGTATGTATATATTTAATTGCACAATCATGGTCTTTATCTCCCAAGTGGCTCTGCACCATTGGTTTATTGTTGTTGAAATGTTTTAATGAAATTGATCTCCTTTTGCTGGAACAAAATTGAAGCCCAGCTAATCTTTAAGCATCCTTAAATCTCAAAATGCAATGGCTTTTAAATGTCAAAAAAAAAATATATTTTTTCTTAGCTTTTAAACATACTTAAGATACTACCAATCTTCAGCACACACATGAAAAAGATAAGCTGCGACCAGTATTTCTCTTTTTACATGTGAAAAATATAAGCATTGTGCATATACAGAGATGGGATTTCGTAGGAAAGCTCCCACCAAAACAAGAATGATTGAACAGCCATTTTTAGGCTGGCCAATCTCAGGCTTTTACCTATGTTTGGTTCATGGTTCAGCAAAAAGCTGTTCCAAAATGACATTCCAACAGCAGCTCATGGCTCCCAAGCTCAATGGCCTGGTCATGCCATCATGCAAAGCCAGTAACAATCAAAGCTCTACAAAAACAGATACACAATAAGACTTCAAAGCCAACCTTACCTTGTCATGCTTCAAACACCATCCATGAAAGGACAAGCTGGATAATAGAATTTGTCCAACTTAATGTAAGCAATTACAGCTACAACTGTAATCCAATCCGGCTTCTCAGAAGTTCCTAGTCTTTCATCTTTTATTTGTGAAATAGTTTTTCGATTACCTGTCTTATTCCGACTTGATTTTTCCCTATCAATGGAGACAGAAAGGGAGTTCCTCCCCTCTCTGATAAACCATTCCTTAAGCCTGTGAGCCTCGGGATTTATAAACAGCTGGGTTGAAGGAATAGTTCCCACTTCCTTCCCGCTAAAATCACTCACTCTACTAGATTTCACGGCTAGAACAGGAAACTCCCAGAATCAAACAAATCTTGGAGTGTTTGTCCTTCATCATTGCAAAAAACTACCCATCAAGTTAATTCAACGCTCTTGCCCGACATGTTCTTCAAATGAAGGGATCTCTTCAAATTTTCTCATTAACGAAGCAGTAGGACCAACAAAAAATACCACACCAATACATTGTTCTTCATGCCCTCAACATCACTTATGGTACGAAAATGAAATTGCTGTCGAGGAATCATGTCGTCATCTTCAGAACGCTGCTGTACTATCGATGTAAGTTTTAGACTTCCCTTGGAAATCAAATAAACCTTACCAGCTTCAGTCTTTTTATAGAATCGATCAACCACATCATTAAAGCAGGTTGCTCGTATTTCCCCACCATCAGAATCAAGGAGATTGAAAGAGAAAACTTTCCCTTCACCACGAGCATTTTGAGTACAAGACAATGATGAATCATAAAGCTACTGAGTCATAATATAAAAATTAACTCGATTCAGACACCAACTAAAGATTTTTAACAATATCATGAGCACTTATAGTACATTAAGTATTTTTTTTATTTAAAAGTACATTAAGTATTTTAATATAATATATTTACATATTTAAATTTTGTTCTACTCATCATTTAATCTATTTTTTCATTTTAATGCCGTGCACATATCACATACTATTATTGCTATTAATTAGTTTTAAACATATACATTTATTATAAAGTTTCTAATCATTACTAATTTTGTTTTGGATTATTGATTAAACATGGATGTTTTTACACGATAATTGGGGTAATTTACATATCCAATGGGCAGCTGAAAATGCCTTTGGGATTTTCATGTCACCGGCCTACGTCGCCTCATGCCTTTGGGTCTTCCCTTGTCTCCTTCTCATGTTGTCTGCTTTGAATTTCTAAACCTCGGATTGATGTTGTTTCTCGTTAATCGGTGAATGTGGGTGTGTCCATTGAGATTATGTTTTGTTTTTTCTATTAAAAAAAATAAGTAATTTTGTTCTTATATATTTAATTAAAGAGTAGATCGATATTTTTATTAAAAATATCATTCATTTTTATTTAAGAATTTATTTATGTACGTTAACATGAGATACACATGACGGAATTAAATCACCGTACAAATGGATGAAACCTTTTTAACAAAACTAATCAATTTGTTCTTTTACCTAACTAAGTTATCCATTCTTTAAATAGAGAAGACAAAATGTAATCTGACTTCTAATACAGAAAAACCCAATAACGATTATATATTTTCATAATTAAATTTGTATGAGATAGAGTCAAAGTAAAAAGCATTTCTCCAAACTGGCCTAGGTTAAGTCTAATATCCTTCCTACAAAATAATTTTGCATTTAATAATTTATTTATTTGGGGTAGATACAGATAAGCATCATATATAAATAATTAAGAGAGACAATCTCAAATCATCTTCTAGATGCAATTTAAGAGATAAGATTTGGTAAAATAATAATCCCATAATGCATGACAAAACTAAGTCTTTTTCAAATGCTATCCTACCTATATAATTGAATTTAGCTGGAAATGATACGAACCTAATTCAATTTAGCTTCATACATAAACACTTGTAAAGTGAAGACTTTGGATAATTTAATTATTTTCAAATCAAAATTTGGTATTATCAACAATTCTGTGTACAATCAACACGTTGCATGATTGATTAATGCAATATGTTGATTAATAATATTCCATCATTCAACTTTTAATTACTTTTGTATTAGATAAATATAATCGTTTTGTATCAACAATAAATAAATATAAACATTATGAGAAAATCAATTTTTTATTTATTTAAAAATTTATCGAATTAAAACTCATTATAAAATTTAAAGGCAATCACGCAAGAAAAAAAAAATCTGACGTAGATCAATGAACCACACGTGTAAATGAAATACTAAACATAACACGACACAAAAAAGTTTAAATACAAAAATATAATTTAGTTTCCACTTCTAAATTATTTACACATAACATAATATCAAGTAGTGATGAATTACTTAAAACATTCTAATACTACCCAATATATGTTTTGCACAAATTGATAAACCAACCCAAAAATATTATATAATATAAGTTAATTATAAAATAATTAAAAGTGTTACATCATTTGAATATTGATATACCATTTTCACACGTCAATCTCATTTGTGAACATTTTCACGATTAGAGGTGTTTATGAGTTAAGTCAGATTAGATTTGGGTCGAGACGAAATATGATAGTACATATTTTATGCTTGCTAAGCTCAATCAAGTCTGAAAGATGGGTTTAAATTTTGTCCAATGTCACTTATATTTGTAAATAGTTCATCCAAATTTATTTTATATTCGTTCATATTATTTTTAAATAAATAAATATATTTACATTATTTTAATTTAATATTTAATAAATTTATATATTTTTTATTTATTAAACTTTTATATATAGTCATCTTAATATTTTTTAATATTTATATGATAGTAGTATCATATAATATTATATATTCTAAATTACGTAATATATAAAAATAAGTTGAACCGAGTTTGATTTAAGCCTTGAATATTCGAGCTTATTTATATTTTAAACAAGTTTAATTTTTTTTTTTGTCTAAACTAATTTTTCTGGTTAATTTTTTTTAAAAATTCTCTCAACTTTTGAATAAGCTTTCGAATTTAAATGAATAACAGAAAATTGTGGGAATTATTTTAATAGTTTATATATTTATAATTTTAAAAAAATTAAATCAAATTTTTATTATTTTGAATCAAAATGTAAATTTTACTATTATTAATTTAAAATGTTATAAATTATAAAAAAAAATTGAAACTGTTACTCATCCTTTTAACTTCACTATTTACGAATAACGTAACTCATAAATAATTTTCCTCTTTCACACTAATCACATTCCCGATCTATACAAATTCTTGCTATACGTAGAGAGAGAGTAGGCCCAGTTATTTATTAAACTATATATTATAATATTTTTTACACCGTACGTGTTGAAGAGACCGGAAGGGGTTTTTATTTCTTTATTTATTTATTTAATGTGAATCATTTGCTCGTCCTTCATAGTTTTTGAATATACCAACGCAAATGATGAATGGAATAACAAATAAAAAAAGTTACTCCCAACTTGAAACTTTATTAAATTAAAGAAAACCCAAACTCTACAAAACATAACCCCAAAAAAAAACCAAATACAGTTTTCAAGATCAATCAAAACGCTTATAATTATTTTACATGATGAACATATACCAATACAAGAATATGAATCCTACTTATATATATATATATATGCATGAATTTCATGAATGTAAATGAACAAATATAGAAAGAAGGCAAAGGAAAAGAGTTCCAGTAAAGCAAGTTGAACCAATAGTTGCCCCAACCAAACCCAGAAGTTCAAACCATTCTGAAATCTCCCCTTTTCTTTTCACTTTACTATAATTATACGCTTCTGCATAATTCCATCCATTTTCATATCTGCAACATCTCTCAAGCTTCTCCTTCATCTTCGCCACCTCTATTCTCTCCTTCAAAACCCTCAAATTCGCATCCACCCCATTACTAGATCTTCCACCTGCAACAACAACCAAAAACTATATTGTTGTTACACAAATTTTAAGATCAAAAAAAAGAAAAGAAAAACAGCAAGTTATTGTTATTAGTATTACCTCCATCTCTGCGGCTTTGAGCTCTAACTTGAAAGGGTTGATGACGATTATTGTAATGCTTGAAAGATGGAGAAACTATGGTAAAAGAAGAAGAAGAAGAAGCCATGGGATTTTGAGGAGGTTATCCTTAAGTTTCTTTATATGCAATGATTTTTGTTTTCTTTGCTTTGAAGTTGGGTTTTGAAAGAAAATGATATATTTCTGGACTGCTGGTTTTTGCTGCTAATTTGATTAGGGTTTGACACAGTATATCACCTTAATGTATATAAATGATTATTTTTTAGGCCAAATGGAAGAAATAAAACAAGATTAAGATCGGCTAAAAAAATAATAAAAATTTGGATTATTTAATTGAATTTTATATAGTCACTGTATCCAGCCTTTTATCTATTAATTTGTATAAAAATAACACTTACTTCGTATTAAAAAATGTGTTTATAACAACAGTTTGTTTCAGAATAAATTCAAAAATGATATATTTATATTAACCATTTTAATTTTTTGACATTTACCCTCCAACTTTACAAAGAAATATCATTTTAGCTCTCCATTTAATTTTTTGTCTTTTCTAATTTTTATACTTGTATTTTTTATCAAATCACCTCAAAATGAATAAAAAAAATTAATAATTTTTTCAACTTTGCTGACACTGCATGGCGTAGATTACCACATCAACATTTAATTAATTTTCAAATTTTAAAAAATTCAAAACAATTATAAAAACTATTTTTAAAAAAATTAAAGATCATTAAAATTGTTAAAAAAATATCATTTTTATATTAAAATGTAAGATTAATTTTTGGTCCTCCAAAGACTTCAATTTAATCCTTTTAAAAATCATAAAGATATAATTCAATACAAAGATGAAATTACATTTCAATCCTCATAAAAATATATAACTTAATCTTGATCTCCCTTAAAAAATTCCTAGCTTCACCTTTAGATAAAACCCTCACACAGTAAAACTTAAACCAGAATAAAATATAAACTCAAGATACATAATTTATACGAAATGAGAATCTCGAAATATATATGTAGATTTAAATATAAATATAAAGTTAAAAAAGGCTGTTGAATCAAAATAAATATGAAAAATATAACTTAAAAGATAATATAATTAAAGAGTTTGAGGTTATTTTAATTATTAAATTATGAAGACGGCCTGAAAGATGTGTTTGACCAACACTTTGATTCACGGTAATTAAAAAAAGTAAAATGGATATTTGGATGCTCCCAATGGGTACGGTGTCGAATGCTTCCATGAAAATTGAATTATTAGTTCATCAGCTGATTAAAATAGAATTGGTCAAATGTTCTCGGCAACCTTTCTTTATTATTGTAATTTAAACGTGAAGATGGGTTTTAATTATATATTTTTTTATCAATTGAAGTTGTAACTAATATTAAATCGCTTTAATTTTTTTTTTTTTTGAATATATTGATATGATTATATGGTAGTAACTGTTTATATTTTTTTAATCTTTTAACAAGACACGTATACCTCACACATATAGGTACTCGAACCCGAGATATCTTAATTGAGTTTTTAAATATGTGACCGTAATTTATGATATAATATTAAATAAATAGAACATGGTAATTATCGAGCTATATATGATTTATTTATAAAAAAATTGATTTGATAGTGTGTGTGTGTGGAAGGATTGAGATAACTAGGCTACAACTAGTATGCTTTCGGGCTTCCTATGCTACAATCAACAAAGCTGATTCCCTTGAGGAATTGCTTTCAATCTTATATCCATTTTAACCAGGTCAAAAGGGAATAAGATTGAATTTGTATAATGGGAATTTTGCATTTTGGTCCTTCAACTTTTATAAAATTATTGAAAAAGAGCACAACAACTATTATACAGAAAGAAATAGTTAATTAAATGCCAGATTTCCCATTCTTTAATATATCAATTTGCAACCTTGTTCCCTCCAACAAAAATAATGCAGCCTAAAAAATTCGCATAATGATTTTTTTTAATCTTCTAACTTTACAAAAAAAATATCATTTCATACATTTTATTTTATTTTTTCTTTTAACTTTTATTTTTTACTCTTTTTTATCAAATCACGTCAAATAAATAGAAAATTAATGTTTATTAACTTTGTTAATATAGCATACACATGAATTGTCACGTGTATGACATGATAATATTTAATTATTTTTTAAAATTTAAAAAATATTATTATTTTTATAATTTTATATTTTTAATTTTTTAAAAATAACTTTTTTAAATTTTTAAAAATTTTAAGAAAAATGTTGATATGTCATTCATGTAAAAATCCACATGTATGCCACATCAGTAAAGCTAAAAAAAATTTCATTTATTTTTGGGTGATTTAATAAAAAAACATAAATTTAAAGATTTTTTATAAAATTGGAAGGTAAATAAATTATTATGCCTAAAAAATATTGATTAACTAAATTTTATTTCTAAGTTGGATAAACTAAAAAAATATACAGAAATAAACTGTCTAAATTAGTCAAATAAACTAACATATTTTTTTAAAATAAAATAAACTAATTTTTAATATGCAAGACAGGAGCACCACGAAAATAACTTTGTATTTTTCATATTTTCAATAGCCATTACGTGCAAGGCCAAGCCTGCAATTTCGTAGAGGTTTAAGATAAAATTAAAAAAAAAATTAAGGTTAAAGTTAAAATTATTGAGTTAAAATAATTTAAACTTTACTATTAACTTGCTTAAACGAATTATTAAATTTTAAAATGATATGGGCTTGCCTCTTCAATACAATACGCCACCATGTCTACCTTTCTTCAATTCAATATGAATTAACAAATGTTACACATAATGATAAGGTATACTGTATTAAAAAAATAATATAAATTTAATTTTTGATGATAACATTATTGAAACAGACAATTACGAATCTTAAACATAAAATATATTAAAAAATAAAGTCTAATTTTCACACATTGGAACTTGAACTTCTTTTTTGTCCAAGTTAAGCTCTAAACATAATAATTGTTCCCACGTCGAGGTATGAACTGACAAGTATTCACACATTCAGGCTTGAACTTATTTCGTGTAAGTTAGTCTCTAAAATTGATAATTATTCCCATAATGGGGTCTAAACTTGACAACTGTTCTAACATTGGAGCATGTACTTCAGGGTTTTTTAAGGACATATCAGGAATTAATTTAGACAAAAAAAAGTTTAGGTCCCAATGTGAGAATAACTTCCAAGTTCAAGGTCTAATTTGGATAAAAAAGAAGTTCACACCCTAATGTGAGAACAATTGACAAGTTTAAAACTTAATTTCGAGATGATGTGGGAATTGTTTCCAAGTTCAAGTGACTTAACCTTTAATTTTTACATGATTTCGTTTCAAGTTGTTGTTCATGTTTGGGGTTTGCTTATATGTCTTGAACTTGAAAAGTTTGCTATTTTGAATAGTTGTTGAACATTGGTGCTGGAAATAGTGATGATGTTGCCAAGGCATTAGCAAGGTCAGCTTCTTATACAACCAAGTATTTTAGTTGTGAGCTTGGTGCACAGTCTGAATTTGATGAAAAAATTGGAATTTCTCTTGTTAATGGATCCCATGACACTGCTATACTTGCACGACTTCTTGAAAACTTCATCAACAAATATGTGCAGTGTTAATAATCAGGGGCGAATCTAGGGGTGGCAGCCCCCTAAAATGGAAAAATTTCCATTTAGGCCTCTAATTTTTTAAAATTTTAAATTAGTAAAGATAAAATTACACTTTGGCCTTCTAAAAATGATAATTTTCGATTTAATCCTTTGAAAATTGCATTCTTACTATAGTAAAAATGACAACTTAATTTGGGCCCCCTAAAATTTTTTTCTGCTGAGATATTTATAACTAAGAATCAGATGATACAATTGAACTGTGTTGCATGTGGTTTTGTTTCTGATGTTGATATGATGGATAAGTTGACAAGTTTCATATTGAAAAATCGAGATGAACCGAAGAAGAGATCAGACAAGAAGGGGATGAAGAGAGCTGAAAAAGAGAGACCTAAGAAAGGTGAAGCTGCTGCTGCTGCTTATGATGATGAGGATGATGTGCAATGGCAAACTGACACATCGATGGAGGCAGGTCGGCAGCGAATAAAGGAGCAGTTGAGTGTTGTAACAGCAGATATGGTCATGTTACCAACCGAAAAGAAACCGAAGGTGACAACCAAGGCAAGCAACAAGGGACAGATGATTGCTCTGTTAGAGGCCGTATTTGATGGCATTGAGAAAGGGTTTGCAAAAGAAGTGATTAAGAAGGAAAACTACCTTTCTGTTGTTGCTAAAGACAAGGTATCTCAGTTGCTTCTACGGAAAGCCAGAGTCATTTTGTGGAACAGCCAACTCAATTGCATTGAGGGAAGCTGTTTTAGTTTAGAAAACACTCTGTGATATTGATGTATTAGAGGAGGAATCAGGGAGTGAAGCCAGAATATTTTTTTAGGGGCCGAAATTAAATTTTAATTTTTAATAGTCTATATCTTTATAATTTTTAAAGGATTAAATCAAAATTTTATAATTTTATGGGGTCCAAAGTGTAATTTTATCTTTACTAATTTAAAATTTTAAAAAATTTAAAGGGCCTAAACAGCAATTTTCCATCTTAGGGGTGCCAGGGCCCCTGCCGCCCCCCCCCTCCCTCCCAGATTCCCCTCTGGGAGGAATATGTACTTCGATGGCATCAACAAGGTTTGAAAGGGAAGAGCAAAGGGTCTCAGATTTGGAAGAATGTAAAGCCTTTTATTGATTGGCTTCAAAGTGCAGAATCAGAATCTGAAGAAGAATGACATTCTTGTGTGTTTGGCATTTTTAAGGTATTTTCTGCTACTAAGAATAAAAAGTGGATAGTGAATCTGCTTGACTGATTTTGGGGTTTGCTTAGTTTTATTGATTTGAGTGTTAATTTTATGTTTTTTTTTTTTGTGTGTCTAATATTGAGGATTTGGTCTGGTTGTCTGCGTTGTTGATTTGTGCTAAAAGAACAGTTCCTTTGTTTAAACATTCATATAGAGAAGCCATGGATGATCATCAGCTAATTTTTCTTTTCAGTCCTATATGCTATATTTATATTTGCTATTCAATACTTTGGGAAATATACACAGTAGTAGCATCAACTATATATATGTATATATATATATATCCATCCTGCTTGTTTTCTGCTTTCTCTATAGCTGCAATCAAATCGTCAGTTCTTCCATACGATGCAGCATTACGACTAAACTAATGTACTCGAATCAAACGTGAATGCGGCTGGTGCAGTTGCGGTAAATCACTTTCTTCATCCGATGCATCAAGGGAAAACTGAGGATCCTATAACACAGTGAAAGTCATCGGCAATTAAGTGCCAACATAGCTAGTAATGATACTGATAAAAGAAGTGGTTCTTGAAGAACGCCAAACGAAATCTAAACCTGATGGTGTTGGCGGCGTTGGATAGCAGTAAAAGCTTTAACCATGATATATATAGGCAACATAATCCCAGTGGCTCTCAACATTAGTAACTGCAACAAGTAACCAAAATGTTAACAATGCTTGTTTCCAGCAGTGTGCTCGAACGGCACTATCTTACCGTGAACAATGTCAATGAATATTCTCCAGCGCCACTGATTACGACCGGAAGAGTGTGGCGTAGAACCAGAAGAACCATAAACTGCACATTAAGCATGCAAATGATTGACATTGTTGTTAAAATTCGAACCCGATGTGTGTGTGTGAGAGAGAGAAACATACAGTTATAGCAATCACACGACAACATATGAGGCTTCGAGATCTTGGAGCTGAGTAATTATCGATCTCAGTTTCCAGAAAATCACGATCATCGGTGACTACTGTTATAAAATGCGGAGTCGGCAAGTCTCTCCTTGAAATTTCCCAATTCCCTCTGAAATGGCAATCACAATTCTAAACGACCCTGAATAAGGCTAGAATATAGATATAAACAGAAGAATATATACCTGAAGTTCATAGGAACACTTCCATAATGAAATAAAGGAGGTGGTGCCGTATACCCGGGCTTAAATTGCTAAATTTTCACAAATGTTCCAACAAAAGTAACGTTTAGTTTCTGTCGATATCAAAGAAAACGATGCAAGCAAATTATGAACCAGGATAAAAGAATGGTTGAACCTGGTGGCAAATCTCACAGACTATGTCACCCTTTTCATTGCACCACCTCTGCACACATTTACGGTGAGCATACTGCAATAATCAATTAAACTTGTTATCTCATTTGCAACTACAAGTATGCAATCAGTGCTTTGCATGCCAAAACACTAATCAATACATATTCGAACATAGCATACAGGCAAAATGCAGAAAACGGCTCTATGAAGCTACTGATTCATATGAACAAATTGCCATTCAGCAATAGAAGCACATACATGTTATCTCATTGCAACTACAAGTATCAAAGTTTGACAATGCCAATGGATGAACAGAGAATGCTCTGAGCATGTTCTGGGGACGAACTCGGTTCTTTGCATGCCAAAACATAATAACCAATTGATACAAGTGGCAATGTTCAACAATGACAATGGAAGAACAGAGAATGCTCCGAGCTCCTACCGGTATATACTCAGTGCTTTGCATGCCAAAACACTAATCAATACATGTATGAATATTACATACACGCAAAACACCGAAAACAGTTCTATGAAGCTACTGACTCATATGAAAAAGTTACCATTTAGAAATAGAAGCAAACTCATTCAACTTAACATGGGCAGGGTCTTGGTTTAGCATGTATGTTTTAGTACTGACCTTCAAGCTGCCACGACAAGAACAGGGTATCTCCATGTTCAGATCTTCATCATCATCATGACAAATCCTACATTCTACTAATTTTCTTGGAGAGGAACCAACATTGTCATCCGTAGATGAAAAGTCAATTATATCATGTTTACTTGCTGAGGGCATGCCTAGTTGTAATTGATTTTTACTCTCAATAGCAGCTTCAAGGGTGGATTCAGTCAATAGCCGGTCCACAAGCAACACAAAATGGTCTCCCATCCTTCAATTCATACACAAAATTAAAAACAATGCAATTTTTATATATTGAGATGATGTGTAATAATGTAATAAAAACTACAGGAAATGAGATGAAAATGGAAAACCCAGAAAGGAAATGAGAGAAGAACAAAAACCCAGAAACCAAAAAATCATGGATTTATTGACTACAATATAGAAAAAAAAAGGAGACCCATGTTCCGAAAAGACATCAACTTTATAGATGAAATTTGAAATATTTGAAGTAAAAACAAACATATCATGATTACCATTGGACAGAAAGCTGTTAATGTAATGGAAAAAACAAGAGGCTTACATTACAAGTAAAGAAATGGAATTTTTCTAATTCAAGAACAAAGCAACAATTTTGGTTTTTTTTGTTTGTTTGTTTGTTGTTGTTTTGTTTTAGTTGTTTCTTCAAATGAAGCAATAGCTTGAGCGCACTACCATCATCATCATCACCATTTTCATTCCAATTTTTCAAACCAAATTCTACACGACAAACACGATTGCATGGTAAAAAAAGATAAAGAAAAAACCATGTCGCGGGACTAGGGATAAAATGACGTGAGATTCTGTAATGACAGCCACGTGTCTTTGAATATGCGATGTTTGTCAGTTGAGATGGAGCCTAGTTTGGTGTTGGAAGTTGGGACCAGTTGCAGTTATCTACGCCGTGAATCAATGGCTGATGTTCTTGCTCTTAGTCTCGGTCTTGGACCATGTTTTTTCGTGGTTTATTTCTTTGTTTTCCCCCATCAATATTTTAAACATGAGGCTAAGCTTATTACACTCTTTTCCCGAATCTTTAGGGTTTGAATTCTAGATTAAGTGCCATTTGATATGACTTAATTTGATACAAGCTTTTTGCTATTATACTAATAATTTTGTTAATAAATTTAGGTAAGAGTGGAATAAAATTTGAAAAACGGTCAGGTTGGTTTGGATCATTCAAAAAAAAAAAATGTTAGATTTGAATTTTTTAGATAATTAAGAATGTAGTAGAAATAATATAATTCAATCAAAACATAAAAAGTTTAGAGTTTGTATTTGTTATACCGATAGTATATAATTTGTGTAGTGAATTGAATAAGGTTAGATTCTTTTTAATTTATGAAAGTTTTGGATTTAATCTCTGTATTTTAATTTCATCAATTTCAGTTCATATATTTTTTTTAATTAGTATTACACAAATGATAATATGTCTGTCTCATTAGATTTAAAAAATAACAAATTTTAATTAAATAAATTCAACAATTATTGTTTGACGATGATTGAAATTTTCAAATTTAAAAAATAGAAAGACTAAAAGTGACCAAATTAACGTAATAAAATTAAATCTATAACTTTCGTTAAGTACAAATACAAAATATAATTTAACCATTAAATAATAACACATCATTAAAACTGAATGAATTCATTTCTAAAAGTTTTGGATGATGTCTCATTATATATACTAGTGTTGTGAGTGTTGGAATGAGTGAGCTCTATCCAAAATAATATAAGGTTTAATTTATAATACATGTACATATATGTATCGAGGAAGCCAAGTGTCGGCAATGGGTAGAAAAATCATGCAAATGGTTACATGAACTTAGAGAGAGTGTGGATCAAATATAGAGATTTAATGGGGCACATGGAATCATATCCAATTGCTAAAAGCCATACAAAATCATTGGAATGGAAATCTCATGGGATGGAATGACATGCAAATTTGGGAGCATGTCATAGTTTTGGTTGACAAAGCCGTGCCCCATAACCCTACCATACCACACCATACCATACATACTCTTTTATTATCTGTTTCGATTACGACCAAACCCTAACAATCCAGCATTTGTCTTTCTTCTAGGAACCAATTTACTTCAACCAACCAGGACTGTAAATGCCACTTTATAGACCCATGATTATTGGTTAGTCTCTTTCCATCTTTTCTCTTAAAAGAAAAAAAAAAATTTAGACACCTTGTTTAATAATAAATACCTCAACAATGACGTGTTATGGTAAGTAGGAAATTTCGAGATTTTAAGTTTAAATTTCACTACTTATGGGTTTATACCATATTTCGTTTGATGATGGAGTTTGTGTTTAGTTATTTAGTTTGATTATTATAATTATCGATTAAAAAAATTAGTTATTTAGTTTGATGATTATAGTTAATGGATTGGAATAAAATCTGGTGGTGCTGTCAAGGTTGAGTCCGGTGTTGCTGCTATCAAGGGACCAACATGGAGAGTGAAGTCTTGGGTATAACAGACGTTTAGGAAAATGGTCAATCTTTAACTCAAAATTATCGAGTATTTTAAATGATTTGATTCTGTTACAGAACTAATACTGTAATAGATTGTCGATTCAAATAAATAGTATGGAAGTTATTTTGATTATTCAAGAATTCTTTTAAAAGACATCAAACTCTGCGCTTATCAAGCAAATCCATCGACTTCTGATGAATGTAAGCAAATAGATGCTAGAACATGTTCCTAGAAAACAGAGCAATGAAGCAAATCGATTAGCTAAAATAGCATTTTGACAAGAAAGAGGGGCTGCAGCTGTTGGCAGATATCTAAATAAGTTTTTTTAGTTTAATATCATCAATTTGCTCGTTTTCTTTTATCTCTCTCTCACACACACACACACACAAATGCCGCAGAATCGTTTTTTTTCATATTTAAGATGTTCATAGGTTATTCAAGAGATCACTCAATTATGTTTTATTCTTTTTTATCATTCAACTATGAGAAGTTACAAAATGATTATCTAATTATTAGTATTTTTTTTACCACCCAATTATGAAAAGACATAACATGGTTAACCAACTATGAAAAGATACAAAATGGTTACCTAACTATTCGATTTTGTCTTTTTTTGTCACTAGTTAGCTAACGTAAAAATGGAAACACACAAAAATTCAAGATAGTTGGGTGACTAAAAAAGATAAAATTGAATAGTTGAGTGACCACTTTGAAACTTTTTATAGTTGAGTGACTAAAAATTTTGCTAATAGTTAGATGACTATTTTATAATTATTTTGTAGTGAGGTGACTAAAACAGAAAAAATCCATCAACAAGGTAACTACTAATATAATTTATCTTAAAAATTTTTAAGGCCCAAGTTAGGTTGGATTTTTTTTCCTTTTCTTGGGTGTTTGACACCACTATTATTTTAGAAAAGAATTTTGGGCTATTAGTCCTAGTAAAATATTTGAATTTTAGAATTATTTTTTTATAATGTGTTGAAAGCAAGGGAAAAGTCAAAAATTTTGTTTAGGGGATAGAGATAAAATTTTAAAATTTGGAGGTCAAAATTAAAAATTTTGTATTAAAATTGTTTAAATGAAATTATTAATTTCCCATTTAACCACAGGTTTAAAATGACTAAATTGATTTTTTTTTTTTAAATTTTGAAGAGGGGCTACAAAGATGTTTTCCCATTTAATTAAGGAGGCCAAGGCTCATGCTGTCCATTCGACAATGCCCCTATCCAAGAATCAATCTCGAAATTAATAACTTAAACACAAATGATTTGCAGCTCTGTGGGATACTCAAAGGATCAAACAGTTCTTAGTCATAAATTTCTTCTTCATTACATGTGACAAGATTTAACTAAAACCTGATTAATTTCTTCAACTATATAACAAAAGCTACATTAATTTATTCTCCATGTTCTTCATGCTTTTATTCATGGTGACATGCAGCACCACATTTCCATTCCCTACTTGATCCTGCACAAACAAACAAACAAATCAATGAATCGGTTTCATAAATCAAACACCATGATTTTTTTTCTCTTTGCAAAAAGAAATGGAAAAAGAAAGGTTAATTACGTGTCGCAGTTAATGGTAGGATCAAAGGAAATGGCGACAGTGACACCGCACAACTGAGGAAGCTGTTTAGCTTTGTTGGGATCAACACCTTCACTACGACTAGCTGCCTCGAGACAACGACACAAGTCCTTGCGAATTGCAGTGGTGGTAGCGGCGGCGTTGATATTAGCCACCCCGGAACAACATGTTGCAACGGGTGTGGATTCTCCGCCGGTCAAGAAAGGTCCACAAGGCATCAGTGACATTAAAGCTTCTTGGCATGTTATTTCATCCACAGATTTTGATTTCGCTGTCAAAATCATGATGAACATAAAAACCCCAACAAGTGACCAAGAAAATCCCATGAATTTTTTCTCCATTTTTTGTTTGTTTTTTTTTATTAAAATTATAGTGCTAAGAACACTTATTTATAGGCATAACTTTGGATTCTTTCATTTTAAGTTGAGTTAATAATTGTCGCGGATTTAAAAATACGATTTAAGAATAAATTTATATTACTGTTCAATAATTAAAGTATTTATATATTTTTATAATTTAAAATATGAATAAAATTAAAAAATTAATCTTTTAATCTTGATAATTGTATTTACTTCCAATTTTTTAATAAGTAATGCCAACATATAAAAAATTTAACTTTTTATTGTAACTTCCTTTGGAAGCTTTAAAATTTTAAAATTTTTTAAAGAAATTATTTTATAAGAGATAAATATACATTTATATATATTTTTAAACATGAAAAGGGGTTGATTTTTTTTTTTTTTTTTTTTTTTGGATTGAGGGTAAAATTTAAATTTTTAAAAAGTTTAATGTAATAAAAATAATCTTAAAAAGGATGTTACGTAAAATTTTAAAAAGCTGAGGGACGACCCCACCTACCCTTTAGCCGCCAATGGCACCTAATGCATGCTATTAAAGTTTGCGATATCAGTTAATTTCTTTTTGAAGATTCTTTTGTTTTTATGTGATAAGATATTAATTGTAGGTTGAGATGTGAGTGGTACAAATCAAGATTAATATTCTTTTTTAGGTTATAAGCTGATAATGAAAATAAATGTGGAGAAATTCATATATAATTGGATTTAAATCAAATAAAATTATGTAATAATTTTATAAAAAGTGTTGATGTAAATATGGAAGGAGGTTTTGGTTGAAATCATAATTTGCTTTAAATTTATCATGTATATTTAAGTTGGGTAAACTATATCCAAGGTTATTAATGTTTTGATCATTTAATTTTAAAAAAAAAAAAGTAAAAAGTTGATCATTTAATTAATTGAAAGTTTTTATTTACGTAGACGGTTAAAATCGTTGTTATCTGACTTTGTTTATTCGTAAGGCCTGTACCAATAAAAAACTCTTTTTCTTCTTCTATTTTATAGTTTAATTATTTTAATAAAACAACTTTAAATATTTTGAATCTATTATTCAAAATCCAAATAGCTTTCTTCTTTTGTATTTGACATTGACCATCAAATTGACTTAGATCTAAGGTATGTTCATCGATGGGTAATGATTCAAAGTACCAATCGTTGAATTGTCGTTTGAAACTCCCTAGCTGCACTTTTTTTTTTAAAAAATTAATAGCCCAATTACTTAAATAAAAGCTTTCGAATAGTTTAGTGAGTTAAAATGAAAACTTTTAAATAATTTAGTGATTATTTTGTAACATTTTGAAGTCAAACAACCAAAACATAAATTTATTAATAATTTAGTGACCTTGGGTGTAGTTTACTCATATATTTTTATAGATTTTATATAAAAAAGACAAAAACACCTCCAAAATAATATTTGCTACTTCGTAAAATAAAAGATTTTTTTATAATTTCACAATTGAACCGGACCCAATTGATAAGTGGTACCAACTCAATCAACACTTAAAGTATAGAAGATAGAAGATATAAGTATAGATATATGTTTTTTTCCTTCATATCCGTTTTATAATTCATGTTCGAGATTCGCGATTACCTCTTTTAACAATATCGTCTCTAAAATTTGAACTTGTATATGCTTTACCATTATACCGAACAGTTAATGATACAATTATATATTAATTAATATTAAAATGGTTAGCAAAACTCTTTTCATTATATTAAATAAATAATGTTAAATATATAAATACTTTTATTTTTCAAGACATTGGAGTTACTTTTTTTGGTCAATTCAAACATTGGAATTAACGTATAAAAAAAACGTAAGAATGGTATTGTAACCGACCATAAATCGTGTACACACTTCAATTGGTTTTTTAAAAGGCAAGTTATATATATGTTGACTTGATTATTAAAACTTTTATTTGTTAAATCACTTGATTTTAAAAATTTATAAAATGGGCTAACAATCTCTTGACTAAATTATAAGAATATTATATTGTCGTATGAAAATTTGAGTTCGATTACAAGTAAATTTCATTTTCTTCCTTCAATTATCAAAAAAAAAAAAATTACAAAATGGGGTTCACTTGAAAAACGAAAGAATTTAAATAAAAATATAAATATGAAAAATGAGCTCTTGCAAGAAAAGTAAGGCTCGTTTAAAAGATGATCAGGCATTGAATAAGTTTTTTTGGCCTGAGTTTGGCTCTGCCCAAATTTTTAATAAAAAAACTCTATTGTTTTTATTGTTGTTTTGTCACTGTTTTGTTATCATTTCACTATTATGTTATTACTATTTTGTTGTTAATGTTTGGATTTTGTATAACACTTGTTTTATTGTTAATTTTACTACTATTTTAGAGGTATTTTACTTGTTAAGTTAAAAAAAAATTAATATGAACCAAACTTAAATTTTAATATTTTTATCTGAGCCAAATTAAAAAAAAAAAAATCTAAATCCATTTTTCAAACCAAATTTATCCAACCCATGAATAACTCTGTCGATTACTCTGTTGAAGTACTTTTCTTAGTCTCCAAAATAAAGATTTTGTTCACAACTAAGCTACTGTTGCTGCAACAGTCATTATTTGGAGTTTTGATCAATTGGAGGAAATAATAAAATCAGGAGGAGAAATTAAGGGCACTGGGATTAGAGCATGTTCCAAAATTGAAGAGATTAATAATGGCTTTGTGTTGCATGTATTGATTGATCATAACATTATCATTTCCTCTGCCTACATTTAGATATTAGTATTAATGTGTTTGTTTTTCCCCTATGTTTTTCTTACCATTTCTTTTGAAATGAAACACTAAATTTATAAATTCTCATTTATCGAATTATGAAATAATTATCATATGTGGTATCCTTTTAAAAAATAGTGATATAAATTTATAAATTTAAGTTTTAATAAATGTGATTCATAAAATTTTTAAAAATATTAAAAATTACAGTATAACTTTAATTTTTTTTATTTTTTTTTTGTATAAATTTATAGTTTTTAAAAAAAAATTATAATTATTTTTAAATTTTAAAATTTTTTAAAGTTTTTGATGATGTCATTGTATGACATATTACAACAAATGTTTGGTTGGTTGATTTTTTTAATTTTCAAAGGATTGAACCGAAAATATCTGATAATGTTAGGGATTAAATTGGGAACGCCTGATAACGTTAGGAATTGAAATGAACCAAAAAAAAAAAACTTTAAGAACCAAAATGGGAAAAGCAATATACTTTAGGAACTATGTTGCATTAAGCCTTTAAGAAATAAAGTAAATTTATTTCACCCTTTAACAAGTTATAATTTAAATTTGGGTAAATTCACTAATAGTCACTCAACTATTAGTAAATTTCTTTTTTGGTCCCTTAACCATGAAAAGTTACAAAATTATCACCCAACTGCAAGAAGATAACTTGGTAGCTTTTAAAATTGGTATAATAGCAACTTTAACCCTCAACATTTATACATTATGTCAATTTAGTCTTGATTTTAAAAAAATAACCCTCAACATTTACATATTGAGTAATTTGGTCTTTTGTTGTAGTTTTGCTTTTCTTTGTGACATTGAAGATTAATTTAAAAAAATGAGAAAAAGATGAAAATTGTTATATTGGTGTTTCAATTTTTGGTATATTTTCAATCAAATTTAGCTAAGAATTTTTTCTTTTTAGTTTTTTTAAGTGAATAAAAGCAAAATTGCAAAAAAAAAAAAAAAAAATATATATATATATATATATATATATAAAGTGTGTAAATGTTGAAGGTTAAATTAGTTGTTATGCTAATTTTAAAATGTATCCGTTCAGCTGCCAGTGACAAAAAAAGATAAAATTAAATAGTTGAATGACCCTTTTATAATTTTTCATAATTAGATGATTAAAAAAATGTTACGAAAAATTGAATGACTGTCGGTGTAATTTACCCTTCCAATATTTTTCTATCAATCTTTGTCATACAAATATTTTTTGGTAACGGGTTAGAAGTAAATAAGTTATTTGCAATTGGAAAATAATGAGTTGTAGGTGTAGATTAGGAAGAAGAAAGGAGCAAATCAGTTCTCAGTCATAAATTTCTTCTTCACTACATATTACAAGATTTGACTAAAATCGTTAATTTCTTCTATCATATAACAAAAGCCACATTAATTTATTCTCCTTGTGACATGCAGCACCACATTTCTATCCCCTTCCTCATCCTGCACACAAAAAACAAACAAACAAACAAACAAACAAAATCAATAAATCAACTTCATGACATTTCATAATTTCATACCTTAAATTAGACTCCTATTGCATAGCTTATTTTTAGTAATTCAAGTGCCTTTTTTTTACTTTTATCGATTTTTAGGTTTTGTAGTTAATAAAATGTTGTTGTTAGTTTTGTACCCTTTTGAGATTTAAATTGATCAAACGTGTCATGGGGATCTAACGATATGATTGAGTGGTGTAGGAACTCGATAATGACCTGAATTTGAAGAAATCATCATTCAGAAGGAGTATCGCGATACTAAGGCATGAAAATAGTGATATCCTTAACCGTGTTGAATTGAAGAAAATTGAGATCAACTCCAATAATATTTTGATATCGAGCAATGACAATTGCAATACCAAAATCCCAAGACTTCGAATTTAGCCACTGCTTTGGGTATCGCGATACCAAAACTTGGATGTCGCGAAATTGATGCCTGAGTGGTGAAAAACTGCAGGAACAATTGTGTTTAAAATGGACATAGAAAAAATTATAAACAAAAAAATGGACTTCAACAAAAATTAACGTCTGATTTTTAAATGGGCCAAGCGTCAAGTAAAATTTTTTTATCCAGGCTCAGTCCGGTGCAAATCACATGCCTTGTTTTTTTTTTTTTTTTTCATCTATTCATTTCAACCAAATTAGCCTACTGCCTCTCCACCCCACCAATTTCTAAATCCCAAACAGTAACAAAGAAAATACCACCAATTTCTCCACCGGCCACCACCATCATCGTTCCATGGGCACTCTATTTTTGCAGCTAGGAGTTTTTTTAGGTGATTTTCTGTTGGAGCTGTTTGGTAGGTGAGAAAATACACTCTGAAACTGCTACATCCTCTGCCTTTGTTGTATTCTGTCTGTGTATGTAAATAGCATGGAGTTGGGGCTCTGTTGGTTTCTTAGTTCACTTTATCAGATCGTTGGAGGTTCCTCTCTCTCTATATGTCTCCAATTTTCGAGATTTGTGGATTTATTTTCTACATGGTTTCGCGGCATTTGCTGGTTTTTATTATTCAACCATTAAGACAAACTTTGACAGATTTTGGGTGAATGTAATCGTTGAGAAGAAGATAAAAGAACCAACGTTGTTTAATAAATATAGAGTTGGAATATTAGCATTTGCAACTTTTCTCTTATCTCCAGTAACGTTGTTTAATAAAAGATAGGAAGTAACCCTAGAAAAGAGAAACCAGCAGCTTGAAATAGATGAATATATACACCGAAATAGAGACCAAACCAAGCACATGCTGCCAAAATAAAAGAGCCGAAGCTTCCCCCACTGCATACCCCCTCAGGCTCGCAATGGCACCAAGCAATATGGCACTTGGTGTTGCATATTGCATCAATAGCACAAATCTGTACATCGAATCATCGGCAATCAAACAATTCCATTTGTCCGCCAAATAGATTATCCCGATCCCAGCCACTGGAAGTATCAAAAGCCGAGCGACAACGATCCCGATTGTTGTTCGAAGCCCGAGCTTCGACTCGTTCGGTCCTTCCCATAACATTCCTCCTAGCACAAGCATAACAGCGGGTACCATTCCGTCGGAGATCATAGCAAGGCTGTCTGTGATGAAATCCAACGGAGCATCGGAACCAAAAACCGTTGCTTTTACCTGTGGGATGATCCCGATAACAATGGCTAACACGGTAGCAACCAATGGAGGTTGAAGAATTTGATTTATAGGCGTACGTTCCACGACGATTCTAATCTTTCTAACTACTTTAGGCTCAGGCAAACACCTATATGACCTGGGGCTACTTGGCATTTCCTCTCGAATCGATTCGACATCCGGGATATTGGATTGTGCCACATCGGAGATGCTATTGAAAATAGTTGCTACTAATGGTGTTTGGCAATGTTCGGTCCGCTGGTCCTCGATTCCAGACCATTCTGCTTCGATAAGAAGTGGAGTACTAAGATCATTGTCATTCCCCCCCGTTGGCAAATCGGTTAGTTCCTCGATTTCGGTTCCTTCCTCGACAACCTCGTAGTACTCCAATGGCGGCTCCATCATATGATAAATAAGAGTGTAAACAAGAACCACCGAAACCCATTGTGAGAAACCAGCATATGCAATCCCATCATAGCATTTACCACCGAAAGGATTATCTTCATTATGACACATTGATGAAACTACCGCAAGGGGAATGTTTCCGGTGTTCCCGAACGCCGTCATTATCACAGTTAGCCGAAAGAATTCCGGTGGCGGCCGGCAAATTAACGCCACGAAAAACCCCAAAACCGAACCGACGGCGGTACTAATGACCACATTAACTGGAACAAACCACCAGTGAATGAATTTTTTAACACTAATGACTGGACCAAGGTGAGTGAATATCAAACAAGGCCAAAACAAAAAGAAAACAAGTTTGCTCAAAAGCTTAAGTGTAGGCTTTGGAATCATTTGGATTTTTGGATGGGAAAGAAGTAATCCTATTAAAGCTATTGAAAGGAGTTTCAGTACAGGCAAAACTGCTTCAACAACAACCTCTGCTGTCTTCATGTTTCTGACCCAAAGCTCCATTTTTTCTTGTAAGAAACTGCAACAATCAAGCTCTAGTTCAACAATGAAGGAAAAGAAAAAGGGGTTTTTTTTTTAATGTAATAAAAAACAAAAACAAGGATGAAACTGTGATTGAACCTGAAAATAATTGAGTTTTTTTTTTTTTTTAATGTAATGAAAAAAAACAATCATTGAGGTTGTTGAAGTGCTATAGGTTATCTCTTTATTTGTGTACATTACATGGTAGACATTTAAGATGCTGATTGAAACCTGTTACCATTTAAGATAATCGTACGTGTTTGATATTTATAAATATTTTTTCTTTAAATTTAATTATAAAATATTAACATAAATTAATTATGTGCTTTGAGCAACCAAAAAAAATATATTAACCTATCTGTCGTATAAAATTTTGTCTCTTATAATTTGGTATATTTTTTTTCGTGTAATTTAAATTGGACGATTATAAATAATTCTTAATATTTAACATTTTTTGCTTTTAAATTGGTAGAAGATAATTTAAAATTATTTTTTATTTTAATTTTTATTACGACTACGTTTTATGTTTTCCATATCCATGTATCAATGGTAAAAAGACTAGATCTAAACAATATATTAATTCCATGTAATAAAAATATAAAAGAATTTAGATCTAAACAATATAAATAAAAAAATCCAGTTCTAAAAATATAATCGGAACTAAAAGACCAAATATAAAATTTTAAAAATGTAATTGGATCTAAAAATCCAGATCTTAAAAATTTAATTGGATCCAGAGAATATTACATACGACAAAAACATTGAATGAAGAAAAAAATTCAGATCCAAAAAATACATGCATGTTATTATTTAGGTAAACTATATTCATGGTCACTTTTGTTTACCTTAAATTATATTTTAATTATTTATATTTGAAATATTACGTTTTAATTACTTAAATTATCATGTTGTAACATTTTAGTTACTAAACCATTAATTGTCGTTAACGGTGTAACGATAAGCTGGTGTGGCACGTTAAATAATCATTTCAAACAAAAAATTTAGGTTAAATTATACAATTTGTGCCCATAGTTTTTCATTTTGAGAAATTTAATTTTTTTTTCTTTTATATTCTTTTAACTTTCTTTTCTTCTTTTTATTTTTCATTATCTTCTACTTCTCCCTCTATTTTCTTATCTTTTCCATTCCTTTTAACATATCATGAAGTCGAATTGACAGTGAAAAAAGAAGTAAGAAGTCGAAAACCATCATTGCCTATAACCAAAACACATAAACACATATCATCTGCTAACTATCAAAACCCTCCAGCACCACCCATCATCTTCCTACTTCTTACTCCACTGCCAATTTGACTTATTATGTTAAAAAAAATGGAGATGATAGGAAAATAGAGGGAAAAGCAGAAGAGAATGAAAAAAAAAAAAAAAAAAAAGCTAAAAGATTATAAAAAATTTTAAATTACTCAAAACGAAAAAATATGAGGACCAATGGAGAAGCAAAAGAGAATGAAAAAACAAATGAAAGTTAAAAGGTCATAAAAGAAAAAAAATTACTCAAAATGAAAAATATGAGGATCGATTGTATAGTTTAACCTAAATTTTTTGTTTGTAATGATAATTTAACGTGTCATGCCAACTTACCGTTACACCATTAACGATAATTAACGGCTCACTTACTAAAATATTATAACACGATAACGTAAGTGACTAAAACGAAATATTTTAAACATAATTTGATAGTTAGAAGATGGTATGAGTTTTGGTTATAGGCAATGTTGGCTTTCGATTTCCTATTTCTTTCCTCATTGCCAATTTGACTTCTTATTATGTTAAAAGAAATGGAGATGGTAGGAAAATAGAACGAGAAGCAAAAGAGAATGAAAAAAAAAGGAAAGTTAAAAGATCATAAAAAAATTTAAATTACTCAAAACGAAAAAAATATGGAGACCAATGGAGAAGCAGAAGAGAATGAAAAAAAATACTCAAAATGAAAAAATATGATGAACGATTGTATAGTTTAACCTAATTTTTTTTTTTTTTTGTATTGATAATTTAACGTACCATGCCAACTTATCATTACACTGTTAAAGATAATTAACGAGTCACTGACTAAAATGTTACAACACGATAACGTAAATGACTAAAACGAAATATTTCAAATATAAAAAACTAAAATATAACCTGAAAAAATAAAAGTGATCATAGGTGTAATTTACCCTATTATTTATATATACAACCTGAATTATGGTCACTTTTATTTTTTTATTTTTTAAAAATCACTTTAGCTATCAATATAAGATAAGCTTTCAAAACCATTGATATAAAAAACACATTTCCTATCGTCCAAATTAAAAAAATAGTCACATCTCTATAATTAATAAGTTTCACTTGGTTTGATTTTATATATTTTGAAGAATCTATACGCAGAATTGGATATGTTCATGCACCTTTTAGGAAAATAAAAAAAGGAAAATAATTAGTTGATTCATTTATTGATAAATTAGGTGATAATTAATTAATTTAGTCAATTAATAACTTTTTTTTTTGTGAAAAAATAATAACTTAATTATTTATTAAGCTTAGGACTCCGACAAAATTTTTGCTACAAATAACTAGAGGTGTTTATGGTCCGAACTTAAGCATGATATTAATATATTTTATGTTTATTCAAGCCTGATTTTGAATATGTACTTAAAATTTTGCCTAAATTCGCTCATATTTACAAAAGATTAATTCAAACTCATTTTAGGTACACCTATATTATTTTTTTAAAAATATTTATATTATATTATTTTAATATTTAATAATTTTATATATTTTATTTTTTATATAATTATTTTTAACATTATTTTAATGTCTATATTAGAGTAGTATTATATATTTAATATAGGTTTATTTTTTTAATGTGTTTAAAATTACATAATATATAAAAACAATATAATATAAAGTATTATAAACTTAAAAATGGACTGGATCGAGCCGAGCTCGAGTCTTGAATGTTCAAGTCTGAACTCAACCCATATTTTAAACAGGCTTAATTTTTTTGCCCAAACTCATTTTTCAGACTTAATATTTTTATCCAAACCCTCACAAATTTCGAACGAACCTTTGAAACTGAACAAATAATTCGGCCATGGATAGGTTACTCCAATTGAAAGCTAATCCTCAAAAAACCTATTGAAAATGACAGGGACAAATCCAGTAATATTCCAACACAATGGGCCCCTATATGTTTTCATAAAGGGTAATAGATTTAAGTTATTCTAATTAAAATCCAACTTCAAATTGTCTAATTAAAATCCTGCCTCCACCCAACTTTCCAAAAGAAAATTTAATTTTATAAATCGAAACCCATGGAATTTAAATTATTTTGCCATCGATTATGAGGAGGATCGTAGAGATAAAAATTGGACTTATATGTTAAAATTTAAATTATGAGTGTTTTTTTTTAATATTATTCAAGGGAAAAAGTTGTATCTTTTTTATTCGAATTATGAGTTCACTATCCTACAATTCTAAAGCCGTGCACCATACAGCCTCCATGATTGTGACTTAATATTTATATTTAATATTTTCTTAATTTGATATTTAAGTTTTTAATATAAAACTTAAATTTAATATTTATTTAATTTAGTATATATTTATTTAAATAAATATTAAATTCGACATTTATTTTCCTATTTTTATACTTAATTTCTTTTTTCATATTGATTTGTTAGACGTTATATTAATTACTCTAATATATTAACGATGCTTTTACTCCCCCACCTCTTTAGCCTGTCTAAAACTTTTTAACTTTTTTCTCAAAATTTTTTACTTCTCACCTTTCGCTTCCAAATTAAAAATTAAAATACTTTCAAAAAAATTCTTAAATCTAAATAGTAATAATTTTATTTATGTAAATTCAACGAGTGGTTTCAGTGAAAAAGAGGATGAAGTTCATCTTAGGAGACTGAAGTTCGAGCACCCGTGTGTGCAAGGTGTGTGTGCCTTATCAAAAGGTTAAGAAAATATTAACAGATATTACAATGTAATCACACTAATATATTTAAAAATAATAATTTTATTTATGTCTACTATTTAATTATTAAATTAAATTTCATAATTTGTACTATTTATATTATCGAATTGTTTAATCATGTTAAAATTGAATTATTGATGATATTATAAAATATTCGTGTTAAATTTTTGTTGGTATCAATTTCATATTTTATCTTTAATATAACTTTTATTAAAAAAATCACATTTTTTACATTTAATATAATTTTTAATTTCAAAATACACGGTGACGAGAATCAGAAGATAATTAAAGCAATTAAGCAAGCAAAGAAGCTAACCCGTATATAAAATATTAATAAATAAATTATGGAAAGATGAAAGTTAATAACAAATTTGATTAAAGTAGATGGCAATAACTACAAAAATCCAAAATCATTTTTTTAATTTAACTATTAGTACAATTTCAATTCAATTTTTTTAAAAAAACTATAATATTTGAATGGTAACAACTAATACATCATCAAACTAATACACAGTGCTAATAATAGAGAGCACGAGACGTACTAAACAGAGAGCGCACTAGAGTTCCTTAATGGCATGCCACTAATATCACAATGGTTCTAATTTGTCTACTTGGGCACAATCTCAATTAGCATCACTTCTCATAAATGATGTATCTCACAGAAATACATCATCAAATACTTTACATTTATATTTTCAAAGCTGTTCACTTGCGTCACAGTTACTAAATTATTTATATCTTGAGCTACAGAATTCGAAATCATAATCCACTTGATGTTTATGAAATTAGACTCAATCATATTTTTACCATAAAATTTCCAGAATTTTTACTTCAGCCAATTTCTACAGTAAATTTATCCCTTTGCTGCTGCCTGACAGTTTCGACCTTTCTTCACTAAAAATTATCTATCTTTTAGTAAAAAGATCAAATGATGTTTCCATCTGTTTCTATTGAAAATATACTAATTAAGGAATTAACCATATAAATTTCAGTCTCTAATAGTTTTTTTTATATTTTTCTATGATTTTACAAAGTCAGAACAGGGGAACTCGAATCTATTCTAACCTTGTTATACAAAAACTAGTATATCTCAAAATATACAATTCCTTTTCTTTCACTGTTTCTTCCATATGAAACTAAACTCAATAAGCTTTGATTACATATATAATTTGACCCTTAACTCATTATATACAATTTTTGGTGAATTTTCTAAGTTAATCCTCTGTTCTGTCCAAACTGTTTTACTAAATCACACATTAATCCTTTCATTTTATCATTTTAACATTCAAATTAGGTACCTATATAACAATTTTTATGCTAATAATTCACATACTATTATAGAAATTAAACTATAATTCAAAACTCTTGTAGTACTTACAACAAAAAGGCTGATTTCCTTCTCTTTTCACTCTTTGCTCTTCTCTTTTCCTTTCACTTCAATTTGATCATTGCCTCTCTTCTCTTTCTCTTCAATTTTACATAAACACATATAAGCTATAAGCTATAATTCAATAATTTTCATGCTAATAACAGTAAAATACATGTATGTCATGAGAATTTAACCATTTATTATCTTAACCCTTGAATTCAAAATTTCTCAATTTAATCCCTATGCTCTCTAACACCTCAAAATGAATTCTATAAGAAGTTTGTGGTGTCTACTAACCCCCTTCTATACTTTTCTTTTAGAAATTTCAAAGAAAATAGGAGATTTTGGAGCTTGGAGGGCTTAAAAATGATGGAAGGACCTATTTGGAATAAAATCAAAAGTTGGATGGAAGACAGAATGGCATGAACAGTTACACTATGAAAAGAGCTGATATTTTTTACTTTTAATTGGTTTTTAACCTGTCTCAAATTCTCTAGAAGTCTCACTTAAAATATCTCACTTAATAAAAATGGTAAAATTGCACTCTTAGTCCTTGAGCCTTCCAACTTTACACTTTGGCCCAAAACTTTGCCTCCAAAAATATCTTCCACCAAATTACTATTTTTCCCCTCCTCAATCAATCTAATTCCCACGATGACTCAAAATTCAATTTGGATAATTCGCTATTTAGTCCCTCATATTTTCTTTCCTTTACTATCTAATCCTTAAAATTTTCTAACCTTGCTTACTTTAACTAAACATTTCTAATTCTCAATTCTATTTTATCACTCAAATCCGATTCAAGAACGCGGATGTTACAACCCTAATGCCCTAGCTTTTGTGTTGTTGTCGCTCACCCCTTCAGCTCGTGGCCACGTTAGTACCACGTCAGCCATGTGACTCCTTGATTGCAGATCTTTGACCTCTGGTTCCTGAAGTCCCCTCGTCTGCCCCTTGCACCGAAATGACAAGGGTGCTCCTTTCAACACCGTTGACCCCGACGAAGCCTCTGGCACTAGCATGAAAATGGACTTGTAAAAAAAAAAAAAAAGAAGAATAGAGACAACAGAGAATAGAGAAAATAGGGGAAAAAAAAAGTAAACCATGTAATTTTTTCTGCTATAAATAAGTCCAACCACCATCTCTGTAATTTTAACACACGAAAATCAATAGAAAATAGCACAAAATTTGTGAAGAAGATAACATCCGAAAATAGATCTCAAAGGTAGTCTCATTTTCATGCTTTATATTTTAATTTTTTCTTTATTTTCGAAACACAAGAAATCAAATAAAATAATAAAAGAAAAAGAAAAGGTTAGGGTTTACCCTTGTTGCTCCGACGTCGTTATCTCCGCGGAGGGTCAAGGTCACCACCCCCTATGAGGGGTGGTCTTCTTTCGTCTAGGGATCTCTTCGAGTGTTTCATACTTGAAAAAGGACCCTTAAAAATCGAAATACATCCACAAAAATGATTTTTTTCACAAAAAACGAAAGAAACAAAAGATCCGATTTCAAAAAATATAAAAACTAAAACTTTAAATTTTTAAAAAAAAGAAACTAGGCTTGGTTCAAAGTTTTAAAACCCATATCTAGTTTTCTAAAAAAATTAAAAAAAAGGATAAAAAATGACCTTTCGGTTCTCCGACCACCGTCCACGACGGTCGTCGACATCGGAGGTCGATGGCTCGCGATGACCGACGAGAATCCTTACAATCGGAGGAATGGCCGGACGTGGGAGCATTTAAGAGAAAAGAAAGCAAAGTTTCAAGGTTTTTTTTTACAGGCAAAACAAAATGATTTGGTTTTATAGCCAAATGAAACGACACCATTTTAGGCCAACTCTAATGGCCTCAAAACGATGTCATTTTGACGCCGAACCCAAACCGACCCAACCCGTTTGGAAAGATCCGTGTGTTTTTAATTAATGGATTATTTACCCATTCGGTCCTTCCGTATTTTTTAAATTTATAATCTCGTCCTTTTTGTATTTCCAATTAATTTAAAATTTGCCCTTAAATTTTACTCCATTTTCAATTTAGTCCTTTGAATTTCATATGCATGAGAGATTACCACGTGTTAAAATCTTTGGTTTTATTGCAATAAAGCCTTGTTTTATTCCGAAAATTATATATTAACCATTGAACTTTTCAAAACTTTAATTTTAGCCCCCAAACTTCCTAAAAATCACATTTTAACCCCAAACTTTCTAAAATTGCATTTTAACCCTCAAACTTTCCAAATTTACATTTTTAACCCCATTTTTTTATTTTTACATTTTTCTCAAAATTTTATTTTAAATTCAAAATTAGTCTCTTTTTTTTTTTGTATTCTTCCAAAAATTAAAAAAAAAAAGGATAAATTTTTTATATTATTTAAAATTTTTGTCATGTACATTTTTCCATATTTTAAATTTTTATTCTTTCGTATTTTGATTCCTCCTTTTATTTAATTTTTAATTAAGTCCCTTTGTTTTGTTTTTATTTTATCTCTCATTCTATATTCAAGATTCGATTGTCATTTAATTTCATATTTCACATTTGGATGTTACTCGTATTTTTATTTTCTCATTTTCTCATTTTGCAAAATCATATGTTTATTTTCCCATTTTTCGTGTATAAAAATGTTTTAATGATTATATATTTTGATGTGTAAAAATCATTTTTTTTAACAAGGAAGCGATACTCTTTTATTTTAGGGAATTTGAAAGGTGGTGCCCTAACGTGTTGGCCGTGACTTTTCTTTCAAATCTAAATAATAGAATGTCTCGCTTCAACTCAATAATCGCTGTTTTACTCTTGAATTACACCAATTTACCCACTTTTGGAAAGCATTATTAACAAAATAAAATGTACACCGTTTTTCTAAACACAAAAATTGTTTTTAAAAATGAAGAAATGTTCTTTATTTTAGGAATTCAAAAAATAGTGACGTGTTGAGTGCAATTTTTCTTCAAGCCTAAATAATCGAACATCCTTTTTCAAATTGAAAAATTGTCATTTTCACTTGTAAATTACCCGGGTTTATTTATCTCTTTCATAAAACATTTTAATAAAATATTTTTTTAAAAATCAAGACAATGTTCTTTTACTTTAGGGAATTCGAGAAATTGTGTCCTAACGTGTTGGGTACAAATTTTTCTTTAAACCTAAGTATTTGGACATCTTGTTTTAAATTGATAAATGTTCTCTATTTTCGTAGATTCGAGAATGTCGTGCCCTAACGTGTTGGATATAACTTCTTTCTCTCGATTAATTTGAAACAAGAGGGCATTTCTTCATAAAATTTAATTTTTTTTTAAAATATTAAGTGAATCGTGTATTTAGGGATCACATTTTAACTTTCTTCCGATTTTTCAATCTTCAACAACCAAAACCATAAATAATTGATTTGGTACCAATTTTTGGGCGTGTGAGGGTGTTAATTCTTCCTTACACGTAATCGACTCCCTAACCTATTTTCTGGATTTTGAAGACCAAATTATTTTCTAAAATAGACTTAAATGTTTTAGGTGGCCTAACCGCACCAAATTAAAAGATTGGTGACGATTATCATTTTTTATTTTAAAAATATTTTCGAGACATTATCAAAAAGATAGTTTCGACACTAATTAATTAGGACATGTTATCTTCCAGACTTCTACACGAAGGGTTAAATTTTTTTTTAAGGTTTACTATTATAATAGAGTACATATATAAGTACAATATAAATATATTTTTGAGTAATTACATCATAAAATTAAATTAATGTAAAATATAATAAATGATAAATTGAAAATAATAAAATAAATTCATATATGATATACACACGATAAAATTTGAGAATAAAAATTGGGCTTTATAAGACACAAATAGCGGTAAAATTAAAAATTTAGGAGAATAAAATTAAATTATATATTTTTATGATAATTAAATTATTAATTTTATTATTTTAATATTTTTTTTTAAATTTTTAAAAAAATAAATCCAAAATTTATGATTTTAGAGGATTAACGTATAATTTTACAATGTTCTAACTTAAAATTAGAAAAATTTTAAATGGTGAAAAATGAGATTCCCCATTTTAAGAGAAGTCGGGGCCTATCACCCCTAGCGCCACCCCTAGACACAAAGTCTAAATACTAGCAAAACGATGCTACTTGTATTGAGAGGAATCACCTCTCTTTGATAGAAGAAACTTATATGCAACTCAAGAAAAATGTGCAAAGTATGGGCTTCCGACATTCCTAACAAATAGGACATACTGCACTACCCAATCATCGGCTCATGTTTATATTCAAGCAGTCAACTTTACCACAGGTATGACCTCTCATTGATTTTGATTTTCGATATTTTCATCTTTAATCTTCCATTAACTTTACTCGTACACTGATTTAATCATCACTTCTATCTTCAATGTTGATAAACTTTATACTTAAACGAATTGATTTGGATGAGAATGATATCTAGTGAGGCCAAAAAATTGCTGAAAGAGTCGTATACGTAATCGTTGAGCCAATGAAGGTTTATTAAGTATTCAATTTTCCTACTTGATGCTAAGGTCCAAAAGGTAAGGGAGAAAGAGGGGCACATGAAAAATTGACAACAAGAATTGTAGTGATAGAGACTATATTCTTATCGTTATACGATTATTCTTAATCTTACTTTCTTTAGTAATTTCATATGCCATTAATAAAACATCGGATAATTAAAAAAAAAAAAAAGTACCAAAAAAAGTGAAAAAAAATAGAAGAAACTTGACTTTACGTTGCTTTCATCGATTTTTTTTTTTTTTTGGCATTATATATAAGAACAAAACAATACAATGAGATTGTTTCAAGGTCGTAATTTACATCATCTAATACTCCCAACTTTCTTTTGCCTAGAATTGAACACTTTGATGAGTTTTAGTGGGGGAGATTTTGCTTCTAAAATATGGATTAAGAAATTTTTTTTAATTTGGGTAAACTATAATCTAGGTCATTAAATTATTAATAAGTTTATTTTTTGGGTCATTCAATTTCAAAAAATTACAAAATGATCATTGATTTATTTGAAAGTTTTAATTTAAGTTACCAGAATGTTGAAATCGTTATTGTATGGTTTTATCTGCTTGCACTGTATGCACTAATCAAAAACTCTCCTCCCTCTTTTCTTCTATACTTCAGTTTTTTTTTTCTTCATAAAATAGCCCCATACAAAACATTTAAGTTTTCTTCTATCTTCTTCCAAAGCAAGCATGGATACGTACATGCTTACATACAAAAGCTATAAAATTTTATTGAAGCAAACAAAAAGGTTACAAACTTAAGTGATAGAACCAAGGAACTACATATGCACTAATAAAACAACTTGGATTAAGCCTAAATATGAAGTAATAAACCCTGAGGGGAATAATCTATTCTGGCAAATCAATTTGGATTAAACCCAGATATGAACCATTGACCTAACTGCAAAACATGAAACAAGGTGACACCAGTTGCTATTGGCAAGCTTAATAAAACGAGTACCACCATAGCAATACCCAAACTTGGCCTAACATTCACCAACAAGTTTTGCAAAAAACCCATTGCTTCACAAACATCCTCATTATAATGAAGGTAATGTTGCTTCTCCCATTCCATCCATTCTGAAGGCAACTCAAAACCCTCTGAAATCTTCGTCTCTTTAATCCGCATTCGTAGCACGATCATGTTTTTATCGATGAGCTTACCGACATAATCTGGTCCATTGTTTTTATTATTGATACCTCCAGTTGAAGCTACGCTGAAGGTTCCAGACTTTCTCCGGTACTTGGGGCCATGCCGAAGAGGTCTTTGGTTGAAGTTAAGAAGGTTATGAGATGAAAAACTTGTTGATTCCATGGTTTCAAGAAGTAGCAGTTAATACGATGGTCTGAGAAGCAGCAATATGATGAAAATATTTATAGGGTTTTAGCAGGCTGATAGTAGTAGGGAAATTACAAGGAACTTCGAAGCAAAACTGTGTTAACCGTGTGTATTCCACCGTGTAATTTTCAGTTCAATTGACTCTTAACTTTTACTTACGACAATATGTTGGGATGTAATGACCATAGAAACTTACGGCAATATGTTGGGATGTAATGACCAAATAAAATTTGATATCTTTTATTGTGAGTAGAGAAAATAATTGTAAAATATATGATTAGGGGCGAAGTCAAATTTTTTTTATAAATGTCCATATTAAATTATAATGTTGAGTTGCAAAGACAGCACATATACATACAGTGCATGCATGCATTTAGCCATATCATATATGAATGTAATGAAGTTGAAAATGTGTCCTCTATGAACATTAAAATTTGCGGCTACTTGGCTTCAATCATTTTTTTTTTTTATTATCTAAAACTCCCAAATGTTGATATCTTAACTTTAAATAATGCATTTTTATTTCAATTCACTGAATGGCGTCCATTTAATTCACATCTATAGATGCAAAACGCTTTTGGAAGTCTACTTAATATTCAAATTCTATTAATCTAACTCGGTTATTATTGAGTAAATAATTACATTTTTATTTAATTACTTTCTGGTGTTGAAATGCATTTTTACATAATTTGAATGTAAGTTAAAAGTAGTATTTGTCGAAACCATCTCTTTTTTGTTTGGAAAACGACGTGTTTCGAAAATTATTTTTATGTTGGAAAATGGGAGTCGCCACCAATCCTTTATTCGGTGTGAGTGGATCACCACAAAACGCTTTAAAAACCGTTTTGAAAACATGTAGGTCTTCGAAATCCAGAAAAACAGATTCGGGAGTCGGTTACGCATGAGGAAGGATTAGCACCCTCATACGCCCAAAATTGGTACCGTGTTGATTATTTTCGGGTCTGAATTTGTAACATTTAAAAAGCTTGAATAAAGTTTAAAATACGATCCTTGAGTGCGTGAGTCAAGTTTAAAAGAAATCGGGTTTGTTTGCAAATTTCGCTATTTCAAAGTGATTGAGGAAGAAAGTTACGTCCAGTGAGTTAGGACATGACATTTCGAGATCTAGAAATAACGAGCTTTCCTTTGTAAAACCTCTTTTTTAAATTGTGAAAAGGATATTTGATTATCTCGATTTGAAGACAGGTTACACCTAGTAAGTTAAGGCGCAACATTTCGAAATTGAAGATAAGGAAACATTGCCTCGATTAGGGGTATTCGATTATTTCGATTTGAAGAAAATTTGCACCTAGTGAGTAAAGGCACAAATTTTCGAAACTCGAAATAAAAGAATATTGCCTCGATTTTAAAGCTTTTATAAAAACAATTTTGAAAACAAGCATGCGAGTTTGATACGAATAAGCAATTAATAATTGATATTAAAAAATGCGAAGCAAGATGAATAAGCAGATGAATTATTTGCGAAAAATCGAAAATGCAAAATACGAGTGCATAATAAATTAAAAAATAAATACAAATGTTGATGAGAAAGAAGAACGATGCAATCGAAGTTCAAAATGAGACTTTTCGGATACCCGGGGAGAAAATGGTAATTTTGGATTCTCGAGGGTGAAATGGTAATCTTTGGAAGTTTTGGGGTCAAAAATGGGATTTTGGGAAGTTCAAGGGTAAAATGAAATTTTTGGAAGTTTCAGGGTTAAAATGGGATTTTGGGAAGTTCGAGGGTAAAAATAAAATTTTTGGAACTTTTGGGGTCAAAAATGATATTTTGGGGAAGTTCGGGGGTAAAAACAAATTTTTTTTGAAGTTTTGGGTCAAAAATGGGATTTTGGGAAGTTCGAGGGTAAAAAAGGAATTTTTTGAAGTTTCGAGGTCAAAAATGGAATTTTGGGAAGTTTGGGGACCTTCAGGGCAATAAAACCAAAAATAGGTGACACGTGGTAGCCTCTCAGGCATCCTGAAGTCAAAGGACCAGTTTGAAAACCATGGAAAATTTTTGGGTCAATTTTGTAATTAAAATTATCTTGATTTAAGGGTTAAATTAAAACAAATTAAAAATAAAAGGGACCGTTTGTAGAAATAAACCTAAATAGTGACACGTGGCAGACCCTGGTAATTTTAAAATGTCGAGGGGCTAAATTGAAAAATCGTGAAAATCATTGGGCCAATTTAAAATTAATTAAAAGTGTGAAAAGGACCTGATTGAAAACTTTAGAAAAAGCGAAAGGGTTGAACGCATAAATAGCCCCTCTTTCAAAAACATGCAGGTCCTAGGTCGAGTCGGGTCAGATTTCGGGTCGGACATGGGTAATAACTAAGAACGGTGACGTTTTAGGGCTAAAACTCAGCCCTCAAAACGACACCGTTTTGAAGGCCTATAAATACCCCTTTTCAGTGAAAAAAAAATCATTTCTTTAGCCCTTAAAAAAAAAACATAGAAAGCTCTCCCCACTCCTTTGTCGCCATGTTTCGGTCGGTCGGGCTGCTCGCCGTCCGTCGTGCGTGGGGCCACACGCGCACCGCCGATCCCCGCGTGTGGTCATCGCGCGTCACCGCCAGAGGTCTTTCGGTGCACGCGCCACGTGCCTCCGTCGAAGGTAAACCGTCTCTTTTCTTCCTGTTTTTTTTTTGTGTATTCTTTTAAAACAAAGATCGGGTTTAGATCTGGTGAGATCAAACCCCGATCTTTTCTTTTAACAGTTTTTTTTTTAGGAAATCCCTTTTTACGATTCTGTTATTATTATTCTTTATTATCAAGCGTTTTGATTCTTTTTTTTGTAGGTCCATACGCAACGGGGTACAGGCAACGTTCAGCTACGCTCGACTTCCGGCAACGACGACCAGGGAAGCATTTTTCTGACTTTTCGTTTTTTTTATACTTATTTAATAATTATTAATAGTATGATTATTATTATTATCACAACATTTATTATTATTAATGATTATTAAAATATATATATATTTATTATCAATGAGGTCATTAGTATTATTATTATAAATATTATTAAAGGCACATTTATTACTAATATTAACATATGCTTAATACCTTGAATGATCAAAAGAGTGCATGATAACAGCTAAGGCGTTAGTGTATTTAATATATATAGTACAAATATGAAGGGTTTTAGTTAATTATAATAAATAATAATAAATATATATGTTTGGGATACCTGAACGCCTTAGTGTTTGAGTCTTTGAATCGGCTCGTATTTGCTTTTGTTGCCTTTGTGACTACTCAAGTGACTTTGCTCTGTATTGATCTCTGGAAAATATTAATGTATACTGTTTATTGATTTCTTAATCTTCAAAATCCAACCTCTACAACTGAAATCAAATCGGCTTTTATAGCCTGTGTTTACAATAATTTCCTTTTGTCCTATGCAACTAAATATACATCTAATCTGCTTTCTCTTTTTTGCAGGTTCGACAGTGGCAGTGGCGGTTGAAGCAGCTGGTGGCAGTGCAAGTTGCTGGTGGTACAACTTGGTGATGACGTGGCAGCTTCCGGTTGGCTGAGATGGAGGCAACAGCAGTACACTTAGTATATTAGGGTTTGACTTTGTTTTAGGCTAGTTTGGGTCATTTGGTTTGGTTTTATTTGAATTTGGGCCAAATCGGACTTTGTAATTGGACATTGTTATTTTTTAGACTTTTTAACTTTGGAATTAAATTTAAATTTAAGATTAATTTAAATTTAAAATAAATTAAAAAGGACCCAGTCAAAATTAGGCTTCAACAGTATTCATTCATTGTATACAATCTGCGAGATAATTCACCTTATAATAAATTGAGAAAATATTTCTGAAAATGAAATTATTTGTAGAACAGGTTATTTATCGAAATCCAAAAGGATTTCACTTTAATCTCGAGTTTCCAATTTCTTTGAAGTAATACTAATCTAGTGGGTGAAAGTGTAAAAAAGAAAACCCATGAAGTACTTGAGAAAAAAAATACACTTAACTAAGCACTCGGTTATAAAAAAAAAAAAAAAAGGTTGAAGGGGGTATATAACTCATTGAACTTTGATAAAAACATTTGTTTTTTATTATTATAGTGCTGAAGTGACAGTTAACAAAATCAAATAGATTTTTTTCTTCAAAGTTAGAGGCTTGTACACCTTTTAATCAAAAAATAAGTATTGGGTCTAAGTCATATGAATTTCATTAATTGAACTAAAGTTAAAAGGTTAGTTTAGCATAGTTTTTAATAAGCATTTTTGAAATAAAAATAATATTGTAAAATAAGGTATTTTTAAGATTTTTAAAAATGCTTTTGAAACAAAAAAATGATTTACAAAGACATTTTTTAGTCGTAAACAAAAGTAAAAAATTTAAAATTTTTACTTAAAAATGTTTTTGACCCAAAGAACACTTTTATCAAAGCAATACTAAATTAAGTCAATTTTTTTTTTTTTAAGATTATTATACTATCCATATTCTCCTAACCATTTTTTCAACATTATACCGAAAGTTTAATCCTATAACAGTAATTTTGTGTTGTTTGTAAATGAAGCAATGAAATGATGAAAAGAGGATAGATTCATTGTTTTGATGAGCGTGTTTCACCCAACTCGATTCCATTCATTATTAACATCATCTTGATTTGATTTATTCTAAGATTAGGAATGTGGTATAATCGGATTTGATTTTAGTTTAAGTTAAAATTTCCTAAAACAAGTAAACCTTTTGCTGCATACGAAAGCAATTGAATGAATAACCCCCACACTCTGTCTCCCTTTCCGACCGACTAACACCCGTTCAACTTTATCTTGCATAGTAAAATTAGGTATGTGGATATTTTAATAACATCTAAATTCGAATTTCAAAATTATTATTTGGATGTGGATTTAGATATCTAGAGGTAAAGCCACGAGAGTAATGTGTAATTTTATCATTATTTTATTTTGTAATTTAATAAATTTTTAAAGGGTTATAAGAAAATTTTACTATCTTGGGGGTTAAAGTGAAATTTTACCATTATATTAAGTTGTGATGCCATAGATTCCTAAGGAGCTACAAGCCAAATTTACCATTGGGGGCGAGGCTATTGACTGCCTCTTTCTCTATGCTCTTCGTGGATACCTGAATCCATTGATTATAAAATGCTTATAAATTTTATTTTTTGAATATAAAATAAAGAATTTTTGTGGATTTGAATACACAAAAATGATTGGAATATGCTATTTTGCAAATTTGAATGTCTGGAGGCAAAGCTAGAAAATTGCTCTAGGGGGCTAAAGATGAATCTTTTATTTAAAGAAGCAAAATATAATTTTACCGTTATTTTAATTTGTAATTTCATAAATATCTAAGAAGTTACGAGGCAAATAGGAAGTTAAAGTGCAATTTTATCACTATATTAACTTGTAATCTATATATTATATAAAACCAACACTCAAGGGAGCTTTTAAGAGTTAATCAGAGTTATTACAATTTAATAACATTATTTTTACTATCAAGCGAACACACTAAGAAAAACTTTTAATCCACAATAAATATAGCAAGGGTTATCAAGAATAGTAGGTTTTGAATTTATTATTTCCTTTTTTCCATCTTTATTTTACTATTTATTTAAATAATATTATTTAATTTTTAATAATATTATGGATTATTTTTAATAATTTCAAATAATTTTGTTATAATTGTCCGAATAATTGTTGCAACATTAATTTCGATAATATTTATGATAGTCAATTTTTTAATTTGTAATATTATCTTTATTGTATTTCGAATTTTATATTAAATATAAGAGATTTATAGATACACACGAAGAAAACTAGAAAAATCAAATATCTAGAAGTTAACCCACCTTAACTTTTTAGGATTTATATAAAATTTTGTGATATATTTTGCAATGATATTATAAGATTATGTTTTTAAAATAAATAAATCTAAATTAACCTGTAATAGTTCAAAAATACTACAATTCGACTCCACAACGTGGGGTTATATTCTTAACAGATGCGGAATCAGAAAATTTTTTAAGGAAAGCCAAATTTAAATTAAAAATTCAAATCAAAATTTTAACATTTTTAAGAAGACCAAAGTGCAATTTTATTTTTATTAATTTAAAATTTTAAAATTTTTTAAAAACTTAAATGAAAGATTTTTCATTTTAAGAGAGACCAGACCCCTGCTGGCCCCATGAATTCGCCCTGATTCCTGGTTTCATAATTTCTTGAGGGGCTACAAGATAAGTTTACCAATTGGGGCTGGGGGATGGTCACCCACTACCATACATGTTTCGGAATGAAATCATTGGTTAAACTGTTCAATGAACCATAAAAAACTGAAAAAACCACTAGACTAACAGAGTTTCAACATCTCACATAGTTCATCTTGAACCTACAACAGATGCATTATCACATGCATTTTTTTTTCTACAAAATGTGAATGAAATGTAGTTCCAATAATACATATATACATAGTTAAATGTTTATAAAGAAACCGACCCAGCATCAGTCTTTGAATACAGCGGCAAACTGGCATTAGTCATCGTAAGAAGCATGAGGAGCAGCAGTACATCCGGGTTCAAATGGATCTTCAGAGCCACAACAATGCCAGTATTGAAATACTTTCCCAGATTCAGGTGTATCCATGGTGCCCCCTGCATATACACTCTCAAATTTCCTCTTTGTTTCCCCTGTAAACAAAAATGTTCTTAAAAATGTGAATATGAGAAACTTAATTGAAAGAAAAATAACAATTTTGAGAGTGATCTATCAAAAAGCATATATTGGAAGCTGAAACAATTGCAAAAAGGTTCAAAATATGCTCAAACGAAGCTGAAACAATTGCAAAAAGGTTCAAAATATGCTCAAACCATGAACACTTTCACCGGACCTGAGGAACATGCAACCCAACCATTTGTGACAACCAGACCACTCCGACAAGACATCATCCATATATCTCGCAACTTAAATGATATCACACCTACTTAACAAAGATCTTAGAAGGGACCAGCCAACCAACCAAAGGCAGCCATGTGTCCCACAAGATCAACCTATATAAGCCAGTGTTGCTTGAGCCGAACCAGACCGACTAGGGTACCGGTCTGAAGAGTGGTTTTGAACCGGTTAGATTGAGAACTGATTGAAATGGCGGATAAACTGGCTAAAAACCAATTGAACTGAATTTTTTTTAATAATTTTTTAATCAGATCGGTTGAACCAGTCAAACCAATTGAATTGACGAATTGGTATGCTGACCGACTCAACCACCGGTCCAGTTTAAAAAACATTGATATAAGCTCTCTCTTACCTCAAGGAGGTGCCATGTTCACTGATCCCTTACTCTACAAACAGTCCATCCTTTCTCTAATGCTTTCCCTTCCTTCACTTCGTCCCTTTCCACCACCTACACAATACAACTCTCCACCCTAATAGGGTGAACCGTTCTTGATCTCCATCAAATCTTCCTCCACGTCACTTTCCAATATCGACATATCCTATGTTACTCTGCTTTTTAAGTTTTTTAGTGCTCGTATTCGACACATATCTATGATTTTCCAAATACATTGAAAAACTTGAAATTTTTGAACACCTATGTGGAGCACATATCCAACGGTCAAACTCGAGAGTTACATAGACTATATCCCAATTATGGCTCCCAGAAAGCCAACTGTGGTAAGATATAAACAAGGAATGAACTTATCATAACAAATTATTACTGTTAATTCAACAATTAACTTTGAGAACTGATTATGCAAGATGGTCACCACTCTCATTTAGCTAGAACTTAAACCATTCAACACTCAAAATCATTGATCAAAAAACTAATAATAAAATTCAATCAACAATTCTTAAACTTAAGAACCCATTTTTCTTTTAATTATCGAAAGCTTAAAAGGCCCAAAATTTGACAGAAATAATTTGCCTAAGCGGCTATGTTTACAGTTCAAGCATACAACGCTGAAATCAGTGCAAACAAAGTAATGCAAAAAAAAAAAAAATGGGTACCTCCGAAATGGGCAGTGTGAAAACGGCAAGCTCGAGGGTGATTGAGCAATGGGTCGAATTGGGTTTTGCAATTCTTGCATGTTTTCAGGTTCTTGGTGCCGGGTTTCGATGTGCAGAAGATTGGAAATAAACGTGATTTGGATTGTATTTGGTTGGTTTTAATGGAAGATAAACAAGGGTTCTTCAATTTGTGGTGAAATTTTGACGGGTTTTTGTGAATATATGGCGAAGAAAAGGGAGAGATTGTTAAAGCCATGTAACATTTAATCTCTTTTCTAGATTTCTTCAAGCTACAACATCCTCTTCAGCTTTTTATTTAACGTCCAGTTTTGGCCTTTCATATGAATTTCACTTTTTATGGGGTCAAATTGCACCCAAGGTCACTAAATCATTAATAAGTTTACATTTTGGTTACTTAATTTCAAAAGGTTACAAAATGACCACTAAAACTATTTGAAATATTTTAAGTTACTAAACTGTTAATTTTTTATAAAATCTGACTAATAAGCTTCAAATGACAATTTAATAATCCATATGGTGGATCAATAGCCATTGACAAATTGTTTAGATTTTGATTCGAAAATTCATTATGTTAGTTGTTTGATGAAAAAACCTAAATTATAAAAAAAAGAAAAAGAAAAGAGGAGAGCTCTTGATTGGTATAAGAGGTGCGGATAAAAAAAAAGTCATACAGCCCGCATTTTTAACAACCAAATAACATAAAATAAAAACTTTTGAATAATTCAATAATAACCAAAACAATCTAGTAATTTACCCTAAAACTATAATAACAAAATCTTAATGTAACCATAGCAATATTGTGAAATTCAAGGATACCATTTCTAGTTTGAAAAAAGATACTAAATTGAAATCCAAATCCAAAAACACCACCACCGATTTAAAATATAAAAACTCCAGAGACGGTATATGGGATAATATTTTGTTATATATATATATATAAACTAACATGACCACAAGGATGAAAGAATTTTCCCTTTTTGGCATGCTATGATATGCTGTAATACAATCTCTTTCACCTGTTTTTCCACATCATCCAAGGGTTGGCAAGCATCTACAATCTGCAATCAACATAGAAAACTTTCATCTATGGCCAACATATACATGTGGATATACATATACATATACATTACCTTCCATGAAGAATCTTTGAGGAGTTTATAATGTTGGGCGACTTTCCGCTGAAACTCAAGCTGTTCATATCTCTCACCTCCGTAGCCTCCTCTTTCTGCAGCTTTCTGATAGTATGAAACGATATTTCAGTCATTGGGATGTTTAACATAAAAAAAAAAAGAAGAGCAACAGTTGAGTGCATGACTAACCTCGGGTGTTATGTCGAGATACACGACCAAATCTGGGGATATTAAACCAATCTCTGGTGCCTGTAAGAAAAGACCTCATTTTGATATGAATGACCATATGCTAAATAATACTTATAACAGTTTGGTTTTTCTGCAGCATGCTTTCACCTTACACCATTCGAAATCAAGTCCTTTAGCAGATGAGAAAGCAACCCCGGAATAAGAGTAACGGTCCACTATAAGAGTGGTTCCAGCTTTCAGTTTAGTTTCCATCATTGATCTGCAAACAAATAGTTGATCTTACAACTTTGTGTTAAACTGTGATACTACTATCAGAACCACGTGTTTGCGGATATTTTGGTCTAGTTTTCAATGTAGTTTCCAACCAGACAAGATTACTATAGGACAATGAATGTAATAAGTTTCATCACTTACCTCTTCTCCCACCGATTTGCGCTGAAAAGGAGATGAATTGTGTGGTCATCCAACTGAGATTTATTTGTAAGATACGCAGAAATCATCTGTCCGACACTTGTAGTTCTGTCTGGAAATCGCCATAATTCAACTGAATGACCCAATCCCTCCAAATACGAAACCAACCTCCCACATTGTGACGTTTTCCCACTACGATCCAACCCTTCAAAAACAACCAAGGCGCCTCTAGATTTATTGTTTGCACTCAAAGGGGTACAATTATCACTGATTTCCATTCTAATGGATCTAAGTGGAAACTTGCAGGAAAGATTCAATCTCAAATTCAATGATCTCCTCCTCACTAAAAAGTCATCGAAATTTCTGAAATCCAACGATTTCGAAGTCACAAGTTCTGTTTTATGTAGTACATAAGACGATTAAACTACCAATTCAAACATGAAAGTACTTACAAAGCCTTAGAAACCGAAAAAGAAGAGCAAGCATATGTTATGTCCCTAATAATGCTACAAACTGCAATTAAGATCAAAACACAAACAGATCCAAGAATTAAGCAATTGAACAGACAAGTTTGAAGTTGCAACTATATATATATATATATATATGTTTATCATATAGTAAACAAATCCAAATAAAAAAGGGCAGGTAAAAGTATCATGGAAACCCAGTACTAGGAGTCCGATTGTATTTTACCCCATCGCTAAAAATGGTCAAATTAGTCTATATACATTAAATTAAAGAGCAAACTGATTATTTCTGTTAAAAGTTTCCTCCATTTTTATTGTTAAAATTCCACGCTGACACACAAAGCCCGATTTTTAACGTTGAAATGGATATCATTTTTAATAGAACCCGGTTTGCTGAACTAATTTGCTATTTTTTGAACTAAGCTCTTAATACCAATTGCTTTTGAAATCCAAATTCTCACCAGAAACCCATCTTTATAGATTAATCAAAAATCATAATTTAACAATCGAAGGAAATCCCAACATAAAAAAACGATCTTTGTTCTAAAAGGGGGAAAAATAGAATAACATAAGACTCAATTTACGATTTATGAGCAAAAAAGTTGTACTGGGATTAAGAAAATCATTTATAAAAACAAAAAACCCAAAAAATGAAAATGGAAGAGGGTAAGTACCTAAGAGGAACTGCAGCCATTAGAGAGGAAAAAGGAGAAAAAAACTATGGGGACTTTTATAAAGAAAAAGAGTTAACCTTTGCCCGCGTAAGTTAAATTTATGGTTAAATGTTACTATTAGTTCCTAAACTTTGTGAAAGTTGTGAATTTAGTTCTATTTTTTAATTTGATCAATTTTAGTCATTGAACTTTTTGAATTGATCAATTTTTTTTTTGTAAATTACAATAACAGGACAAAATTCAAACAACAAATGTGATTAATGCAATTTAAACCCACGTCATACTTGAGATGGTAAACACCCTTAACCATCAGGCCATCACATGGGTTCTGAATTAATCAATTTTAATCTTATTACTTTTCAAATTTTAAAATTTTAATCTTGACCCAAATAGAAACAGTTAAATTTATTTGATTAAATTTAATTATTAATCTTCTACTATTTGTACAATTGTAAATTTAGTACATATTTTCCAATTATATCATTCTAAGTCCATATAACTTTTTAATTTATAAATTTTTATCTTGACGTAAATGATTGTTGTTAATCCATTAACTAGATTTTTAGTTAGTAATGTATGAAAATAATAAGCTAACATGGTATCACACCTATGATAATACTTTTATCGTATGTAATTTTGAAAATAATATAACTTAATAAATTTAACAATTGTTGTATGATAAAGATTGAAACTTTAAATTTTAAAATGTACAAAGACTTAAAATATTAAATTAAAGTATAGTAGTTATCAAGTTGACAACTTTTTAAAGTACTTAGACTAATAATAGAATTTAACCTAAATTTTTAACTTCAGTACTGAGCTAAAAAGACCAAACCACCCTGTTTTTTACCCCCAATTGACTAATTTTCTTGCTCGTCTCTTTTCTTTTACCCCTTTCAAAAATTCCTTCAGGGTTCTCGAAAATGGCAAGTAACAGCAATCAAGAAGAACCAAGTACTGCTCCTAAGCCTAATCGATGGTACAATATAAGTTTAGGGTCTTCCTTCAAGGACCAACACCAACCTAATTCCAAATTCTGTACTTTACGCTGTAAGTACTCATTTCCTCCTTTTAATTTTTTTCTGGGTTCTGTTTGGTAACCCAGAAAAAAAAAAACAGTTTTTCATGCTAAGTATCGCTCTTTTTTTTTCTGAGTTCTTTATGGTTTCCGTGAAAACTAAAGAAATTGTTAACTAGCCATCTTTAATTTCAATGGGATAACTTCATATATTCTTCTTCTATCAGTATTCAGAATTGCAAATCATTGAATTTTAGTCTTTGATGCTCAATGTCATTAACTTGTTAAAGTACTTTAGATGTCCCGTATTAAGACTCAAATTGCTTTTTGACCTAGAAAAATGTAAATTAATCCATGTTCATTAGATCAAACTCGCTAAAGATTTCATTCATTTCTATTAAAAACTGGTGCTACGTGCCGCTTAAGCGGACAAATTCTTAACAATAAAAATGAATGGAATTTTTTTTAGAAAACCATTTTACTCTTCCATTTAACTTATAGGATTAATTTGCTTTTTTTTTTTTTTTTAAATAGAGGAAACAAAATACAGTCTGACTATTAGTAGAAAGAGCTTTATAATACTTTTACCTTATTAACTTTGCATAATCTTTTTGCTGTAAGTACCCAGAGTTGAAAAATCATTAAGGATTTTAGTTTATTTTTCCCAATCATTCACGTATGAAAATCATTGAATTTTGAATTGAATATTGTTTTTGTTTGGTTCTGTTTTCAGATGAATTTAAGCCAGCGTCAATTGATAAGAACCAACCAGGATTATTACATAAGTCTAAGGATAACAGGGTTAAGGTAGAATTTGAAAACAACCAACATGGAAAACCCAAGGTGACATTTGATGGTGTTTGTGAAGATTACAAGGAAAAAGATGCTGTTTTGTTCTTTGACGGGGAGACTTTCTGTTTGGAACGGTTACACCAAGCTGTCAAGCGGTTGAGGCATGTACGTCAACCTGGCGAATCCATGGCTGCAGCTACCAGTACCACAGCCATGGCTCCTTCAGTTGGTCCTGCTGCAGAGTCTTATTCCCCTCCACTTGGTAAAGGGCCAAAACCCGAGTCTTCGAACAAAAGTCCAGTTCCTCCATTACTGGAACGTATTGACATCGGTGACTTCAATAGTGGAGGTGAGCACGCATCTTCTATTCCTAATAAAGCAACTGTATCACCAGATCCGAAAAATTATGAATCAGAAGAACAGGTTGATATAGTCAACGATGATGATGACAATGATGGGTTGGGAACCAATAAACAAGATGACAACGCTTCTGAAAATATATCAACTGGTATTGGCATCGATATAAACTTACCAGTTGACACAGATGAGGAGGTTGATTTAAGTGAGGATGAAGAACATAAAGCAGGACGTAGTGCGGCAGAAGCTCTTAGAGCTCAAGTGAATGCTGAAGAGAAAGAAGAGCAGACTTCAAGCTCGAGTAGTAGTAGTGGAAGTGAGAGTAGTGGAAGCGGTAGTGGTAGTGAAAGTAGCGGAAGTGGTAGCAGAAGTGGAAGTGAAAGCAGTGATGGCAATTCAGAAGTATCCATTTGAGTAGTTGATGATCATGTATGTATGTATGAATATGCTAATGCTACAATCATGACTATGCTATTGTCACGGGCCAAAGTTCAAAGCCCGTGACCATCGCGCACAATGAGTCCCATAGAGGTTTGTCGTTGACACTGGGATCATTTAGCCCACATGAGCTGGCCCGATTCAGAGAGCTATTGATCAAGCCTATCAAATTGAAGCCTGGGTGGCCCAATGATGAAGCTTTGGCAACTTAAGGCATCATGGCAAATATGGGAATTAGTCCTAGAAGATAAGGAAAAATCATATCTTTAAGGTTAGATAGGATTTGATTTGAATGTAATCTTTGTAAATCCCATAATTTAAGGGATAGGTCAATATCATCCGTCGATGCAATTCGATCTTGACCATCTATTGGTGGGGAGCTCAACTATAAATAGGGAGCCTCCCCTCATTTGTAACATACTCCATTCTTTGTATTGTTTCTTTATGAATACAATAGAGAGCATTTACTCAAACTATTCTCTTTTGTTCTTATTTATATTGGCTTTCTGTTGTCTTTTGAGCCTTCTTTTGGCAAATCGCTTCCGCTATACAAATTTGGTGCCTTAGAGGAATTCTCTTGATGAATCCTCAATCGTGAGAATCAGGCTTACTTAGGCGTTGTTTGATTGAGAAACGCGTCTAAGGTCGCACGCTCCAAGATTTGAGTTCTAGGGACGTGACAAGTGGTATCCGAGCCAGGTTGCGAAGGCACCGTCCGTAATGTCGAAAGAAGTTTCTCAACAGAAGTTACCTTGGAGATCATTGAGGGACATGCTGTCAACTTTAGAGGATCGAGTGGACAGACTTGACAAGTCCATAGGGGACGCGAAGGAGTCCGTCGATGGAGCTTATGAGCACATAGATGACTTGAGGGAACAATCGAGGGACTATATGATCATAAATCTCAACAACACTAGGGATGAGGTAAAAGAGTTACTCAATTCCTTTAGATCTAAACTGACAGAAAGGAGCGATGCTCTTGAAGCCATGCTGGTGGCTTTGAAGGAGGAAACAATGGCCACGACAAAGACTTTGAGCACAAGACTGGAGAAGCTCGAGGGAGAGCTTGCCTTGTGTCGAGCACCCGTGGGGAATGGAGGGGTGTCAAGTGCAGCACTCAATGATGTCCCAAAATCGAAGGAGTTTACGGGGACAAAGTCTGCATGCGATGTGGACAATTTCTTATGGAGGATGCAGAACTACTTTCATGCCAAAGGCATCGATGATGAGGCGAGTAAGGTAAATATTGCTTCAATGTTTCTTACTGATAGTGCGCTTTTATGGTGGCTAGACAAGACCACAGATAAAAAGCATAGTGAGATTGGAACGTGGCAAGAGTTCCAAGATGGCTTGAAGAGACAATATTACCCAAATGATGCCGAGGAAGAAGCTCGAGCAAAGTTGCGATGGCTAACGCAACGAGCTACAGTTGGGGAGTACGTTCGAGAGTTCAAGGAACTCATGCTTCTAGTTAAAGATGTAACCGACAAAGAAGCATTGCTTGTCTTTAAGAACGAATTAAAGCCGTGGGTCAGACAGGAATTGGAACAAGAAGGTGTCCAAGAACTATCCAAAGCCATGACGGTAGTAGAGTCCGTGGTCAAGCTTGGTCTAGGGAAAGACAAGCTTGGATCTTCCAAGTCCGATGAAAGGGGTGCATGTGAAGAGAATCACAAGGAAGATGATGATGGCGATGGCGATGGCAACGGCAACAATTGTGGTAATGGGAAACCACGAGTTGGGATGAAGAAACCCAACGAAAAGAGAGGCAAGTTGAAATGTTTTCTTTGCAACGGTCCACATTTGCTGAAGAAATGTCCAAGGAAATCCGAGTTGTCTAAGAGGGGCAAGCCGGAAGGTAAGGCCACGAGACTTGGTTCGAGCGCAAAAGGTGTCGAAGCCAAGAAGGCCAAAAGCGAGAAGAAGCCAGTGGAGTGCTTCTTGTGTCATGGTCCGCATAGGTTGCGAAAATGTCTGAAAAAGTCTATCATCGATGAGATAGACAAGGTGCCCATGAAGCTTGGTTCGAGCGAAGCCAAGGGGGCAAAGAGGAGCAAAAAGAAGTGAGTCAAGTGCTTCTTGTGCCGTGGTCCGCATGAGTTGCGGAACTGTCCAAAGCAACAATCCGTGAGGGTCAATGAAAAGGTAACATCGGAGCTTGATGAGTCATCAAAGGGGCTTCCACCTAAGGAAGATGTGAGTTTGTCATCGGACTTAATGGAGAAACCCGCGATGAAAACAATGAAAGGGGCGTATGTGAAGAGAATCACAAGGAAGATGATGATGGCGATGGTGATGGCAACAGTAACAATTGTGGTAATGGGAAACCACGAGTTGGGATGAAGAAACCCAACGAAAAGAGAGACAAGTTGAAATGTTTTCTTTGCAACGGTCCACATTTGCTGAAGAAATGTCCAAGGAAATCCGAGTTGTCTAAGAGGGGCAAGCCGAAAGGTAAGGCCACGAGACTTGGTTCGAGCGCAAAAGGTGTCGAAGCCAAGAAGGCCAAAAGCGAGAAGAAGCCAGTGGAGTGCTTCTTGTGTCATGGTCCGTATAGGTTGCGAAAATGTCCGAAAAAGTCTGTCATCGATGAGATAGACAAGGTGCCCATGAAGCTTGGTTCGAGCGAAGCCAAGGGGGCAAAGAGGAGCAAAAAGAAGCGAGTCAAGTGCTTCTTGTGCCGTGGTCCGCATGAGTTGCGAAACTGTCCAAAGCAGCAATCCGTGAGGGTCAATGAAAAGGTACCATCGGAGCTTGATGAGTCATCAAAGGGGCTTCCACCTAAAGAAAAGGTGAGTTTGTCATCGGACTTAATGGAGAAACCCGCGATGAAAACAATGAAGCTGGGACCGATGAGGCTCAATTCGAGAAAAGCGACGAAGTTGGCCGAGTCATCGACGAGGCTTCAACCCATTGAAGGGGTGAGTTTGGCATCGAACTCAGAGGAAGAAGTTGCGATGCAAACTTGGAAGCTAGGTTCAATGAGGCTCATTTCTGTTGACACATCGGAGGAGCTTCCACTTATGGGAAAAGTGGGTGATGCATCAAAGTTTGCAAGAATGACGATGCAAGCTGGACAGTTGACCAGAGTAAATGCGACGAGTAAGGTACATTCGGAACACTTTGATAGTGTTTTGCATTCTAACTTTGTTGCTTGGCAAGAATGTAAAGGCCCTTTCAGAGTTCTTAAGCAAGGAGGTCGAGGGACTGCGGGTAATTCGAGACCAAGTGATGTGAATCAAGAGTATTCCGATCAAAGCAAGTCAGAATGTGGGCAAGTGAGTACAGAGACTTCTTGTCAACCTGATGTACCAACAGGTGAGACGGTTCGAGTTAAGAGGCGACGAAAGCCGAGGCAAAAGTTCCGAAAGAGGGGACGACCCGATTGTGAGACTAATCGGGATAACGCTAAGGCAACGAGACGAGATCAAAGTGAATCAAGTCAGTGCCATTTTGGAGCCACAACGAGGGCGTTGTGAGAATTGGTTGGGGAAAGTGTCACGGGCCAAAGTTCAAAGCTCGTGACCATCGCGCATAATGAGTCCCATAGAGGTTTGTCGTTGACACTGGGATCATTTAGCCCACATGAGCTGGCCCGATTCAGTGAGCTATTGATCAAGCCTATCAAATTGATGCCTGGGTGGCCCAATGATGAAGCTTTGGCAACTTAAGGCATCATGGCAAATATGGGAACTAATCCTAGAAGATAAGGAAAAATCATATCTTTAAGGTTAGATAGGATTTGATTTGAATGTAATCCTTGTAAATCCCATAATTTAAGGGATAGGCCAATATCATCCGTCGATGCAATTCGATCTTGACCGTCTATTGTGGGGGAGCTCAACTATAAATAAGGAGCCTCCCCTTATTTGTAACATACTCCATTCTTTGTATTGTTTCTTTGTGAATACAATAGAGAGCATTTGCTCAAACTCTTCTCCTTTGTTCTTATTTATATTGGTTTTCTGTTGTCTTTTGAACATTCTTTTGGAAAATCGCTTCCGCTATACAAATTTGGTACCTTAGAGGAATTCTCTTGGTGAATCCTCAATCGTGAGAATCAAGCTTACTTAAGCGTTGTTTGATCGAGAAACGCATCTAAGGCCGCACACTCCAAGATTTGAGTTCTAAAGATGTGGCACTATGATGCAACCATAATCTGATATCTATTAAGTTTCAACTCATTGAGATTGTGTTCCTTTTTGACATTTTTGACAAAATACTTGTTACAATCTAACATAATCAAAAGCTTAAAGAGAGAAACAACAATGTAGGTAAACAGTTCTCTCTCAAAATCTTCATAAAGGAGCAGCTTCTTTCTTTTCCTGGTCACCTGTATGACCATTCTGTAACATTTTATGTTCTGTAGGTAAATTCTTCTTTGCCTTCTTGCTCCCTTCGACTTTCCACAAATCCCAAACCCGGGTTTTCGGTGGCGGTGCTGCATCTGCAATCGGAGCAACTAACCCTGGCTTGCCATCATCTATAACTCCGTCGATTAGACCATATTCCTTGGCTTCCCAAGGATTCATGAAATTATCCCGATCTGTATCTATTTCGATCTGCAACATAATGGATGGTAAAACAAACAAATACCGAGTGTGATAAAAAAAAGTAGATGATAAAGGCTTCGGAAGGCATTAACCTGTTCTTCAGGCTTTCCTGTAACTCTTGATAAAATCTTGTTCAACTTAACCTTATGGTACACCATTTCCCTTATCCGTATGCTCATCTCTGTTGCCTGTAATCATATGCAGCAGTCAAGTGTGAATAACAAACCACCAGAAATCAACTAGCTACATTATATATGATCGAATACACTTTCAACACGTATAAGCAGAAAAGCAATCTACTTAGAATTAGCAGAAAAACATTGTATTGACAATACAGGCAAGCACTCAAAGTTGGTATAGTTATACACATGGACTTCAAGTTCCATGGAAACCTGTATTAGGAGTTAGATTGTATTTTGCCCCATCTACTAAAAAATGGACAAATTAGTCCTTGTATATTAGTTCAAAAAACAAATTAGTTATTTTTGTTAAAAATTTTATCCATTTGTATTGTTAAAAACTAGCGTGGCTGACGGAATAACTAGACAGTGATACATGACTTGTCACGTGCTGAAGTCCAAGGGCCAGATTTTTAACAATACAAATGAATAGAATTTTTAACAAAAAGACTAGTTTGCTTTTTGATCTAACATATAAAGGCTAGTTTGCCCTTTTTTTGAGTAGAAGAGGCAAATTACAACCCGACTACTAGTACAGAGGCTTCTGTGATACTTTTCCCTATAAGACAGTCAACTCTAGCAAATATAATGCAATCAAATTTCTTTTTGATTTAAGCCACACAATGAAGTTAATAGTGCCCAAGAATCCTTGAAACGGGGATATAAAGCGGATCATCATAGACTTACTTTGCCTCCAGCAGTTCCAAGTGGTTGATGAATCATCACTCTCGAATTAGGCATGCAAAACCTCTTCCCTTTCGTACCGGTAGCCAAGAGAAACGCACCCATTGATGCAGCTAGCCCCAGACAAATAGTCGAAACATCTGCTTTGCACATCTTCATGGCATCGTATATTCCCATTCCTACAAGCAACAATCAACGAGAGAAGGTTAATGTACACCTAAGATGTTTGCATATCACCTAAGTGAATGCTTCTCGTTTGAACAACATACACGGGACCATAAGGAAATCAAGCATGTTAGCAAACAAAAGAAATGAAATTGCATGTTTCGTAAACACTTCTTCGAGTCACTTATCATAATTATATATCTTACGCTTATTGTATATACATACACACTTATACATTTTGTGCCTTACTTCACTTGAGTCAAGGTTTTTTTTTTTTTTTTTTTGCGCTGTGCATCCTTAACAAACACTGATCAAAGACAATTTGCAAACCATATGATTACTTTGAAACAAACTGAGCTCGGAACTCTAAGAGTTTACCTTATAGTAAACTACAAAGAATACCCTAAATGTTAACTGCATTAAACAGTTTATCAAGTTCCAAAGCCTATTCTAATGCTTATGAAGAAAGGCAACAAAAAACAGAGAGAAGCAAGGAGTCAAGCATATGGAAGAAAACGTATAAACATACCAGCAGTGACAGAGCCACCGGGTGAATTGATGAACAATTTTATGTCTTTCTCGGAGTCTTCGGCATCGAGAAGTAACAGTTGACTTATAATCAAATCTGCTGTCATGTCATCCACCTATTTAACATCAATGAAAAAAAAAAAAAAACAGATTCAAACCAAAATAATCACTGAGACGTTAAATTCGAAGCCATAATACCGTAAATTTCAGAAATTCAATCCTTAAATCAACTACAATGCCGAAGAAGGATAATCCCATTTCCTATATATTCCATTAAAAAAAACAACACAAATAGATGTTAATAAACAAATCAATTTCCAAATTGAATTATAAAACTATGGGATAAATCTTCAAAATTACACATGAACTTCAATTATTGTGCAATGTAATCCATTGATTTGGTGCAAAGCGGCATAAGATTTGTGTATCAAAATCAAAACTATACCAGTACAATAGGAAAAAAACACTGAATGATTGCACTAAAAGGTCACAAATCAAGTTGCATATTTGATCAATAAGTAATATTTCTGACCTTTAGAAACCAAACCCATTTTCCAATAAAAAAAGCAAAGAACTCCAATAAACAAATCAATTTCCAAATTGAATTATAGAAACTACGGGATAAATCTTCAAAATTACACATGAACTTCAATATAGTAGGCAATGTAAACCATTGATTTGGTGCAAAGCGGTATAAGAATTGTGTATCAAAATCAAATATTTACCAGTACAATAGCAAAAAACACTGCATAATTGCACTAAAAGTTCACAAATCAAGTTGCATATTTGATCAATAAATAACATTCCACCCTTTAAAAACCAAACCCGCTTTCCCAATTGAAAATATAAACCAAACCCATATTCCAAGATTGAGTAACAAAGCAATAAAGAATCAAAGAACTTTAAATAAAAATAAAAACCCAACCTGAGAACCCAAGAATAGAATCCTTTGACGAAGAAGCATGTTGGTAGTGTCAAGCTCTTCAAATCTTGGAAACCAAGTTGGAGTTGTCGAAGATGAAGAAAGAGGGGATAAATTAGAGACATTCCAATTACTGGATACTGTTGCTCTTTTTGGATATGAATTCCTTGAAGCTTTTACGGTGGTTTTTACTCTTTTTTGGCTTGCAAAAAGAGAATTTTTGTTAACAAAACATGGAGGTGGCTTGGCTATTTGGGTTAAACTCATCTCCATGTTTGTAAAGATTGCGTTTTTCGTTGTGTTCTTTGGTTCCGTCTGCCGTTTGCGTTTGGGTTTTGCAAGGCACAGGTTTGGGATATGTTATATGACTATTTGGGAAGTCAGAACGGTGTCGTTTCAGTTGTAAATAGATGTCTCTGTTTGCCTTTGTCCTTGGTTAAAGGCTTAATGCATCGTTTAGTCTCTAAGTATATCCCTTTTATTGTTTTGGTCCTTAAAAGGATTTCTTTTTCCACCCAAACCTAAAGATTTCGACCTTTCCTTGATTCAATCTTTTGCAATATTTTCAAAATAAAAAATAAGGAAAACATATTCGACCCTCGTTTTAACTATTCCAATTGACCAATTCAATCAATCCGATCTGACGGTTCAACTAGTTTGCAAATCAACTAATTCAATTCCTTGTTCTAGATTGGTACCTCGATGGATCCAATTCAATTCTAAAATCAGGGATCCTTTACTCATTAAACAAAACTTTTTGTAATACCTAACCAATTAAAAACTAAACGGTTGTGATCTCCAATGAGTTAGAAATCGCCACATGTTTGATGATGATATCCGATCACAGTTAGTTATGGTAAATTTGTTAAATTAATACCACATTGATGTGTAAAATTTATCAATTGTCTTGATTTTTTTTAAGAATCAAGATCAAATTAATAGAATGTATAATGATTGAGGGCCAAGCTTGTTATTATACCAATAAAAAGGTAGAATGGATAAATTGATGGAAATCGTTATTAATGATAGGGGAGAACAATCAATTTAATCGATCAGATCTTTTCTTGAACCGATTTTACCATGAGAAAATCGATTGATCGACATTACTTGAAAAAACCAATCAAATCAAACAAACTTTAATTTGGTCAATTCAATTGATTTTTCCAATTAACTGATGTTGGGTTATTGGCTTATGTTTATACGATTATTTATTATACATCATAAAATATAAATATATTTAAAAAATTTAAAAATAATATAAAATAAGTCAATTTTTCCAGCCGATTTGATTTTGAGATTCAAAAATCAATAATCAACCAAATTAATTGATTAAATCAAAGTTAAAACCAATCAACCCACCCCAACCGAAACCGAAACCGAAAAATCGAATGGGTCAGTTTTTTCAGTTTTCCAGTTAAAATCGTAAATTACTCTTCCCTAATTTCTGGTCCTTAGTTGCTCACCCTTGGAATAAATTGTTGTGACATTTTTCGAGAGACTAATTTGTTCAATAACGAATTTCAGAGGGATTAGATAGTAATTTTCACCTTTTGCCTTTTACCTAGGATAAAACCCAGCCCAGTCCACTTCCGCTATTCTGCTATCTAGTTATAGCAGCAGTAGATAGAACCGAGAAACAAAAACATGAAATAGAAGCTGAAAACAGCAGCAGATGACAAAAACAAAGTTCCCAAAAACACAATTTAGCCGTTGAAGTAACAGAGAGGAAAAAGAAACAAAGAATAGAGATATAAATTATGTATTCACCCTCAATGCTACGTCGTTTCTTCTGCTTCAATGCGGCATCATCATCGTCTTCAATAACACCTTCTTCTTCTTCTACTACTATTACTTCCAAGAAAAAATCACTTGTCTTCTTGGGTTCCCCTCAGGTAAAAAGGTATAATTTTTTATATATTTTTCTATGCTGTTTTGTATTGTTCTTTTAAACAATGGGTTCCCTTTTTTTTTAAAGGTCTCTGCAACAGTTCTTGATGCTCTCTTCAATGCTTCTGCTGCACCAAGTTCTTCTTTTGAGGTACTAGGTAGGAAAAAAAGAAGTTAGAAACTTTTGTTGTAATTTGGTCCTTTTATAAGTTCATTGATAATGGGTCATTGTTAGTTCTTGAAAGTATGGTCTCCTTTGGTGATAATGTTCATTGAGATTAGCTAAAAATTGATGGTTTTAGGGTTTATAATGGGAGTCAGCCTATCAATTGGTGTTACCAATTGTATGTTGAACTGTGAACCGAAACTTTACTGGTTTTCTTGGCATTGTACCTTGCATTTTGCACCCTCTAATCAGTTCACTTAGGTTAGATCAAATAGCAAACTGCTCCTTCTGTTAAAAATTTCATCAATTTCTACTTTTAAAAACATGAGGTACATATGGCATTGTATGTATAATTGTTAGGTTATTTCGTTTGCCGGTTTTTTACCATAGAAAAGGATGAAAATTTTAATTGAAATGATAGCTTGCTCTTTGATTTAATATGTAGGAACTAATTTGCTCATTTTTTGAGTAAATGGGACAAAATACAATCTGACTCCTAGTACAAGGGCCTTCATCATACTTTTACCTCAATATATGCACTTGCTGAAGGAAGAGATTAAAATACTTGTGCTATTTTGCGACATAGGTTTTTTTTTTTTTTTTCATTGATAGTCATTGCTATATTTATAATTCATTTAGGTCACAGCAATTGTTACTCAGCCACCTTCTAGAAGAGATAGGGGCAGAAAGGTGATGCCGTCACCGGTGGCACAATATGCTCTTGATAGAGGCTTTCCTTCTGATCTCATCTTCACACCCGAACGTGCTGGGGAGGTAGTTTTTCTTTCATTGTTCCGATTTAGTATAGTTTGGAATATTAAGTCATTCATCAGTTCTTATTGAAAATCTACAACTACATGATAAATAATGTGCTAGGCGGTTAGAGCCTATATGTTGTGTCCATATGATATGTTCTGTTTTATGTGAACATATATGTAATTATCTGGTTCTTTTAGCTTTCTTAATTTGGATGATGGAAGCTAGTTTTATTTAGCAAAGCCTTGGGTTGGCATGCTCGGTTTTTATTTTCATGCTTCTTTGTACTTTATATAGGAGATCTTCTTGTCCAATTTACGAGCTTTGCAGCCTGAACTTTGCATCACAGCAGCCTATGGGAATATTTTACCCACCAAGTTTCTCAACATTCCACCATTAGGTTAGTCTGTGATTTTTTTGGTTAACAAGTTCCTTTTATTTACCTTCTTCATTTTTTTTCCATGTATACAGGAACGGTCAACATTCACCCGAGTCTACTACCATTGTACCGTGGTGCTGCTCCTGTTCAAAGAGCACTTCAGGTTCTTCCTCGCTATAAGTTTGATTGCAATTATGAATACGTTTACGATTCTCGTATGATCTTCAACCATTTATTCTCTTTATTAGGACGGTGTTAAGGAGACCGGAGTCTCATTAGCATTCACTGTACGTGCCTTAGATGCTGGACCTGTCATTGCCCGTGAAAGAGTAGAAGTTGATGACCAAATCAAGGTAAAGATATTCATTTCCCGAAAGTAATTCGTCAATTAATAATCGCTGATAGAATGATGAATGCTTATATAATTTACATGCAGGCACCGGATCTTCTAGCATTACTATTTTCTGAAGGTGTTCCTATTTTGTTATTTGATGATCGTACAATTAAATCTAATATACTATTTGAATTTATCTCATCGTAAGTTATTCAGGGTCTAAACTTCTTATCGGTAAACTTCCTTCCATATTTGATGGATCCGCTAAAGTGAATGCTGAACCTCAAGATGATTCTAAAGTTACATTGGCTCCAAAGGCAGGGGTTCCATTTTCTTTTATTTCTTTCTCTCTTTTTTAAGCTTCATTCACGGGAATTATTTGAATCGTGTCGCATCTTTGATGCATCCATGTTATATATTTCCACATGATTTACTCAAGTAAAAGCATTACGGAGGCCCTTGTACTAAGAATTAGATTGTATTTTGTCCTTTCTACTAAAAAATTGAACATATTAGTCCCTGTACATTAGATTTAAGAGCAAATCGGCTCTTTGATTAAAAATTCCATCCATTTCTGCAATTAAAGCTGGTCTGTACCTCAGCATGAGGTACACATGGCACGTCACGTATCACTGTTAAGTTATTTTGTTTGCCACGTTAGTTTTTAATAGCACAAATGAATGAATTTTTTACAGAAATGACCAATTTACTCTTGGATTTAATGTAAAGGGACTAATTTGCCCATTTTTTTAGTAGAGGGGGCAAAATGCAATTTGAATCCTAGTACAAGGGCCTCGATGGTACTTTTACCTTGATATGTTCCAATCGTGCATTTGGATGCTTCAGTGACCCCTTTAATGATTACTTAATGTTTGCTTAAATTAACCCTTTTTTTTCAATTTAAGCAGATAAGTCCTGAAGAATCATGGTTATCCTTTGACGAAGAAGCTTTAATTCTACATAATAAGGTTGGTTTCTCTTCCATTTTCTTTGAAATTCGACGATGCAGTCATGACGTGCAACTTCTTTTAGGTTCGTGCATTTGCAGGTTGGCCAGGAACCCGAGCTAAAGTTCTAGTCATTGACGATGAAAGTAGCAACAACCATAATATCCTCGAACTTAAAATCATCACCACAAGAGTAGGGCCTAACGATAAAATCCAGGACAATGATGTACATGACATTGCTTTCGTCAAGGATGCATTGGTATTTCCCTGTGGAGGATGTACAAGTCTTGAGGTGGGTGAAAATTCATTGGTTTACTGGTGTTGTTGGTTTTTATTTCTTATTATTTTCTGGTTTGCTGGTCCTGGAACAGGTATTGGAAGTTCAACTTCCTGGTAAGAAGGTGACAGCTGCAGCTGCCTTTTGGAACGGTTTACGCGGTCAAAAGCTAAAGACATTATAATGAACAAGGCATTTTACATTAGACTGGTAATGTAAAATTTTAATGTTCGATTCCAACAAATAGTCTGCCATTTTTAGGCTATGGTAAGAATGTTATATCTGACAGCTCTAGTGTTTCAGTTTTGCAGAGCATTGAACCTACTTCCCTCTTTCATCGGGGCAAAACTGCACAAAACATACAAGACAGTAAAACTACCCAAGTTTTTTCCAGGTTCGTGCGTTCCAACTTCATACCATTTGCTTAATTCATAAACCGGGATCTGCCACATGACATCGGCTATGGACTCTGATTGTTGACTCTTTGAAGAGCATACAATTCTTTTTGGTAACCATGAAATGTAGATTTAGACATGCTTGTTTATTTCAAACATGACATACTGCAAGATGTTCAATCATTTTCATTTTTCACCATGTCAATTTTTCAAACCCGAGGTTTAGGAACCTATAAACTTCTGCTATTGATTGTTCAATAATCTCGTCATTTACCTCTTTTCATTGTCTTCGTTTAGCATCTCGGTTTAATCTTTGTTCTGCTGAAACATCTTGCTGAATATCTTTGATCATATTAATGATGCATTAGTGAAAAATAACTAGAACAAGATACATAATGGATGTGCCAAAATTTAATATGACATAAATTATGAACATATATTATATATGATATTTTTAACACGATTATAATAAAAAAATAGGATAAACTACATTGGTAGTCATCCAATTATTAGTTTTTTTTTAATCATCTAATTATGAAAAATTATGAAATGATCATTCAACTATTCTGACTTTTATTGTTTTTGGTCATTAGTCATTAAATTACTAAAGAAAATATAACTTGACAACTTTTAAAATTGACATAATAGTAACTTTAACTTTTAATATTTATATATCGTGTCAATCCAGTTTTGATTCCGAAAATTTCACTTTTAGTATTTACACATTGTGTAATCTGGGTTTTTTTTTTTTTTTGTAATTTTGTTATTTTGTGATATTTAGGGTTAATTTTAAAAGGAGGAGAAAAGATGAAAATTGTTATCTTGGATGCTTGGGTATATTTTTTTATCAAATTAAGTTGATACATTTAATTTTTTTTTTTTTAACTTTTTAAGTGAAAGGATTACAAAAAAAAAAAAAGAAGTAAAAGTGTAGAAAAGATCAAATTATATAATTTGTAAATGTTGAGGTTAAAGCTTTTAAAATCAAGATTAAATTAAATATTGAAGATTAAAGTTACCCTAATAACAGAATAGGAGAAGAATTCATAGAGAATCTTGGGGAGGAAACAAAGAAAAGTAGTGAAAAGGAAATAGTGTTTTATTTTCTTCCTTTTTGTTTGGTTACTTCGATAGAAAGGAATAAAAGTAGTCCAAATTAAAGGGTTTCTTCTCCTCCTCCTTCCTTTTTTCTCCATTTCCTTTCACATCTTATCCTTTATATATATATATATATATATATATGCTTTTCATTTTATACCCAAAACACAAAAGGAATTTCATTCTCAAATAATATTTACGTTTAACTATAAAAATGATTGTTAACTTTTTTTTAGGTTACATGTATAAGTGTATGAATTAATGTATCATTTAGTGCTTGATTTTTTTTTTCACTGTTATCGGCAATAAATATTTTTATTTAAAAAAAAACGAATGCAGAATAAATTTTAAAAGAGTATGCACATAATGTACACAGGATATGATTTGATTCTAAAATTTACCTAAACAAGAGTTGAAAATAGGATTGAGTCGGATCCAGATTTGAATGGAAATATGTAGAAGCTGTGGCTTTTGGCAAGAACACGCAGCAAAAAATTGTAAAAAATAGCATCTCTGCCAAATTAAAGCGTTCGCCACTCGCCCCATCCAGCTATGGTTAACTGTAAATAAAGTTTCGTACTTTACAAATTCACGATCAAAGATTCGAAACAAAGGAATATGCAACATTCCACTACTCATTTTAAACGTCGACATATAGTTTGCACAATGTTAACCATAAAAAATAATTACTTAATATTATACCGGAAAAAAAAAAAACATTATAATCGCATGAATGTTGTTAAATTTATGTAAATTATAAATATCTTACAATTGGTCATGTATAATAAATTATTAGTAGATTTATGTTCTGATCATTCAATTTTAAAAAATTATAAAATGGTCACCGAATTATTCGAAAGTTTTTATTTAAATAACCGGGCTATTAAGTTTTCTTTTTATAAAAAGCTTGGCGACAATTCGACGATCGGTTTGGTGAACCAATACCTATCGATGAGCAAAACATACCTTAGATCCAAGCTGATATGACGGTCAGTGTCAGAGATCGGAGAAGAAAGATGTTAAGATTTTGGTTCGCAGATTTATAATGTTTAAAGTTGTTTCATGAAAAGAATTTGAATTGTAGAAGAGAAGGGGAATGAAAATTTTTTATTGGTGCAAACGGTACAAGCAAAGAGGGCCATACAACAACGATTTTAACTGTCTGATGACTTTAAAGAAAACTACTGAATAGTTTAGTGACCATTTGTAACTTTTGAAGTTAAGAGACCAAAACATAAACTTACTAATAGTTTAGTGACTTTAGGTGTAGTTTACCCAATAATATTATAATTGCATGGTGCAAGTGGGAGGTACAATGACAAGACGCATTGCATTATTAAGGAAAGATACAAATTCGAATCTTGAAACAGACATTGTTAAAAGGAACATCTACGAACTTCGAACGTAAATGTGATAGGCGGAAAGTTGTTTAAAATTGGGCTGCATCCCAATCCGATCCAGCTTCATGGTTAAGAAAGAGAGTGGGTTTGGAACATGGGATAGGGTGGCAAAGGCAGTCCATGATTCTCTACTGTTCCAAGTTAGGCTTTGGGCATCTAATAAAGCGCAACTTTTTCTGTTCTCCCCACTTTCCTCTCTTGGTTCACGACTCTTATTGTTCGCAAAATTGTTTATTCTTTGTCAAAATTGACTTTTGCACCGACGAAGTTAAATGGGGTAAGCAAAACTCCAACAATCATTTTAGGGTTTTTTTTTTTTTTTAAATATTATTATTCGTTTTTAGATTTTGTAATCTTAAATAAAAGTGTTGGAGACATGACCAAAATTTTAACCCATCAATGATTGAGAGCAACCAAAGCAAGAGGACCCCTAGAATATGACCCCAAAAGTTAAATGGAACAATTTGCCTTTGTTCAATTTCAAAAGAATAGTTTTATATACTAATGGAATCAACCAATAAATGACAATATTCTCACTATTTTAGCGATACTTTAATGACAAAAAATAAAGGGAAATCAAATTCAAGCCACACCCATAGAACAAAATTCAATAAAATGGGACACCATACACAAAGCACAATAATTTTAATATATTAAAAAATCAGTATTTTGACACCATACCAATGCTGCAAATGCTTTGACCTAGACTTCTTTTTTATTTTTTTAAATTAATAATTTAATTTACATTCTTTTAAGTGAAATTTATGATTTTTTGAGCTCTGGAAAATTCATAATTTTATCGCATTTTTTTTAATATAAAATTCCTGATTTCACCCCAAGTTTACTAGAATCATGTTTCTTGGTCCATGGTTTGTGGGCATACACCTTTTGCTCCTTTTTGCATTCATTTCTTTTATGCTAAGGAGCATTTTATCTTCTAGACCCCACCTTTTTCAAATTTAGAAAGATGATGCGAGTTTAAATTTTGTTGTTAGTCCTTGCACATTGCGAAAGTTATGGATTTGGTCATATTTAGTCTTCTATTATTTTAAAATTTAAAATTTTAATCCTCACCAAACAATAATGGTTGAATTTGTTTAGTTAAGCTATGCTATTTTCTAAAATACGATGCTGCAAACATATTATCATATGTGTAATGCTATGCCAACTTGTTATTTCCACGTATTACTCACTAAAGATTCAGTTAATGAATTAACGACGATCTTTTGCATCAAGCTGAATTTTCAAAATTCAAAAAGTATACGGACTTAAAACAATCCAACTAGAGAATATTGATTAAACCCATAATTGTACTCACAGTATATGATCAATAATTGAATTTAACTGCTACTATTTGGGTCAAAATTAAAAAAAATACAGGAACTAAAATTGACCAATTCGAAAAGTACAATGAGTAAATTTGATCAAATTAAAATACAAGGACTAAATCGATAATTTTTATAAAGCATAGGGACTAAGAGAAAATTGAAGCATGATACAACATTACAAAGAGATGAAGGGTTTTAAATATCCATAATTTTCCTGTATATTGTTTTCTTTAAAAAAGTTAATAAATTCCATTTCCATATAAATACCAAGTCTCATAATCCCATCATTGTATCTACATTCATTTTTGTTCATATGTAAATTTTCTCTCAAGGCTCCCGTTTTGTTCTATTTTGCTCTGCTTTTTTCTGCAAATGGGGGCTTTCGATTATATTTCGAGTTTTTGTAGTGTTACCAGCACTAAAACAAGCAAACGCAAGCCAATACAGGTTTATGTTCTGTTTTTTTTTAATGAAGAATTAAAGAAACAAAATCACCTTTAAATGCTAACAATGGAATTTGTTGTTGTTGTTTTTTTTTTTTTTTTTTTTTTAATGTTCAGACAGTCGAAATCAAGGTCAAAATGGACTGCGACGGATGTGAAAGAAGAGTGAGAAATTCTGTTATCAACATGAGAGGTCCAACCTCTCTTTCTGTGCTTTAATTATGGTTTTAGTCCCTCTACCATGCTCAAATTTTATTTCCGTTTTTTAATAAAAATATTTATGTTGAGTAATTTTAAGAAAAATCCATAGCATTATAATTGGCAGTGGTGGAATTTGGAACTAAGTTTGAGGTCTAATTAAAATTTTTTAAAATTTTAGAAGTTGAATGGAATTTTTTTTTTAAAAATTTGGAGGTCTAATTAACATTTTATGAAAATTTCCCAAAAAATTACGAGAGCTTAATTAAAAAAAAAAAAACATGATGAGAATTTTCAAAAATTGAGAGGGGTGGCCTGCCTGGAATAATTAATAGTGTTAACTAGTTGGACTAAGTAATGGTGTTATAAAATTGAAAATAAATCAAATTATGCAAAACTAAGTTGTAGGGGACTAAATTACAAATTTGATCATAATAGAGGGATCAAAACTAGAACTTAACCATTTTCATCAATTTCACTTTTAAGCTGTCAATCGCACTAGCAGATAACATTAGGAACTTCCTCCTCTATGCACACACAGGTGTAAAAACAGTTGACATAAATCGGAAACAAAGTCGATTAACGGTGACCGGGAATGTGGACCCGAATAGGGTGTTAAAGAGAGTGAAGAACACCGGCAAGAGAGCGGAGTTCTGGCCGTACATCCCGCAACATGTGGTGTATTATCCGTACGCATCGGGGGCGTACGACAAAAGGGCACCGGCCGGACATGTTCGGAACGTGGCGCAAGCTTACCCGACAGCTTCTTCCAATGCACCTGAAGAGAAATTCGCATCCTTATTCAGCGATGATAATGTCCATGCATGCTCAATCATGTAGGCTTTCAGTTTTGGTACAATTGAGACGAATCTAAACTATTCTCGAAAAAAGTGAACGCTCTACTAATACGCTAGAAGTTGAGGTTTTCAATCAGGCTTTATACCATATATATGTGTCTATTATTTTAATAATAAAAGTTAAAGATTTTAACAGTTTTGGTATACTTTTAAGCTTTAAAATCGTTCATCGAAAAATATTAATAAAGCCTCTTTTACATATTCATAACTTTTTTAAGGGAGGTATCCACTTAGACAACATAAAAATTAAACACACTTTCATTAACGGTGTTAATGAGGCGGGTTTCGCGAGTACTCCTCCAATTCTCATTTAATTGGGTAGGGATTAATACAGGTTTCACGAGTGGTGAAACGGAGATGGAGATAAAAATTAGATCCGTCGTGAGTGATGAGGCAGGTGTGAGTATGATCTTGCACCTTACACCAATCCCATATAATATAATAAACATATTTAAAAATATAATTTCGATAACAATATTCAAATCACATTCACTGTTTTTTTTTTTTTAGAAAAAGAGGAGTGCACTTCACTGTTTCTTACTTAATTTTGACACATCCTCACTCCTTCAATTTCTCACTTATAAATATATTATATGAAGTGGGTTGCAGGCAAGTATAGCGGAGATTAAGTGGGTCTGGGGATCCACGTGGGTGGTGGGGCGGGGATGATTTTAGTCTTGTGGGTTGCGGGGCGAGGATGATTTTGGATTTTGCACCCGTAGCGGATCCCCCGGCACCCATGCCACCCAATTAATATCCTTAACTTTCATAGCTATTTATATGATTAACATTTTAACGATCCAACCATTATATTTAATGGCCTATTCATAAAAATCATGCATGCCAAATTTGTTGTAAATTTAAAACTTCTGACTATTTGTTTTATGTAAAAAAAAAAATCAACCGTTGAATATATATATTAATATATAGAGTATTTTATATTGATATGATAGAGATATCGACTTGGTTCAAAAATTTATATGTATGATAAATACAATTGTATTGATAAATTCAATGGTTGAACCATTGAAATATTAATCCTACAAATAGCTACAAAAATATGTAAAATTATTTTAATTTTTACATTATGAAAGTGGATCTCTCCCTCTTTTTATATTTTTTTTAATATGTGACATCTTGTGATTCATTTATAATGTATGATAGACTATCAAATATAAATTCATATATTAAGGAATTACAATTTCATATATGTTCTTTTGAGAATTGATACAATTGATTAAAAAATTCGAAAATTGAAAAAATTGTTAAAATTAGTGAAATTGTTTTTTTTTTTTTAATTAAAGGGTAAAATACTCTCATTAGTTATTCTAATATTAGATCGTCCCTATTTTTGTTTTAAAAAAATTGTTAATTTGATCATTATTTTTTAAAAATTGACCAAATTAATCACTCAATTATTAAATTTTAAAAAAATGGTCTCATTTCCTTTTTTTTTTCTTTCTCCCTTATTGTATTTCATACTCTCCCTTTTAACCTAGAAATCCCAACCATGGCCTCCCTTAAAGATGTTGCAACTTCCTTTGTCAAACCACTAACGATGAGTATTGTCCTATCAGTGAATGTCACCGAGGGATGCTTCTTCTTTCTCCTAATTTCCATGCTCTCCTCCTTTCTTTTCCTTACCCACAACTGTTGCTTCTCACTGTTGTTGTTTTGATCATTTGATATCTTCTTCGTCAAACTGTCAATCCAAAACCACTAGAGTGAAGTCTAAAGCTTCATCTTTAAATCTGTAGGATTATATCTCTCAAAAATTGCAAGGTCGCTTACAAAGTTTTAGAATTTTTGTGCTCTTATCTCTTAATCCTATTGTCGATATGGCTTGATTTTGAGATGTCTTTCTACTTTTGAGTTCATTAACAGTGGTTCAATAGAAACCAGTGAAGACATCTTTAAAGGAGGCAACAACTACAATTTTTAGGTTAGAAGAGAGAAGATGAAAAAATAAGAAAAAATTTTTAAAAAAATGAATTTAATAGTGGAAGAGATGATTTAATAGCAGAGTGACTAATTTGATCAAATTCTTTAATGACGGTACCGAAATTAATAAAAAAAAATTAAGTAGCCAAAATAAAAATACCTAATTTTAAAGCGACTAACAAAATAATTTACCTTCAATTAAAAATCAACCTTTCTATTATATTTTAATTCATTTTTATCCTTTATCCTCAAATCTTTTGTAAATATATAAGTTAATGATTTTAGTTTACAATCTCTTAAAACAAAATTCCAGGCTTTAACTTCTCAAAATTGATAATTTTATCTCGATTCTTTAACACAAAAAATTCTAATTTCATTCATGAATATATGTGTAATTCATGTGTCCTATTCTGGACATGCTTTGTAGTCACATAAAGCATGGTTTGTGGGCATACCTTTTGTTCCTTTTTGTAGTCATCCTTTTTTATGCTAAGGACCATTATCTTCTACTCCCCACTTTTCTCCAACTTTGAGGGTTTTATTCAATGAAATACACGGAACGTATTATCTGATACTATCATATTTTAAGATAAAATAAGATGAAATTAACTATTTTTGATGCAAGTGAGGGCCAATTATTCATTTCAGTGTCTTCTTAAAACAATGTTAATAACTCCCTTTCCATATAAATACCATGTCTCCTTATCCCATTATCCCATCCAACATTCCTTTTAGTTCTGTTTTTTTTTTTTTTTTTTTTTTATCTAGACTCTGTTTTTGCTCTGTTTTTTTGTCTTACCATCTAACTTTCTCCAACCAAAGAAAAAACATGGGGGCTCTCGATTATATTTCAAACTTTTGCACTGTCTCTAGAAGAAGAACCAAACGCAAACCTATGCAGGTGTGCACGTACTTACATATATATTCCCTTTTTCCTTTGATTTTATGCTCTGTTTTTTTTTTTTTTTTTACTTACCGATGTAACATGTTTTCAGACAGTTGAAATCAAGGTTAAAATGGACTGTGATGGCTGTGAGAGAAGAGTAAAAAATGCTGTTACCAAAATGAAAGGTCCAACCCCAACCCCTCTTTCCAATTTCATTACATAAATTGAAAGAAAAAGACACAGATTTAACTACATGTTGTTAACATATGTAGGTGTAAAAAGTTTTGAAGTGAACCGGAAACAGAGCAGGGTAACGGTGACAGGGAACGTGGAACCGAACAGAGTGTTGAAGAGAGTGAAGAGCACGGGGAAAAGAGCGGAGTTTTGGCCGTACATACCGCAACATGTGGTGTATTATCCGTACGCATCGGGGGCGTACGACAAAAAGGCACCGGCGGGATTTGTTCGGAACGTGGTTCAAGCTTATCCGGGTAGTTCTTCCAACGCGCCCGAAGAGAACTTCGTATCTTTCTTCAGTGACGATAATGTTCATGCATGCTCAATCATGTAGGCTTAAACTTAAGCTTAAGCTTTTAGGGTTACCAAATATATATATGTATGTATGTATGCATGTATGTATCATTTTAGTAGGGTGAAATAATAAAGTTAGATGATGGATTTTTGACGACGGTGCTATATATTTTCAATGGCTGTGCTATATTTTTATGCCTTACAATTGTTCATTGGAGAATGTTAATTAAACCTCTCTTTTTTATATATATACTTGAATTACCCAACTTGATTGAATTTTAATTTTTAATTTCAATTTGACTTGAAATTTAATTAAATTACTCAGGTTCATGTTTGAATAAGTTTTCTTTCTTATTATCAATTTTCAAGTTCGAGTTTGATTAAACTTTTTTTTAATTAATTTTCAAATTCGAGTTTGAACTCAAGTTCGATTAAGTTGATTCATGCTGAAGGTTTTCTTTATAAAATATAAGGGTAAAAATGTAATTTCATAATATTAAAATGATAAGCTCGATTAGACTCGCAAGCCGTTTGAGTCGAGCATCATGATACTTGAATTCAACTCAGTTGATAGCTCGAGCTGGTAAGCTCTAGATTGGCTCAATAATGTTCAATTAGAATTCAATTTTTTTTAAGTTGAACTCAAATAGCTTGCAAGCACCAATATCTTATTGACACCCCTAATACTTGCCTCATGAATAAATTAATGAATAATTTTAAAATATTAAAAATAAATATAATTATATATTTTTAATATGTGAGTCTTGTTAATATGCACCTAATAGATGAAAATACTTAGTAGGTCACTCTATTATAATGTTTGGGATCAAGTTTGTCCCTCTTCTATTAAATAGATGAGTACCTATTGATAATGCAAATTTCAAATTAGTTAAAAATGTAATTATTACACTTCCTTTTGTTTGGGTTGAACGGTAAATAAAATTAAATAAATTTTATAGTTTTTTTAAAAAAAAAATAGTAAATGTTAATTATGTTACAATTTTTTATTTAATTTTTTAAATAATATAAATTTTAAATTTATTTTTTAATATTAAAAGGATCAGTGTGATTTAATCAATCAATAAGATAATTTCTTATTTAATTTTAAAAGTTTTAGAAGTAATTTTTTGTACAGTCTATGTTTGAAGTTCATAATTAATCCTATTGATAATATTGTCTCTAAAATTTAAATCAACTGATAGATTGAAACTTATAAAACCAAAAATCTTAGAACAAAACATTGAGCTTTTTCATCATATTTTAGTTTTTTTTTTTGGTGAATATATTTTAGTTCTTTTTCATCCTTGATGTTTTTGGTAAACATAAAATTTTTTAACTTATTTTTTGTATTTTCTCTTTTTTTCTTTGAAATTATTTATAAAATTTTATTAGTTATTATGAATTCTTATATATTATTTAAACAAATTAACCAGGAATCAAAAATTTCATTTTTTTTCTGTCAATCTTAGTAGGAAAATGAGATTCATTAATCACCCTATCTGGTCGTCGCATTATTGAATATCGTTTAATTTGGAATATCAAATGTTTATATGCTTTTCCTTAACGCGAATTAAAAAATGAAAAAAGAAATTAAGATTATAACTATTGGGAGATCCAATATTTGATTGGCCTTAATCATAAAAAAACTAAATTTTAGATTGAATTGTGGTAAAAAAAAAAAGGAATGAAATTATTTCAATTAGTGAGAGAAAATAAATTAGGAAACAAAATGTAAAAATGAGGGTACCTGTTTTGCAAACTGAAACTGTGGTTGAAATAGCGCTTAAAATTATGATCATAGTTTTAATCATGGAATTAAAATTGTGAAAACAATAAAAAGAACATCAAAATTATTTACACAATTCGACCACTATCTTCCTTACAGTACAACCAAATATTTAATTCCTAACACAGGTTTAACACTGACAAATTTAGTGACCTCACCGTTGTACAAAGATTAGATCACTCTTTCACTACACGTCCTTCTCGAAAGCTTAGCTTTGCAACTCAAGAGACTCTCTTAATTGCTTATAGAAATAATGCACACACACACGTTCCTCACTTGAACAAATTGTGCTCTATCAAACTCTCAAGGTCTCAGGTTATCCTTAACCTAGGTAAAACTTAAGTTTTGTTTACGTAAGAATTACAATCTAATCACTTCTCTATAAAGAAGGATAAAAATCAACACCAAATACTACTTGCATAAGAATTTCGATTTAATCCAATGCCTTAACTATAAAAAGCGTCTTAACGTGTTCAGCAAGTAACTTGTCTAGGATCGCAAGAAATCAATCTTTAAGTCTTCAATTTCAACTCAATTAATCTTCAACTTATAAATTTTTCTCGTTCAATTATCTTCAAAATAATCAATCCGATATTTTTATTCTAAAATATACCAACTCTTAAAATAGACAAATAAGATAATAAACAAAGCACGAAGATATAGCTATTATTCCCGCCACAGAAGCAACCGCAAAATCAAACTTACCTCCAAATACGTCTAACACAAAATATAAATTTTGGAAAGCATTTGAAAGAGATGGAAGCTTAAGAATGAAAATAGAGGACACAAATCAAATCACCAAAAAAGTTTTTAATTTTTTTAATTATTGATTCAAGTGAAAAACTTTAAAATAATCGAATTTGAATCTTACTTTATTAATCAAACATGATTTGAAATTTTATAAATCGAGTGGATAAAAAAAAAATTCAAATATAGTCAAGTTGAAAATTGTATTTGAGTCAAAATTAATTTTAATAATAAAGCATAGTCGAACATGTCTTATAATTTAAAAAAAAAAAAATCATATATCACCAATTGCATTTAATTTTAAGTCACTAATTGAATGATTACTCAAAATGTTAAAATAAATACAATTACAAGTAATTATTATGAAATCCAATTATAATATGAATGAATCGCCAAACTTAAAAGAGTTGGCTTAAAAAGTTTTGTCGTCGACTATCATAATGACTACATTACTTTTAATTATTGCAAGTGACCTAAAAAATAAGGAGAGAAAGTTGGAGATATTTACCCCAAAAAATAGGACTTGCTTAGGCTATAAATCAGAAAATTATACCCATTACATGACTATTCCGATGGTTTTTGAGTCTTATAGTCTTTGTAAAAAAAAAATAGCCCAAAAAATAGAGTATTTATAAGTATATATCACGAGATCATATCAATACGAGGTCATTATGTTTGAATGGACTCTTTATTATATTAGGAGAGTGTTCATACATAAAAGAGGATGAATGATTTTACCCAAAAGTGTTGATAACGGGTGACCTGTCGAAACATTACTTCAGATGGAGTCAATATAGAGATTAACAGATAGAGGCGGATTCAGGAGGTTGACAGAGGCCCCGGCTCCCCTTAAAAGGGAAGATTTGTCATTTCAACAATTTTAAATTTTAAATTAATAAAAATAAAATTACACTTTGACCCCTTAAAAATGATAAAAAAATAATTTAATCTTTTAAAAATTATAAAAATATAAATAATTTAATTTCGACCCCATTAAATATTTTTCCTAACTTCTCCTCTGGATGCAGACATATATTTGAATAACGGAGGGTATAACACTCATCATTCTAAAATTTTTCACATCATATATCAAAAAGGATTGATTGGTAAGTAAAATTATTCGAAGAAAGGGACAGATTTTCAAGATTGAAGAGTTTGGTGTTAGTGAGGCATATGATTCTTCGCTTCCCACAACAAACGGTTGCAAATTTTTGTTGGTGTTTGACTATTTTCCAATTTTTTAACTATAAAATGTAAAAAAGAAAATGTATGAATAAATTTATGTTCTTTTAATTTTCATAAAAACAGTTACATATTTCACGAAGGATGAATCTAGAAAATTATTTTAGTTGGAGGATAAAGTATAATGTTACTATTATATTAATATATAATTTTATAAAAATTAAAGAAATTAAATAACAATCTATATTTTTTGAGAGTCAAAACCATTGCTTCCCTTTTATCTTCAATAATGCAAATTAAATTTGAAATAGTCACAATCTAAAGTACTTTCGACCCTTTGTATTTAAATATAACCAAAGAAAAAAAAGTAATAATTCAAATGATGAGCACTGTCGAGCAATATTATAACTTGATAATTTATTCTACTTAGAACTTTCCATCTCAAAGTTGATTAATCTGCTTGAGATTTCAAATACGATTTCCCTTTTTTTTTTCTTTTTTTTTTTTTGCTTATATGCGTTTATACCGAGTAAGATATATATGATAGGGATTCACTAATATTAGTGTAAAATTAAAGTATTGTTTTATGTTTTTTATATGATTTATATTTTTTTTGGTAAATTATAACAATAGGATAAAGCTAAAATAATTAATGCGATTAGTGCGATTCAAACCCAGACCACGCTTGGAACGGTGAACACCCTTGGCCGTTAAGCTATCACATGAGATTCTATATGATTAATATTTTAATAATTGACTGTTATATTTAATATTTCATCCACATTGATTATGCATATCTAAATTTTGAGTAAATTTAAGATGTGTAACTACTTTTTTATGTAAAAACTTCTTTAACATTATTAACTATTGAAATATATAGTAACTCGAAAATTTATTAAAATATGAAAAATACTTTAATTTTAGATTAATATAAGTGAATTTTTTCTTGAATATAAAATAAAAAAATATTTGGTATTTATATATAAATACATTCACTCCACTTTTGGCCTCCCATCTTTATCCTATGCTTTTTTAATTTAATTATACATATATATATATTTCCATTCTAAACAGAAAGTAGGAACTTGCATTCGGTGTTATTAGATTAGATAATACCTTAAACCAAGGCTTTGTTTATCAGCATTGTCGAGTTTGCTTTGCTTGCACAATAAGCTACATATTGAGATTAATTTAGCACCGGAAAATTAACAATTAGTTTCTTTTTAAAAAAAATGTTGAATTTGATCCTAACACAATAAGCATAAGTTGTTTTTGAAGTTAGGGTTTTCAAGAAAAATGTATTCCAACATTGGAATGAAAATAATAATATATAATATGGTTCGACCTAATTATCTATATATGAAAAATTACTTGTAAATTAGGCTTATCATCTAATATGAAATTAAGCATTTATTTTAAACAAATTAAATGATATGTCATCAAAGAATTTATAGATGTTATATGATCCAATAAATAAATTATTCTACAATAAATTATGGAATTTTTTTCAATGTTACTAATTTATGGACATCAAGGAAAAAAACCCCAAAAAAGAATTTATAAGTCAGTTTCAACCCTCAAAAAAAAAAAAAAGCAAAAATATAGATTTATTTTAAAAAAAATTGGCTGCCCTAATGGCAGGCATAGATTTCATAATTTCAACGACAGTTCCCTAATTTTTGGCTTTAAATCTAATGGACCGACGGATATTAAAAATCAACTAGTGGTAGTTATAAATAATAAAAAATATTCAATGTTATCTAAAATATATTTCTTGTTAATTATATATTTACAAAGAGACAAGAAAATGAATAATCATTATATAATAAAAGTGGTGAATCATCATTACTTCCGCCGCTAAGCATGTGAGGATCACTATAATGAAATAATACATAATTTATCTATTCTTTATAAAATAATATAAAGCAAATAAAAGATTTGGTATAATCTTTAGTGAACCTTCTTCTTCTCTCAAAAAGACATTTTCTGACACAGTTTCTGAGGATTTATTAAGAAAAAGAATTAATCCACTTATTAAAATCCCAATATTTTATTATTAAAAGACAAATAAAGAAATAGTTGTACTTTCGGGTTGGGATTGGAATCCGCTTATTAAAATCCCAATATTAAAATCCCAATATTAAAATCCACCTTATACTCGTTTCATCCCCATTCACCCCACGTGATATAATAAACATATTTAAAAAATAAATATCTATAAAATTTTAATTTTAATAACAGTATTCAATTCACATTCACTGTTATTTTTTTAGAAAAAAGAAGAAGAGCACTCCACAATTACTCACCCAATTTTAACACACCTTACCCTTTCAATTGGAATAATGTCACATATGTTGTGAGAGTCCGGAGAACAGATATTTCATACTTTTTTCAATAAAAAAGTTGATTTATATTTATTTAACTGGTAGTTATAAAAATATTATATAAAGTGAGTCGCGAGACGGATGTAACGAGAATCAGGTGGGTTTGAAGACCCACATAAGTGGTGAGGCGAGGATGATTTTAGTCTTGTGAATCATGAGACGAGGATAATTTCGGGTTTTGTACTCATAACGAGTTTCGGGACAGGGATGGGGATGAAATTTTTTGACGAGAATAAATGCGGAGGAGACACTCCGAGTGCACCAGTCCCGCCCAATTGACATCCCTAAATATTTCTATTTGAAGGAAAACCTAAGTTACTGCCTGACCTCATATTTGTCCCTGTAAATAGATTTTATTTGAATTATTTTGATTCTCCACGCACTCGTAGACTGTAAAAGAAAATGATGTGGGGGGAGGTAAAATGGAGATGAGCATGCAGGAGTAAAGATGCAAAAACATTAGAGATTTGACTGGCGTTGTACCTCACAATGAATCCTACCAATTTCATGCAATCGACCCCACCCCATTCATAATTCATAATTGCATTTTCAACTTTTGCAAGAACCCGGCTTTTCGTAAACCTTTATTGTTCACGGGCTACCCTTCGCTTTTTGTTTCCACCTCCACTCCAGCTTCCAAGGATTCCAGCTCAGACACTATAAATTATTCAACCCTCTTGTCATGTGGAATACATGGTCTATACTTTTTCTTATTATTAACCGCAACAGCATTCATTACGTTCAGTATCACACTAAAACTAAAATCATCATCCAAAATACACATTGGTTGGGTTATCATTATGAAACAAAACCCAGGGCTTAAAAATAAAAACTAAGACCTAAAAGATCTCAAAAGCAAACTTGTAGCATCTCAATGCTAATCCTCCTACTTTCTTTTGTTTCCCATTATTCCCCTCGATGAACCAATTCTTTGCTACAACTCATTGCTTCCTTTCAAGCAATTGTTCGAACCAATAAGCAGACATCTTGGGGTACCTTTGGAGACTGTTGTAATCAACGTAAATGATGCCGAACCTCGAAGTATATCCTAATGACCACTCAAACTTATCTAGTAATGACCATGCAAAATAGCCACTCACGTTGGCTCCTTCATCAATAGCTTTCTTCAACTGGGTCAAGTAATCTTTAAAAAACTTTATCCTTGTGGTGTCTTTCAATCCATTTGGAAGTGTAACATTTCCTGGGTCATCCATACCTATATCACAAAATTCATCAATTTTAGTTCATTTCGCAAAGCAAACAAACGCTGAGTCCTAAACTCAGTCCACTTGGTTCATTCAATCATCCTTGGAGGTTGGAATCTTAACATCCCTTCTGTTGGCAAATATTGCACAAAGTTAATGAACCAATAATACGAGTTAAGTAACTTGAGGTGTGCTGGTCTTAATGATATCTCTTTGTATAGTGTATCCCGCAAGATTCAACTAGTTCTTCCGTTATAAAACGAGAACAAGAATCAACAATAAATCACAATAAAAAATAATTAACAAACTCAAAAGGAAGAGAGGAGGAGCGAGAGGAGAATGATGAGAGTTTTTAGTTGTGTTTAGAGAAAAAGTGAACCATGGTATATGTAGGACTTTTGCTAGCTAAAAATTGCAAGAGGAAGTGGATTTGACTTGGCCAAAAATAGTTTTAAAAAGGTTCAATGAATCTGGACTTGACTAAATATAGCTTCAACTAGTTAAGCTAAAGCTAAATATAGGTGTTTCTAGTTAAGTAACTTACTTTTCCTGAACTCTTAAAAAATTCAATAAAAAGAAGTTCAAAAACAAAAGATGGGCTCGGATACCATGATATATCACAGGGAAGGAAATCCACCAATTGATACTACACTGGCCATTTAGGCCTAGTGCTCATGTGCGTGAATCCACCCTCTCAACTTGTTTTACTAGCCCAATAAAATAGAGTGACTTGTAAACAATGATCTCAAAATTTTTCTTAAATAAATGTAAGATTTGATTCTTCTGAAATATCTAAATTGTTTCAAATATACCAACTTATTTCAAACGAACCAAGGACAAAATTTTTTACCATCAAAAGCTGTATTCTTTGCAATGATTATTGTCGATCGACAATCACACTGCATAGACACAGAAATTGTTGGCTTTGTGCCCAATGAAGTACTTGCTAAGAAAATTTCCAATGACTCAGCCTCATTACCAACCAACTCCAGAGCAATAAACTGACTCCACAGTAGATTTTGCTAACATAATTGTTTGACTAATCTCTATAATATCGCACCACCATCAGGAGTGAATATATAACCAACAGTAAATTTTATCTCATTTGAATCTATAATCTAGTTAACATCACTATATCCAAACTTCTTTAAAAGTTTCTCATCTCATTTGAATATGTAAATCCACTTATTTACACTACACATTGACTATTCAGACCTAATTCTCATGCGCGTGAATCCACCCTCTCAACTTGGTTCTTATAAGCCCAATAAAATATTATGACTTATAAATAAGGATCTCAAAGTTTTTCTTAAGAAACATGAGATTTGAGTCTTTTGAAATATTTCAATTTTTTCAACACCTTCTAAATATCAGGACAATAGACTCTTACAGAATAATCATAAATTTTGTATATACCAATCCAAGAATATACTTACCATTTTCCGAGATAATAATATTCAGGTTCCCGTACCGCTCTTTTACATAAGTCACAGCTTTGTACATACCCCAAGGTACAATATAAAGCCACCCAGAATTTGCCTACAAAGGGAAAGTTAAAGGCCATAATAGAAGGGAAATAATGAAGAGTGATGGGTTCTAATCCTATTGAAATTACCCTTAGACCAATTTGCACTCCATTCTTTGTGGCTGCAAATTGTGAACAGGATGTAAAACATCAATTTCAAATAAATAAATAAATAAATCTGTTCGCTAGCTATGGTAGAAAGACTTACTAGCAAAGGTTGCATTCCAATCTGTCTGGTAGCTTTTGACGTTTGATGGTGTTTCAGGGCTAAAAATATAACGAGTTGTATATTGATTGATGCCTACATAATCGAATGAGCCATTCACCATCTTAACCTCTTCCTCAGTAAACTTTGGTAGCCTTTCTCCAACTATTTCTTGCATTGTTCTTGGATATTCACCGTATCGAATGGGGTGTAGAAACCTGTTCGAAAATTGAATTACATTTAGAATTTCTAAACCATACAAAAAAAAAAAAAAAAAAAAAAAAGAGTATAGAATAACATAAGCTTGAGACATACCAACCAACATGAAAATCTCTAGCTCTTTGAGCTGCATAGTTATCAGTTTTTGATCTTGTAAGAGGTTCATACCAATTAAAATCCAATAGAATGCCAATTCTCCCTTTCTGCTTTGCCTGAAGATATATCCAACTTTATATCAGTTTATAATCCTTAGGATTATCACAATCAAACAGTTACTATATATCAATGGCGAATAGAACCGAAACTGTAACCTGCTATTTTTTCACAGCGGAAAGATGAATAGACCTGGTATTTTTCACGATATCTTTTCACTGCTTCGGCATGAGATAAGATCAAATTATGGCCAACAATGTAAGGTTCAATGGCCGAGTTTCCAGCAGTGCAATTTCCAACATCCTTGGAACACCTTAAGGGAGGAATGACACCATTATCGAAGCCAAGAGCAGCCACAATCCTTGGTTCATTAAAGGTAAACCAGTTCTTAACTCTATCGCCAAATGTCTTAAAGCAAAACTCTGCATAATCAGCATAATCCTCCCTAAAAAATCACAAAATTAAATGTTAACCTCTTAGACAAAATTTTCAAGGTTACTTAAGTTTCATCAACATAATCAATATTCAAGTCATTCAAATGTTTCCGAGTTTCTCTTCATATAGTTGGTTCATCATACCCTATACGATGAATATGTGTAGAAATAGGCAAAATGTTGTTCAACTTACACAAATTGGCGGTTCAAGAACCCATTGTACTTCTCCTGAAGAGCCAGAGGGAGGTCAGAGTGGTATAAGTTTCCATAGGGAGTAATGCCTGTAAAAGCAATAAATTAGCTAACGTGTTCAATATTTCATAGAAAAAAAAAAGCTAACGCCTAGAATCTAGGTGCTTAAGGTCCCAAAACCTCGACGCGGTAAAAGATAATTGTAATGATCCGATTTTCATCGGTGTCGAAAATTTTAGTATTAAATCTGAATCGGTTAAGTCGAGGGTTCTAAAAATTTTAAACGAGAACGTGACGATCCGAACACGAGATTAAGAAATAAAATATATTAAGCTAGTATATAAATAACACAAGGACTAAATTGCAAGGTGAGTAAAATGCTGGACTTAATTTAAGCTTAGAGCAAGCCTTTTTTGAGCTATTAAACATGTCATTGGAAACAATTATTCCTTAATTATACAAGGATAGTGGCCAAACTAGATCGTGAAGATAGAATTTGTTAAGCTCGAAAATATTAAAAGGGGTGAATTGACATTTTAAAAATCTTTATAATTTTTTTAAATAAATACGAAAGAAAAGAAAATTTTGGACAATTCGATTAATAGTGGTGCTGTCTCAATTGCCTTAATATATCAAGCAATGTAAATTCATTTCATTCACCTTTCTTAACCAAGTAATTGATGATCCTATTGTAATAAGCAACTCCTGCCCAATTTACTCTTCCAACTCCCTCTACAAAAAAATGGTAACTAAAGAAGAAAAAAACCAAATGGAACAAATAACACAAACAAATTGAGCCATTGTTGCAATACCAGGAAAGATCCTTGACCATGAAATAGAGAACCGGTAAGCATCAAAGTTGAACTTTGCCAGTAAATCTACATCTTCCTATTGAAAAATAATGGGACATGAATTAAAGCAAAACATCTTTATATTAATTAGATCATATTCTGATTATATTATCATTTATATTATTTAAAAAAGAGTGTGTGTTAAGTATTTTTACTGTCTATTCTATGTCATGTTTGAACAACCATTATCAGTAGTGTTTAGCTATTTTTAAATGTTTTAAGTAGGAAAAAAAGAAAAATTTTGTTCTACACTGTAGAATCATCATTTTATCTTTTCAAATGACTTGGAAGAAGGAGTAGAGAAGCTTGAGATGTTTAGTCTTGTCCTATTTTTATCTCTTGGAGAGAGCATTTGAATATGCTACAAGACTTGTTTATGAAGTCTTTTATAAGATAAAAATTTAAAGTCCATCAAAACTCCGTTGAAAGGATTCTTGTATTGCCCCATAAATAAGCTATTGATCAGTGTATTTAGGCAGTCCCTATTTAGGGATTCACTCATTGTTTAGGGTTTTTTCATAAGGAGATATTGGATGTAATGCGAGGTATTTTTGGAGAGTGATTTGCTATAATTTGGATCTGACATTGGGACTACAATTATCCGTTGAGAGAGGAAAGATTGGATTTTAGCCGATAGTTGTACCGAATGAATTGTTGAATAAAATCATTCTTTCTAAGTAAGGCTCCACATATGTACGATTGGTAAATCTGAATTGCGTTAACAAATATAATGTATTGATTCTCTCCTTACTTATGGATTTGTTACGTAAATTCTCTAGTTTTATCTCGACTTTTGCTCCAACAGTAAACAGTACAAAATTATTTTAAACGAGAAGTTTTTTTTAAAGTGAAACAAAATTTTAAGTTACCTTGTAATGGTGGTACTCATCATCAGCCACATCTGCAGTATCATTATTGGCAACGTGGCCTGTTCCAACATTTGCAAACATAGAAAATAGTAACACAATTTACCAAAAATATAATGTATTTAATTGAGCAATGTTCAAGATGAGATCTTATTATAGTGGATGTCGTAAAAAAAATTTCAATTAACAACTATAGTTAAAAGACAAAAATAAAAAGGCTGTAATCATTTGATCAAGACACGTCAAACACTAAGAAACTGTGATAATGACTTGAGAACTTGTTAATCGACTATTGAATATGTTGCTTTTCTTTAAAAACCAACTTTTTTCCTCCTTTAATGATGAAATCGATTAAATTAATTAAAAAGTAAACCTACATTTCTCAATGTAAATATTATATAGCACGATAAATTTGTATTTCTTTTCCCTTTTTATTTCAACCGTGGATTTAAAAAAATTTCATAAAATCTCATAATGAAATGTTTAAATACATGCCACCAATTAATTGCTAATTTTCTTGTAGAGGTAATTAATTATATAACAAATGACACCAAACAGTAGACAACCCACGAACAATCTCCTGGGCAGGGTGATATTCCACAAGCATCTTATCTTAAAATTGTGATTTATCAATACATTCTTCTCAATTTTAATATTTAGTAAATTAATCCCTCGTAGAAAAAGTGAAGGAATTTAGTTATTATTAATTTCAAAGGGGAACAATTAAGGATTTTATGAATTTATTCTACTTTTAATTGATATAAGAACAATTTACTTTTTCAATCTTTAGAAATTCTATTAACTTGATTCTATTTCTAAGAAATTTATGAAAAACTAATAAATTTTTTTATTTTTTAGATTTCTAAAAAAATATTAATTATTTTATAATTGGGATCAAGTTGACAAGATATGTAAGTATTAAAAGTTAAATTTGCTATCACACCAATCAAAAGTAAGATAAATTTTCAAAAAAAAGTGAAGTTATCAATAATTTTTCTTAGTTAATCACTTTCGAAATTGACGAAATTGCTTCCATTTTTGTTAGAGGGACTAATTTATTAAATATCAAAATTAAGAGGGATTAAAGAAGTCTTTTACCCTGAATTTATCAAGTTTCGCTCAAATTTTCAAAAATAAAAGGTAAATTGTACCCAAAATCACTAAACTATTATTAAATTGATTTTGTTATCACTCAACTTCAAACAGTTAAAAAATGATCATTTAACTATTTAAAAATTTTCATTTAAGTCATTGAAATATTCAAAAGTTTTTATTTGAGTTACTAGACTGTTAAGTTTTTTTTTTTAAATTCAAGTAACAAGCTCTAGACAGCAATTCGACGATTGGTGTTGTAGATCAATATCCATTGATGAGGAGAAGAACAAATTTTAGATTCAAGTCGATATAAGAAATAGTATTAAAGATCAAAGAAAAAAAAATTTTAATTTTAATTTGTAAATTCGAGATGTTAAAAATTGATTTACAAAAAAAAAAATTGAATTGCAGAAGAGAATAGAAATGAAAGCTTTTAATTAATGCAAATAATACGAATAGAAAAAGATCATACAACTTCATTGCCTTGAATAAAAACTTTAAAATAGCTAATGAACCATTTTATAACATTTTAAAATTGAGATATCAAAACATAAATTTAATAATAGTTTAATACCTTATGTAATTTAAGAAAAAGAAGAAGAAGAAATCAGCTCATTTTGAAGCCACAAAACAGTCATCTAAACTCGGATTAAGCTCAAATTTAGAGGTAGTAATTAGTATTAGTATTACCTGGTTGTTTTACATAAACATCCCAAATGCTAGGTCCTCGGCCACCCTTATTAGCCATCCCTTCAACTTGATAAGCTGAAGTTGAAGTTCCGAACACAAAGCCCATCGGAAAGCTCTCTCTGCTGAGTCCTCCGGTGCCCATCACCGCCACATTTCCGATGCCGATGATCACAGCGAAAGCGAAACATAACAGCCGTCGCTTCATCACTGTAACTGTAACTGCTAAAAATCAAAGAAAACGTAGAGAAGTAACAGTCAATGAATGAATGAACAGCTATTTATAGATAGGGTTTTTTTAACGGCAAAGAATGAGTGATGGTCCACACAACTTGAATAGTTAATTTTCACATATTTAGATATTAGTTTAGAGGAGGTCCTGTGTGGGAGAGTTTTGTCAGAGAACCGCCGTGACCCATGGGTGCTTTGGAGAATACCTGCTTGAGAAGGGAGAAGCTTCTGAACTATTTCCCACTTGGGATGCTCCCTTGTGTTGTGAACCGTCGGATGGTGAGCATAGATGAGAACTATACTGGGGCGGTGGGTGCTTTTAGTTTATCTGTCTGTTTTGTTTCATTTTGATTTTATTTTGTTTTGTTTGTGACCGTGAATTTGGACTCTCTGTCTGGCTCTGTTCAGGGTTCAGGGTTTATAATTTTCAAAAATTTTAGATTGGTTGTCAGCTAACCCAGGACTAACCCTTCACTATATTCTTTAAGCACTGCATGACAACTACTTTTAGAGTGTCCATGTCACAACTGATTAATTTATTCTATATAATGTATTAATTTATTCAACTGATTATTATTATCTACAATAATTTTAAAAATTACTCCTAAAACCTACCAAATTCTTTCATTTATTCAAATTCGAGTCTTATTTCTTTATTGTTTATAACTAGAAAAATGAAATGAAGTTACAAAATTTAGTTTTCAATGTACTTCAAAGTTTTCTTGTTAAATTTTTCCTACTAAATAGTAATTGAATATATTGTAAACCATGAATATCCATAACTCGCAATAGCATTCATTAAGTTCGTAATCATAATAACCACATCTAAAATACACAACGGTCGCTTTATCATTATGAAACAAAACCTAAGATACAAGCTAATTATTTGGATTTAGAAAGGAAAAGAAAAACTAAGGCCCGAGGGAACATCTCAAAAGAAAACTTCTAGCATTTTCAATGCTAATCCTCCTCCTCTTTTTTATTTTTGTTTCCCATTATTCCCCTCTCAATGAACCCATTTTTGATACAATTCATTGCTTCTTTTCAAGTAATTGTTTGAACCAATAAGCAGACATCTTGGGGTACCTCTTGAGATTTTTGTAATCAACGTAAACGATGCCGAACCTTGAAGTATATCCTGATAACCATTCAAAGTTATCCAGCAACGACCACGCAAAATAGCCGGTCACGTTGGCTCCTTCATCAATAGCTTTCTTCAACTGAGTGATGTAATCCTTGAAAAACTTTATCCTTGTGCTGTCCTTCAATCCATTTGGAAGTGTAGCATTTCCAGGATCATCCATACCTACGTCACACATTTCAACTCAGTTCAATTGGTTCATTCAATCACCGTTATAAACACTTAAAGAATAATCGTATACTTACCATTTTCCGAGATAATAATATTCATGTCCCCATACCGCTCTTTTATATAAGTTGCAGTTTTGTACATACCCCAAGGTACAATGTACAGCCACCAAGAATTTGCCCTTGGACCAATTTGCACACCATTCTTTGCATCTACAAATTGTGAACACAATGTAAAACATTTGTTTCATTATGTTCACTAGTTATGGTAAGAAGACTTACTGGCAAAGGCTGCATTCCAATCTGATTGGTAGCTTGTAACATTTGATGGTGCTGTAGGATTAGAAATATAGCTACTAGTATATTGGTTAATGCCTACATAATCAAATGAACCATTCACCATCTTAACCTCTTCCTCAGTAAACTTCGGCAGCCTGTTGCCGACTATTTCTTGCATTGTTCTCGGATACTCGCCATATCGAATGGGATGTAGAAACCTATACGAAATTTGATTAATAAAGTAGACAATAATCCTTTTTCACTACAAAAGAGATTCTAGAAACATACCAGCCAACATGAAAATCTCTAGCTCTTTGAGCTGCATAATTATCAGCTTTTGATCTTGTAAGAGGTTCATACCAATTAAAATCCAAGAGAATACCAATACTCCCTTTTTGCTTTGCCTGAAAGTATATCCAGTTTCATAACAGCCTATTGATCCCCAAGATTATCAAAATCAATTATTATAATTGGATAGATGAATGGACCTGGTATTTTTCACGATATCTTCTAACTGCTTCAGCATGGGATAAGAGCAAATTATGTCCAACAATGTAAGGCTCAATGGCGGAGTTTCCAGCAGTGCAATTTCCAACTTCTTTGGAACACCTCGAAGGAGGATTGATGCCATTATCAAAGCCAAGAGCAGCCACGATCCTCGGTTCATTGAATGTAAACCAGTTCTTGACTCTATCACCAAATGTCTTGAAACAAAACTCTGCATAATCGGCATAATCTTTCCTGAAAAAAATCACAAGAAAACTTTCAAAATTACACAATTACAGAGTCTTCTTCATATATTTGATAGTTCTACTTACACAATTTGACGGTTCAAGAACCCATTGTACTTCTCCTGAAGAGCTAGAGGGAGATCATAATGGTACAAGTTCCCATACGGAGTAATACCTACAAAAGCAATGAATCAGCTGACGGTCTTCCAGCCTTTACCAACAATAACTCAAATTCATTTTATTTACCTTTCTTAACCAAGTAATTGATCAACCTATTGTAATAATCAACTCCCTCCCAATTTACTCTTCCAACACCCTCTACAAAAGTATAAAATAAATCAAAGGGTTAATTTAAAAAATAGTAATTCAAGAAAAAAAAATCAAATTAAAACAAATGGAGCCCTTGGTGCGATACCAGGAAAGATCCTTGACCATGAAATAGAGAACCGATAAGCATCAAAATTGAAATTTGCCAATAAATCTACATCTTCCTACGGAAAAATTAATGGAAACACATAAATATTTATTAGATTATATTATAATTTATATTGTTGGAAAAAAAACAAAATTTTAAGTTACCTTGTAATGGTGGTACTGGTCAACAGTAACGTCAGCGGTATCATTATTAGCAATATGGCCTGAAATTATGAGACAAATTAGCAAAATACTGTAATTAATTACTATTTTTCTGGGTAGAAATTATCAATTTATTCTCCTTTCGATCGGTATAATAATAAATTTAATTCTGAATTTTTACAAATTTTATCAGTTTATTACTGATTTTAAAAAATTCAGAAAAAATTATAATTTTTTAGCTTACAATTTATTTTAAATCAAAATCAAATTGACAGAGTATCAAAATATTAATTTCTAAATTTGTTATTAATTGATGAAAAAAGTGAGCAACATTACTAATGGTCCTTAGTTGCTTACCTTTGAAATTGATAGAATAAGTAGTTCTATTCTTTTAAGAGGGGTCAATTGACTAAATATCACATTTGAAAGGATCTCAAGAGGTATTTTACCATAAATTTATCAATTTTGACTCAAATTCCAATAAAAAAATGAAATGACTCAGATCAGCTCAATTTAAATCCAGCCAACAATTATCTAAAATTCAATTTGATTTAAACAAGAATCAATTAGTATGAGTATGAGTATTACCTGGTTGTTTAACATAAACATCCCAAATGCAAGGTCCTCGGCCGCCTTTATTAGCCATCCCTTCAACTTGATAAGCTGAAGTTGCAGTTCCGAACACAAAACCCTTCGGAAAACTGTCTCTGCTAAGCCCTCCGGTGTCCATCACCGCCGCATTTCCGATGCCGAGGATCACAGCAAAAGCAAAACATAACAGCAATCGCTTCATCACTGTAACCTAAACTTAACTGCGCAAAATCAAAGAAAATGTAGGAAACTAAACAGTCAATGAATGAATGAATGACTGAGATTGTGAACAAGGACACAGCTATTTATAGATAGGATTTTTTTCATTTTACTTGGTCATGTCAGTTCTGTTTTGTTTTGTTTTTTTAATCATTATATTCTATATTGAATATTTTTATATTTTATTTATTTAACTTTTTTAAATTATCAAATATTTTAACTAAAGAAAATGACATTGTTTTTTTTGGGTAAATTTTGTTAGTAGTCACCCAACTTTTTGTAATATTTTTATGATCTAACTATTTAATTTATCTTTTTCTCCCTTGAAATGTCTTCTCTTAAAATTTACATAATAGCAATTTTAATCCTTAATGTTTATAAATTATATCCATTTAGTATTGATTCTGAAAAAAATTAACTCTCCACATTTACATATTTTCACTTTAAATTTTTTTTTCATTAATTTATTAATAAAAATATTATAAATCAAATCAATTTAAATAATTATAATATTTAAAACTTAGTCAACAACCAATCTAAACAAACCATTGAATCAAAATCAAATAAAATATTATGATTCTAATAAATCATAGATTTTCTATCAAAAATAATTTCAACATATATAATTTTTTAAATATCCTTAAGCTTCTTCTTCTTTTTTTTACGAAAAGGAATATTCAACTTCGAAGATTATATTTCATTTATAAGTGGTTTTAGAGTCCTGTACAATAACATTATATTAAATATTGCAACTGATTAATTTATTTAATATATTTAATGCATTAAAAGAGAAAATTATTTATTATCTATAATAATTTTAAAAAATTACTTTTAAAACAATCGCCAGTAAATTCTTTTATTTATTTGAAAAGAAATATAGAATTTAATTTTCAATGTACTAAAAAGATTTTTTTTATTTTTTATTTTCAAAATATTAACTGAAAATATTTCAGATTCATCTCTCTTTTGCATTTATTTGCCAAGTCTTAGTCTAGGCTTATCTTTCAAAATCCTGAGATTCCGATCCGGGATTTGGTTATCAAAATCCGGGAATTTTCTAAACTGATCTATAAAATAAAACCCACGTTATACTTTTAAATAATTGTAGGATTAATTTCATCAGATATCCCCAACTACAATCTATATTTTAAATTGGTTCAAACTCTTGAAATGTTCTAATCAATGTTTTGAAACCCGAACCAGTTAGATCACTGGTTCTTTATTTAACCGGTTTGATTGTTTGTCCAATAATAATTAAAAAAAAAATTATAAATCAAATCAATTAGGGGTGAGTATTCGATTAAGTCGAGTCGAATCGAGTTAAAAAATTTCGAGTTAGTTGAGTTGACGAATCTTATTTTAACAACCAAACTCAATTTGATTTTTTTTCCTAATCGAATCAAATCGAGTCGAGTTTATTTATACCCAATGTTGCATTTACATGCACCGATTGTTTAACTAGTAGACGAAGTACAAGATTATTTAACTACATAAACAATATACTGATTTTGCCTAACTTGATGAGTAAAATTTATTAAAACGACGTAGTTTTGCCTTTTAACTGACTGGTTTTGACTTTTAACTTTAAAAAAGGTAAATATTTATCAAAATGATGTAATTTTACTTTTTCTTATTCGAATTTTCAGTTAACTCAAATTGTATAATTCATATTCGAGTTACACCGAAAAACTTAATTTTTTATTCAAGTTGATTCGAATAACTTGATTAACTCAAAAAACTTGAATTATTTAACTCAAAATTTAAATTATTTTTCGAATTAAATCAAATTTTACTCACCTCTTAAAATCAGCTACTTATTTTTTATTTTGACGTTTCACACTAAGTGGTCGATTCAATCCCATTATTCGAACTGATGTACCGTCCGATTTATGATCCAGCAGTCCAACCAGCTAATTCAGTTTAATCCCAATAACATTGATTCTAATTAAATCCTTAAAATATTGATATCGCATCAATCAAATCCTTCCAACCATCAACTTGGACACTAAATTCTAACTTTGGATATGATGAAGAGCAAATTTAAGACACGTAGATCAAATTTTAAACGTATTTATACATGCTATATGAATATCTTATATCTAATATGTTAAAAAATTACAATATTATTAATTTTAAGAGGGCTATTTTTTTTTTTTCCAACACACCATATACAGGCACTTACAGAAAACCTGCTATCACATTTCAAACATATTAGGAAAGAGCAAGTTATAAAATAGACACCAAATCTCATCTTTCTACTATACCATAACTAGTTACAAGTCATAGAAGCAGCTAAACTCTACTATCATTAACATCTCATACTTCATGTTCCATACTTGAACCAGACAAACTTTAGTTAGTATAATGTAGGTTACACCTGCACAACAAAACCTGGAATTCCCTTCACAAGCTCATGTCTTTAGTCCGAGGCACATCTTAGTATTTCCAAGTATTCTTGCATCATTCTTCCCTCGAAAATCACATACCCCAAGATTAGTAATGTAGCCAGCTACGCTCCATGAGGTTGCATATCAGAAGGATCTATTAAACCTTCTAATACCACAAGTTGATCCAGTAAAGCAAGCTTCTCGTCTTCGAGTGCCTTCACTTCATCTTCTACATCTTTAAGCTCTTTACCTAATGTAAAGCTTTCTTCTTCCAATAGCAAATACTTACGCCTCAGTGCGCGGTACTCATTTCCGGATGTAGAAGAGTCTGGTAATGAATCTGAGTTAGATCTCTCGGGTTGCTGAAATATAGGAGACATTTCATTCTTCGAGTTCCTTTTCGATGTCTTTTTCCCTGTTCTTAATGGTACAGATCCCTGTACCTGTTGAGCCCCTTTCATATCATTCCTTTCTAACGGAAACAGCGGTGCTTTGTTAGCAGAGCTTTTCTTTTTCCGTATCTTAGGATTCAAATCTTCCTCTAACAGCAGCATCCTCGGATCTTGCATTCTCTCACTGATGAAAACACAACACAAGAATTAAAGAACAAGCATGTAAGTTTTTCTCTATAGCTACTAAGAATAATTTAAACAAGCATAGCTTTAATGATCCTCACCGATCCAAAATCATTTCTAAATGCACGTACGAGTGAGGCACAAAGCATAACAAGCATATAGGCACGACATATGGCTAACGTAGTATCAAACCTTTTAAAAGCTAGCAAAGATCATTCTATTTCAGTTTATGCAATACCACTATGATCATCCAATTCATCCTTGAATCCCATTTCAACTTTTTTTTTTCTTGGTCATAACCAGGGTATTCACCGCCAATGATTAATCCCTTCACCATGGGTGCTCTCCGATAAGATAAATGACTGGCCATGAAATGTGTTCCATTCCCATGAGCAGGGATCGAACCTCAGACCACATGGTTAAAGGATAAGGTGAGCAACCACCACACCTCATGGTTCCTTTTCAACTTCAACGGTTCAAACCTCGCTACATAGAAGCCATAACGCATGATAAAAAAATACATATATATATATATATATCATCAATGTCCTATACGTTATCGGCTTATCCACCCAGAATCAAGATAGGATTAAGGTTAAATCGTCTCATCTTCCTCCTAAGTTGCCCTATACTCTTGAGGTTTAAGAATGATTCAAAGTTCATAATATTGAAGTCGACAAGGGGGCATTCAGAACAGTTAAAAACCGATACGTATTAAGTAAGGGTGAACAAAATCAAATTCGATTCGAAAAACTCGATAAAAAAATTTAAAATTTGAATTAAATAGTTCGAGTTAATTAAGTTAATCGAGTTATTCAAATAAACTCGAATAAAAAATTAAATTTTTCGGTTTAACTCGAATATAAACACAACATTATTCGTTAACTTGACTCGATTCGTTTCGATTCGAAAAAGTTTCAAATTGAGTTCGGTTGTTAAAATAGGATTCGTCAACTTGACTAACTCGAAATTTTTTTACTCGATTCAATCGAATACTCACCCCTAGTATTAAGTGCCCTCTGAAAGCTACCTGAGATCATACAACATCAGTTTATCCAATATCCCTACGATTAACCAACTCATCCCTGAACCCAATTTCAACTTCAAAGCTGGCTATGTAGAAGCCATGACATATGATACAAAGATACCATTAATATCGACCCAGAATCAAGTCTCACATTCTTCCTCACTTACTGGTTCAATGATAATTCAAAGTTCAAACTAATATCGTAGTCCCGAAGAGGGAGTTCAGAACAATTAAAAACAGATAGGAACTAGGTTCAAATAAAGGGTAACTACGAAAAGACATTGTGAATGAACTATAATACCCAAATTAACACATAAACAACCTAGATTTTAATCTATCACAAATAGAACCATACAACCGCTCAAATCATTGACTAAACATCCAAAACTCCTCAATTACAAAACCCTAAACCCTAACCATCGTATAAGAAAAAGCTAATTACGCCCTAAATTTTCAGGTTACAACAGGGAAAAAAATATACAAGCCACGAATATGAATAGGGATTTGATCATCAAGAACCCATGATTCAAAAACAGAAATTCATAAAAAGTGAAAATTTTTAGTGAGAGAAATATTACCTTGGGGATTCGATTAATAACCAAAGGGAGAGGAATCGGGTAACTTGAAATTGAGGGTTTTGTTTTTGGGGGGGGGGGGTGAAGAGAAATAAAAGAGGGAGGGAAAATATGATATAAAGGAAAGATTTTTTTTAGGACGAAACCGTAATACCTTGTATTACCAGGACCGTTCGTGTTTGGCTATGTTCTATTTCCCAGAATGTTTTTTTTTTTTAATTCACAGTAATAATTACTGTAATGGTGGATTTGTCTGAATAAAGGCGTTTAAGGATTCGACTATTTCTCTCCTATTTTTTAATATAGATTTTAAATTATTCAAGTAATAAAATTAAAAGATGTTACATGTTTAAATACATTCAAACTGATGATCTCTACATTGCCTTAAACACATCGGAACAAATCATTTGTAAATTGCTATAACAATAAGGACCCAATTCCTTTTCAATATTTCTGTTTTTGGGTTGATTTTGGCGGGATTGTCGAGCAATATTTACATTGGTGTGAGCCTTAGTAATGGGGACCCAATGCAACCATTTTTCTACAAGATGAAAAGACTTGAAGCTGTGTTGAAGAAGATCAATTCCGCTCATTTTAGTTGGAAAATTTGCAAAAGCAAGTAAACCTACTGAAAACACTGATTAAGACAGAGAACAAGGTTGTTGTTGAAATATACACTCTTTTTCTAGTTATATTCCTATGCTTTTGAACTTTAGATTTTGAAAATTGTGTTTCATCGCACTGGAATCCAATGAAGAAAATTATGTTCTATCACACTGGAATCCAATGAAATGACTGCTATTTTTTCATTACTTTTTATTCTATACTTCAAATTTTTTATTCTTCGTTCAAAATCTACCGCTATAATGAGAGCAATTAAATTTAAAAATAATAAAAATAAAATGAAATATAATTAAGTTGAAAAAATGACAAATTATTATAAAACTAACGTAAATTCTAAAATTATATCCTAAAATACTGTAAAAATTATCCACTCTAAGTATAGGAATTATCACTTCACGATATTAATTGAATTTTTTTATTATTTTTAGTTTTTGCAACTTGGGAGATCGATTGATGAGCCTGTATAGTAAATATGCTTATAATATAATATATAGAAAGTGGGGAGCACGTGATGGTATGCTATAGTATTCTTTTTCTTTTTTAATACTCTCTCAAACATATATCATCTGGTGTAGAGTAAAAATCGTTTTCCAATGTATTTTTTATTTTTATATTATATTTTAAAAATGAACTTAACTACTCATTGGAAAAAAAAAACCTTTAAGAAACTTCTATTTTAAAATACTACCACTCCTTTTTCTTAAATTATATACAATTTTACATAATGCTTTTTATGGTATGATGTAATCTAATACTAATAAAAAAGCTAGTTAAAATTAATGACATAACTTAACTAAACATTAGCTCAATCATGAATTATAAAAAAATTATATATATTTATAAAGATGTTTGTGCTTTTACCTTTTAAAATTTAAAAATAAAAAATAATACATACTCACCCTTTTATTTTTATTATATTATCATAAACTATTTGTCAATATTTAACTTTATCTGTAGAGTTTGAAAACTCCACCGATAATATATCAACTATTTTTATATTTTTATAGGACATATTAAAAAAATAATACATATAAAGATAATAAAAAATCAGAATCATAAAAGTGGATGGGCGGTGTGGATTACAGAACAGCATGGCTGTGAGAATAAAACATGATTAGCAACAATTCCTTACAATTATTAATTTATGTGTTTGTCTTAATTACTTTACAAGCATTCTTCTTTTAATTTGCCTACTGTTTTTGCTTTTGTTCATGTTCATCAATTAATTTCCACTACCTAAAACTATATATTATATGCTTTTAGTGTTGACATTTCTTAAATGCAAGCAATATAGTCTTCCAATGGCTTATAAGTAGTTTTTAATATATAATTTTTTTATTTAAGTTTATTTATAAAAAATATTGATTAATATAATTTAAAAAAAATATTGAATGAACTTGGCTAAGCAAGTCATTTGGATAAGTAAATTCTTTTTTATTGACTTCATCGGTTCGTGAATAAGTACAAATAAGATGTATGCTTAGTTGCTTTTCATAATTTTATTAGGAAATATTCAAGTAAGATATATATGGATTATTATTCTATAGGTTGTTGGTTGAATAAAAAATTCACAAATAAATTTAAAATGGTTTCATGTTTTTTATTGTTATTTATTTTTATAAAGATATATGTTGATAATTTATTTGTGAAATCTTTTATCTCCCTAAAAATGTGTAGAACAATTATTCTAAATATATACATATCAATATAAGTAGATCAATTCAAAAGTCGGATATTTTAATTCAAAGGTCCGAATAATAAATAAGTGGTTAAGGTAAAATGACGAGCTTGAAATGATTTTAATTCCAAATTTCAATCTCAAGTCCAGTTCAACTTGTTTTTAATTTGCATCATTTGTTGTTTTATTTTATACATATATTATATTTTTGTTTATTTGTGCAATGAGACTCAAATTCAAATTATTCAAGAAAAAAGTGAACACTTAATTGACAGATCACAATTTAAAATTAAAAAATTTACATATAATGAGATTTAAACTTATAATTATAAACATATATTATATAACTTATATCTTATAAAAAAAATTGAGCACCAACTACCGACACAAGCATACAAATTGAACATTGGGTTGAGAGATGTCGTATAAACATTAAACATTTATGATATTATAGTGTTAAGTATTGAAAAAAATATTAATTTAATAAAATTTTATAATCTTTTACTAAATAATTGTTTTAGGAAATAATGAGTGAAAAATTTTGATAAGAATAAATATAAAACATTTTTTACGATTAAATATTTTTCTCTTTAAAAAAGTATCTGTAACAATTTATCAAATCATAAAATTTATGATGAAATCAATTTTCTCATCGAAATTAATATAACTTTCTTAAAACATCCTACATTAATAAATATTTTTTTGCTAAAACAAATCTTAATATGATATTTTCTTTTTACTCATTGGTGGAATCCATTGTCACCATTTTTTTTCGTTTTAAAAAATTTTGTTGATTGAAGCTTTTAAATGTGAAAAGGAATTTAAAGGTAACATGAATAAAGTAGCGATTATCTAATAAAGCAAAACATTGAAATTATGAAAGCATAAAGTGAAAAAATTATGGAGCAACTTAGGTTCTTATTAAATCAATTCCAACGTCATTTTTTTAATAGAAACTCTTCTCTTCTCCTTTTCCTTTTTTGTCAAATTTTTTAATGTTAAAACACTATTCAAATCAGCGTTCTTTCTTGATGGAACAATTTATAATATAAATAAAATAAATAATTTCACTTTTAGTCACCCAATTAATAATAAGTTTCTTATATTTTGAAAATTTAATTTTAAAAAAATTAGAAAATCATCATTGAATTATTTAAAAATTTTCATTTAAGTTATTGGGCTCTCAAAATTGTTACTGTTATCTTCACTATTCGTATTACTTGTACTAATCAAAAGTTCTTTTTCCCCCTTCTCTTTTTCTTCTTTATCTTCGATATTAAACATTAAACCGACTTAAATATAAGATGAGTTCTTCTTCTCGCTAATGGGTACTGATCAATTATATCAATCGTTGAATTATCAGTTAAAGCTCGGTAGCTGGACTTTGAAAAAAATTTAATAGCTTAGTGTGATTTAAATGAAAATTTTCAAATAATTTAATGATTATTTTATAACTTTTTAAAATTAAATGATCAAAATGTATATTTATTAATAATTTAATAATCTTTTAACTTAGTTTACCAATATAATAAATAACATTCCAAAGATCTATGCTTAATATTTGCATCATCTTCTTCATCTTCTTCTTCATTTTTTATTTCCTCTGTACCTTCAGTTTCAGAAGCTGTGGTTTTTCAATAATGAAGGTTCAAGTGTTATGGCTTATTGGGTTCTTGATTTTACATTCAATGGCGACTATAACAGCAAAAACCCAGACCCTAAAAACAAAAAGCTACCAGTTTGGTCCATTCGACAGCTCTTATTACGGCACTTTTGCTGTAATGAAACCAGCTACCATCAGCAACGATGCTCTTCAAGTCACACCTGATTCCATTGGTAACTACAGTCTCAATCACAGGTCTGGTCGAATCTTCTTCAACCAAACATTCAAGCTTTGGGATGGAGATATAAAGGTAGCTTCATTTAGTACCTCTTTTCTCATCAATGTTTTCCGAGTTAACAACTCAGTTCCCGGTGAAGGTGTTGCTTTTTTAATTGCCCCCGATACCGCCATTCCACCGAACAGTTCCGGCGAGTATTTAGGATTAACAAACTCATCCACCGATGGATTACCGTCCAACCACCTCGTAGCCATCGAATTGGATACATTGAAACAAGATTTCGATCCAGATGATAATCATATTGGTCTTAACATCAATGGTATCCGTTCTAACAAGACGGTCTCTTTGTCTAAATTCAACATCCAAATTGCTCCAAATGGAACCAAATTTTACGTTGTTTGGATCGAATATCACAACAAGTCGTTACAAGTTTACATGGCGGAACAAGCACAACCTTCCTCACCAACACCATCCAAGCCAGTGGTGCCAGTTTTTAACACTGATATCGATCTCAGTACCATCGTCAAACAATACTCGTATTTTGGTTTTTCAGGATCGACAGGCGACCAAGTTCAGCTCAACTGTGTGCTCAAATGGAACTTGACAGTCGAAATCCTTCCCGGGCAGAACAAAAGAAATTGGTTCAAGATCGGGTTAGCAATTGGTGTCCCATTGTTACTTATTTTCTTACTTGGAATTGCTGGATTAAGTTATTATTCTTACAAGAAATGGAAGGCTAGATCTGATCCTAATATATTAGGAGCACTCAAGAGTCTTCCGGGGACACCAAGAGAGTTCAAGTTCAGAGATCTTAAAAGAGCAACCAACAATTTCGACGATAAACACAAGCTCGGCCAAGGTGGATTTGGTGTCGTCTTTAAAGGGTTGTTGCAGAAGGAGAATCTTGAAATTGCAGTGAAGAAATTTTCCAGAGACATTAAAGGAAAAGATGATTTCTTGGCTGAACTTACCATCATCAACCGCTTACGCCACAAGCATCTTGTCCCATTATTAGGTAACTTTTTTACGTTCACAAGCCCTTTGTCTCCATTGTTCTCATTAAGATTTAGACATTGCCATTAACTACTGACCGTAATCCTGAACATTGGCTAGAGTAAGACCCTAAATTAGTTTTAAAGGTTAGATCAGAGTAGAGTGTTATTTTTGTTAAAAATTTCGTTCATTTGTGCAGTTAAAAATTAGTGTGTCAAATAAAATAAACACACAATTAAACGTGGCACTTCACGGGATCGTAACGGAACTAATTTTTAATAGTAGAAATGGATGAAACTTTTCACAGAATGATCAATTTACTGTTCAATAACTAATTTGTCCATTTTTTAACTAGAGGGGACAAAATGCAATCTGAATCGAGGCCCCTGTATTGACAGTCGGATTGCATTTTGTCTGATCTACTCAAAAAAATGGGCAAATTAGTTCGTGCATATTAGATCAAAGAGCAAACTTGTTCTTTTTGTTAAAATTTCATCAATCTCTATTGTTAAAAATTAGTTTTTGTACGTCAGAATAACCAAATAATTACATATGGAATGTCATGCGCACTTCATTCTAATGAACATGGATCAATTTTTATCAGGAGAAATGGATGAAAATTTTAATAAAAATGATCGATTTACTTTTTGGTTTACAGTATAGAAATTAATTTACCCCCTTTTTTAATATAAAGACAAAATACAGTCTAAACCTAATACAAAAATTAAATGATACTTTTACCTTAACATTGAAAGTAACAAGAAGCGTTTATATTTTCGTTTTGTCCAATTAAACATCACATGGTATAAAATGCAAGTGTTAGGTAGATGCTCTTGTAAGAACACCAGAATAGTTTATTTTACTACAATTTTAAATGAATTTGCAGGATGGTGTCATAAAAATGGTATGCTGCTATTAGTATATGATTATATGCCAAATGGTAGCTTAGATGCTCATATCTTTTGTGGACCGGAGAAGACAACTCTCAATTGGAATTTAAGGTACAAAATTATATCAGGGGTAGCCTCAGCTCTACACTACCTTCACAATGAATATGACCAAAAAGTCGTACACCGTGACCTTAAAGCCAGCAACATCATGTTGGATTCCAATTTCAACGCTCGGTTAGGTGATTTTGGGTTGGCACGAGCCATAGAAAACGAGAAAACGTCATATGCGGAGCTTGAAGGAGTGCCTGGCACCATGGGGTACATTGCCCCCGAGTGTTTCCACACAGCAAAGGCCACTAGGGAGTCTGATGTGTACGGATTCGGTGCGGTGTTACTAGAAGTAGTGTGCGGCCAACGTCCGTGGACCAAAATAGGCGAGTTCCAACTATTGGTGGATTGGGTTTGGTGGCTACATAGAGAAAGGAGGATACTTGAGGCAGTCGATGAAAGGCTAGGCAACGACTACGTAGTTGAAGAAGCCGAGAGATTGTTGTTACTCGGTCTCGCATGTTCGCATCCTAATGCAAGTGAAAGGCCTAAAACTCAAGCCATTCTTCAAATCCTATCAGGGTCTATGGACGTGCCCCACGTTCCCCCATTCAAGCCGGCGTTTATTTGGGCTTCAATGCCGGGACCGGACAGTTTCAGCATCTCGAGCAGCTTGACGAACACGGCCGATATCACTCCGGTCTCGTCAGGATGGACTCCACATTATATTAATAGAGATGTCCGTGGTGGTGAATCCAGTGATGCTAGCTCTCTTATGTGATAAAAGCTAATTATGAATTTCATTCAACATTTATGTTTTAGCTTTTCTTTGTATTAGGAAAATGGGAAAATCCATTTCCTTATACTGTTTTAAACACTTTTTTTCCTTTTTATGGTTTGTTGATTTATCTTTTGGGGAGAGATTGCAAATGTACATTTTGGATTACAAAATAAATTTTTCATAACATCTTAATTTTGATTCGATTTAAAATTAAATAATTTTTTTTTTGTTTTTCACTGTTTTGATCCCGATCGGATATATTTTAATATAATACCATCTCAATCTAATTTGAAATTAAAAATTAATTTATTCATCCCAAACGTAACTCAAAAATTTAAAATTATACTCAATTTCAATCCGCTATGTCACAATTTTTATCTTTTATATTTTTAATCAAAATGGAATAGTAATATTTGTTTTTTCTTTTAATTTTTAATGATACTATTAATTGTTTTTAGGTATATTACCCTAAAAGAAATATTAATATAAATTTTATTATCATATATTGTAAACTAATATTATTAAAAAATATATTTTGGTTATTATCCCAGATGCGCCGAGGCGGGATAGGTTTTTTTTAAACCCTATCCCGATTCAAATAATTAAAGAATGAAACCTACCCGACCCACCTTGAAACTCAATTTCTAAAAAAAATTCAACCCTATCAGATTACATTGGGCTAAAAACCGTCAAATCCGATTTCTTTTGTCATCTTTAATCAAAATTGTTATCAATATTATTCGGATTTGAATCTTGGTTAAAAATATGTACCCAACATGAACATACCCGTTTTCTAAGAGAAATTCATATACTCGATATTAAATCTGTATCCATATTAAAAATATATGAATTTGTAGCATGAACATGAAACTGGAAATCTAAGCAACATTCGATTAAATTAGAGATGGATATGGATTTGTTGTCGTACTCATGCTGCAAGCTGGATTTGGTCGTGTATGCTAACTATATATATATATTATGATTATGTTGATAAATTGCAACTTGTATATGGAATCTCATCAAACATTACCAAATCATTGTGCTCATAAGCCAACAAAGACCAGCAGGATCCATCATCTTTGTTGGCGAATATATCTTTATCCTTGTGTCCCCATGTGCATGATGTGCGAACTTGTCTTCCTATCAAAATTCTGATCATCCCTCACCCATCTCATCTCCATTTTTGCTTGTATTATAGTTCATGCAGAGAGTTTTTAATATGTAATAAAATTGATGAAAATTTTTACATGAACGAGACATATTATTATTTAAATTGATAAAATTTTTAAAAAAATATCGGTGTATGAAAGTCATCTAGGTTTACGAAGAAAAATACCTTAGAATTCCCGTAGTAGGTTTCTTCACATCAGTGGTGATTTATGTAGTATCAAAATCAAAATCTACTACTGCTGTAGATTGGTGAAAGGGGAAGCCAAGTTGGGGTGTTGTTACATGTGAAGATTTTTTGTCTGGTTACAGAGACATTGAAATTTGAATCCAATCGATACTACTTACTGTGTGACCCACTCCAACTTTTGCAAGCACCACAGCCCATGCTAATATTTTTATTGTTTCATTAAACAAAATAGACAAAACAATAAAGTACTGTAATTAAATTAATAATTTGGAAACACTTCCATTTTCATTATACTTTAATCCTTCAACTGTTAGGATCAAAGAGATTAAAGTCAAGATATAATTATCACAAAAGTTGTAATCAGGTAGTGCCTTGTAAAATTTGTGTTCGACAAAACATTATGAGATTTGTATAATTAGTTAATGTTTTATGTAATTAAATGAATATAATTTTAATTTATCAAAAAAATATATAATTATATTTGGAAAGTTATCATTCTGAGTGTAAATTTTTTGTAATCATAGATATAGTATTTTTAATTAACATTTGAACTCAACAAGTAGCTCCAATGGAAAAGAGGATGTTGTTCATTCTAGGAGTCCCGGATTCGAGCGTTTGTGTGTACATTGTCAAAAGGTTACGAAAGTATGAACAGATAATCACACCAGTATATTCAAAAAAAAAAAAGTAACATTTGTAATTAGTGAGTTTCTTTAAATTGATCTTAGGAGACTCGAATTTGAGCACCTGTGTGTATGTGCATTATCAAAGAGTTAAAGAAAGTGCGAATAGATACTACCATGTAATCACATCAGTATATTTAAAAAAATTTACACAAAGTAATTAATCATGATAACTTTTTATTTTTTTAAAAGATATAATATTTTTTAGTATTATAAGAGAATATACCGACATAGGTCACTAAGGGCTTCTTTCTCCTTTTGAATGGTGGCCCAATTGGCTTTTTGGACCTTTTCCATTGGGCTATTTCTAGATCTGTTTTAGGCCTCGTGTGGGCTTTGGAAAAGCCATGAGTCCAAGGCTTGGTGCTGTTATGCTGAGTTTCCTGTTTACATTTTAATTTTTAATAGTTTTGTAAATTAAATTTTTATTATTTTAGATTTATAGTTCATAAAATTTTTAATTAATCAATTCTTATTTTCTGATTTTTAGTTAATTAAAATATATTAAATAGTTAAGATTAAATTTCGAAAAAAATTAATTAAATAAATATTAAAATTATAATGATTTTTGATCCAACATGTAATCTTACTCGTTATATTACCTTTTCTTTAAAAAGTAGTATTTCATGTCAAAATAAAATAAATATATATTCTAATTTCACGAAGCAGTTAATAAAATGTGAAAGCAAATTACTTTTCAGCAAAGCTGAAAGTTGAACTCAAAAAAGTTTGTTCTTTTTAATGGACAAAATGAAAAGTTTTTTTTTTTTCTTTAATATATAAATTTTTTTTTTTTTTCAAGAAATCAAGCCGGCAGATTGCTTGATGAAAAAAAAAAAATCAGCTGGCAGTATTATATGAGTAACGATTACAAGTCTGATTGGATAAAAATACTAACGAAAATTATGTTTTAAGTGTCAAATTATATTTTATTCTATTTTAATAAATATATTTAAAGAGAGTTACTTAAATAATGGTTTATCATTACTCTTCCAGAAATTCAAAAATTGAGTGGATTCTATGAATGAACAACCTTTAACTATTAAACCAATCAAGAGTATTCATATTTGATTTTTTTTATATATTATAATTGTATTTAAAATTTACATAAATTTAGATACGTTAGTAATTTATATTATATAAATTTTAATATTTTTAATAATTTTTTATTTCATATCATATTTTATATATACTTTTTTTTTTTTTAAATGTTAGGTATATATGAAATTCATAATTAGTAATTTAAGATCAGGTGGATGGTTGGTCCATGCATGTAAACCATTTAAGGTGTAAATATTTAGGATGATTTTATTTTATACTTAAATTATTGAAATGCAATCAGATAATGATCCTTCAAACAATGGATTTAAATTCAAACATTTTTTAATGTTTAATTAATTAAATTTGCTTTTATAAGGGATCAACTCTCATCTGGTAAAGATTTTCCATCACGTGAACACATATTGCTTCTCATTTAAACGGTTTATGTTGAAAATAATAAATAATAATAATTTAAGGTATACACTTCAATCCTTCTCATTGAACTTTGAAAATTTTTAATCAATAAATTCAGTGAATTACTCACAAAAATTAATAATTTAATCCCAACTTTTTTAGCCTAAATCTTTTTAATCTAATTTTGAAACTGTAAAATTTTATCTCGATTTTTGATTGATGAGGAATTAGAAAACAACATTAAGTCATTTGTACATCAAAATTTTTTTTCCATGAAAAATCAAATTTGAATCATTAAAGTCGTTAATTTGAGGCATTATGAAGTGATAAAGATCAAACAATATATTATTACTTAGCGGACTAATTAAAACATAAATAACAAGATTTGTATGAAAATATTGACCCTAAACCAATACATAATAGGTCAGGTCAAGCCATCTTGAGGCAGAAAAGCAAGTAACCTGAATTGGCTTAGTCACCCGGTTCACTTTTTTAAGTTTTTTTTTTTTTTTTTAATGATGAGTGATTGTTTTCGATTTTAACTCATAAAATTAAACTAATTATTTACTTTTTCCCGAAAATATTAAAAAATTAATCAAATACTCTTATTAAGACTGGAAAACACTTTTTAGCCCTGTATTGATTCATCCTTATCTTTAATTCAAAGGTCCCCCAATTCTCATTCAGACCCAGTCTCTTTGCATTTTGATGGCAATGAGGGTGACGTTCAATTAATATGAAAGCCCCACGCCCCACTATTTCACCTTATATTGCCCCCAAATCAAATCGAATCAGATTAATGATACCAGACAAGTTATTGGTCGTGGTTTCAACGTTGGTTTGGCCAAATCAATTACTCATTTAATGATTTTGTTACTTTTTTTTTTCGAATACTCTTAAAATTTTAAAATTAATTCAATCAACACAAAATCTAGTTTATTGATAAAAGATATTCGTCGTATCCTCGAGATTAAGAGATTAATTTATGAGTTTTGCTTATGTGGTAATGTAGGTGGATACAGTGTGTCGGTATAAGTTTTGAGATTATATTGTATAAAAAGTTTGATTAAATTGCTTTTTTTATGAAAAAATTTACATTAACTATCACACGAGTTTTCGCATCAAATTAAATTGCTTTTTTTATGAAAAAATTTACATCAATTATCACACGAGTTTTCGCATCAATGCAATTAAAATTCATGTTATTGAAATTGAAGTAGTTAAATCGAAAATTGATTGAAATATCGATACAAATAAAAAAATTGAATTGTCTCCGAATGAATTACTCAAAACTAGTAAAAAAAAATAAAAAATATTGACAAAAATTGAGATTAATTGATTTTATATATTTTTTAACTTTTTATTTAATTATTATTTATCTAACAACCAAATGATTAAATTGAAAATCGATGATGTAATTAATTCAAATACAAATTCGATTTTTAAAATATTGATTAGGTAAATGAAGGAAATTTTAACGTTCGAAAATCAAAGTGATAAAAACATAGAGCCAAAAGGGAGGACAAAAAAAAAAAAGAAAAAAAGAAAAAGTAAAACTAGCTTTTAAAAAATTGTTTTCCCACTTGAATTTTGCAAAAAAAAAAAAAAAAAAGTCTATCATGAATCATACATATAAATTTGGAATCTTTTACAAAGTTTCACCAAATTCACACCATTGCTTAATTGAACCATTCCAATTACCATCATATCCCATATATTTATAAATCCCAACAACATCAAAATTTTTCTATACTAAACAAGGAAATGGGGAACAGCATGGGAGGAAGAAACAAGGCCAAGGTAATGAAAATCGATGGTGAAACCATCAAATTGAAGACACCAATTCGAGCTTGGGATGTACTAAAAGATTATCCAACAGGCCATGTTTTATTAGATTCACAAACCGTGAAGCATTATGGGATCCGTGCTAAGCCATTAGAGCCACAAGAGAGCTTGAAACCCAAGAAAATCTACTTCTTGGTGGAGCTGCCGAAGCTTCCCGATGATGAAGTTCATAAGGCGCCGAGGAGGGTGCGGTCAGGGGGGATTCATATGAGTGCTAAAGATAGGTTAGAGTGTTTGATGTTGTCGAGAAGGACGGTGTCGGACCTTTCTATGGTTCGGCCGTCGTCGACGAGCATGGCGTCCGATGGGGTTCGACTCGGTGGTGGTACTCCCGGTGGGGGGATGATGACTGTGAAAATGAGGTTGCCTAAGTCTCAAATGGCTAAGTTGGTGGAAGAGAGCAAAGACGGTGTCCAGGTGGCTGAGAAGATCCTTGATCTTTATATCGGAAATGGTGGTAGTAGCGATTGTGATGCCGGCAATCGGATCCACCGTGAAGCACCGTGGAAGCCTGGCCTTGGTACTGTTGGAGAAAACTTTAAGCCCAAACGTGAGGTACGCAAATTTTATCCTTTTCTTATTTTCTTAATAATTACCAACTTTGGTTAAAATGCACTACTAGTCCCTCTACTTTCACATTGTTTGTATTTTCCATCAATTTTTCAACCTAACATATTTATTTCTCATCAATCATAAAGGCAACTTAATCGGTATGTCATATTAAGGTAAAAATACTGTGGAGGTCTCTGTATTAGGTGTTAGATTGCATTTTGCCCACTCTACTTAAAAAAATATGTAAATTAGTCCCTACACATTAGATCAAAGAACAATTAGTCCTTTATGTTAAAAATTTCATTCATTTCTAATGTTAAAAACCAGCATGATTGATAGCACAACCAAACAAGACACGTGGCCTCATGCTGACGTAGAAGAACCAGTTTTCAATAGTAGAAATAGATACGACTTAACGTATAAAGATTAGTTTGTCTATTTTTTGAGTAGAGGAGACAAAATGCAATCCAGAGCCTCTATAATACTTTTACCGTCATGTCTATAACAGTAATGATGGGACTGGAGAATTTAATTTTTAATTTTGTCAAAATACAGGGACTAACAGCATAATTTAACCATGAATTTTTAATGTTCCGTAAATTACTCCAATCGATTTCAAAAATCCTGGAAAATTAGGTGAACTTATTTGAAAACATAAGGAAAGTCACAGCAAAGTAGAAGCTAACAACTGAATTTTCAAAGGTTTTTGGGCCTACATGTTTGCTAGTACTTATTTGCAAAAAAGTAATAAAGAAAAGGGTTGATTAAAATAATTGATGAACGGTTTGGTGATTGATGCAATGTTTTGGATGAATGGCAGCTAGCCAAAAGCAGTTCGGTCAACTTGTGCGATATCAGTTTAAATATGTACATTATTATTATTTATTTACTCTCACTTTACCAACGCTATTTGTTAGGAAACAAATTAAAGAATTAATCAAACTAATTTTTCTTTTTGGTTTCATGCATACATGTTTTTTTATTCTTCACATATGTCTTTATATCATAAATATTTTTGTTGTTAAATTTTAAATTTAGGTTGAATAACATAAGTTAAAAAAAAAAAAAATTTATCCACCTACCGATTAGGTGGGTGATAATATTTTTTCAATTTATCATGATTTATTTGTAGTTTTCGTAGGGAGGGAATAATTTTTTTGTTAGCCCTGACCCAATTTTCACCTACAAATCCCACCCCGAAATCTATTTAATACATTAGCACCTCAAAATGATTCCCTTGATTTCGCCTCTATCTTGTCCAAAAATTTACCTAATTTTTATAATTACAGTGAAAAATATTAACGAAAACTTATAAATTTAAGAAATTAGGTATTTATAAAACTAAAATATTTTTTTTTAAAATAAAGAGGAGTATTTTAATAAATTGTAAGTTTAAGATGTTAGAATTTTTTTCAGAAGTTTTAATTTCATATTAGATACGGTGAAGTTAATTTAATTTGATAAAATAAAATGCATAATAAAAATGTCAAACCAAAAAAAGTAATTAATTTTCTTCTCTTTTTTTCAAAGTTTATTGTGAGAAATGGTCTTTTCATATTTTAATTAGATAATTAAAGGTCAGGAGTTCTAGACATGTTAAGAACAATTCATTTAGATTTTTTTTTTTTTTTTTTTTCAGAGTCAATTTAAATTTGATTGTGATATGTATATTCAACCTATAAAAACTCAGAACTGATTGATGAAATTTCTTCACCTTGCATGCCCAATTTTGACTTTGTAAATATTCCAAATCCATCCATTCATGTTTTCAACCCTTTTATTTGGTCAAATTTTATCACTCAAAATTTATGAGGAATATGTAAAAGTTTTGATCATGCAATACATTTTCAACCATTTTTTTTTGTTAAAATATGTTTCAAGTCCTCGTGCTCTTTGTATATTTGAAATTTAGTCCCTCTCATTTTATTTCAAGAATTTTAGTTTTTCTATTGTTAGCAGGGGTGAAACCAGGGGCCCTGACCCCCCCTAAAATGGAAATTTTTTTATTTAGGCTCTTAAATTTTTTTTTAAAATTTTAAATTAATAAAGGTAAAATTGTACTTTGATCCCCATAAAAATGATAAAATTTTAATTTAATCATTTAAAAATTGCACTTTTACTATCGTAAAAATTATAATTTAACTTTGGCCCCCCTAAAAATATTTTTTGATTTCGCCCCTGATTGTTAGGATTTAAAAATACAAGTCTAATTGTAAACATTATTAAAATTATTTTGTTACATAGCTACTAATTGAGTTTTTTATTTATTTCAAAGTGTCACCTGTTAAAAAAATTATCGGGTTAACAATTAAATTTGAATTTTAAAATTTAAAAAAATAAAAAAAATAAATTCATGAAAATAAAATGAGAGACAAACAGAATACAAATAGAGCATATTTTAACTTTTTTTCCTTTGTTATTTACCTTTTCTGGGTTTTTTTTTTTTCACGGGAGAAAAAATTGTTTGGCTATTCATACTTATTACAAAACTCACACTAATTGCATTAGAAAAAATTTTAATTTATCACTTAACTAAATTTTTATTTTTATATTTTTACACATGTTTGTGTTTTATATTTGTGATTTTCACACGCATACATGTGTGATAAAATTTCTAATTTATATAAATTACATAGATTAATATTTTTTTTTCAATATAAATTAATAATTTATGTTATATAGATTTTGATATGTTGATGTATTCTATTAAATTCATTATTTTAATTCTTTTTATATTTTGTTTGTGTTGCGTTGAGTATTATGAAATTGCTTAAATTATTTTTTTTATTGGATACAATATAGGCATATTCAAAGGTTAATTAAATGATTTGCAAACCAAAAGAAAATTTACAAGATTGACATTGACCGTAGAATTTTTAGTACTGACTGAAAAATTTTAACATTGAAAATTCTAGCATTGAATTTTTCATTTTGAAAATGTTCAAGTAGTGAAATTATATGACAATAAATTTGGTCAGTATATGATTGAAAATGAAATGCTTTTTTTTAATTAGTAAATATTTTATTGATCTTTTTATAAAACAAATATACAAATTTTGAATTATTTTCGACATATTAAAGTAGCTAATTATTGAAAGAAAATAAAATATGATCAATGTTTTAAAAAATGAAAAGCTGAAATTAAGATTTTTAATTTCTTTTCATGATTTTTGGATTTAACAGAAGAGAGTGAGTTTTATTCCTCAAGAAGAAGGTGAAATCCATTTAGCAAATCAATTGTAGCAGCCAAATTTGGAGTCAGCATCAAAATCCAGCAATTCAGCCCCAACACTAGTCTTCTTTCTAAACAATTTATTTTTTATGAGCTTTTTTTCTATAATCACATGTATTTTAATCTGTTTTACGGTTCAAGTCTAATTTTATTCGGTGAGGTGGTATTCAGATAAAACCCTCCCAACAATATCGTTTGTAGCATTTGAACTTGAGCTAAATACTTAGAGAAGTTTACTTTTACTTCTTCCAAGTGGTTGGTACGATAGATAGTTGAATATGTATAGTAAATACTGAAATTTCAAACTATATTTATTGAATATCATATCTTAAATGTGGTTGTACGATTTTTTTTTTGGTTAAAGCTTGCTATTAGTCTTTATATTATGTGTAAGTTGTGGATTTAAACTTTATATTTGAATTTGGTTATTTTTAGATCCTTTACTTTTCAAATTTTAGAATTTCGTTTATGATTAAATAGTAGATTTTAAATCATTAAGTTAAGATATGTTAAGCGGTAAACATATTATTACATGTATAGGAGTGAAGCTAGAAATTTTTTATGGAATGACTAAAATTAAATTGTATATTTTTATGAGAGCTAAAATGCAATTTCACCATTTTAAAGCTTATATCTTTCTAATTTTTTAGAGGACAATCAAAATTTTATTATTTTTGGAGGGTTAAAGTGAAATTTTATCATGTACTAATTTAAAATTTTAGAAACTATAAAGGACTAAAAATGAGATTTCTCATTTTAGGGAGGTCGGGACCTTGCCAACCACCCTGGTGACGTCCCTGCACATGTATAATGCCACAACAACTTGTTATTTTTTTTTATATTTCTTTCAAAAAAGCTAGTTAATAAATTTAAAGATTGTTGTTTGCATCAAGACTGAATTTTCAAAATTAAAAAAATATATGGACGAAGAATGATCCAATTAGACAACGTTAACTAAACCTACAACTTTAGTAATAGTTACAAGACTAACAACAACATTTAACTAAACAGATTTAACTGTTATCGTTTGGGTCAGGATTGAAATTTCACAATTCAAAAAATAAAAAGACTAAAGTTGATGAATTTGAAAAGTATAGAGACTAAAATGACTAAATTAAAGCACATGAATTAAGTTCAAAACTTACATAGTACAAAGATTAATATCATAATTTGAATTTTTTTTAATTACAAAAATAAATCCACAAATGTAATTACAAATAATACATATCTAAATAACTATGACTAGAATTAATCATTACAAAACACAAGATTATTTTAAAAAAAACACAAGATCAATCAAAATATAGCTAAACTTATACCAAAACTAAACATGAATAGGCTTACGCATGGTAATATATATATATTTTTAATATATTGGTGTGATTACATGATAGTATCTATTAATATTTTTTTAACTCTTTGATAACGCACACACAACTTACACACACAAGTGCTCGAATCTGAATCTCCTAAAATTAATAATATCATTTTTACAACTGGAGCCACTCGTTGAATTCTACGCATGGTAATAAGAAGGAATGGTGCAGCCTTAGATACCTTCCTTGTTCACTTCAAGCTGCCTAAGTAGGCAAACCCTAATAATAATGATTAATGGGTTGGCTTAAGTGAACTATGATGGTGCCTAGCGGTCCACCTTAGCCACCTTCATTCATCATTTAATATGTTAGGTATATTATAGTAATAGTAGTTTAATTATTAGGATTTTTTTTTATCCAACTATGTAAAATTATAAATAGTTATTTAATTACTCAATTTTGTATTTTTTATCATAATTAACCGTGATAATTTTTAAAATTAATATAATAGTAACTTAATCCTTAATATTTATATACTCTGTCAATTTAGTTTTGATTTAAAAAAAATAACCTTCAACATTTACGGTGTATAATTTAGTCTTTTTTGCAATTTTACTCTCTTTTTTTTGTGATCATTTAACCCAAAAAGTTAAAAAAGCAAATTAACTATCTAAATTAGATTGAAAATATACAAAAATAAAATAAAAATAAAAACCCCAAAAAACTAAGATAATAAATTTCATCTTTTTTCATTTTTTTTTTAAATTACCCTTCAATGTCACTAAGAAAAGCAAAACTACAAAAAAAAAAAAAAAAAAAAAAAAGATTAAATTACACAATGTGTAAATGTCGATGATTAATTCTTTTAAAATCAAGACTAAATTGACATAATTCATAAATGTTAAGAGTTAAAGTTACTATTATGTCGATTTTAAAAGTTATCGTCGTTAATCAACTAGTGACCAAAGAAGATAAAATTAAATAATTGAATGATCAGAAAAAATTTACTAATAATTGAGTGGTTAATAGTGTAATCTACCCAACATATTAATAATTTGTATTAAACAAGTGTCCAAAAACCCAACGACTTGCTCTTATAAGACTTGAATAAACGATTAGCAAAGTAAATAAATTTGTTGGAAGATGGAATATAATTTTGAATTTCAAGTTGCTGAGTTGAACTCAAATTACTATATTTAATAAAAGTAATATTATCATTTAGATTTGTGAATAAATGTAGCTAACTCAAAATACAAGGGGCAATGAAGGTGGACCAAAACTAAAACTAGGTTAGCAACCTTCTATAGCTGTATTAGAGTTGGGACACTAAGTGAGCCGACAGGGTATGTTCTGTAATGGTGTTGAAGGCCCCTCCTTTCTTGCATTCTTTTCCAATTTCTAACATCACATGACATTTTATTTCCCTTAAAATTTTAAATATATCCCAAATTTTTTTTTTTTTTTAAATCATTGAAATCTTAATTTTTTTTGAATATTTTCATTAAAACCTTTTAAAATTTTAATTAAACCCAAAACTGACAGAAGTAAACAAGCCATTTTAACATGAATTTCCGTACCAAAAATACTAGTATGATACGATACCTAAAAGTTAATAAATCTTAAGTTTTAATGGCTTTCCTTTTTTTAAAAAGAAGCAAATCATAGAAGAGAGAGAGAGAGAGAGAGAATTGACCTCTCCACTTTCGGTGAACTTTCCTAATTGGATTTTATTATACGTGGTACTTCATGATCTAATCCTTGGTTTGAATGGAATCCATGGATGGAAGTAATAATGATTTATTAAGTGTGAAAACAAAAAAAATAGTCATAAATACTGAGATCCCAAAAATATCGAAGTTATTAGATGCCATAATTGCTTGAGAAAATTGGAGGGACCGTACAAGAAAATTTCCAGAAAACAGGAAAATGCATCCACTTGGGATTGATTGAGAATTTCCCGGCTGTTTAACTTGACTTGTCCACCTTCAAGATCCACGCTCAAAATGCAAGCAACTATACCAGTTTAACATTAAATATATAGGATCAGGTTCTGATTACACTTAGTTAGTTTGAGTTTATCTAAGTTTTTAATATTTAATATTTAATATTTAATATTTTTGAGCTTTGTATTATTTTCCAATTTTTAGATTTTTAGATTTTTAGATTTTTTAATTTTTTATTTATGTAATTTATAAGATAAAATAGTACTAAATTTCCATATGAAACCTCACGTCAACTCTTAAATACCATGTCCTCAAGTTAAAGTACAGTTAACCTTTTCATATAATTCTGATCAATTTTACAAAAAATTAAATGTATGAAAATTATTTTTTTACATAATTCGAAAGCTAAAAAATCATTGTTGCCATAATTTCTAATGCAATTCTTGTCAAAATAATTTAATCTGTGAATAGATTTAATAAATAAACGGTATTTGCCGTTATTAAATTAATTCCTATCAAAATATGTAAAGATTTGATATTTTTCGATGTTGAAAAATTGGATTTTGGTATCAGAATTGATAATCTAAAATGTCTCAAGAAATTAAACTAAAAAGTTTTCAGAAACAAGTTTTGGGTCGATTTTGTAATCCATAATTAGTGGTAATATCCGGTAAGTAGCCTTAAATTAATTAAAGTTTTGAGGTATGTACTATTTTGCAAGAGAATTGAAATTTTGGAGGCAAATGTTTAAAAAGTAGAAAATGGGATTAGGAAGAGGAGATGGAGAGGACCATTTGAAAAATGCCAAAGGAGGGAATGGTTGAGTTAGTTCCATTTTCATGACAGTAGCAAATCTTCTTTCAAATTTCTACAAACATTTTCCATTGATTTTAGATTTCAATTTCTAAAACTTGAATTAATTTTAAAATTTTTAATAGAATGATTCATTTATTTTTTTATTAAATATACAGATGATTAATTTATCTAATAAAAAAGATGAAATGTAAGCTGTTGATAACATTTAGGGCTGATCCAGATGCATCATTATTCATTTCTAAACCGCCAATAAGAATTCAGAGCCACTGGGGTAAGGTTGGTTCATTTCAGTTCCATGGTCAGCCCTTGCTACTTTATTCGACCTATGTTTGGTGCTCCAAATGCAAAATTGAAGGTTTATATATACAAATTACAGAGTAGTTGTAACCATGCCATGCTGAAAATCTTGTGCTAGTATTAGTCTTGTCAATTAGATAGGGCATGCTAGTTTGGAATCGATTAATTTAAAGTTCAACTTTTTATGAAGTTTGAATCAATGTTAAATTTTAATTATTCAAGTTCGTCGATTCAATCATATCAATTCAAGTTTAGTTATTTTTGAATTCAGCAAACCAAATTAAATCAATTCAAATATAAATTTGCTGATACCGAGTTAAGATTATGGCAGCTAATGACAGTTCCCTCACTCAATGGGCACAAGGCTGTAAGATATGTCACAGAGACCCTCATTCCGAGACCCTAAGAGATCTTACAAAGAGCATTGTCAGTCATTCCCACAGTATGTGCTCGCCTTGCCCAAGATCTTGGTCGGCAGGATTTGGGTGTCACGGGTCTTTAGCTCGTGAGGTCGGCAGATCGTGAAATAAAATCAAAACCATATATAAACCATGAGAACAAAAAATGATAAACAAGAACTTTCATCGACGGTATAATGTATTACATATAACAACAGTTTATATCTTTACAAGCAAGCTAGAAACTATGCATTCAACATCATATAATTTCCAATTTATTGATAATTTTTTTCATTTACCAGTCACCCGATACCACCATAAACGGCCTGGACTGGCATTTTTCACTGTTTCTTTAACTATCACACACCACCTTGAACAAAGGACAAGAAGCAAAATCATAAATCAGTTGGGGTACAAACCAGAGCTCTTTGTTGTAAATGTCTCAAGCTCTGTTCCATACTGACTTGAACCATCTCAGCCAACATCTTCTTTGCTTTACTCGATTGTTCATCGCCATCGATCTGCGATATTATGTTACAAACAATGTTCTCTAACGTATCAGGTTGGAACTCGGACCTAGGATACGGTGTCTCCCTTAGTAACCTCAAAAGTGTTTGAGCTTTCGTCTGAGATTTCGGTGTTCCTTGTACTGTAAGTTCAAGTAATCCAGGGATTACACCTTCTTTAAGAATCAGTTCCCTATATTTACATCGGTCACTCTCACATATCGTCAACAAAGCCCCAACAGCATGTTCCCTAGCTTGACGAGTGCCGTTTTCAAGCACTTCAACAACTGCTAGTATCCCACCGTCTTCAGCTGCTAAAGCCGTTCTTCCTTCATCAAACCCCACCATGGGTTCTATCACGGAACAACATTTTTCAGCCGTTTTCGATGATCTCTTTGAAGATTTCAGTAAAGTGACCACAGAAGGGATGGGATCGGTTTCGATAATGACAGTGAGATTATCGGTACATGTTGAGAGATTGGATAAAGCCATCACAGCATCAACTTTTGCTTGTGTGGTTCCATGTTTAAGGATATTTACAAGCAGAGGAATCGCACCAGACGCGCCAATAATCGGTTTATTGCTGATCGAAGCAGATAGAGTTAGCAATGCTGCGGTTGCGGATTCTTGGAGGTTTATATTATCACTTTGAAGGAATCTAATAACATGATCTAAAGCACCTGCTTCCACAATACTCATCTTATTCCTGCAAAAGAAAACAGTTTTTAATCACATTTTCTCTTCATCCAAACACCAAATTGCCACAATTAAAAGATCATAAATTTAATAATCAATCAAATACACAACAGATAATTTATGATTTGTAACTAATCCCCTAAGGTTGCTTCATTTGTAAGGAAACAAGAATATTTGTTAGATTAAAAAGTAAAAAAAAAAAAAAAGCTTCCTAAAGGTCAACAAACAGATGAATTTGTAATATTCCTCTTTTTTAATGGAGAGAAAGTGAATATATTTCTTCATCAACAGACAAATTATGATAACTTCAAAGAGAAGATGATTTTAAAAAAGGGGTAAAAATAAAGAAGCACAATTATACTTTTTAATCAAATTAATAACAAAAAAATATGCACCTTCAATTATAAACAAAAAAAGGAAAAGAAGAATCCAATTCCATGTAAAGACCAAGAACAATCCCAAACTCAAATCCATCTTTACTTTAAAGTTTATACCTTATCCATTTTTTTTCTTTGGGGGGGGGGGGGGGGAGTTTATTAATTAATTTATAAAAGATTATTACTTTATTAAATAAAATTTTAGAAATTATTATTTCGATGGTCTGCTCTGTTGATTTTCCGAACAACCAAAGATAAAAAAAAAGTATATTAAATGAACAGGCAAATTTAATTAAAAATAAATAAATACTTCATATTTATAAATTATTATTATTTCCCAAGATCTTTTTTTTTCTAATAGAGAAGAAAATAGAATCCTTCAAAAAAGAAAAAGAAGAAGAAAATAGAAACAATTAAACTGAAAAATCAATCCTTTACGAACCCCAACTACCCAAAAATCATTACCCTAATTCCCAAAAGCACGAATCACTAAAAAAGAAGTAATTTTAAACATTAAACAAAACTTACCTTTCGTCTTTAACGGCGAGATTAAGGAGGGCGAGAAGAGCAGACTCATGGTGGGACGGAGGTGAGTCGACTCGGAGCATGGAAACGAGTGGGATAACAGCTTCAGCAAGTAACCGGCGACACCTTTGGGAAGTTTTGGTGAGCCGACGGATTTCCTTAGCGGCTTGTAGCTTGGAATCGGAATCGTCGTATTGGATTAATTGAAGAGCTCGAAGGACGGCTGAACTTGCCCCACGTGGCGTGACATCAACGTCCGAAGAAGAAGGGCTCTGATTGTCGGCGGTGGCTTCCATTGGATGAAGGAAAATCGTCGGTGGGTAGTGGAAAAAAATCTGAGTGAAATTAAAGAGAGAGAAAAAAGAAACTAAAGAGGTGGCGTCAAGCAACAGTTTAAAAAAAGATGTAATAACTATGAAATGTATATAAATATATATATGTGAAAAAATATATTTAAATTACCACTTGTATAAAGTTCGTTATAAAATATATTAATTATTTTTTGGTATATTAAATTTTAAGTCCTTTAAGTTTTCTTTAGGTTACTTTACAGTTAAAAAGATAAACATGTCATTTATTAAATATTTAAACTTTTTTTTCATCATTTAGTACATGAATTAAGTTCAAAGAATCGTTTACTATATTAATTTATATTTTTATATAATATTTATATTTAATAAAAGCTTTATATTTGAGTATTCAAAATATATAGTGTCTATTTGATAGAAATTTATAATCGAAATTAAATTTATTTTTTATTAATAAAATATGAAAATTTAAACTTAATAATATTAATAATTAATTTGATCTAATCAATTTTAAATTTTAAATTAAACATTAAAAAATTAATATTATTATCTTTAAGTACTAAAATATATATAATTATATTAGATAAAAAATATGAATAACGCATTGGAAATAAACATCAACCTTACGTACCAAATAATTTATTAAGTTTTACTTATAATATTTCAAATTCTAATTATATTATATTATAATTAATTTAATTAATGAAATATTCATTACGGCTCTAAAATTAAAAATCGAATTGCACTAACAATATTTAAAGCGAATAAAATGTAGGGAAGAATCATCGATATTCTTCTTTGAGACTTGTACTATGCCTTTTAACTCCAATTGTGTGGTCTCTCTTCATTCCAATTTTTTATTGGCAAAAGTACATTTAATTACATTTAGTTTTGTTATAATATATCATAATATTTTATTTTAAAATAAAATATTTTAATTCAAATATATATTAACATTGATATTAGGAGAGATCCATTTTTCACATATTTATTAATATTTTAATAATTCAATTAACTATTAAATTTAGTTAAAAGATTTCCTATTGTTAGAGGAGGACCAGTATTTGCTAGATTTAAAGAAGAGAATGAGGTGGCAATATGGAGGTGGAGGGAAAGAAAATTTACATTAAATAATAAAAAAATTAAACTTTAATTTTTACACATTATGTAATTTGATTCTTTTTTTTTTTTTTTTTTTTTTTGTGACATTAAGAGTTAAAAAAATGAGAAAGATGAAAATTATTATCTTGGATTTTTTATATTTTCGATCAAAATTAGTTGATAATTTTGTTTTGTTAACTTTATAGGTGAAAGGGTTACAAAGAAAAATAAAATTGCAAAAAGAAAAGATTAAATTACATCATGTGTAAATATTGATGATTAATTTTTTTTAGAATCAAAACTAAAATGATATAATGTATAAATATTGAGGGTTAAAGTTGCTATTAAGTCAATTTTAAAAGCTCTCACATCATCTTTCCATTAGCTATTTTAACAACAGGTGACTAAAAAATATAAAATTGAATAGTTGGTGATTATTTTGAAACTTTTCATAATCAAGTAATAAAAAAAAAAAATACCAATAATTGAATGACAATTAGCATTGTTACTCTAGAAAGTTATTAAAATTATAAAAAAAGGTGATTAATTAATTTAAATAAATATAATAATATATTCTATCAAACTCATTTAGTTTTGACACTATCTATTTTGAGCTTTAAACGTTTGGATTTCACAATCTAATTATGTTGATTTAGACAGTGAATTCAAACCAGCCAATTTATTAAATTTTAAAGTAAAATTAATTTAATTTTTATTTTTTAAGAAATAATTCTGTAATTACGTATAAATATAATACAATTATAAATAATACGTATCCAAATAATTATAATCAAAATAAAATTAATATAAAGCACACTCAATTTAAAATCTCAAATGCATACAATTAAGGGTCACATATTTAGAAAAACCCACTTATGGTTTAAATTTTTTTAATAGGAAATTTGAATGATTTTTGATGTTATATAAATTTAAATTCTAAAAATTTCAAATTCGAATAAAAAATTACCATTTCTATTCGCTACCATTATCGGCTATAATTCAACCCACATTAAATTTTACCAATTAAATTGAAGAAAACAACAAATTTCTTTTTTCGGTTAGAAAAAAGGAGACATATTCTTATTAATCTAGCCATTAATTAAATAATGTTTTATTAAACATCACGTTTGCTAAATATTATTTAAATTATTTCTTTCAAGTTTAATATTCAGATTCACAAACAAGATTATTATAATACATGGCCTTTAGTCATTCAATAATGTCAACCAACAAATAGTGTGTATATATATATGGATGGAATTATTTCTCTTTCTTTTTTATATTTTGAAGAACTCTTTCTCTTTTTTTATTCAATAAATTAATTTAACATTAATTTTTATATGATTTAGATAATACGTTATAGTCACCACATGCAATTTTTTAATTTTAATTTAATAATGTTACTTAATTCAAAACATTGACCCTTTCACAGCACTAATTAAGAAAACAAATATATATATATGTGTATATTATTTTATATTAGTCAAACATCATGATCGAGCAAGAAAATGTTGCTTTCAATTTTTTTTAAATTCATTTATTTCAAGCAAAAATCATTTTTAAGATGTTTGACGTTGCATTTTATTTCATTTTCAGAAATTTGTTTTTCTAGAAATTAGTTTGGATGGAGTTTTCTTTTATATAATATGTACTTTTTATTGAAAGAATTGAAATAGTATACACGATTCTCTTGCATATGGGTTTATTTTTCTAAAAATTGATTGTAAGACTTCAATTAATTATGGTTGCATTTTATTATCAAACCTTAGATTCAAGTTGATATATTAGTTAGTGCTAAAGATCAGAAAAAGAAGTTATTTAAATATTAGTTTACAAATTTGTAACGTTTAAAGTTATTTTATGAAAAAAAAATTGAACGGTAAAAAAAACAGAAAATAAGAATTTACAATTGTTACAGATTGTGTGAATAAAAAAAAATATACATTAATAATTTTAACAGCATATTAACTTGAATAAAAACTTTCGAATAAACAAAATAATATCTAATTAAATAAATAGAAACTCAAACGTTTTTATACGTACTAAAAAGTGGAAAGGAATAAACAAAAATGCTAACTTAATTTCTTTTATATTATTAGGGAATTGAAATAATGAAGTGATTGAACCTACTCAAAACGATTTTTCCAAAGAGGACGCCTTAAAAAGGACGTGGAAAACATACAGGGGAATCTCATTCCTCGGTTAAAACTCGTATTTTAGTCTTTTAAAAAAATGTTCAAAATCTAACTTTCTGTCAATTGCTGAGGAGAGAAGTCAACAAAATATGTTTCCACGTGTCCACTTGACATACATCTCGAGTCATGATGGAAATTAAGTACAACTTATTTTTTAAAATTTTTTATAGTTCAAAAGCTAGTCTCTTTAATTTAATTTATCAAAATTTTGTTATCATGTTTTATAAAATTTGAAAAGTCAATCTAATTATCACTAAACACATATTATCGATTTGACGTCAAGATTTAATAATGTTCTTACAGTAGATTAACTTTTTAATTTTTGTAAAATACGAGTACGCAAATTAAAATTTTCATGGAAATAATTTAGAACTGAATCCAATTTTTTTAGGTTTTTGTGGGTTTAGTCCCCCAACTATAACCTAATCCAAATAAATGGGTGTTGATATCAAAGGAGTCCTTGATAAGAACAAATTTCCCACAACTCATCAACAAAGAGTAATGCTGCAACCAATAACTTCCAAGTTGTCGGGAGGGACCGCTTTTATCTGGGCGTGGAATTGTATGTATGTATGTATATAAAAAGACTCAATTAATTTTGCTTTTAATCACCTCGTCGGGAGATTTAACATCTAATCCAAACAACTCATGATTGTGCCCATTGGCTACCCTTTTTTATGTGTTTCTCATTCTGCTTTACTCCCTTTTTTTTGGAATTTTCCTTTTCATTTTCTCTTTTTATTTTGCGGGAACTAGTATAATCAATAAATTTTCGATAAATGTATTATCGAAGTCTTTGTATTAGAAGTTAAATTGTATTTTGTTTACTTTAAAAATGAGCATATTAGTCTTTATACATTAAATTGAAGAGCAAATTAATTTTTTTATTAAAAATTCCATCCATTTCTACCGTAAAAAATTAGCTCTTATATGTTGACATGAAATACACATGACACTCCATGTGCAATTGTGTGATTATTATGTCAGTTACATCAATTTTTAAAAGTATAAATGAGTGAAAATTTCAACTGAAATGACTAATTTGTACTCTAATTTAATACGGAAGGATTAATTTATTCACTTTTTAAATAAAAAGAACAAAATATAATCTATCTTATTATGATATTGAAAATCCCGTAATACTTTTAGTATGAAAATTCAAATTTTGAATAAGTAATATCAAATTTTCAAAGGAAAAAAAAAAAAATCATTCTTTTTAATGAAAGATGGATTTTGTTTTGGGATTTAGAAAAAATCCATTTCCGAAGAAATGGAGGATTTATACCAATACAAATTTTTGAAATAGAATAATTTAATGATTTTTGTAATGAGAAAATTCACAAAACAAACTAACCCAAATCATGCAATAGAAAAGTTGTCACTAGAAAATAAAGTAAATAAATAAAAAGGTAAATTTAAAAGAGAACATTACAATTCGTTTCTTTGGCTAAAAGTTATTTCTTAATTAGCAACGTTCAAACTAATCTCACTTTTTTTTTTTTAAAGGTCTCACTATTAAAAGTTAAAAAATAATTATATTAAAATTTTAAATTACATAACAACTCTCATGTTATTTTTTAAATGAATTTTATATTTTAGTCTTTCCTGAGTGAATTATTATTCAATTAGCTCCTAATGTCAATATAATTAATTAAAATAGAAATAGAAATTAGAATTGGTAATTTGTTACTTCATATAACTTAAAAATATTAGTCAACAAAATTGGTTGCTAAATGATGAAAAATATCTCATAAATTTTAATTTAAAACCTATATTTAAATTAACTTATTTAAACTTTGCATGAATATTTAATGAAAGCTTTTGTCAAGATGGTAAAATTATAAAGGCGTAAACATTAAATTTATATATCAACTCTGGTTACATGTGTAATTTAATATGTAGATTTTGATTTTAGATAATTATATATATGAAATTTGAATCGTGATTTATATGTATACATGAAATTTTGATTTTAATTCAACAGTACATATTTAAAGAAATAAATACATACATTTATTTTCATATTCGATTAATATAATTGTTTGTGTATGCATTATATTAACATTAGATTCTGCTAATTCAATAATGTTATCGGTAATTTATGAAAATTAAATTAATCAAATTTTAATGTATAAAATTACACAAAATTAAAATTCATATATGATATTACACATTGGATAAATGTTTATGTATAATTTTAATATTTTATTTCAAATATAAAATATTAAAAAAACAATTCTAATTTTGATATTTATGTCAGCACCCATTTATGTTGAGTTTCCATCTTAATTGATTGATCTATTGATTAATTTTGAAACATAAAGAAATAATGCAATGTCAACATCACAAAATGTAATTTAAATTCCAAGTCATTTAATTCAAAGTAACACTATTATTAAGAAAAATATTAATTATTTTTTTAAAATATAAATAGAATTAAAGGTTCACTTAAAATTAGTGAAGGTATGAACTCAATGAGTGACTCTAGTGAAAAAGATGATATTATTCATCTAAGAAATCTGAGTTCGAGCACCTGTGTGTGCAAGGTGTATGTGCGTTGTCAAAGAATTAATAAAATATGAACAAATAATTCCATATAATCACATCAATATATTAAAAAAAAAAAATTAATGAAGACGTGCAGGGTGGGTCTGGAGAAAATTCTCTCCGCCTATCTTTAGAGAATTATCAAAATACTCTTTAGATAAAAAATAATATCATTAAAATATAAAAGATTAAAAAATATTTTTCTATTTTAATAACAATATAAAAAATTAATTTTGTGGCATATTAGGTTGAGTCAGGTTTAGCTTTAATTTGTAGGGTCAAGTTGAAGACGGGTGAACTAATATTTAGTTAAATTTCGGTACAAGGTTGGGTTAAGGTAGGGTTATATTGGGCTTGGGTCGTGGTTGGCAAAATTCCTTTCCATTTTATTGCCATCTTTAATTTTATTATATCTAATTTTTTTCATATTTATTCTGATTCAAGTTTCATCATGCATCAATATGTTTAACTTGATTATTCATCGTAATTATTTGAATATATTAACTTACTCGAGTCAAGCTCTAAATACTATCCAAACTTGTCTAATCACAAGACCCCACCGACCTCTTTTTCGGCCCAATTTCATGATCCAAGTTTTAGCTTTAGCTAATCAAAACTTAATTAACACGCCTTTAAGCCGGAATTGTCAAAGGAATTGTCCCTCTCCATATCAATTAATCAAAGTCGATTATTATTATTATTATTATTTTTGTGAATAATCAAAGTCGATTATTGAACCTATTGATTAATATTAATTATTAAAAACAATTGTTCCATGAATTAACCCTAAAATAAAATTTTATAAAATATCCCTCACTCCACAAATCATGATTAATAATGATTTTGATTGAATCTTAACACAATTGAAATTGCTGTTATTATAACAATGAAGAGAATGTGGATCCGAGTACTTTTAAACTTGTCTTTTCCTCTTATTTAAGGGTGAAAAAAAAGTTATAGGTAGAAGTAAATTTTTGTATAAAAAAATCGATTAATAATAGTGTGAGTTAATTGAATGTACCATACGGAATCCGTGCTATTATTGGAGCGCTCAACCTAACTAAAGATCATGATTTTAAATGTATCGTCATAAAGAGTGATTGTCGTGCTATTGTGATTAAATTAAATAGTCGATCTTTGAATTTATCATTGTATGATTGAATTGTTGGGTAAGTTCATAAATTCTAATTTGACTTTAATTTGATTTTTTTTTTAGTGTGTTTAATTTGAATTATTTGAATATGATTCGTCAGTCTTTGTTAATTGATGTTTGCCCTTGAGAATTTTTTAAAATTCCGTTAAGAGGCAAATTCTATCTTGCACGTGGTCAAGCTGCATGCATGCATGCTCCCAATGTTTATACAAAATTTCGAAGTGGAAACCCAATATGTATGTCGTATCCACCCTGCCTTCAGCTAAAATCACATGGCCAATTAATGATGATGACGAAATTGCTGCTTCTTCCATGTATCTTCTTCTTCTTTTTAAATTCCCAAATCCCAACAAGTGCTTCATAATTATAAAATTTCACTTTCTAATATCTCTATATATAAAGCTATAAGGGTTATCTATTTTCTTTATTAAAAAAATAAAAAAAATAATTTTTGTGTATTAGATTAAAGCGTAAATTAATTTTTTTGTTAAAAATTCTATTTATTTTTATTATTAAAAATTAGTCTCCGTACATTAGCATGTCTAGTGTGTACATCAGTTTTTAATAATAGAAATGGATGAAATTTTTAACAGAAAAAAATTAATTTACTCCTTGATCGAGATTAATTTACTTATTTTTAAATTAAAAAAATAAAATACAATCTAACCCACCTCCATGATACATTCATATAAAATTTAAAAAAAAAAGTTGCTGAAATTACTTTAACAGCATTAATAAATCCCATTAGAACATAAACATGTTAATTTCCTCTTAAACATATATTTTTATTTCTGGAAAATTAATTGACAATGCTGGCCAGATAAATCCTTATAGTACTACTATATATAAATATAAATATAAATACAAATACATACAAGTAAGAAATCTCATGAAGCAGACAAGAACATTATACTGTAATAATCCCTTTGTCTCCATATTTGATCGATTTACTTATCCTGATATTTATGGATTTCAGGCCATAATACAATATTGGAGGCAAAAATTAAAAAAAGAAAAAAAGGTTAGTGTTCTTTAATCTTAAGAAACATATAATTGGATAAAATTCAACCCAAAATCTGGAATATAGAATCTCAAATTGAAATGGAATGAAAATGAATTGCATCGGTGAAAACTGCAAAATATTATATTTGAATTTCTTCATTTTTTGGTGCAACTTGATAGTTGAGAATTATTGTAGATGTTAATCTTATAATTCCATGGTGCTGAAGAGAGGGAATGATCAATCATTGGCGTTGGTCAAATGGGAAAAAACAAAAGAATCTGAATGCAGATTTCTGGCTATTTAATTAGGATTCCAATACAGCTCTTGCAAATATTTATTATCTTCATTTGCATGAATCTGTCTTCAAAATATTTGCAAACCACATAAAATCGTGTATATTATAGACAGTGAATGATCGCTTATTTCAAAGCTGCTAATTGAATAATAAAAAAAAACAGTGATAAATTAATATTGTAAATAAACACAATTTACAAAAAGTGATCATATTTTAAATAATTTAATGGGTTGCGATATGATTTTAGAATTCTTAAAATTTGTTTATTGATTTTTCTTGAGAATTATTCCTCGTAAAGATGATTTTTTAATATAAAAATTGTTTTATTTGATAATGATAATTTTATAAAATTAAACATGTTAATATAACTTTCACAAAATTTTAATATATGATAAAATAACTTTTTCCAATGTCATAATTTAGGTTATTTTTTCTAAATTATCCAAGAAAATTAATTATTTATATAAATAATTCTTATTCAAAAACAATCATCTAAATGATCTAAAATGAATAGTTAAATCGGGTTGGGGATAATAAATGGCCGGTATCACCTTCTTTTTTACCGAATAATTGTGTCAGGTGTTAAAAAAATATTTTTTTGGGTGCTAGAGACTAGATGATCGACACCTTATTTTTTGGTGCCGGACACTAAATGGTCGGCACCACTTGAAATCAAAAATGTTTTTTTTTTGTGTGTTGGCACACTGATGGTAGGCACCTACTTTATTAAATTTAATTTTTTTTTCTTGGGTTATGGGAAGGAGATGGCCGACTCCCACTTTATCCGGAGCTCAAAATTTTTTTGGGAGTGTTGGGGCACTAATCGTTGGCACCCAAGTACCAAATTTAAAAAATATATATATTTTTGATGTGTTTGAACATTGATGACTGACATCCCTTTAGTCTATATATATGGAAGCTCTTTTGGGTTTAGGGTATTGTCATACGATCTGTGTGTCGAGGATGTTTAGTCTAATTAGTCATGTCAAATCAATCAATCCATCAATTTTTCTTTTTTTTTTAATTGAAATTTATTAATTTAAAATATAATTTATCATTTAATTATTTATTCTTTCAATTAAATTTTATTTTTCTAAATTTAAATTTATTTATTCTTTAAATATTTTTTTAATTATTTCTTTTTCCATCCAATGATAATATCACAACCCAAAGAGCTTTCATATATAAACTTAAGGGTGTCGGTTATTAGTGTCCCAACACCCCAATTTTTTTAAAAAAAATTTGATATTGGGGTGTCGACCATAAGTGTCTCAAGACCCAATCTTTTTTAAAATCTAATACAAGGGTGTCGGCCATTAGTGTCCCAACACCCAAAAAAATTAATTTTTTAAATTTTGTATTGAAGTGTCGATCATCAGTGTCTCATCACCTGAAAAATATTTTTGAGTTCCCGATAAAATGGGTGTCAGCCATTAGTGTGCCAACACCCAAAAAGAATTATTTTTTTATTTAAAAAAGTAGTGTCAGCCATTTAGTGTCCAGTACCAATTTTTTTTTCCAAATATTAGTATAAACGTATACCAGTATGATACGGGGTGAAAAAAATTCAAGGATGTCGATCATCTAGTCTCCAGTATCCAAAAAATATTTTTTTAACACTTGACATAATCTTCAGGCAATGATGTCAGAAAAAAAAGTGATGCCGATAATTTATTACCCTCAACTCATTTTTACTGTTTATTTCAAGTCATTTGAGTGATTGCTTTTGAATTAAGGTCATTTACATAAATAATTATTCTTTTGAGTGATTTGAATAAAATAGCCAATAATTTAATTAAAGTTATCTTTGGGAATGTGTAAACCGGGTTTAATGGGATTGGGCATGTGATTTCCAGTCCTTCATGCAGCTAGCCAGTCAGCCACTTCAATTCTCAAAGATTGGGAATTTTTTAATTAACACAATTATTAATTGATTTTTATTATCTCAACTAATATTAAACTATTTAGGATATTCATTTTGGCAAAGCAAGTGCAATATGGTTGTACGGTCTCAAAATTACTGCAAAATAATGCTACAAAATTTCATATGTATTAACAAAATGTTCGAATCATTGTTGACTTTAATATTAAAAATTGATATTGTTATAATTCATATGACCTACTAATGGGTAGTCTGTAAATTTTAATGTAGTGAACTATGCATCTTCTCATATGTGGTTACTTCGTAAATTTTAATCTGACGAATTATAAATTTATGCTAACACTAAAGTCGTGAAAATTTAAAGTAATTAATTGTTAGTTATATGAGTATCTCTTAATTGCAGATTAAAAAGCCAAACACTCTTTAGATCACTTAATTTGCAATCAAAGGGAGTCAATATTAAGTACCCAAAAAAATTGCTAATATCAAAATTATTGAAGTCCAATTTGTCTGGGTCCAATAAACTTAAATTTATTTTAAAATTAAGTTTATTTTAAATTTAAATTTAAATTTGGTTGAAATTTAAATTTTTTATAAATTTATTTTAAATGTTCAAGTACAAAGTCTATTTACAAAATTTAGACCCAAATACTAACCTAAGCCCAAATTGGGCCCAGATTCAAATGATCCAAATGCCAAACTAAACCTAAACGGGCCCGATCCTAACAAACCAAAAGACTCAAAATACCAAACCCATTTCCCTAATATGCTAGGTGTTGCTGCTGCTGCCTCCACCTCAACCAACCAGAAGCCGCCATGTCATCACCAAGTTGCACCACCAGCAACTTGCACTGCCACCAGCTGCTTCAACCGCCACTGCCATCGCCGAACCTGCAAAGAGAAGAACAAGACCGTATTAAATGGCAAGAAAACAAATTAAAATCATTGTATTGGTGGCTATAAAGCCAAAACTCAAACAATTTGTAGAGGACTTTTTTTTCCTCTTCTGCTTTTGTTCTTTGGAAACATAGAAATCAATACAAAGCAAACTTTCATACCCAGAATTAATATTGGTAAAAGGGTATTCGGATCACCATCACGAAAAGGCAAAGCAGTTATCAGACCACCCAAGCACACAGGTTTGCTTCTCAAGATAATTAATACATATCCAAATATGTGCATTTATTTATGTATGACAATAAGTATTCATTCATTATCTGTTTAAGTATTAGAAACGTTTCATAAATACTGGTATTGACGAGTATTAATAACAGTAATGGGTTAATAATGAAAAGGAGCATTAGTAATAAATATTAGCATTAATAGGTATTAATAAAATTGTTATTATTAATAAAGACATTAATAATAAATGTTTTATTAATAATAATAATTAATAATTTCATTAGTAATAATAAAGGAAAATGAGTGGTCAGATAGAGTTACGCCCCTTTGGTTGCCTCGTCATCGTCATCGCCGGAACCTTCTCACCTCCGAATATCGCCCATGACTCGACGTGTACGCGGATCTGCAAGGAAACAAGGCAAAGGTTTTAAAAATCTTTAAACAAGAAACAAAAACTAGAATATTTTCAAAAAACGGGCATGACTTCGTGTATGAAAATCTAGATCTAGGTTTTAAAATGAACCAAAGGACTCAACATCAAGGATCGAAACCCGGATCTAAAGGTTTTAAATGGAAAAGAGAATTTTTTCGCTTACCAGTGGCCGTAGACGGTGATGCGTGGCATCGGAGGGCGGTGGACTACAACGCATGACAGGGGATCTGATAGCACCTGCACCGGCGGGTCTTGGGCGATGGCGCGTGTGGCGCATAGCCCGATGACGACCGACAGCCAGAACTCGATCAGATTGGAGAGCGGAGAGGGAGATCAGAGTGTTTTCAGTTTTTTTTAAAGGGGGAGGGAAAAATGAAAAAAGAAGCCCTAAACAGCCTATATATAGGCTTCAAAAACGGCACTGTTTTGGGAACTGATTTCCAACCCCAGAATGGCGTCGTTCTGGGCTATTACCCGAATCCGACTCGACTTGACTTAGGATCCGCGTGTTTTTGAAGGAGGGGTTATTTATGCGTTCAATCCTTCCGCTTTTTCTAAAATTTTCAATCAGGTCCTTTTATACTTTTAATTTTTTTTAAATTGACCCAATGATTTTCAAGGTTTTTCAATTTAGCCCCTCGTCCTTTTAAAAGCACCAGAAACTGCCACGTGTCTTGATTTTGGCTTATTTGTGCAAACAGTCCTTTTTATTTCTAATTTGTTTTAATTTAATCCTTAAATTTGGTTCGCTTTAATTACAAAATTACCCCGAAAGTTTTCCATGGTTTTCAAAATAGTCCTCTGACTTCAGGATGCCTGAGGGGCTACCACGTGTCACTTGTTTTTGGTTTTATTACCCCGGAGGTCCCTAAACTGTCTAAAAATTCTATTTTTATCCCCGAACTTCCAAAATTCCCATTTTTGACCCCAAAACTTCCAAAAATTCCATTTTTGACTCCGAAACTTCCAAAAATTTCATTTTTACCCCTAAACTTCCAAAAATCCCATTTTAACATAAAAACTTCCAAAAATTCCATTTTTCCCCAGAACTTCCAAAAATCTCATTTTTGACACCAAAACTTCCAAAAATTTCATTTTTTCCCCCGAACTTCCAAAAGTTCTATTTTTAACCTTGAATTTTCCCAAAATTACCATTTTACCCCTGTGTATCCGAAAAGTCTTGTTTTGAACTCCGATTGCATCATTCTTCTTTCTCATCAACATTTGCATTTATTTTTATGCACTCGTATTTTGCATTTTGATTTTTCGTGAATAATTTATCTTCTTATTTATCTTACTTCGCGTTATTTAATATCCACTATTAACTGCTTATTCATATTTAGCTCGCATGCTTGTTTTCAAAATTGTTTTTTTTTTAAAGCTTTAAAAAAAATCAAGGTAATATTCTTTTATTTCGAGTTTCGAAAATTCGTGCCTTAACTCACTAGGCGCAATTTTTCTTCAAATCGAAATAATCGAAAACCCTTAATCGAGGCAATGTTTCCTTATCTTCGATTCTGAAATATTGCGCCTTAACTTACTAGGTGCAACCTTTCTTCAAATCGAGATAATCGAATATCCTTTTGCAAAAATTTAAAAAAGGTTTTACAAAGGAAAGCTCGTTATTTCTAGATCTTGAAATGTCATGTCCTAACTCACTGGACATAACTTTCTTCCTCGATCACCTTGAAATAGCGGGATTTCCAAACAAACTCCATTTCTTTAAAATTCAACTCATGCATTCAAGGATCGTATTTTAAACTTTATTCAAGCTTTTAAATGTTACAGATTAAGACCCGAAAATAATCAATACGGTACCAATTTTGGGCGTATGAGGGTGCTAATCCTTCCTCATGCGTAACTGATTCCCGAACCTATTTTTCAGGATTTCGAAGACCTACGTGTCCTCAAAACGTTTTAAAAAAAAAAAACGTTTTATGGTGATCCAATCACACCGAATAAAGGATTGGTGGCGACTCCCATTATTTTTCGATTTTAAAATAATTTTTCGAAACTTGTCGTTTTCCAAAATGGGGATGGTTTCGACAAAAATAATTAAGCTGCCTTGTGCTTAAAGTAATTTAATCATTATGTTGTATTTGTATTATATTAAGCTGCCTTGTGTTTAAAGTAATTGTGTCAGATTTTAGTGATTCAATTTAAAATCATTTATGTTTATGTTGTCTTATATTTTATAATAATTTAATTTACACAAAAATTGTATACTTATTTTATTTTTTTCTTGTTTCGGAAGTATTATAAATTTGATTGGCGATATGTAATTTTATACACTAGTAATCAATCATATGATAATATATCATTAAAAATATGATATGTCGTCTGATTTTTTTTTTTGTAATTTTAACACTCATAAATATTATATTCAATACTTCAACTTATTTTTAACAAAAAAAAAAAAAAAAAAAAAACATATTTTAGTAATGTAACATTTATATAAAAAAAAAAAAAAAAAAACTTTTTCAGCGAGCCAATTTTGCCACGTGAGCGTCAACTGCTCTAAAAACATGATATAAAAAATTAATTATATGAACATGATATGAAAATTAATTATATCGGTTTCATTTGTTGAGAAAAGATGTTAAAAAGTCCCACATTGTTGTATATGAACATGATTTGAAAATTAATTATATCGGTTTCAACTTTCTTTTCATTTTGAGCTTTGGCAGAATATTAATTAATAATTTATGCTCCACTTTAAGTGGGATTAGCATGTGATTAATTCTTGTTTAAAAAAAATAAGATTTGGAGAAGATCCTTTAGATTTTCATGCATGAGACAATACATGTATTTATTCACATTAACGTTTTCATCATAATTGGACGATTTTTTTTTATAGAAAGAATCGGTTTGTTTTTTTTTATCGGAAAAATGTAATTTTTCATGAAAATTTCCATGATACTTTTACCAATTTATAATATATTTTTTAAAGATTACATATATTTCTTATTGTAACAAAAAATCCAATACTCAAATTATCGATTTATTCAGATGTAAATAATTAGTGCCTTACATATAAACAGACAGATTTTCAGCGAAATGAAAATAAGATTATAATTTTGAAATCTTAGTTCAAATTAGATAATTAAGAAATGAAATATCTATTACAAGATCTTCAAAAGAAAAAAAAAAAAAAAAAAGAAGATTTACTATACTATCTGCCCTAGTTCTCCTTTTCTTTTTGTTTAATTGACCACCATTAACATTTAAAAAAAAAAAAAGGCTTTTAGCCTGGAAATTTTCCCTTGAGTTTAATTATACTAAAAAGGGCTTTTAGCTTGAACTCCTATCTTTCTGTGATGATGAGAGTATAGCATCAATGGCTTCTCTAACTTGTGAAATATCAGGATCTTTCCCTCCTTGAACCGGCCAAAACTCATCTGTCGCCAACACCTGCCCATATATATATATATATATATATATATAAATAAAACAAACCTATCATGTACATTCACCCATATATCATAAAATAACAAAGTCTTTTGAGTAAAATTGACATTTATGATAAGCCCTGTATGATGATTAGAAAGCTGAAGATCTCTCCCTCACCTTCACTTGTAATTGAAGGAACTTGACATAGCTAATTGCCTTCTCCAGCATTGTAACTAGATCAACCTGTGGAGCAAACAAATTTATAGACATGCACATAATTAATTTCCATTTTCAACAAATAAGTACAATGGGAATATAATATATTAGTTTCAGTAGTAATTAATAATTAATTGCTTACGTTGGAACCATTGGGTACTAGTTCTTGTAGTATCTTCAACCGCTCACTGATCCTCTCACGTCGATTCTGTATATTTATATCAAAAGCAGTTTCTCAAAGTTATTTTTCCATCTTGATTTTGGTTGTTTTTCTATGAATTAAAAAAAAAAAGGGGTTAATTCAACATGACATCCTCAAATTATGGTTTGTATTTTAAAAATTGATCCTTGAACTTCAATGCATTCTAATTGAGTACTCAAAATATCAGTATTGTATCAGTCGGATCCTTTTGTTAGCCTAAGTGTTAGCTTGGATATTAATTAATAGCTCAAATCTAGCATGGAATATGTTTAAAACAAGTGAATCATATTATAAACACTTGTGTACCTACTACATGGAAAATTTGGAATTGACCTGTTAAAAAGAGGGAAAAAAAGTATCTTGAATTTTGTTGATATTGTCTATTTTTTTTTAACCAGTCAGATCTAGAGAATTCATGCAGTAGGTACACGTGTTTATAATTTAATTCATGTGCTCTACATATGCTACATGTTAGATCTAAACTAGCATTTAATATCCAAATAGAAACTAAGGTGATAGAAACACTGATTGATACAATACTCTAATATGTTGATGACTCAATCGGAATGTTTTAGAGTTTGAGGCCAATTTAGAATTTGGAGGATAGTTTAGGGATTCTTAGTGGAATTATACCCTAGAAAACAAGTTTCAATGCATGTAAAGCAAACCTTGGCTGCAATACTTTGAGGATCCTTTGAAGGACCGGACTTTGATTTAGCCTTCTTAGCTTCATTGCTACATTGTTTCTTCAAAGCTTGAGTGCTATCTCCCTATAAAAAAACACAATCTTATCATACGAATTGTGTATTAATTACTTGGTTTGAAACGGAAAAGAAGAAATGGTACCGTATTCAGACGCTTAACGCCGGCAACTCCCGGTGACCGTAACTCCGGTACACTATCAGCATCCGTTGCTGATTCAGAGTATAACCAATCTCCTTTGTTCTCTTTCGAGCTAAAATTGCTAGCCGTTTCAAAGCAACTAAAATCTTCCACCAAGCGAGGATCCCACATAGAATAATTATCTTTGTGACTTGCTCTTTTTAAGTAAGTATCGCTTTGTGGAGCCTTCTCGTTTTGTTCAAAGCTAAGAAGAGATCCATAATTAGTCCCATGATGATGATATTGATGAGTGCCGTACCTTGAACTGCCTTTGAAGTTTATCAATGAATGAACTTCCTCATGCGGTGGCCGGAACACGAAACCTTCGGAATCAACACTACACGGAGAGGAAAACGAGGAAGAGCTAGTCATCGGAAAGTTGTTGACACCACCGCCAAGCTTTTTCAAGTGATCATCACCACCTTCATCAAAGTTTCCATAATTGAAAGATGAGGTTTGAAGTGAGCAAATAGGGTCCTTGGCTAGTGCCATTATGATAATGAAAAAAAATTTGGGGTTGAATGACGACTTCCCTACAAGGCCTATATATATATCTAAAAATTCAAACTGATAAATTAAATATTGATATTTCATATAAATATTAATAAGGGTTAATTCATCAATCATCCTCAATCATGACTTGGATTTTGAATTGGTTTCCAAACTTCAAAACATTTTAATTAAGTCTTCAAATTATTAGTATTATGCATAAGGTCTTTCCTTCAATCTAACAATTAGCTTGAACGTTAAATGCTACTCAAATTTGAAATGAAGTGTATTTAAAGTACATGGATGAAGTTGTATACCAAAGTGCACCTACTTCATGAACAACTCGAATCTAACGTGTTAAAAAACTGAAAAGAGATAATCTTATTTTTTTAATTGATTTCATCTTTTTAACACATTAGATACAAGTTGTTCGTGTGGTCAGTACACACGTGTTTACAATACAAATCACTTATATTAAGTATGCCTAACAGAACGATTTGGTTAACATAATACTGGTATTTTGAGGATTTAATTAGAATGTTTTGAAATTCAATGAGGAATTTAGAATCAAAGCAATAGTTTATGGACTTTTTATGAAATTAAACCCATTGATAGCGATAGGTTTTAATGCAATATTTGAACTAAAGATGGGAATCGAAAATACTTGGTTTTTTTTTTTTTCTCCTTATGGGAACAAGAAACCAGAATTAAATATTGCTGCAATTTCACAGATGTAATGAACTAGCAAATTATATACACATATATAATATTATATAATATGATTGCATCGGGATTGTTAGCTGGCAGAGGTTGATCGAAGCTTAAATGGAAAAACAAAGGATGGAAAAAAAAAAAAGAATTGCAAAGCAGCATAAGGATCGGCGGAATTTTCTCCATGCCCACGTCTCTCAAATTCCCCCGTATTTATTGTTATATGAACTATTTGCTTCATACACTTGAAGATAATTTTAGCTTTTGAGGTTGCTTCCTACGTTGTTTCCCTTCTGCATGTGGGGGTTTTCTACTGGTTTTTTCATGGTGGCTTTGTAAGTCAAATCATGGCCATCTATTCTATCGTCTAGTACTTTAATTCATTATTTAGCATCGATCTGGTTCCAGTATCTCAAGATTCTGTTCTTCTACTTCTTGATTTTTTTTTTTTTTAAGTAGGAATGTTGGGTTAAAAATCGAAAAGTAAACTTAATCGATTAATTCAAAGTTCTTAAATTAGAAGAAAAAATGCGTATTCAAACTTACATTATTTTTTTTATTACTATAACAACAATACCAATTAAACTAAATTGGAATCCTTCCATTTAAGACCCTTTTAAGCACTAACTATAAGGTTGACACGAAGACCTCTTTTCAACTATTGTAATGAGAACAGAAACATGTGGTGCATTTAGTGCAACCTATGAGATGTAAGAAGTGTTAATTTAATTTGTATATCCAATACTGATTGATTAGTAACTGTATCTCTTGTGAACCCAATGAAAATCATCCTCTCCACGTGTTTGGTTGGCTGGTCTATCGGGGGGAAATTGCATAAAAAGCAAAGTTGGCCTTGCGGGGAGAAATGAACGCAAAGAGGAATTCCATGTTTTTAGGAGAACTGTTCGGTGTCCTTACACCATGAATTTTAAGAGCTTTGCAGGTCTTTCAATATCATCCACAAGAATTCGCTGAACATTATGCAAAGTAAATCATCACATGATTTGAATAGTGAGGGCATTGATCTGGACGTAATCGTTTCCTACAATTCCTTTCATATGTAGTCAGTTTTTTTTTTTTATAAAAAAATTAAACTGTCACTAGACCATTAGTATATTTGTATTTTGGTAATTGAACTTCAAAAACTTACAAGATGATCATTCAATCATTCAAAAGTTTTTATTTACGTTTTGGTATTGTGGATCAGTATCTATCGACAAGTAAAAAAACATACCTTAGATCCAAGTCGATCTGATGGTCAATGTTGGGTATCAAGAAAGAAAGTTGTTTGGATTTCGGTCCGTAGGTTCATGATGCTCAACGTTGTTTAATGAAAAAAATGAACTATAAAAAAGAAGAAGGAGAACTTTTGATTGGTGCCGGTGGTGTGAATGGAAAAAACCACGCAACAACGGTTTTAAATGAAAACTTTCAAATAAGTTAGTGAGTATTTTATGTCTTTTTAAATTTGAATGACCAAAATGTAAACTTACTAATAATTTAGTGTAATTTAACCCAAACAAAAATAACAAAACATGAGCAGCAGGATTCGAACCTGCACGGGCGAAGCCCACACGATATCCGGCACGCCTACCTAATGGTGGCAACTTTCCATTTGCTTTTATAGGTTAATATAAAACCTTTTTTGATACAAAATCAAGATACAAGGCTTCATATTTTATTTTACAGAATCAAAACAACATTTTAACTTTTACTTTTGTCTTAATTATTTGCGTTAAATTTGAAATTGGATGAATGAGCCTAGTTATCAAAACCATAAAAAGTCGTTACTTGTTAGGAATTTTGATTGTTGTCCGTTATTTTGTGAATCTCATGAGCTGGTAATTTTGATTTGTATCTGTTTATTGTCTTCAATTAATATTTTAATCATAGAATGAGGGTAAATTTGAGTTTAAATTAATAATTGTACCGGGCTAACTGTTCGAGTAAAGTTATTCTTCGAGTTGGACAATACAAAAGTTGAATTAGTTGCATTAACAAAATTATTTCTTTGCCTACCTTGCTGTACTGTCTTGTTCAGTTCCTTGCTATAACAACAATCGTAACGAGTTGTAACAAAAGATAAGTCGAGGTCCATTCAATTTTGTATCAATTTTATCAAATAAATTTTAAGTATTATTATAAACATCAGTCCATCTGATCAAAATAAATTTGTATGGAAATTCAATTTTAAAGTGACATTCTCAATAATAGGGTGACAATCACAGTTACTTTCAGCAACAATAATGGCGGACAAGAAAGGAAACAAGAAATGATGGGATCTGCTTCAATTCTGCCTTCGTGGAACCTACCACCAAACTGGCACTTTATGCCATAAAATTTGACTTATAATCTGTCTTTTTTCCTTTTCTGACTTGTTATTCCGAGGTCTTGTAGAAGATAAAACGACCGAGTGTTTAAAATTTAGTTTCGATCAATGAGAAAGTTTCGAAATTATGATTTGTGATTCTTCTAAATCAAAATGTTAGTGCAATTTAAATATTAAATTTGTGGCTCCTTCATTAGGAATCAATTATTGGAAGCAATTGAAAGAACATGTTACAATTTGATTAAGCATTAAAAAGAACTAAAATATTTTAGCAAAATCCTTCATTAGGCCACGGTTGGCAGCGGCGAACACAATGAACTCCTCGTATGAAATGCTGCCGTCGCCATCCGTATCCATTGCAGACATCATCTTCGAAACTTCAGCCACCGAGACACAGCCGAGCGCCTTCAATGCATCTCCGAGCTCTGTTGCAGAGATTTTTCCGTCTCCGTTCACATCGAAACGTTTGAAAATGCGATCGTTGTTAGCCTTCTCTTCATCATCCATTTATTTTTCTACTTTGTTTGTGGTTTACTTGTTTTTATTGTCATTAATTTTAAAAAAAAAATAAAGAACCTTTTTGTTTTTAAAGACAAGGGGAAAATCTTCCATTATGAACGGATCACCCGTAAAAAATGTTTGGTAGTGAAAATTAGAAGATATTTCTACATCTTAGGTAAGGAAAGGGATAAATTTCAACCAATAGACTCGGTCAATTGAATTTAACCACACACTATTTTGTGTCTATTTTTATCGTATTTTAACGTATTTATTAAACTTATCGTGTACGATCGAAGAGTAACCTCTTTCTCCAACAATATGATTTCGTTTAAGCATTGTTCAAGAACTGGAATCAAGAGCTTGAGACAAGTAAATAGATTCGAGCTCGATTCAATTACAAACTCGAACCTAGGGGAGTTCAATAGTTTGGAAGAGACCGACCGAACTACAAAGCCATTGATGGACACCATGTAGCTGTTAGATAGGAGTAAAAAGATCAGAGTCTCTCACTAACCACTTCTAAGGTTTCAGGCCTCTCGGCTTTCCCCATCAATCACACGGTGACATAATCTATTCACGTTTTCATAACAATCAACTAAGTACGATAATCAAGCTAAAGCTTGGGTCGGAATATTCAAACTTGGTAGTGAATGAGTTGAATCGAGATATAGTTTTCAAACCGAACTCGAATAACAAAACCCGGATTGAGAATCAAGGAATTTTCTCCATTCACTAGACCAATTTGAATGTATCATACATATAGTACATACTAGGAAAGATGGAATACAAAAATCACCAATCATTTGAGTAATTTTATTGATTTTGTTCCTTGACACATCAATTTACAGAATATTACTGATGATGCACGAGGCTTTGCATAATACGGAAGACCGGAACAGCTTTAAGTTCACCGATAAAGGCAACAGAGATGATAGAATATTACTATCTTCATTCCGATTTAGTCCTAGTTGCCACAAGAGATATAGGTCTAGATGCCTGAAAGTGGGCTAATCACGGTGTTTGGGGAAGAAAACTTATGCCACGGTTTTGAGGAGAGCATTAAAGACAGCTTCTCTAGTCGGCAAAGCGGGAATTGCACCTCTTTCTGTCACGGTCAATGCACCACAAACGTTAGAAAACTTGAGAGCATTTCTCAATCGGTCTTCGTCCTGCAAGATTAAACGAAAACTTTCAACTTGCTTTTATGTTTTGTACCGCATTAATAAGGAGAGAATAACAGCTTTCTTGCTCGCAATAACCATACTTGACTCATGAAATCATTTCATGCGGCTAAATTTAAGCGTTGATACTTAAAAGGGCAATACCTGAATCAAGGAAAGATCAGAAGCTAGCTGTGATAATGTTCCAGCTACAAAAGCATCCCCGGCACCAGTGGTGTCTACGGCTTCTACCTTCAAGCCCTTCACTTTCCCACTGAATTCCTGAAAAATATTATACATTTCTCAATTCTAGATTCAACAACATTCTAGAGCGCTCGTTCTCATAACTTGACATTGGGTAAAAGTATTACGGAGGCTCTTGTACTAAGAGTTGAATTACATTTCAAGTAGATGAAAACAATCCCTATATGTTAAATCAATGAGCAAACTGGTCATTCTGTTAAAAATTCCATCTATTTCTACTACTAAAAACTGCTCCCTGTACATCAGAATGAAATACGTGTAACTTTCTAATTATTCTGTCAACCACATCAATTTTTAACCGTAAAAATAGATGAAATTTTCAACAGAAAGGATCAATTTGCTCTTTGATCTAACGCATAAGGTCTAATTTGCCCCTTTTTGGAGTAAGGAGGCAAAATGCAATCTGACTTAATATAGAGCCTCCATGATACTTTTACCCGTAATATCGGGTCTCATTCAGGATCATGAACCCCTTTTTCAAGGCCGGTAAAATACAGCCTCACCCAACCCCATTGCCATCTTACATCTAGAGTGGCAATTATAGCCATCACTGTTCCAAAGAGTCCAGCTGTCGAAATAAATTACATGCAGAAAGGAAAAAAAATTTGTCATAGAAACACATCTATCGAGCTTACCTGAGTATAATAACGGCAACCATCCGCTCCCTCTGTAACTAGAAGCAATTTCAAATTTGGGTGGAACAACTTACGGACAACAGCATCATCGTATGGATCTTCTCCTTGTGTTAGAAAAGAGATCTCTTCTTCACTTACCTGAAATCCACACTCATTAATTGAAATCATTAATATGGATATAGCCCTTTCCTTTTACTTTAAGTGTCGCACTCTACCTTGATAATATCGGCAGTATCCCAAATGCTCAAAATCCCTTCCCTTGCACTCTCTGCAGAGGGCCATAAGGGAAGCCTAAGGTTGGGATCATAGGAAAGAACAACACCTGCATCCTTTGCAGCTTTTGCTGCAGCAATGTGAGCTGACTTGCATGGTTCTGTAATAAGACTTATGGAACCATAATGAAAAATCGTCGCCTGCCAAAAGATGAAGGTGAAAACAGAAACAGAAATGCTAAAAAGGAAGGGACCTATACAGCAATTATACACGAACCCACACCTTGGCAACATGATGAATATTAAGGGGATCACTAAACTATTAGTAAATTTATGTTTTGGTCACTAAATTATTCGTTTTCTCACGTCTTCCCATTGTGTTTTTAGTTTTGTTAATTAACGGCTATAGAGGTAACATACCTTTGTAATCAAATCAAAATCGAGTTCATTTTCTTGAAGCAACATATCAGCACTAGGATTACGATAAAACATGAATTCACGTTCACCGTCACTCCTTAACGTTACGAATGCTAAAGCAGTTCGTGCACCGGGATCAAAACGCATCCCTTCATTGTTAACATTATTTCCCTTTAATATGTCAGCAAGCATGTACCCGAATTCATCTTCACCAACCTGTCCACATCATACAATACATTAAGCTCGAATACCATGTGCACCATACACCATAAAACCGATAGGTAATAGGGGCCTAACTTGAATATAAGACCAGATTAAACCCGAGACCTAATAGATATAGGATAGAATTACTTAAATTAGAGAAGTTTTATCAATGTAGAAGAGCCAGATTTCATAACTATGACAGCACAAGCATGAATGAGATATGTTAGTATCATACTCGACAAACAAAAAGAAAACATACCTTCCCAATAAAAGCAGATGAACCACCAAGACGAGCTATGCCGACAGCAACATTAGCAGGAGCACCCCCAGGGGCCTTTTTAAATGCAGGAGCTTCCGCCAACGAAAGACCACTGGTCATCGGGACAAAATCTATCAGCATTTCCCCAAAACAAACCACAAGTGAAGAATCCATTATTTCAGGTAACCCATCAACAGGAAGGGCTTTTGCTGAAACAAATAAACAAACATGGCAAAGAACAAGATAAGGTGCAGAAACCGAGACGTACTGAAAATTATACACCACAGTAATTACAATCCGCAGGTAAAATCTAGAAAACTATAATGCTAGCAATGGAGCATTACTTAACATTCGTGTAGCTTTTACTCTAACGGCAATGTATCAAATAATAATCCCTTTGCATTTAAAACAACAACATCAACTCCTAATTATCTTTGCATCACTCAACTAATCAAATGGCATTATGTAAAAGTACCATGGAAGCCCTTGCATAGGAGTCAAGTTACATCTTGCTCCCTTTACTTTAAAAAATGGGAAAATTAGTCCCTATACATTAGATCAAAGAGCAAATTGATCCTTTCTGTTAAAAATTTCATCCATTTTCTATCATTAAAAACAAACCTCCTAAGTATCTTTGCATCTCTCAAACTTATCCTCCACTCAACTAATCAAATGGCGCTATACCTGTATATATGCAGATTTCCATTTTTTTTTCCTCTAAATCAAAATTTACTCTATATATGATGCTATCAATTGCTTAATACCATTAATTCATTTTTTAAACAGTACTCTATATATGATCAATAAAATAAGGTAAGCAACTAAAATTGAAAACCCTTGTGCTCCAACTTTTTAGATAATTAAAAAAATATTTTAAATCATTTACGAACTTCCTTTAATAATTAAGTTTAAAAATCCATAATCCATGCTTTCCGCAGTTCTAAAATTATCTAATTAACTTTATTCTTTTCCTTAAATCATACTTAATATTAAGTAAGAAGAGAGAAATTGAATACATCTTCCAGAATGATCCCATAAACTACTACAACAACTACAAAAATAAAATTCACATTACTCAAAATAACCCTAAAAACAAAGCTAATCATGTGATATAAAAACAAATTTGAATTTTAAAAAAGCCATTTCAGCTATCCTAAATGAAAGCTAAAAAGTACCTTGGACATGTAATTTAGGAGTACCACGCTGAAAACGATGAGGGAAACAAAACCCAGAATCTCTAACCTTGCCATGACCCAATTTTACTGATTTATGAAGTGGGTAAGAACCCCAACTACCATAAAAGCAAGAGGAAGTTGAGTAAAGAGCAGCCATAAAAGAATTTATATATGAATGAAATTGAAAATGAATGAATTTGGGTGGATGAAGGATAGGTTAGCAACAAGATCAAAATATTCGGGATTTGGATGCTTTTTTCAAAAATTTTGGAGAAGAAAAAAAAGATAAACAGATGAAGTGAGAGTAGGAGTGGGAGTGAGAAAGTGAGCAGCGGAGAAAACGAAAAAGATTTTTGTCTCTTTGCGGCTTCGGCTGTCGTTTTTTTTTTTCTTTCTTTGATGCTGTTCTTCATTTGGACTTCAAAGCCCAGATTTTAATTTGGAAAAGAAAAAATCCAATTCTTTTCACTTTCAGTCCAAAAACAATTTTTCTCTTTTCTATACTTTTTCAACTAAAGTTACTCATGGGTCGGGTCGTATTAGATTCAGGTCAAACCTAAGCATGATATTAATATACTTTATATTTATTCAAGCTCGATTTGGTTCAAAATATAGATTTAAAATTTTATTCAAACTTACTCATATTTACAAAAAAAACTAACACAAGCCCATTTAAGTTCTTTCATATTTTTAATTTTTTTTAAATATTTATATTATATTATTTTAATATTTAATAATTTTAAACATTTTTATTTATTGAATTTATTTTATATAGTCATTTTAATATTATTTTAATATTTATATTAAAATAATATTATATTTTTTTATATATAATGTAAGTAATTTAGATTAAAATAAATCATCAATAAATTAATTACTAAATTTAAAAATATCCCTAAAATCATGCTTCGAATTAGAAGTTTCCAAGTCTATCCAAACTTCTTTAATTACAATTCCCCTTCCAATTGTTGATCTTTTTAATCGAAACTTGATTTGATGTATCGTTTTTGCTAAATTCTTCAACCACCTTCTCAACCACGACAACAGCACAGTATAGGAGTATTGTTTCATCAATTTTTTAGCAGAAACCCGAACGACAAACTTTCTTTTCTCACCAGATTTGATTCAGTTTTAAGCGTCATTGAGTAAAGGAGTTCATCTTCAGACTTATCTCTATTCTCAGTTGAGATCTCAATATAATCCAAACACCATGACCCATTCGACCACACCTAAAAAAAAAATTCGACAAATTCTCATACTTAAAAGAGATCCACGATTATTCTTGATTACCTATCGAGATAAAAAACCCCTCTCCTCAGTAGTTTTTGTACATCCAATTGAACTCTTAGTCAACAGAACTCTCCTTTGATCTCCAACTTGATCACCTCGCCTAAAGTTGATCTTATAGCGTGCATTAGATCTTTCTTATCGCACTCCAACGGACATGGATCAATCCTAAGCCAAAACGAGGATAGAACAAGCTGGATCTTACTTCTTTCGATGGGGTTTTTCAATCTCTCAAAATAACTAGTTGCCTTTGGAATAACCAAGGCCGCCCTTCCATGATCATCTCCAAATCATCCTCGTTTTCAAACGAAATTATAAATAAATTATGTCCTTCCTTTTGGATCTCAAACTTCCTCCTCATCTTTCAAATACTCTTAATTTGTGCACGAAAACTATTAGTATGATTTCCTCGTCCACACAAAACATAACAGCATCGGATTGCCACTCGAAACAATCAGGGAACTTTTCACTGTCAACTGAACAAGTTCTTCCTCCAAGAGGGAGATCTCATCCCTCCCTATTCTCTAACAAAGTCACCACCCTACTCCAATCCAACCACAACAATCACTGTTTTCCAAGACACTAAGAACGAGCACTCTTGACTTTTTTTTTATATATTATAATATTATATATTTAGTATAAGTTTATTTTTTTGATGTATTCTAAATTACATAATATATAAAAATAACAAAATATATATTATTATAAACCTAAAAATGGGTTGGGCCGGACCGAGTTGGGACCTTGAATATTTAAGCTTGAGCTCAACCCATATTTTAAACGAGCCTAATTTTTTTTACCTAAACTCATTTTTTGGGCCTAATATTTTTATCCAAATCCTCCCAAATTTTGGACAGACCTTCGGATCTGGACAGGTAATCCGACCCATGAATAGGTTTATTTTCAACCTCTGTCAACTGTGTATTTTTTTTTGTTTTATTGTAAATTTGCCCTTTAACTATTGTTTAATTTCTAGGTTGGTTCTTAATTTTTTTTTACAATAAGTGATATATAATAAGAATATGGTATGTGGTATATATTTTGGGTAAATGAGATAAAATTGATAATTTATATATAATTTTTTAAAAAAATTAAGGACTAATTTTAAATTGGAGTATAGTTCGATGGCCAATTAAACAAAGCAAATCCATGGATTAAAAAATTAAACTTGATTTATTTAAATAAAAGAATAGGATAAATTTTAATTCAATATATAATGTGATATATAAATTTTTATTTGGTGTTATTATACATATGAAAATTTTAATTTTATTTTCATAAACATGGAAATTTAATTTGTTCAAGTCTCAAAGTTTAATTCCATATTTTAGAAGATTCGAATAAATAATTATAAATTATAACTTAAAAGGATACTATTGCAACGAAACCCCTTGAACTTCTTAAATATCTTGATTTATTGTGTTAGGATTAAAGTGGATCTCATGAAAAAAGTGGAATTGTTTAATTAATTATTTCATTTTTCTTTAAATTTTTTTTTTATTTTTAAATATTCATATCAATATAAAAATATAATTTTTAAAAAAAGTCAAGAATAAATCATATGCAAAATTACTTAAATTATTAGTAAGTTTAAATTTTGATTACTCAACTTTAAAAAATTACAAATGGTCATTGAATTATTTAAAATTTTTTATTTAAGTTAATGGATTATTAATTTTTTTAAAGTTAAGATAGTGAGCTTCAAGTGACGATTTGAAGATTAGTATGGTGGATCATTACCCATCGACGGGTAAAAGAACATATCTTAGATCCAAGTCGATCTAACAGTCAGTATCGAAGATCGAATAAGAAAATTGTTTGGATTTTGATTCACAAATTAACGACATTCAAATTTATTTCACAAAAAAAATCTAAAATGAAGAAAAGAAAGTTTTCGATTAGTGCAGGTAATGCAAACAAAAAAGATCATACAATAATGATTTTAATAGTCCAATGATTTAAATAAAAACTTTTGAATAATTCAGTGATCATCTTACAACTTTTTAATATTAAATGATTAAAATATAAATTTACTAATAATTTGATAATATTAAATATAATTTACCCAAAAAATAAATATGCCAGCATGAAAATAGTTGGTTCCACCCTCAACTGAACCATTTGCTATTTGACCCATAAATACAAATAATGTTCGTTGGTAGTTAAAATCAGTGACACCCCAAACATTACATACCCAAGTTCACCCAGTCACACAAATTGAAAACACACGTCATTTTCAGTGGGTTTTTGCTCGCTTTCCTATTCCTGCCCTACGCGCTTTCTGTATATCATTATTATTACACGTTTCCATGTCACGACACACTATCATCTTTGCTTACCTCATTTTGCATTCTATTAATCATTTACATTAAAATTCATTTTTAAAATTTATAATCATCTTTTTAATAAGATTCAAATTTGGATTTTTTTTTTGAATGAAATCAAATTTGGGAGTATTATGTATTTTATTATTGCACCTAACATTTATATTATTTTGTATGTTTTATGTATTATATGATAAGATTCTTTAAATCTCTTAAATTATGAATTAAATTATATTGTGTGATTATATTTCTGATAAAAATGTTGAAGGTTGAAAATTACTTCCATCTTTCACGTGATGAAATATTTATCTATTACTTATTCATTGACTCGACTCGAAATAAGAATTGACTACTCGAAATCGATCCATAATAGATGGGATTAATAGAATCGAACAAGTCTAGTTGGAAATACATTGAGATCTACAAACACGCGTTAAAAAGGTGTGGTCAGAATTGCAAAAACAATAAAATACTGTCTGCCCAAAATCTTTTTCTTTCAACCCCCTATTTTCCACTCTAAGCAATTACGCCCATACTTAAAATCAACACGTGTCTTCTCCCTTTTGGTTCCTTCCAAAAAAATCAACCTACACCTGTCCACATCTTATCTTTCCTTTCACGCGGGCAAATAAACCGCGTTAGCAGACCTTTTAAATACGCCTCCAAAACCAGAGAAATTAATAATAATCTCATCAATGGCGAGGTTTTTAGGTTCCATTGAAGAGATGAAGAAAGTATTCAACAAATTCGACAAAAACGGCGACGGTAAAATCTCCCGTGACGAATTGAAATCGGTGTTAAGTGCGTTAGGTTCGGCGCCGTCTTCCGGCGAAGTGGATCTAATAATATCGGAGATGGATAAAGACGGGAATGGCTACGTAGATCTAGATGAATTCATTGCTTTTCAACAAACAAACATCAATGGCGACGATGATGAAGCACAGTGTGCTAACAAGGAGCTCAAAGACGCGTTCGATATGTACGATCTGGATAAAAACGGATTGATTTCGGCTAATGAATTGCACGCCGTGTTGAAAAGATTAGGTGAGAAGTGTTCGTTGAGTGATTGCCGGCGAATGATTAGTCAAGTTGATAAAGATGGTGATGGAAACGTTAATTTCGATGAGTTCAAGAAGATGATGACCAATGCTTCAACTTAAAAGGTTAAGTGTTAGGTTTTTTTTTTTTTTTCAATTTACCTTATGAAAGTTAATTAGTTTAGGAACCCTAATGAACTTAGTATTTAGAAATGTTAATTGTGTGTGTATATATATTATGATTTGCTCACTTACAACTTCGATTTAATGACAATGGCAATTAGGTTTTATTTTTGTTTGTTAATGTGCGAAATTAATTTAGGGGTTTATATTTATATTTATTTTATTAAAAAATAAACTATTAATAGTTATCTAATTATTAATATATTTTTTAAAGTTATAAAATAATTATCAATAAAATTAATTTTATTTTTTTTAAATTGATATAATAATAATTTTAACTCTCAATATTTATAAAATATATTAGTTTAATCTTGATTTAAAAAAATAATACTCAATATTTATACATTATATAATTTGACTTTTTTTAGTTTTATTTTTTTATCATTTCATCTAAAAAGCTAAAATAATAAATTTATTAATAAAATTTAATTGAAAATATGCAAAAAAAATAAAACTAAAAAAATTACACAATGTATAAATATATAAATTTTACTACTAATTGAATGATTATTAATATAATTAACCTAAAAAATAATTTTTTTATTAGGATTGGTTGGTTTCATGGGAAGCATGTGAAATTTTTTCCCTCCTAAATTTCATGTGAAGCCTTTTTTAGTTGTGGAAACTTTAAAATTTAATATTATTTTCCTTTTTAATAAATTTGACTAAACTTTTTTAAATTAAAACAAAAAAAAAATGGAGCCGTTGGATTTGGCCCGCTTAAATTATTTATTATTTGTGTGGAGTAGCAGACACGGAAATATTTATTGGAAAATGCTGAGCTCAACACGGTATCGGCTGGGTTGCTTTGTTTACTTGCTTTACTTTTTTTTTTTAAATATATTTTTATGAAAGTCATATTTGTAAATAATTTTTTTTACGATTTAAATGCTTTAGTATTTTTTTATTAAAACCATTTTTCCCTTATTGGATGATACAAAAACCTTGATCTAAGTCAAAATGGAAATAAGTTATTTGTAATGATTGGTTTAGGGAAAAAGGAAATCAAAATTGCCGGTTTTTGTGACGTCAAAAGATGACTTTTTCATAAGCTTCCATCTTATATGTTGATCATAAAATAAAGATTAAATTACAGATCTAGTTGAAGTTATCAAATTTTTGACAAAGTTACCATATGATTATTAAAATAACGAGTAAATTATAAAAATAGTCATTTTTATTTATCTAATATTATATTTTAGTCATTTATATTTGAAATGTTACGTATTAGTCACTTACGTTATCGTTTTGTTACGAAGTGGTCACTCTGCCGTTAAATTCCGTTACCTCCCTAACGGCAATATTACGTGGCAGTCCAAATGAGTTATAAATATAAACTCGGATGTCCAATTGAGTTTTTTTTTTTCAGTTGTAATTAATTCAAAAATTTCAATTAATTCAATTTATTTAATTAAAAATTTATTTTCATATCAGATGGACATACAAGTTAGCATTTAAAACCCATTTGGATTGCCACGTAAGATTGTCGTTAGGAAGGCAACGAAGCTTAACGACAGAGTGACCACTTTGTAACAAAACGATAACATAAATGACTAAAACGTAACATTTTAAACATAAATGCTAAAATGTAATCTGATACAAAAAAAGTAACTATTTTTACAATTTACCCTAAAATAATCTAAATTATACGTTATATTTGGTTTTATCTTAGTCAATTTTTTAAATAGAAGTTGTGAAAGCATTAATTTTGATTAATTCGATTTTTTTTTATTTAGAATAACAAAATTAACATCACAAATTATTTTTAATATAATTTAACATATTCAATTAAATGCCAAGACAATCTAAATTTAAAAGTAAATCATACATGAAATATATGTTAAGTTAAACGAGCATTAATAAACATACAAAATTTTAAGTTCATATTTTGGGTCGGGTCAGATCGGGTTTGGACAAACATAAAGTATATTAATAGCATATTTAAACTCAACTTGACTTCGATCTATCCGGTCCATGAACACCTCTAATCTTAGGTAATATTTATATTAAGTATACAATTATTTTTCTAATTGAAATTTATTTCTAATATATAACGTTATATATTTGAATAGTAAGAATTATTTTTAATATTCAAAATATAATTTATGTTGAAATTAAATTTTACAAATAATTCATATTAATTGTTAAAAAATATTTGAAATTTATATTTTATATATAAGAATATTAAAAATATTATTTTCTTATATCTTTATTGAAATATCATAATAAAAATAAATTTTATACATTTTTTTTACTTTACACCATCATATTTTAAATATATATTTTATTTCTACAAATAGTTTTTAACAATAATATTAAACACTTAAATCATAAATCAAACTTTTTAAAAGCATTTCTTCACTGCACATTTCAGAATCAATGAAGAATTAGCCATTATTCTAAGGTTTAATGCACACTTTAGCCCCTGAAGTATAATTTTTTTCCCACTTTGATATTTAAAATTTTTTTGGCTTACTTTGGTCTGTAACGTTACTAGACGTTCTCAAATTAATCCTTTAGACATTAAAAACTAATCCAACCAATTATATGCTTAACTTTTTTTTTTTTGTTGTAATTTTTTTCATTTTAAATAAATTTTAAGTTTTTTTCGAATGATGACATCACAATGACATAATCATATGATATGTGGCGAACATCCCAATTATTAATTTTAACATCTAAAGGACTTAACTGGAAATATGGATAATGTTAGGGACTAAAGTGAACCTAAAAAACTTTTAAAAACTAAAGTGGGAAAAACAGTATACAAAGCTTGTCCATTGTGCCATGATTTTCTATTGTCATTCTTTGAAGCCAACATCGAAATGGTAGTTGATGAACATGAAAAATGATTATTATCTGATTAAGTTAACATTTCCATGGAGGACTTGTTAGCGAATTTCCCCCAGTTGATTTAAGTTTCGGAAATTTATTCTTACATTTCCTACCTTTCCCTCTTCTTTTGATTCCAACATTTGTTAATCTACATTCCTCGATCTCAAAAAGAGATTTCACTTTTTTTTTTTTTTTAAGTTTTGGTATTGTTCAAATCCTTGTTTAGCCGATCTTCGCACTCTGCCTAATTGATTGTCTTATCCTTATTACAACGGGTGAAATCTTTGGTTAGAACTTCCTCTTTTAGTAGGGATCGAAATTTAATTATAATTTTTCAGAGATCAAAATATAAATTTATTGTATATTGATTTATAATTTCATCAATTTTTTAAGGATTAAACATAATTATTTATTATTTTAAGAGATTAAAATGTAATTTTATTATATTAATTTATAATTTCTTTGATTATAAGAGGACTAAAATGAATTTTTTGGGGTCCAAAATATAATTTCATTTTATATTAATTTATAGTTTCTCAATTTAAAAAAAAAAAAACTGAATTAAGATTTTTTTTCATTTTTAAAAGACCGAGACCTTTGACTGCTGCTCCTTTCTATTATATAATTCCAAAAACAAAGTCCTTTCATCCACATTTTCCCATAATCAATACAAAATCATCTTTAACCTGAAAAGAATTATACTCAACGAATTCATCAACCCCCAAAGCAAGCCTATTAGATGACTGACCCTATCCCAATGCATCTTTTGAACCTAATTCAATGCATGTCTCCCTCCTTCCCCCAACATGCGACCAAACATCTTCCATCTATCCGTTGAACTTCCGATTCACTTTTTGTAACCGAGATAAGGGTTTTGTGATTTTTCCTTTCATTGGAAATGTAGGCAACAGATAAGATAGCAAAATGGAAACGGCACTCTTCATATTCGGTGGATTTTAAAACCTTACTACCATTTATGAATTTCAAACAGAACTTTGAGGTTCAACGGCTAACTTCACCCTTCCACAATCACTGTCTCATGATATAAAAAAAATTAAAATAGAATTTCGTGTGATGATTTAGTAATCAACGATATTTATTATTTTATATGTGAATTGAGTTCGAATCATATCAAATGAAAAAAAAAAGAAAAAAAATCAACTGATCAGGAACAAAATATAATTATGAAATGATTTCAAGTGAAATGAACATTAATTGTAGACTGTTTTTGTTTGGATTGTCTGCTGCAATTAGCAGCATTATTGTTTTAGAAAGACTTGATTGATCCAATTCCTTAATATTGTAATACTTTAATTGAGAAAAAAAACAATAAAATAAAATCGGAAAAAAATGCATGCAACTGTCGTTTCTCTCATTTGGTTAATCTCATTTAATAAGAATCCTATTGCTAGATTATGACATAGGAGCCATTTTTATCGTCACTTACGACATATCACATCAAAGACAAGAATGATAGCGTGAAGCAATAATTTATATTCTATGGGTTGAGCCTTTTCCAAAGGTCAAAATCAATAAATAGCTCATCCACACAACCAGTTGAGTTGTCACATCCAGTATTGCTTCATTGATAAACTGGTCTCCTGACCCACTCAGATTGATATTATTGCCAAAACCTTTTGGCTCCTCCTCATTCATCATCATCAACATATTTTTCCACCACATAATCTCGTTATTATCATTAGAAAAATAATAACTACTGTTGTCGCCGCTGTCAGATGATACCAAACCATTGCTTGCTGGTGTTGATGCTGCTGCGTGCCGGAATTGCTGTTTTTGTTCAAGAGAAACCTGCTCTCCGATGAGTTTAGAGGTCGAGGTTTGATGACTTCAATATTGGGTTTTGGTGAAGGTTTTACCATTTTCTTCCGTAAGTGGGTGTTCCACTAGTTTTTCACATCGTTTGCTGTTCGTCCAGGTAGTCTACCAGCAATAAGCGACCATCTGTTCATCAAGTTAATCGAATTGATGTTATAAATTAATCGATATAACACGTGAAATTCTTTTATCATTACTCAACTAAATTCATATCCATTTTACTCCAAAATTCTCATTAATATCAGCTCTATTTAATTTGGATTTCTTTAAATTCCACCTGAACTATTTGTCTTCCCAAAAAAAAAAAAAAACTCATTTAGAAAGGGAGACAAGATCTGAGTTATGGTGGACCACCAATTTTTAATTGTGAAAAACACACGTCCTTTTTAAAATTTATTTTGATAAATTGCGTACAGAACAAAATTGGTGATGATTTGAAGGTCAAAGTCTAATTCTCCATATATGACAAAGATGATATGGATGATGCTGTAGGAAAGTATCATCAAATAGTTTCTTCTGTTCATAATGTGGTGGATTCAATTTTCAATAAAAAAAAAATCAATTATCATATGAATGATAAATCTCTATTTGGATTTTGGATCTAATGGGTGGGTGTTTAATGTGGATATATATTTATCATATGTATGAGTAGTAATCCTTTAATTATAAAATAACAAAAAATCAAATCAAATAATCTTTTTTATGTGTCAAAGTAATGCTAAGTGGTGGCCATGCTTACAAATTTGGAAACATTAAGCTTTCGAAAAATACTTCAAAGTAATTGATAGTGACTCAATTTAAAAAAACTTCGTATAAAAATATATCAATGTAAAATTATGTTAATTTAATCATATTGTTAGTGATTATCAAAATTTTATGTATAAAAGCACACAAAATTAAACTTCATATATGGTATTGCACATCGGATCAAAGTTCATGTATAATTTTAATATTTATCTTTTTTAATTATCCCATAATTTATTACTGATCATACAAAAATATTTATTATGCATACCAATAAATCATTTTAAAAATAATATTATATTTATTCATGAATTATCATGCTCAACAATCTTTTTAAATAAATAATTTAAGTTAATAATATTAAATTTTTAGCAAAACACATGTGACTTGTTATGTAAATTAATGCTAAAATAAATTATTAAAATTAAAAAACTGTGTTTTTTTAAGAAAATAAAAATATAAGCTAAAAAAACCAATATTTTTTAAAAGAAAAATATATGTTCAAGAAAAATCCAGACACATGTCAAATAATGGCTTTTGCAAGCTTTTTATTTATTTATTTATTAATATCTAAAATATTAAGATTATAATTTTTTTAGATTAACATTTATGTAAAAGTCATTAGTAAGAAAAAGGAAAGAAATCATTTAGAATATCAACCACAAAGTCACCAATAGCATTAACTCGTACCAGTATTTCGTGAGTGTCCCAGCCCCCAACCATATCCGTACACCATGAGAAAGCCACACATAAATCAGATTCAAGAAGAAGAAGAAGAGGCTTCAACCATACTTCAAACACATGTGAAAGTGTATATTACGTGCTACTGACATTGTGAAAATATAATCTGTTCCACCCTATTGAAATAGCTAGTGATGAATCGAATACATGTTAAGCATAAGTATTGTTAGTGCTGATTTATTCTATTACAAAATGTGACATATTGCATTGTATGGGGTGGGACAATATGTAAGGAGGGAGAGTGACAGTTTAATCTGTAAACAGTGCGGTTTGATTATGAACCAAGTGGCAGTAAATCTGTAAATATGTTGTGCACTCACAAATGGCGGTAACTGTAAATATGTGGTTCAATCACGAATCAAGTGGCAGTTTATTTAATCTGCAGATATGTTGTGTACTCACAACAAGCGACAGTAACTGCAAATCGACGGTGGATTATCCTTAACCAAGATTTATAAGGTTGGATGAGTTTTGAGGAACTCAGTGTGTGGTGTGTAGCAGAGAGGTAGGACCTTTTATGTCAAATTGAAATCGTAGGGCATTTATAGAGCACGTGCATACAAATTGGATTTTCTGTGATGACATATTTATACTTATATATAAATTGTTGAGAGAATTGAAAATACTGATATTCTGAAATTGCCACTATGAATGCTGAGATACTATTGATGGTTAATATGAAAAGATGATACTCAAATTTGCTAGTTATTTGCAATTATTCTATGCGTTATTATTTAATATGACTTATCATCTGTTCGCATTGATTTTGCTTTTGATGAAACTCACATTGAACTTCATAGTTAATTCCCTTTTTTAATTTTCATATTTTCAGATAACCCATCAAGTTAGGACACGAACACGACATTCGAAGAGGCTCGACTTGAATATGATTTTCTATATAATTATGTTAGATTTATTATTTGATAATTTATTATTCATAGATTGTATGAAATTATTTTTAAACTGTGGTATGGGACTCAAATTTTGGTTTTATTTAGCATGCATGACATTTAACTTAATTTAAAACACGGTTTTTAATTAATTAAGAATGAAATATAGGTTTTACTAAAATTAGGTTAAAAATAATTTTTTCACTATCAGATTATAATTAAAAAAATTTAATAATAAATAAATGAAAAACTAATTAAGTTTTCTTAAGGAACTAACGAGTTTTGTTTTTAAAATAAACTAAAATTTTATTCTAAAATAAATAAATGTTTTAAATTGATTGTTTTATAAACTTCGATCATACTAGATCATTTTATTGGCCGATGTAATCTCCTGAATTCGGATTTAACATCTAAGCCAAATTGAAGAGGTTACATATCAGAACTTTTATTAAATTATAAAAGTGAAATTGCAACTTGAGGATTTAAACTTGAATCATTTCTTGAACAAATTAATTTATAGTAGATTACTGTGACAAGTTTGAAAAGTTAACTAAACTTTTATGTCAATCTCAAATTTTATAACTGGCAATAAATTAGTTGAATATCAAAACCAGCAACGTTGCATATTATCTCATGTATAAACACACATTTCACCATCTGCATCTAAAACATTTTAAGTAATTAGCACTAAAACTTTATGAAGTTGGTAGCCGACATATTTAAAAATTCTATTACTAGAATATCTAATACAAATTATTTTTATTGTCACTTACTACCTACCACATCAGAGACAACAAACAACCATATATTTCTGGCTATGGGTTGAACACATTCCACAGTTCCTCATCAAGAAAAAGCTCATCCATATTACGGCCATAATTGTCTTCATTCATAAGTTGGTCCAACACACTTTGATCAACATCATTGGCTGAACATTGTAGCTGTTGGCCATCAACCTCCTTTTCATTCATCATCATATTTTCCCACCACATCATCTCATCATGGTCGTTAGGGAAACAGTACTTATCACCACGGTCAGCCATCACGTTATTGCTTGTTTCTGCACGGTTGTTGTTATTATTATTGTTGTCGTTATTGTTGTATTCATCTGCATTTACAAGAAAACTACGCTTTGATAAGATCTGAGGCCGAGGCTTGATAACCTTGGTATTGGGTTTTAGTTGATGAGATTTCGGGTCCGAGTTTTTACTGAAAGTATCTATATTTTTTTTAAGCAAGTGGGTGTTCCAATAGTTTTTCACATCGTTTGCTGTTCTTCCTGGTAGTCTACCAGCAATCAGTGACCATCTGCAATTGTTCAAAGTAACATTCAATTCAATCAAGTACTAACATTTAAAAAAATAAATTAAAATTCACATAAATTAAAATATAACATTAACTCCATTGTATTTAAAAAAGGTAAACTATAATAGAGGCTGTCCAATTTTATAACTTTTCATAGTTGAGTGATAATTTTGTAATTTCTCATAGTTGGGTGACCAAAAATGAAAAAAAAAACATATTTGAGTGACTACTAATGTAGTTTACCCTTAAAAAAAACATATGTTCAACAAAAAAAAAATCTCTACTAAAAATGGCTTGGAATAGTGGTTAAAGTTATTGTTGGATGGGTGAAATTCAATGTTTGTGGAGTGACGAAAGACGATGTAGCCGGGTGTGGGGGAGTTTTGAGAGGTGCTGATGGTGTAGCAAGAGCAGTATTTTCGGGCCCTGTGCAAGCTGTTGATGCAATTGCAGCTGAAATTGAAGCCATCAAGAATGCCCTGGATGTGTTTTCAGAAATGGGATGGAAAGGAATTGGATCATTAACCACTGAAATGGGGTCTGATGTGGTATTTACCTGGTTATTAAACGATCGGATGAGACTTTGGAAGCTTCAGTCTATATTCATTGATATAGATAGAAGTTTAGCACGAGTTGGCAGGGTTTCTTTTTCAAAGGTTGAAAGGAGTGGAAATGCGATGACCTATTCATTTGGCGACAGTTGGTATAAACAGATTTTAACAAGATGATTGTTATCATTGTTGGCTGAGATTGTCTGGCTAGTATTTGAAGTCTGTTTTTTTCTAGTTGTTATAGCATTTGGTAATTTTTCTATCAAATTAACTACTGCGACATTTTAAAATTAAAAAAAATGCCCACCTGGTAATAATGTGATGAATCTAAATTTTAACCAAAAAAACTTCAAAATTGATTACCATTGAACATACATTTTTAAATTTGAAAAACAAGAAAATTAAATTCCTTGAAAATGAAAGTAAAGGTAATATATTTCAAATGTACGCAAAATTTATAAACTTAGAATACATCTTAACCTTTCAAAAACATTGAAATCAAATTATAAACTTCTGTACACTTACCATATAGATAGTTGGAATTGATATGTTAAAAAATAATAATAATAATAATTAAAATAACTCGTTAAATCTAAACAATATAGACCATATGTATATATATTTACTGTTTAATATATTATTTCCAATACGCTCCGCATCTGATATTTTAACGTAAAAACATGAATAACTATAAGAATGATTGAATAGTCGGAATTGGAATCTTGACTTACCTATTACCTAAGAGGTTATGAAGGCGAATAATGAGGTCAACTTCATCAGCAGCAAAATGTCCTCTCTTGATATTAGGCTTCAAATAGTTCAGCCACCGCAGTCTACAGCTTTTCCGGCAACGATTCAACCCTGCACTTTAAGTCTTTTAACCCCTTTCTTTTGGGCTCATCATCACGAAAATTACAATATTTAAGAGAGAAAAGAAAAAAAACCATTGTGTGTATGTGTGTGTTTACCAGCTATAGCAGGCACTTGATGCCATTTCCCTTCACCATATTTCTCAATACATTTCTTAAGAAGAAGGTCCTCTTCTTCAGTCCATGCACCTTTTCTAACTCTTAAAGATGAGCCTTCCATATAGAAGCTGTTAGAGCTAGCTTGCTAGCTTGGTGTGTTTATAAATGTCACTTTTTCTGTAGTATCATGTGTTGGCCAAACTCCATTTATTTATAGCTTAGAATCTCGATGGGAGATTGAAAGGCCTCAATAACAATGGCGACGTGCATGGTTTCTTATCCGCAAAAAAGTTCTTACCAAGAGAAAGTTAGTAGTGACGGCTCTGTTTACCATTCCAGCCGTATAATTCCAAAACACTTCAGCTTTCCCTATTTACAAATATTTTTATCATTCAAAGTGACATAGCTTTCATGTATAACAGACGTTGACGCGCGAACCCCATTTTTTTAAACGGAATTAAATTATATATTTTTATGATAATTTATATTTTGAGTAAAATTAAATTTAATTTTGTTATTTTAATATCCTATATTTTTATAATTTTTAAAAGAATAAATCAAAATTTTATTATTTTTTGAAAAGTCAAAATGCAATTTTATCATTACTAATTCAAAATTTTATAAATCACAAAAGATTTAAATGAAAATTTTTCATTTTAAGATGTTCAAGCCCCTTCTAGTCCTCTTAGATCCGTCCCTGCAAAGGTTATAAGTTTTTATTTTTAGTTTTAACTTTGTGTGAGTTATATGAGTCTGCAATTTAGGTACGGGTAAATAGGAGCGAAGCCAAAAAAAAATTTTAAGGGGGTTAAAATTAAATTGTTATTTTTACGATAGTAGAAATGCAATTTTTAAATGATTAAATCGAAATTTTATTATTTTTAAGAGTCAAAGTGTAATTTTATCTTTATTAATTTAAAATTTTAAAAACGTTTAAGGGCTTAAATGATACATTTTCCATTTTAGGGGCCCACCCTAGATCTGCCCCAGGGGGTGGGGGTGAAGTCAGAAATTTATCTGAGGAGGGTGAGATTGAGCTAGATATGTTTACAAGAGTTAAAATGTAATTTTACCCTTGTATTGATATAAATTTTTGTAGTTTTTAAGAGGATAAAATTAAAAATTTGAAATAATTTACATATCTTGAAATATGATAAGTTTTATCCCCCTTTTTTAAAAAAGGTTGATTTTGCAAAAGGATGAATAAAAACATACGATTTTATAAGTGGAATAACCGTTATTGATTTTAAGGAGGTCATCCAATATTTTGAGTTTGAAAGAAAATAACACCCAACTCGTTAGGATATCACTTCTCTAATTCTCGAAATAAACGAATATCACCCTCAAAATAATAATTTATGTGTTTTCGAAGCACCTAATTTAGCCAAAACAAAAAAAAACATTCGAATGCACTCTATTTTAAAACTAATAAAGTAGACATGGTTAAAAGCATGAACCAAGATGCTTGCATGAAATACTATTCAAAAGATACAAATAAGTAATAGCATGCATAATGATTACACCATATAATAAATACTAAAAAAAAAAATAGCAATTATGCCAAGCTAAATAAATAGCAGGACATTCGAAAGCTTAAATCCCAATGAAAATAACAAGAAAAATCAAATTTGGCAGAAAGGGATGGGCACATCCAATTAAAAAAGAAATAAGATAATTTGAGTATTAATCTCATAACAGAATAAAAATTCAAGTAAAAAAAAAGGAAAACAAAACGTTCGGGTTGAAATCCAAATAAGAAAAATGGTTAGGGGTCGAATGGGCGATAAACCCAAATTCGAAACACGTGGTAGTACTTTATGGGGCCTGAATCTCCGAGGGATTAAAATTAAAAGAACATAAACTTAAGGGCGAATTTGAAATAAATTTATAAATACAATAGGGACGAAATTATGCATCTTACAAAATGCGGGAGGGTTGAATCCGAAAATAAGCCCTAAGGCAGAAACACGCGGACTGCTGAGAGAAGCATCCCATGGTCCGACCACTAACTCCGATGAAGTCACCGTCGGTCCATTTCGTTCCATCGCCGGTCGTCCCATCCACCGCCGTACACGCCACCGTATGTGGCGGTTAGGTAAAAAGCTTTTCCTTTCACTTTTCTTTTTGAAAATTTTTCAGATCTGAATGCGAAAGTGTTGGATCCGAAACTAAAACACGGAAATCTCTGATTTTATTCTACTTCCAAACAAAATCTGGTCTAGGTTTGAAAACCTTCAAGACCGAATCCGATTTCTCCTTTTTTACGTATATATATCTATATTTTAAAAAGGCATGGACCCAACTTGTTTTTTAAAGAATCGGTTCTTTTTTACGTATATATATCTATATTTTATATGAAGTCACTTTTCTTTCTTTTAATATATATTAATGGTAATCTTGTAATTTTTATGACTTTCTTTATTAAGGTTAATTAATCTTTTTCTTTAACTTAATTAATCACACTATATTCATGTAAATATCATGTCATCCCACTAATTAAATCTCTATTGGCTAATTTACTTACTTGGTCCTTCTAATTAAACAATTCTATTTTTTGCACCTTCTATAATTTAATCCTTTTACTTAATCTACTATCTAATCACTATAATTTCGTAACCAAAATTTAATACAATGCTAACGACATCATAAATATTAAAATAAATAAATTTATGACTCGACTCGTCAGAGTTGTGATCTTGAAATCACTGTTTTCGACATCACTGAAAATCGGACAGTTACACTAAAAGTAAAATTTTCCATTTTGGGAAGGCTAGAGCGTTGCCTACTTTTTTCCTTCGCCCTCTGAGTTTAAGTTTTGATATCTTTCAATTTTCAGCTAGACCATAATTTATGATAGTTAATTCAGATGATAGTTGTTTGGATATGTAACACCCCTCACTAGGTCCAGTCGTCGGACTCGAGCTACGGGATGCTACCATAGTTACCACAGCAAATCATATTCAAATTGCAGCAATTAATACAATCAAACATTAATTTTTTTCATAATCTCATGCACAATATGATTTACAATCAAAATCAAGACACATTCGAGCTTACGAAAGCTCTTAAGTCAACCCCAACACAATTAAAGATCAAACTATAAACTTTCCAAAAATTAGAATCAAGTATCGATACCAATGATAAGTATCGATACCATTTTGGCATTCTACCATTTTAGAAAAGAAAACATTTAAGGAAGTACTGATACTTTCTGGAAATTTTGCAAAAATGGCCTCTTTAAAACCAGTTCATGCCAAAACTTAACTTAAACTTTAGAATGCTTATATGCACACAACAAGCCCTTTAAATGTTAGAGTTTAAATCGAGTTAAACAACAAAGAATTGATTTAAGCAAAATTAAATCGATTCAAACATAAAAACAATCGATTCAAACAGAAATAAAATCGATAAGATTTTTAATAAGATTAATTGGTTATATGATTATGTATGATGTTAGATAAGATTAATTTGTTATGTATGGCGTTATATGCAAATTTTTTGTGAGCACGTCAAATTTGATCAATTCGGAGACTTGTCTGTGTGTGTAATTTTGTGAGCATGTCTTTGTACAGAACTCTGAATAAGTTAATTTGTATCTTATGATCTGTCAACTTGTATGTAACGTTGTCGTGTTTATGATCTGTTATGTTTATATGTGGCATGTTAAAAATGAGTATATTTTTGAACATGTAGTATGTATTTGCCTATGCATTGGGGTGGTATATGAATATGATATGGATGAAGTTCTGACAGTTTTGATATGTAATTCTGGTGGTTTACCTGCAAAGTCTGATTTTGGTAGTTAAACTGCATTTTATATTTCTGGTGATCTCTCACGTTATTAAAGAATGGGCTTAGGGTATAAAGAAAAAATGTATAAATTTATTAAATATTAAAATAAAATAAAATAAATATTTTTTTTAAAAAATAAAAATTATATGGGCGGAACTAAAATGGGCTTAGGTTAGTCTATTACAAATATGAGAGGGTTTGGGTAAAATTTTAGGCCTTGATTTCAGGCTAAACCAGGCTGGGGCAAACATAAAGAATGTTAATATCATGTTTAGGCCCGACCCAAATTTGAACCAACCCAGCCCATGAACATCTTTAATTTTGATATGTGCATTTGTGCATTAATATGCTATCTGTTATGTATGTGGGCCAAGTCGCACACTGGACTTCTAGCTCACCTAAATATTTTATCATCTCAAATAATTTGCAGACTTAAGATTGGGTGATGCTCGGGAGCTCGGATAAGGTAATCGTAATAAAATGATGCCTAAGATGATTTTCAATTAAAGTTATGGACTTTTGGATAAATTTACGGACTGTATTTTTTGTTGTTTTTTTTTTTGAGTTTTAGTAAGTTTGTCTAAAACAAACTGTTTTTTTGATGGTTGACTAAATTGGAAGTTCGTTTTTTTTAAATTAATTATGTTATGTAGGGACGAAGGCAGAAAACCTTTTTAAGGGGGCAATATTAATTTTTAATTTTTACAATAGTATAAATGTAATTTCACCCTTTGAATAGCATATTTCTTTATAATTTTTAAAAGGTTAAATTAATTTTTGTATCATTTTAAGGGATCAAAGTGTAATTTTACTTTAACTAATTTAAAATTTTAAAAAAACTGTAAATAGCGTAAATGAAAATTTTTTCTTTTTTAGGGGGAGTCGAAACCCTTACCAACCCCCTATTTATGCCCCTGACATAATGGACTTTCCATTGTAAAACAAAATAAGTAATTGAGTTTCCAAAAAGATAAAATAAATTAATATCATCACTTTTTGTATAACTTGGTGATAAATAATTAATGTTTTAGAAAACTCTTATTTGACCATAGTTAAGTTTTCTAGGAAATAAACTGAAACGAGTTTTTTTTTTCTCAAAATTATTAATGCATGAATAAGCAACGTCTTTGGATTAAATCAACTAGCTTTAATCCGGTTATAATGTTTTGATCGGATTTGGGGTGTTACATGACTCGTATTTATCACGCTTCTTTTTTCATGCTCTATCATGGGCCTAACTTAAATTTTGCAGAATGTTCACCAAGTCTAAACCATGCTCGAACTTGGAAATTAAAAGACTTCTAGTCTTCAAATCTAAGTTATATAATGCAACAAGGGCGAGAAATACTCGAACAGGACATAAAACATCAACTCTCTCCACTTAACTGTAACTCTTTGCAGCTAACATTGTCTCAAACACTCTATGAACCATTCGAGTCCTAAAGACCAAGAGGAGATGAGATTTTTCTCTAAATTAAGCAGATGTCTAACATCTGACATGACTCCACCTTCAACTGGATTATATGTGGAGAATAACGAATTATCACCCTCATTCTCGACCACATTAGTTACCTCCGTAATTATTCGAAATTGCTAGAAACTGAAATTTGTGATCCCGTCGAACTTCTCGATATCCAAATTCATTGTTGTGTCACCGAATGAGTCGATCTGCGAAAGCTGAACTAGGCTTTGATACCAATTTGTTGAGGTTCGACTTGTATAAACGATGAACAAAAAAATGTAAAGAATATCGAACACAAATTTTACGTGAAAAACTCCTCTAAAAAGAATAAAAACCAAGGGAAAAAGAGGCTTTAGCTTTTCATTAAATAAGTAAATAAACGATAGTACAATATGAAGAAAATAAACCTAAATGTACTAAACGTACATTACCCAAAACCTCGAATACAAAGCTCTAACTCTCATAGAGTTCTCTCAAAAGGGCTGCAAAATTCTCTCCATGATTACCACGAAAACTCTAATCAAAACTCATCTACGATTATATCTTGTCGTCCTCCAAAAAAACCTTACTATTTGACGTGTTTAAATTAGGGTTATATAAATTTTTTCATCAATATCGTAGGTGTCACATAATGAAATGTATATATAATTATTTGATGTAGAAATAGTAAATTTCTTATAAGGTTAATAAATGACTAATTGCCTTTAAATGATATTTACAGAATTAAAAACTAAATAAATGAAAAACGTGGCGATAGCTCTCTGTACTTGTGGAATTAAAAAAAAAAATCTAGTATATTAAATAATAATCATGTGTATGTTTGGCTGTTTTATTTATTCAAAGTGACAGAAAAAAAAAAAAAAAAGAAGAAGAGGAAGAAAAATACAATTTATTATTAAAACATGTTATTTACTATGTTTTAAGGGGAAAGTTGACCAAAATGACATGGACAAAAATGAATGGTAAATTATTATTAATATTATAAAAATTGAATGGAAAGTTGAACCCACATAATTCCTATTCTTGATTCAAATAGTTGCTTTTCATAAGAATATATATTATATCTATAAATTATATATAAAAGTAGCGTCGATAAGGGTTAACTTCACAACACTTCACTGCTGCTGCTTTTCTTTTCCTGCCTCTAAAAAAATGGTGGTAAATTTTCAGTTTTGGTCCTTCAGTTATGATCACATTTGAAATTTAATCTTTATATTTTAATTTGACCATCTACTTTTACAATAACATCAGTTAATCCAAATAGTTATTGTTATCAATTATTTCAATGAAATTAATAACTTTTTTTTTCTTTAAAACACCTTTCTAACACAAAATAAAAATCTATATTGATCCACCGAGCAATTTAACTATGATTTAACATTTATATTTAATCCAATAAAAATATTTTATTAGCTCATTTTTTTTAAAATAAATGCATATTGAATGACATTTCTTATCTAGCACCTGTACAAATACGCTCCCTTTTTCTGTTTGTCATTTCTTTTCAAATATTATATAACAACTTTCATTTTTTTTTAAATTTTGATCTTTATATTATTTTTAATTTTAAAATTTAATCTCTATGCTTTAATTTTTTATTTAATTTAATACCTCAAATTTTATTCTTTTATTTAAAGGTTGAAAAATAATTATAGGTAATTTTAAATATCATATAAAAAAACAAATAAATTAAAACAGATAATAAAATTAATGTTAAAAAATTTTTAACATAATTACGAAGCTTTGATCCAAAAATAAGTGAACAATTATAATTGGCTGAGACTTACGTGTGGACTTTTGACATGACTTGTTTATTTTTTACTCATTTATCACGTGTTGACAATTGTACTTGAGTGAGAGAACTTTTTACCTGACTTATTTATTTTTGAACTCTATATATTTTTTTTACAACTAATTAAAATTATAGAAGGTAGGGTTTTCATTTATTATATTGTTCAATTTAAATAATTTGAAGAGGTATTTTCTTCCTCTCGTTGTTTGTTCCAATGGATCTCTCTTTTACTACTTTTAAATTCCAATAGATAAAAGTAACATCCAAAACGTTTTTACACATTTTGTGCTTCTATTTTTCTTTGCATTTTCTTTTTTTTTTTCTTTACCAACAATAGTTAAATTTCAGTTTTAATCTTAAAATTTAATATATGATTTTTATATTTTAATTTTGACTTTTTATTTTGACAATATCATTAATTATTTCAATTAATAATTTGATATCATTTTTTTTAAGAACATTATTCTATCAATATCGTAGGTGTCTCATAATGAAATGTATATATAATTATTTGATGCAGAAATAGTAAATTTCTTATAAGGTTAAGAAATGATCAATTGCCTTTAAATTGATTAAAAACTAAATAAATGAAAACGTGGCGATTTCTTAGCCCTCTACACTTGTGAAATTAAAAAAATTCCAAGTCCAGTATATTAAATAAGAATCGTGTGTATGTTTAGTTTTTATTTATTTATTTATTCAAAGTGACAGAAAAAAGAAGAAGAGGAAGAAAAATACTATTTATTATTAAAACATGTTATTTATTATGTTTTATGGGGAAAGTTAACCAAAATGATAAATACAAAAGAATGGTAAATTTTTAGTAATATTATAAAAATTGAATCGAAACTTGAACCGACATAATTCCTATTCTTGATTCAAATAATTGCTTTTCATAACGATATATATATAAAAGTAGTGTCGATAAGTGTAAACTTCACAACACTTTTTTTTGCCATTAAAAGAATGATGGTAAATTTTCAGTTTTGGTCCTTCAACTATGATCACATTTTAAAATTTAATCTTTATATTTTAATTTTATCATCTACTTTTACAAGAACATTAGTTAGTCCAAATAATTATTATCATCAATTATTTCGATTAAAGTAATATCATATTTTTTTCTTTAAAACACCTTTCTAACACAAAAAAATAATAATCTATATTGATTTGCCTTAACTGTTTAACTACAATAAATTTAATTTAACATATATATTTAATCCAATAAAAATATTTTATTAACTCATTTTATTTTAAAAATACATAATTTGGTACCTCAACTTTTATAATATTATTACTTAGTTTAAGTATTTTATTCTCATTAAAACGTTGAGTGAATTTTTTTAAATGGTTAATACCGTTAAAATTCTCTAACAAATTCAAGCCCATTAAAATGTCATTTTTTTCGTTAAATGACTACAAGCGAGTATTTTTTTAATTTCAATATGTCATACTAGATATATTCACAAAATAATTTAATGGTGTTAATAAATGGATCCAAAAAATAAAACAACTAATTTTTTTAAAATAAAAGTACGGCCATTAAATTCCAAATGTACGAAAATCATAGAAATTTAAAGTATATTTCGATCATCAAATTTTTACTTTATAATTTGGTAAAATTAAATTAACCTAATAAAACCGATTGAGTTTTAACTCGATTAATTTCCAAATCACACATAAAGCATAGCGAGTGAGGGGATCGCTTCTTCCTTGACTTGAAGAGTTCGTTCAAAAAATTCATCTATCTGATTGATGAGCCATAAGATAATTCATGATTCAGACGACTAATAAAAATAGAAAATAATAAATGAATTGAGTTCATGGATTTACCTAAGTCAGGTTATGGACCAACACAATGAAATATTTTTTTTTATTCGAAACCGATTAATTATAAGGGGTAGTGCACGAGAAATCAAATCATACATAAAAACTCGAATCCCCCAACGCCCCCATAACATAAGGTGCTCGGAAATGATTGAAGTAGTTGAATAGGAGGATTGCTATGAAAGACTTACCTCGATAACCAATAGCTCTTCAACTTGCACTTACAAGTTGGTTGAACAATTATTTATACCGTTCATCAAGCATTCACAATCATCCTATTTAAGGATTGAGGAGGATATATAAATAATATTATGCATTGTATGAAAAAGATCAAGATTCTATAACGAGAGTAATATTAAAAAGAATTAACCCAAGAATAATTAACCCATACCAAAGTGTGGGTCAAAATCTATACAAAAAGACAATATTAATTGGCTGACTTACATATTTTTGGACTCATTTTTTATGCTTTTTACAACTAAACCGACAATTATAATTGGCTGAGACTTAAGTGTGGACATTTGACCTGAATTATTTATTATTATGAAGGAAGGACTTTTATCTTTTTCTGCCCTCCCTTCATTTGTGACTTTTTCTTCCTCTTCCTGTCCTTTCCATTATTATTTTGTTCATTTTAAATAATTTGAAGAGTTCCAGTGGATCTCTCCTTTACTACTTTTAAATTCCAATGGATAAAAGGAACATCCAAAACGTTTTTTCACGTGTCGTGCTTCTACTTTTCTTTGCATTTTGTTTTGTTTTGTTTTTGTTTTTTTACCAACAATGATTGAATTCAAGATATAATTTTTATATTGAAATTTGGACATATTTTATTTTTTTTATTTTTATAATATGGTTAGTTAATTTAAACAGTCAATATTATTATATTTCAATTAATAATTTTATATCAATTTAAAAAATAATTATTAGAACAATAATTTTTCATTTTATAATAATTAGTTCGAATGAGCTTTTAAAATGATTAGTTCGACTGAATTTTTAAAGAAAAATTTACATCATTATTTTCATTAATATAATGAAGGATGTTAATTATTTTCATTAACTAATGTAATTATAATACATTAGATATTAAATTTTACCAAATAAAAGAACGGGAACTAAGCATGCATATGATTAACCGAACTAAGCATGTTTATTCGCATGGAAAATTTGTATATGTGAAACTGTTTATTTTGATCACACAAAATAGTTGCAGATGTGAAATTGATATGAATTAATTGCACAAATACATGCCAATTATTGTTAGTATGAAAATCCATACACTGTACTGAAACGTAGAGTGTGCTTGATAAGAATAATAATTGATTATTAATTGATAAATAGCATGACATGCTAAGTCTATGTGCATAATTACATGAAATTTGATTATGGAGGATAAAGGAGTTTCGTAAGAGACAATTGCAAATTAAGTCCACATCAAAAGTCAGTACTGTATGAAGTAGGCGCATGTCATCAAAACCGGATAAATTGGGATGTTAGTTTAAAAAGCCATCAAAATCGAGGTAAGTTATTGTAGTAAAAGCCACCATCATCGATGACAAGTGAACGACCATCTTCACCAAAAAATCTGAGATGGTTAATTATTTATATGTGTTTTAATGTGTCGAGCGATGCTCGAAGACAGATAAAATGAATGGGTGAGAAGTAAAACTAAATTTGCATTGTGAGCATAATCTTTACATGCATTGATTTATTGAATGTTCCTTACATTGATATTCAAATTTAATAAAAAATAATTAATAATATTATAATTACATTAATTAGTGAAAATAGTTAACATCATTGGTTTCAAAATGAAAACTTTGAAATTTCCATTGCAAATGTTAAGTAATCAATTAAGTGATTTCTGTAAAATAAATAATTTTAACAAGCATTTTCCTAAAAACTTGTAAGAGATTTGGCAAATTTATTATTGTCAAGACACATGTTTTTCGAATTCAAAATCTAGGTTTAGAATAAGTTTATAAAATTCCTCAAAATTCAGTCATAACATCTAGGTCAGATGTGAGGTGTTATGCTGAACTTTTGACTTGATTTATTTATTTTTGAACTCATTTATTATGTTTTTTACAACCCAAGTGTGTAGTTAAAATTCTAGCAACTAGGTTTTTTATCTTTTTATTTTCTTTCTTGGGTTATTTAAAATCAAGTCTATTACAATGTTATTGGTTATAATTTTTGTTAAAATTATAGAGATTTAAAGTATATTTTGATCTTCAAGTTTTTACGTTATAATTAGGTAAAAAAAAAAAAAAAGTTAACCCAAAAGGATTAAATAATGAAAAACGTGGCCATTTCTTAGCCCTTAATATTTGTAGAAATAAAAAAAAATTCCAATTACAGTATATCAAATGATAATCATGTATATGTTTGGTTCATAACAAATTGATGGACAAGATGTCATTTCGAATACTTCAACCATACATTCAAATTTGTGTATGGTCTCGAAAACAAAAAAAATACAATATTGACTTTTTTCAAAAAAAAAAAATAATATTGACTAAAATTAAATTTCAAATTTAATAAAAATCAATTAATAATATTATCAATTTGATTTCAATTTTAAAATATCAGTGGCTTAATGCTCTTTCTTACTAAAAGTTTTTTTTTTTAATTACAATAATAAAACAAAATTCGAACAACAAACGCGATTAATGCGATTCAAGTCTAAATAATACTTGAGACAATGAACATCCTTAACCATAAGATTTTTTTTTTTTTTGCATAATTTGCATTTTGCATGTTTAATATAACATTTAATGTAATTAGAAATTTTTTGTTTTTATTTTTTTTCAAAAAAAGGTCATTTACAATTTGTTTGAGTTCTGGCTTTATAGCCAACAATACAATGATGATTATTTGTTGTTTGCCATTTAATACTGGTCTTGTTCTTCTCTTTTGCAGGTTCGGCGATGGCAGTGACGGTGGCAGAGCAAGTTGAAGGTGGTGGCACTGTCGGTGCTGATGTGGCAGGCCCTGGTTGGCTGGGATGGAAGGTGGCTGGTAGCAACTTGCTGCCATGCTTTGACTCGTGAATTTGGGCCAGAGATGTAATTTGGGTTTGGGGTGTAATTGGTTTGTTTTGGGTTAATTTTGTAATTGGGCCCCAATTTGGGCTTTTGTAATTGGACATTTCGACTTGGGCTTGTATTTGGACATTCAATATTTATAATAAGTTTTAAATTTAAATTTAAATCTAAATTTAAATTTAAAATAAATTTAAATTCAAAATCAATTTAATCTTAAAATGGGTTTAAATGTTGGGCCCGGTCAAAATTGGGCTTCAACAAACATATTTAAAAATTCTATCACTAAGAATTCAACGAGTGGCTCCAGTGAAAAAAAAGATGATGCTCATCTTAGGAGATCCGGTGCTCGAGCACTTATTGTGCAAGGTGTGTGTGCCTTGTCAAAGGGTTAAGAAAGTATAAACAGATACTACTACGTAATCACACCAATTTATTAAAAAAAAAATAAAAAATCTATCACTAATATATCTAGTACAAAATATTTTTATTGTTACTTGTTACTTATCACATCAAAGACAAAAAAACAACCATATTATATATACACACAATATGTCTGGCTATGGGTTGAACACATTCCACAGTTCCTCATCAAGAAAAAGCTCATCCATATTACGGCCATAATTGTCTTCATTCATAAGTTGGTCCAACACACTTTGATCGACATCATTGGCTGAACATTGTAGCTGTTGGCCATCAACCTCCTTTTCATTCATCATCATATTTTCCCACCACATCATCTCATCATGGTCGTTAGGGAAACAGTACTCATCACCACGGTCAGCCATCACGTTATTGCTTGTTTCTGCACGGTTGTTGTTATTATTATTGTTGTATTCATCTGCATTTACAAGAAAACTACGCTTTGATAAGATCTGAGGCCGAGGCTTGATAACCTTGGTATTGGGTTTTAGTTGATGAGATTTCGGGTTCGAGTTTTTACTGAAAGTATCTATATTTTTTTTAAGCAAGTGGGTGTTCCAATAGTTTTTCACATCGTTTGCTGTTCTTCCTGGTAGTCTACCAGCAATCAGTGACCATCTGCAATTGTTCAAAGTAACATTCAGGTATTAACATTTCAAAAAATAAATTAAAATTTACATAAATGAACTTCATTGTATTAAAAAAAAAAAGGTAAACTATAGTAGAGATTGTCCAACTATGTTTTTTTTTGTCACCCAACTATTAACAAAATTTTTTTAGTCATCCAACTATGAAAAATTATAAAATGATCACTCAACTATTCAATTTTGTGTTTTTTGGTCACTAGTTGACTAATGTAAAAGTGAAAACACCCAAAAATCGAAGATAATTGGATGACTAAAAAAGACAAAATTAAATAGTTAGTGATTATTTTATAAATTTTCATAATTGGATGACCAAAAAAATAGTTGAATGACTACAAATATAATTTACCCTTAAAAAACATATGTTCAACAAAAATATTTAAATTTTTTTTACTAAAAATTGCTTGTAATAATTAAAGTTATTGTTTCGCATATAAATGATTCAAATCATGTCATCCTTTCTCTACTATTGTAATGATTAAAAAAAAAAACACTCTTTAACCACTACTTATGTTACTTTTTTTTGTATCTAAAAATCAAATTAACTGTTGGCTCAAATTTTACTTTTAAATTTTTTAAATTTATTTTTTAAGAAATGTAAAAAATAATATTTTATTTAGATAATTACTCCCCTGGTTTACTCACATTTCGTCTTAGGTTGATTATTTGTTTATATCAAATTATAGAGTAAAAGTTTGAAGATTAAATATACTCTAAGCAAAGTTTTTAGAACCAAAATAATTGTCGAACTAGTTAAACTACGATTTTGTATAATTTGATTAAATGAATCATTAAAAAACATAAACATAGAAATATACAAATATAAACATCACATTATGTTAGAAATTAAAATATGATGATTAAATTTCAAATTTAAGTATATTATAAAGATGGAATTTGAGAATTAATCATTTTCGATAAAATGAATAGTGAAAAATTAGTGGGTGTGTTGCACGCGTCTTAAGGACCTTCCTTTAATATATAAGTATATAGATTTTAATTATCTTATTAATAATTATTATTTTCAAAAAATTATTAGTTAATTTATTATATTATTATCCACATAAAAACATAACGAGTTTCTATTGAGTTAATCTATACAATATCTAGCCATAATGAAAAATTTAGTCCTCAATGTTTATATATTTTGTCAATTGGTCTTTATTATTATTTTTAACTAAATTTGACCTTTTAACCTTTAAAAAGAGTCAAATTTGACCATCAATATTTCAAAGAGAGTTAAAATATTTTTTTAATAGAAATGCTAACTAAAACATTTATTTTTTTAGATAAGGCATCCAACATGGCAATCCACAAATACTTGTTTTTTTAAAAAAAAATTATGAACTTTTTATAAATTTTGATTTTTTTTTATTTTTGAGTATTTTTATAATTTTTTAAATTATTTATTCATGTGACATATAAAACACATAAAGTCATGTAAGCATAAAATACACATGGGCTGCCATGATTAAAAAATTATTATTTTTAATTAACATTTACGTTAAAAAATCGATTAAACTTTTTTTTAAAAGATTAATGACAGAAATTTAATTAAAAAGACAAATTAACCAAAAAAATATAAACATTAAGTGTTAGGTTTACCATTATATCTCATATTAAAACTAGAACTGAATTAACATCAAAAGCAACTCATATCAACTCAACTTAGTGGAGAAAATGATAAAAAGACAGTTATTCTAGAATATAATATATTAATAAGTTTGAAAAACAGTTGTGCCATTAATTTCAACTAAGGCACAAGACTTGAATAATAATCATGTGAAATTACATTTATGTATAGCACAAGTAGGAAAATTGAACTTATTGATTGATTATGTTGAAAATTTGAAATTATATAAGTGAATTCATAATTTTATATTATAATATTAATAATTTCAAATTTCGTTTGAAATTATATATTATAATATTATAAGTGAAATCATAATTTTATATTAAATCAATGAAGATGTTTAAGTATCAAACCGACATTCTAATGTCATTTAGAATTTAAGTATATTACAAAGACTCTATTTTTAACACATTAAATCTAAACAATAGATACGATAAGTATATATTTACAGTTTAATCATATTATTTTGAATACACTCCACATCATATTTGAGCTCATATTTTGACGTAAAAACATGAATAATTATAAGAATGATTGAATAGTTGGAATTGGAATCTTGACTTACCTATTACCTAAGAGGTTATGGAGGCGAATAATGAGATCAACTTCATCAGCAGCAAAATGTCCTCTCTTGATATTAGGCTTCAAATAGTTCAGCCACCGCAGTCTACAGCTTTTCCGGCAACGATTCAACCCTGCACTTTAAGTCTTTTAACCCCTTTCTTTTGGGCTCATCATCACGAAAATTACAATATTTAAGAGAGAAAAAAAAAAACCATTGTGTGTATGTGTGTGTTTACCAGCTCTAGCAGGCACTTGATGCCATTTCCCTTCACCATATTTCTCAATACATTTCTTAAGAAGAAGGTCCTCTTCTTCAGTCCATGCACCTTTTCTAACTCTTAAAGATGAGCCTTCCATATAGAAGCTGTTAGAGCTAGATAGCTTGCTAGCTTGGTGTGTTTATAAAATGTCACTTCTTCTATAGTATCATGTGTTGGCCAAACTCCATTTATTTATAGCTTAGAATCTCAATGGGAGATTGAAAGGCCTTAATAACAATGGCGACGTGCATGGTTTCTTATCCGCAGAAAAGTTCTTTTAACTAAGAGAAAGTAAGTAGTGACGGCTCTGTTTTAAAAATTATTGATTGCAGCTACCATTCCAACTATATAATTCCAAAACGTTTCAAATTTGCCTATGTACACGCACCTGTATTACTCAACGTGTCGGCGTAACTTACATGTGTGGAAGAGGTTCTAAGTTTTCTACTTCCAGCAGTTTTCACCTTGTATGAATTATATGTGAGTTTACAATTTAGGTAGAGGTGAAGTCTGAAACTTTTCTTTGGAGGAGGGTGAGATCGAGTTATATATTTTTACGAGAGTTAAAATGCAATTTCACCATTGTATTGATACAAATCTTTGTAATTTTTAGGATAAAATCAAAATTTTATTATTTTATAATTTATTTATTGTCACGTGAGTACGCTGAAGCGCATCATCCTCTTATTTATGAGTTAGGAGGATTATGAGTAGTTTTAGGTTTTGTGTAAAAAAAAATAGATGTAATCAAAACTTATAATGATATTGTTGAAAAAATCATTTTTAAAATTTCTAACCATGTTTTCTATAATGTTTTCTATTTTTCAAGAAAATGAAAAATATTGACGTATATTTCCTAAAACCAAATAAAGTCGCTCCATTCAACTGAAAAATTATTAAAATATTATTTTATATACAAAGTAACAAATATTAATTATACTAGAGAGCTTTTATGTTCACTTTTTATCTTTTCATTTTCTAAGTGCTTTTGATTGTATGTTATCTGGGTATTTAATTTGTTCTTGGCCATATTCTCGTATTGCTCATAGTAAAATTTTATGATTGATAAAAAAAACTTAAATTTAATATAAGAGTTTCAAACGTATTAATAATTAAATTTTCATTATTATTAAAAAAAATAGAAAGTATATTAAAAAAATAGGGAAACTATAACATATATCAACCACACTTTAAAAAAAGCCCAAAGAAACATTATTTTCAGCAGAAATTGTCACTAAAAAGTTCGATACAGATAAGTTGGCAATTTTCAGTATGTAAACCATATATGCGATCGAAATAATTGCCGACAGGCATAGTTATGGTGTCTCTGAAGTACTCGTACGCAACGGAATCTGTCTTTTCAACCACCAAATGTGAAGGAATTATTTCAGAACCTCGTTTGACTCATATCATTACTGCTTTCGATCCGCAATCAATGTGTTTATGCTATTCTCATGTTAAGGTTATTGTAATTCAACAACCTGATATTAATTCAGATATTAAATTACTAAAAAAATATTTTATTTATTTGTAGTTTTATATAAAATTTTAAAAAATATACACATAAAAATGCAAATAAGATAATATTAGTGCTCGCAAGTTATTTGATTTCGACTCAAAATTAATTTAAATTCGATTGGATAATTATTGAGCTAAGCTCAAGCAACTCAAGCTGAATTTGAGTTGAGTATTTCAAATGGCTTGCGAACCTTATTGAGCTTTTCATTTTAATATTGTTATATCTCTTTCAGGGGCGAAATCAGAAAATTTTTTTAAGGGGACCGAAGTTAAATTGTAATTTGTACGATAGTAAAAGTGCAATTTTTAAAGGATTAAATTAAAATTTTATCATTTTTAGAGGGGCCAAAATATAATTTTACCTTTACTAATTTAAAATTTTAAAAAAATTTAAGGGCCTAAACGGAAAATTTTCTATTTTAGGAGGCCCAGAGCCCTTGCCAACCCCCTTTGGTTTCGCCCATGATCTCTTTGCCACTTGAACACGTGTCAACATCAAAAGTAGCATTGACCTCCCTGTTAACTCCGTCCGAGACAATGTTTTGCCCAACCACCCGCTTTGATTAAAGGAACATCAACCTCCCGCACTCTTGATCACCCGCTCTCAATACCCTTTGATAAGACCATCCGCTCTTCCTAGAAAGGGCCAAACATTCGTTTCTTAAGTGTGAACACGGTCACATCCCAAAAATAAGGTTAGAAAAAATACAGATAAATTAGAATGCCTTAAAAATTATTTAAAAAAAAGTAACAAAAATGAGTTTGTTGGTTTAGTGGTGAGGCCTTAGCTTCCACTTAAGTCTCAAGTTTGAAACCACTTGTGCACCTTTCAACCAAAATATTCTATTTTTTTATTTTCACACCATAAAAGTGTAAAATTTTCAAACTAACCCAACCAAAAAACTATTTTTAATTTAGTCCTTAATCTAAAATAGTCTTAATTATACATGAATTCCTAAAACCTATTTCAATTAGAGAAAAAGAGTTCTATAAAAGGAAATTTTTTCAAACCCTAGAATTTCTATCTAGAGAATTTTTCTAGAAAAACTCTGAAGTTTTTCCTTTTATCCACCATTACCAAATCAATTTTCAAGCAAAAGAATTCAAGATTTTCAAAATGATCCCTCTCCTCCCAGTAGATCGTCGATCTCCTCTTCCAAATTAAGGTTTTTGTGTCTTCAAATCAAGTGTAGGATCTAAACTTAAATCATTATGAATGATTAACTGAAGTACTAGAAAGTAAGTAGTCTATACATGAGCCCCCCATATGTGCGAACCCCTTACATGTGCGAACCCTTATGCATGAAAACCCTAGGTGTGAACCCTTATATAAACATTTATGTGTGTGAACTCATCTAGGCGAGCTATAACAGATAGGTATGCGAACCCATATGCAAAATTGTGTATGATTTAAAATGCTATCTCTTAGTATATTTATGCGAACCCTAGGAGGAATATACATGTGAACCTATGTGTTAATTATGCAAACCCTACTACATGTAGTAATATGCGAACCCTATAGGCGAGCCCGTATATGCGAGCCTCTATATGTGAACCCCATAGGCGAGCCCCTGTATGCAAACTCCTATAAGTGAACCCAAATGTGCGAACCCAGGCATGCAAACCCTAGGTGTGCGATCCCTACATGCGAACCTACTATGTATATGATTAACCGAACTAAGCATGTTTATTCGCATGGAAAAATTGTATATGTGAAACTGTTTATTTTGATCACACAAAATAATTGCAGATGTGAAATTGATATGAATTAATTGCACAAATACATGCCAATTATTGTCAGTATGAAAATCCATACACTATATTGAAACATAGAGTGTGCTTGATAAGAATAATAATCGATTATTAATTGATAAATAGCATGACATGCTAAGTCTATGTGCATAATTACATGAAATTTGAGTATGGAGGACAAAGGAGTTTCGTAAGAGACAGTTGCAAATTAAGTCCACATCAAAAGTCAGTACTGTATGAAGTAGGCGCATGTCATCAAAACCGAATAAATTGGGATGTTAGTTTAAAAAGCCATCAAAATCGAGGTAAGTTATTGTAGTAAAAGCCACCATCATCGATGACAAGTGAACGACCATCTTCACCAAAAAATCTGAGATGGTTAATTATTTATATGTGTTTTAATGTGTCGAGCGATGCTCGAAGACAGATAAAATGAATGGGTGAGAAGTAAAACTAAATTTGCATTGTGAGCATAATCTTTACATGCATTGATTTATTGAATGTTCCTTACATTGATATTCAAATTTAATAAAAAATAATTAATAATATTATAATTACATTAATTAGTGAAAATAGTTAACATCATTGGTTTCAAAATGAAAACTTTGAAATTTCCATTGCAAAGGTTAAGTAATCAATTAAGTGATTTCTGTAAAATAAATAATTTTAACAAGCATTTTCCTAAAAACTTGTAAGAGATTTGGCAAATTTATTATTGTCAAGACATATGTTTTTCGAATTCAAAATCTAGGTTTAGAATAAGTTTATAAAATTCCTCAAAATTCAGTCATAACATCTAGGTCAGATGTGAGGTGTTACACTGAACTTTTGACTTGATTTATTTATTTTTGAACTCATTTATTATGTTTTTTACAACCCAATTGTGTCGTTAAAATTATAGCAACTAGGTTTTTTATCTTTTTATTTTCTTTCTTGGGTTATTTAAAATCAAGTCTATTACAATGTTATTAGTTATAATTTTTGTTAAAATTATAGAGATTTAAAGTATATTTTGATCTTCAAGTTTTTACGTTATAATTAGGTAAAAAAAAAAAAAAAGTTAACCCAAAAGGATCGATTGAGTCTTAGCTCCATTAGTATCAACATTATTGCCAGTGTAAGAAGAAATGAGTTTAAGTGCGTTAAAGCGTATTATCTTCTTATTTAACGATTAGAGATAGATTATGAATAATTTTAAATATTGTATAAAAAACATATATAATAAAAATTTATAATGAAATTAATATTAAAAAAATTTAACCCAACGACAAAACTCTGATCCAAAAATAATTAACCCATACCAAAGTATGGGTCAAAATCTATACAAAAAGACAATTATAATAGGCTGAGCCTTAAGTATGGACTTTTGACCTGACATATATATTTTTGGACTCATTTTTTATGTTTTTTTACAACTCAATTGACAATTATAATTGGCTGAGTGGACTTTTGACCTGACTTATTTATTTTTAACTCATTTATTATGTTTTTTACAACTAATTAAAATTCTAGAAACTAAGGTTTTTATCTTTTTCTTTTCTTTCTATTCTACCCTCTGTTCATTTGCGACTTTTTCTTCCTCTTGATGTCTTGTGAAGGATGTTAACTATTTTAATTAATTAATATAATTATAATAGTATAGATATTAAAATTTTCAAAATAAAAGAATGAAAATTAAATCTCAAATATAAATAATAAAAAAATTAAAATTATTCAGGAAGATATGAATTTGAACACGATAAAATATATTTATCAAATATATTTACTATATCATTTCTACCATTATCATAAGTGTTTCATAATAATATATATATCATAATAATATATATATATTGATGTAGAAATGACAAATTTTTTATATTTCTTTAGTAAGATTAAGAAATGATTATTTTCCTTTAAATAATATATTTAAAAAAATTAAAAATTAAATAATGAAAAACGTGGCCATTTCTTAGCCCTTAATATTTGTAGAAATAAAAAAAAATCCAATTACAGTATATCAAATGATAATCATGTATATGTTTGGTTCATAACAAATTGATGGACAAGATGTCATTTCGAATACCTCAACCATACATTCAAATTTGTGTATGGTCTCGAAAACAAAAAAAAATACAATATTGACTTTTTTCAAAAAAAAAAAATAATATTAACTAAAATTAAATTTCAAATTTAATAAAAATCAATTAATAATATTATCAATTTGATTTCAATTTTAAAATATCAGTGGTTTAATGCTCTTCCTTACTATTTTTTTTTTAATTATAAGAATAAAACAAAATTCGAACAACAAACGCGATTAATACGATTCAAGCCCTAATCATACCTGAGACAATAAACATCTTTAACCATAAGACCATTTTTTTTTTTTTTGCATAATTTGCATTTTGCATGTTTAATGTAACATTTAATGTAATTAGAATTTTTTTGTTTTTATTTTTTTTATCGAAGTTTTGAAGCTATTGTATGAAATTTTATTTCATAAATTTATTGGATTACATTTTAAGCTATCTAAAGTATTATTCATAAACCAAATAAATACTTTATTTCGATTTAAAAATAAATAAAAAGTGTCAAAATACAAAAGAAAATACAAATGAGAAATATAGAAAGAGAGCACCACTTTTTTAAATATTTTTTTCTTTTTTTTTCCTTGGCTTAAAACCTACAAGAAAATATTGAAAACATTATAATATGTTCATAACATAAAAAGAAAAAAATATCTTTTGATTTATGATCATCGAAATCTAATATTAGTTAGCACATTACTTTGTTTGTTTCATTTAATTGAAATATAATGATTTATTGTTTGGTTGATAGAATATAATATTATTAAAAAATACATTTTAATAAATTGTCTTCGTATAATTTTTTTTATTGTTTACTACATAAATGTTGAAGTTTATAATATTATAATTTTTTTAAAAACACCTTTCTAAAGCACAAAAATCTATATTGATTTGCCTCAGCAATTTAACTACAAAGTGATTTAACATTTATATTTAATTCAATAAAAATATTTTATTAACTCATTTTATTTTAAAAATACATATTTAATGGCGACTGTATATTTCAACTTACAAATTAATAAAATTATTATTTATTTTCCAACAACTTAGGAAAAAATTTAAAAACATAAAAGTTGGTTTTTTTTATTTCTAAATAATTTTTTTTTTTGTATACCTGCATGAAAAAACTATTTTATTGAATTATCATTTCAAATTTAATTTTAAAGGATGCATTTAAACGTCATGTTTTGATTCACTTATGTACTTAATTTTTATAATTTATATTTTTAAAGATATTGATCCGTATGTTTATTCATGAGCTAAGCTAAAATTACTATCAAATCTACTTTTTAAAAGGGAAATGAATATTGCAAGGCATTTTTTATCTAACACTTGTCTAAATAGATACCCTGTTTGTCATTTCTTTTCAAAGATTATATCTCAATTTTTATATTATAATATTATTAGTTAGTTTAAATATTTTATTTTTATTAAAATGTTGAGTGAATTTTAAAAAATGATTAGTATCGTTCAATTTTTTTATTGAATTCAAATTCATTACAATGTCTTTTTTTTTTTGTTAAATAAATACAAGTGAGTATTTTTTTTTAATTTCAATATGTCAGATAAGAGATTTTGATAAAAATTTAACAGTGTTGATAAATGAATCCAAAAAATAAAATAATTAAATTCTTTAAAATAAAAGTATGACCATTGAATTCCAAATGTGTGAAAATTATAGAGATTTAAAGTATATTTTGCTATTCAAATTTTTACTTTGTAATTTGGTAAAAAAAACCAAAGGATCAACTGTATCTTAACTTGATTGGCATTAACATTGTTGTCAGTGTAAGAGGACGTGAGTTCGAGTGCGCTGAAACGCATTATCCTCTTAATTATGGATCGGAGAAGAATTGTGAATAATTCTAAACATTATATAAAAAAAACAGATATAATAAAAATCTATAACGAGATGATTGTTAAAAAAAAATTAACCCCACCGCAAAACTTTGATCCAAAAATAATTAACCCATGGCAAAGTGGGTCAAAATCTATACTAAAAGACAATAATAATTGGCTTGGACTTTTGACCTGACTTATTTATTTTTGAACTCATTTATCATATTTTTTAGAACCCAATTGTGTAATTAAAATTCTAGCAATTAGGGTTTTTACTTTTTTCCTTTTTCTATTCTGCCTTCCGTTCATTTAAAATCAGATTTATTATAATGTCATTAATTATAATTTTGATAAAATTATAGAAATTTAAAGTATATTTTGATCTTCAAATTTTTACTTTATAATTTAGTAAAAAAAAATTAACCCAATAGGATCGATTGAGATTTAGTTCGATTGACATCGGTATTGTTGTCGGTGCAGGAGGACGAGGGTTTGAGTGCACTGAATCATATTATCCTCTTATTTATAAGTTAAGGAAAGACTACGAGTGATTTTAAATATTGTATAAAAACACTATAATAAAATTAATATTCAAAAAAATTTAACCCAACGGCAAAGCTTTGTAGTGTGGGTCAAAATTTATACTAAAAGACAACTATAATTAACTGAGAGTGGACTTTTGAACTCATTTATTATGGTTTTTACAACTCAGTTGTGTAATTAAAATTCTAGAAGCTAAGGTTTTTAACTTTTTCTTCTCTTTCTTTTGTGCTCTCCCTTCATTTAAAATAAAATCTATTACCATGTCACTAGTTATAGTTTTTGTTCTTTTTTACTCAGTCAATGTGCATACATGATATTAGAAAGACGTTGGAAGAAATCAACCTCATTCTTAATCAAAATTACAGAACACCCGAATAAAATTTTTATCCAAAAAGAATTAACCCATACCAAAATCTATACTAAAAGGCAATTATATTTGACTGGGAGGACATTTGACCTGAATTATTTATTTTTTGAACTCATTTATTATGTTTTTTTACAACAAATTAAAATTCCAGAAGGAAGGGCTTTTATCTTTTTCTGCCCTCCCTTCATTTGTGACTTTTTCTTCCTCTTCCTGTCCTTTCCATTATTATTTTGTTCATTTTAAATAATTTGTGACTGGAAGTATGTATTTGCATATGCATTGGGGTGGTATATGAATATGATATGGATGAAGTTATGACAGTTTTGTTATGTAATTCTGGTGGTTTACCTGCAAAGTTTGATTTTGGTAGTTAAACTGCATTTTATATTTCTGGGGATCTCCCACGTTATTAAAGAATGGGTTTAGGGTATAAATAAAAAATATATAAATTTATTAAATATTAAAATAAAATAAAATAAAATAAATATTTTTTAAAAAAATAAAAATTTTATATGGGCGGAACTAAAATGGGCTTGGATTAGTCTATTACAAATATGGGAGGGTTTGGGTAAAATTTTAGGCCTAGATTTCAGGCTAGACCGGGCTGGGGCAAACATAAAGAACGTTAATATCATGTTTAAGCCCGACCCAACCCATGAACATATTTAATTTTGATATGTGCATTTGTGCATTAATATGCTATCTGTTATGTATGTGGGCCAAGTCGCACACTGGACTTATAGCTTACCTAAATATTTTATCATCTCAAATAATTTGCAGACTTAAGATTGGCTGATGCTCGGGAGCTCGGATAAGGTAATCGTAATAAAACTATGCTTAAGGAGATTTTCAATTAAAGTTATGGACTTTTGGATAAATTTACGGATTGTATTTTTTGTTTTTTTTTTTAGTTTTAGTAAGTTTGTCTAAAACAAATTGTTTTTTTGATGGTTGACTAAATTGGAAGTTCGTTTTTTTTAAATTAATTATGTTATGTAGGGACGAAGGCAGAAAACCTTTTTAAGGGGGCAATATTAATTTTTAATTTTTACGATAGTATAAATGTAATTTCACTCTTTGAATAGCATATTTCTTTATAATTTTTAAAAGGTTAAATTAAATTTTTTTTTATCATTTTAAGAGATTAAAGTGTAATTTTACTTTAACTAATTTAAAATTTTAAAAAAACTGTAAAGAACGTAAATGAAAATTTTTTCTTTTTCAGAGGGAGTCGAAGCTCTTACCAACCCCCTAATTATGCCCCTGACATAATGGATTTTCCATTGTAAAACAAAATAAGTAATTGAGTTTCCAAAAAGATAAAATAAATTAATATCATCACTTTTTGTATAACTTGGTGATAAATAATGAATGTTTTAGAAAACTCTTATTTGACCATAGTTAAGTTTTCTAGGAAATAAATGGAAACGGGTTTTTTTTTTCTCAAAATTATTAATGCATGAATAAGCAACGTCTTTGGATTAAATCAACTAGTTTTAATCCGGTTATAATGTTTTGATCGGGTTTGGGGTGTTACATGAATCGTATTTATCACGCTTCTTTTTTCATGCTCCATCATGGCCCTAACTTAAATTTTGCAGAATGTTCACCAAGTCTAAACCGTGCTCGAACTTGGAAATTAAAAGACTTCTAGTCTTCAAATCTAAGTTGTATAATGCAACAAGGGCGAGTAATACTCGAACAGGACATAAAACATCAACTCTCTCCACTTAACTGTAACTCTTTGCAGCCAACATTGTCTCAAACACTCTATGAACCATTCGAGTCCTAAAGACCAAGAGGAGATGAGATTTTTCTCTAAATTAAGCAGATGTCTAACATCTGACATGACTCCACCTTCAACTGGATTATATGTGGAGAATAACGAATTATCACCCTCATTCTCGACCACATTAGTTACCTCCGTAATTATTCGAAATTGCTAGAAACTGAAATTTGTGATCCCGTCGAACTTCTCGATATCCAAATTCATTGTTGTGTCACCGAATGAGTCGATCTGCGAAAGCTGAACTAGGCTTTGATACCAATTTGTTGAGGTTCGACTTGTATAAACGATGAACAAAAAAATGTAAAGAATATCGAACACAAATTTTACGTGAAAAACTCCTCTAAAAAGAATAAAAACCAAGGGAAAAAGAGGCTTTAGCTTTTCATTAAATAAGTAAATAAACGATAGTACAATATGAAGAAAATAAACCTAAATGTACTAAACGTACATTACCCAAAACCTCGAATACAAAGCTCTAACTCTCATAGAGTTCTCTCAAAAGGGCTGCAAAATTCTCTCCATGATTACCACGAAAACTCTAATCAAAACTCATCTACGATTATATCTTGTCGTCCTCCAAAAAAACCTTACTATTTGACGTGTTTAAATTAGGGTTATATAAATTTTTTCATCAATATCGTAGGTGTCACATAATGAAATGTATATATAATTATTTGATGTAGAAATAGTAAATTTCTTATAAGGTTAATAAATGACTAATTGCCTTTAAATGATATTTACAGAATTAAAAACTAAATAAATGAAAAACGTGGCGATAGCTCTCTGTACTTGTGGAATTAAAAAAAAAAATCTAGTATATTAAATAATAATCATGTGTATGTTTGGCTGTTTTATTTATTCAAAGTGACAGAAAAAAAAAAAAAAAGAAGAAGAGGAAGAAAAATACAATTTATTATTAAAACATGTTATTTACTATGTTTTAAGGGGAAAGTTGACCAAAATGACATGGACAAAAATGAATGGTAAATTATTATTAATATTATAAAAATTGAATGGAAAGTTGAACCCACATAATTCCTATTCTTGATTCAAATAGTTGCTTTTCATAAGAATATATATTATATCTATAAATTATATATAAAAGTAGCGTCGATAAGGGTTAACTTCACAACACTTCACTGCTGCTGCTTTTCTTTTCCTGCCTCTAAAAAAATGGTGGTAAATTTTCAGTTTTGGTCCTTCAGTTATGATCACATTTGAAATTTAATCTTTATATTTTAATTTGACCATCTACTTTTACAATAACATCAGTTAATCCAAATAGTTATTGTTATCAATTATTTCAATGAAATTAATAACTTTTTTTTTCTTTAAAACACCTTTCTAACACAAAATAAAAATCTATATTGATCCACCGAGCAATTTAACTATGATTTAACATTTATATTTAATCCAATAAAAATATTTTATTAGCTCATTTTTTTTAAAATAAATGCATATTAAATGACATTTCTTATCTAGCACCTGTACAAATACGCTCCCTTTTTCTGTTTGTCATTTCTTTTCAAAGATTATATAACAACTTTCATTTTTTTTTAAATTTTGATCTTCATATTATTTTTAATTTTAAAATTTAATCCCTATGCTTTAATTTTTTTATTTAATTTAATACCTCAATTTAAAATTTAAACATAGTAAAAGAATAAAAACTTTTCCTTATAGGAGAATGTGAGTTCGAGTGCGTTGAAACACATTTATCTTTTTATTTAAGAGTTGAGTTGAGATGTGAGTTGTATAACAAAAATTGTTCTTTCAATCCTTGTAAAACTCACAGAAATTTATATTGATCCCTTAAATCTCCATAAAAAATCTAGCTTTTAATATGCTTCCGTCACCATCTTCCCCATTATCTCCTCCAATCTCGACTCCACTTTTCATTTTTGTCTTTCAGTTTAATCCTTTGTTCATATAATTAATACCCCCCCCCCCTCCCCCCAAAAAAAGTCAACTACAAAAAGCCAATCCCAATTTTTATTATTATACCAGAACTTTAAGATCCAGGCACAAACACCAGCAAACAATTTGTCACCATTTATTATTATACTCAAAGAACAATTTTAAAATGTTGTAATTATTATTTAGTGTTATTTTATTTAATTAACGTAATCTGATTATTAATCAAATTTATGGTACTTTTATTAATATATTTTGGTATACTTTAATAGCAGGTATATAACCATTCTCCTATAATATCATTACACCATAAGTAAATTTCATTAATTGTCACCTATATTTACAAAAAATATAAATATGTTTGTCTCATCATTACACCATTCAATGACCGTGTTTTTAGTGAATCTTGTACCAGCACAATGTGAGATGCATGGGTTTAATATATTTAATAATTAAGGCAGAGAATTGATATGTTAATTTCCAGTAGCAATGAAGACGACGGTGCTTGTCCGGCTGATGGTCCCAACACTAAAAAAAAGTCAGGTTTAAAGAAAAAGGAGTAGATAGTGTTGAAATATTAATAGATCCGGTGCCATCACCTACTATGACCTGGAAAGATATGTTGTTGGGGAATATCGCCGAATCATTAGTGTCGAAACCATCCTCTTTTCTTTTCGAAAACGACGTAGTTCGAAAAATTATTTTAAAATTGAAAAATAATGAGAATCGCCATCAATCTTTTATTCGGTGTCATTAGATCACCACAAAACGTTTTAAAAACTGTTTTGAAAACATGTAGGTCTTCGAAATCCAGAAAAAAAAAACAAGTTCGGGAGTCGATTACACATGAGGAAAGATTAGCACCCTCATACGCCCAAAATTGGTACCGTATTGATTGTTTTCGGGTCTTAATTTGTAACATTTAAAAGCTCGAATAAAATTCAAAATACGATCCTTGAATGCATGAGTTAAGTTTACAAGAAATCGGGTTTGTTTGGAAATCCCATTATTTCAAAGTGATCGAGGAAGAAAGTTACGTCCAGTGAGTTAGGACATGACATTTTAAGATTCAGAAATAACGAGCTTTCCTTCATAAAACTTTTTAAATTTTGGGAAAAGGATGTTCGATTATTTCGATTTGAGGAAAGGTTACACCTAGTAAGTTAAGGCACAAATTTTCAGAATCGAAAATAAGGAAACATTGCCTCGATTAAGGGTATTCGATTATTTCGATTTGAAGAAAAATTGCACCTAGTAAGTTAAGGCGCAAATTTTCGAAATTCGAAATAAAAGAATATTGCCTCGACTTTAAAGTTTTTATGAAAATAATTTTGAAAACAAACACGCGAGTTTAATATGATTAAGCAGTTAATAATGGATATTAAATAACGCAAAGTAATATAAATAAGAAGATAAATTATTTGCGAAAAATCAAGAATGCAAAATATGAGTGCATAATAATTTAAAATTAAAAGCAAATTTTGATGAGAAAGAAGAATGATGCAATCGGAATTGAAAATGAGACTTTTCGGATTCTTGGAGGGGGGAAAATGGTAATTTTGGATTCTTGGGGGTGAAATGGTAATTTCAAGAAAATTTGGGGTTAAAATGAAATTTTTACACATTCGAGGGTAAAAATGGGATTTTTGGAAGTTTCGGGGTAAAAAATCGGATTTTTGGAAGTTCAGGGGTAAAAATGAGATTTTTTGAAGTTTGGGGTAAAAATAGAATTTTTAGAAGTTTTAGGGTTAAAAATGGGATTTTGGGAAGCTTAAGGGTAAAAACGGAATTTTTTGGAAGTTTCGAGGTCAAAAATGGGATTTTTGAAAGTTTGGGGTAAAAATAGAATTTTTAGAAGCTTTGGGGGTAAAAATGGGATTTTAGGGAGTTTAAGGGTAAAAAGGGAATTTTTTGGAAGTTTCGGGGTCAAAATGGGATTTTTGGAAGTTCGGGGGTGAAAACAAAAATTTTGGACAGTTTAAGGACCTCCAGGGCAATAAAACCAAAAATAGATGACACGTGATAGCCCCTCAGGCATCTTGAAGTCAAAGGACTAGTTTGAAATCCGTGAAAAATTTTTGGGTAAATTTTGCAATTAAATAGAACTTGATTTGAGGATTAAATTGAAAAAAATAAAAAATAAGAGAGACTGTTTGCATAAATAAATCAAAATCATGACACGTGGCAGCTCCTGGTGCTTTTAAATGGTCGAGGGATTAAATTGAAAAAACATGAAAATCATCAGGCCAATTTAAAATTAATTAAAAGTGCAAAAAGGACATGATTTAAAAATTTAGAAAGAGCGGAAGGAACGAACGCAGAAAAAACCCCTCCTTTAAAAAACACGCGGATCCTAGGTCGAGTCAGGTCGAATTTCGGGTCGGACATGGGTAATAACTCAGAATGGCGCAATTTTAGTGCTGAAACTCAGCCCTCAAAACCAAAACGATGACATTTTGAGGGCCTATAAATAACCCCTTTCAAAAAAAAAAAAATCATTTTCCTTAGCCCTTAAAAAAAAAAACCAAAAAACACCTCAAAAATCCTCTCCCCCCCCTTTCGTGGTCGACCATGCTTCGACCGGTAGGTCTGATCACCGTCCGTCGCATGGGACCACACGCACCATCGTCCAGGGCCGCGCGTCGTCGCCCTGCCTGGTCACGCGCGCCGGTCCGTCCGTGTCTCCGTCGCCGCGTTTCCTCCCACTTGCCTTCGATCGGTAACAAAACTTTTCTTTTCCTTATTTTTTGTTTTAAACTTTCTCTTTTTAATCCCTCTTCTTTCCTTTAAAACACTGATCTGGGTATAGATCTAAACAGATCTAACCCAGATCTCGGTGAAGTATTTTTTAAAAAACGAATCTGTCCCTATCTCCCCTTTTTTAAAAAACCTTATTTTCGATTTTTCTCTTTGTTTAAATCTGTTTTGGTGTGTGGTTTGTGTAGGTGTTTGAACAAACGAGGGAGGGAGTCCCAGTCAATGGGGGTAGTACGGTGGAGCGCCGCTCACTGGTCCGACGACGGTGACTATGGTGTCCAAAGGGCTGTAACCTTTCCGACCCTTCACTTTTCCTTTATTATTATTATTATTATTATTATTATTATTAATTAATGTCATTAATATTATATTTATTATCAATATTATTAATGTTATGAAAATAATTTAATATATATACTTATTACCTTTTTGAAGCAAAAAAATAAATAAATAATAAACGGTAATAGAGGTATTTAATGCTGGCATTAATACATACTTGGAAACTAATAGGATTAGGGATTTGAAACATAAATAGCAGTAAACAACAAGTTAAATGTACCTGGATGGCTTTAAAGCTTGAAAACTTTGAAACTCTTCGGTCTATTCTCTGCTTGCTATTAGTTTCTTCTTGTTTCGATTTGCAAAATGTTTATTGTTTCTCTTATTGAATTCTCAAGAAACTTGTCTGTATATTGATTTTTGAGTGTGTAAAACAAGGTCAGTAACCCCTATTACCACCTTTCAATTCTGGCTTTATAGTCATATTTACAATAATTTTCTTTTGTCCTATGCAACTAAATGTACATCTAATCTGCTCTCTCTTTTCTGCAGGTTCGGCGGTGGTAGTGGCGGTTGAATCAGCTGGTGGCAGTGCAAGTTGTTGGTGGTGCAATTTGGTGATGACGTGGCGGCTTCCGGTTGGCTGAGGTGGAGGCAGCAGTAATAACACTTAGTAGATTAGGGTTTGACTTTGTTTTAGGCTAGTTTGGGTCATTTGGTTTGGGCTTATTTGGCCTTTGTAATTTGGGTGATCAAAATTTAATTGGGCCAAATTGGGTCCAAGATTTGTAAATGGACTTTATACTTGGATATTATTTAAATAAATTTTAAATTTAAATTTATAATAAATTTAAATAAATTTAAATTTAAAATAAACTTAACTTTAAAATAAATTTAAATTTTTTGGGTCCAGTCAAAATTGGGCTTCAATAATTAAGTTTACAATAAACGGAATATCCGCGATTTAAATTATCTGTTGAAGGATATGACAATCACGGTAGTGGTTAAACTTTTGGGGCGGAGCATTGGATATGCTACTTTCCATAATAGGGTAGCAAGTTTGTGACGGCCATCTAAACCCTTTCAATTTATGGATGTGAAAAATGATTATTTTTCGTAAAATTTCAGGGTAAAGAAGATTATGAAAAAATACTTACACAGGGATTTTGGATTGTTTTCAACCAATATCTCACGGTTTAATCGTAGACACTGGATTTCAACCCACTCCAACCATTTTCAAAGGTAGTTATGACTTGGATTCGACTGCCAGATCTTCTTGGATACCTGTATAATGAGAAGATTCTTGAGGAGATAGGGGATTGATAGGGAGGGTGGCAAAGCTTGATTTTAACATTGACAAAAGGTTGAGGGGATGGCTTGCTCAAATGACAATATTCGTAAATTTGGATAAGCCTTTAATTTCTCATATTTTGGTTAACGGTAAATCATATAAATTTGAGTATGAATCCTTATCGATTATTTGTAACCCCCCAAAATATAGGGATAGTTGTAATGAATAAACAAGAAATAAGCTTTAGGTTTGATGGTTAAGTAGCTTGTACATTCAAGGACAAATTCACTAACATGTAACCATTAGACCAGGAACTCATTTTTTTTAACAAACACACAAAGATAACCTTAAAAATCAGGACATGATCACTCTCGGTTCACAAATCTGAGTCTACTAACCCTATTTTTGGATGTTACACGTTAATAATAATTAATATTTTATAAAATATAAATTATGTAAATATGTAATTACTATTTGTACTACCAAATATGACATAAAGAATTATAATATAATTACACTAAAAAAATCAGGTTTAAGAAATTACAATTTATTATCATTACAAGAGAATGTAATTAATATCTTAATAATTACATTTTCTTTCAATTATCTTATGTTGTGGAAACATACTCTAATAACAATGAGAATTAATTGGAATTTGTTGTAGTATTTTTTTTCCCTTTTACTTGTAATAGCACCGTAAATTTACGGAAAAAAAATGGTTGTTGTAATTTTTATTTTAATAAGATAGAATAAATCGTAAATTTATGACTTAAAAAAATTCAATTAATTTTTGTCATTTTTTTTAATTATAAAGAAAGAATAAAACCTTTAAATATTAAATTAAAAAAAATATTAAATTTACATAACCAAAAACGTCAACTTTTCCATTTAAATAAATGGTGATTTTTTTACAGAGTTTTCCATATGAAATAATATTTTAATTGATTTTTTAATAAAATTGAAATAATTATAAACAAATAAATAAGCATATAGTTAATAAAAAAATATTAAATTTACATAACCAAAAACGTCAACTTTTCCATTTAATTAAATGGTGATCTTTTTTAGAGAGTTTTCCATATGAAATAATATTTTAATTGATTTTAAAGAATATTTTTTTCATTATCAATGAAAATATACTTTCATGCAAGTTTGGTATTTATTTGTTTTTATTAATCATATGTTTAGTTATTTATTTTTTTAATTTAATTTAATTTTTATTTAATTTTTTACTTATTGTTATATTATTCATGTAGACTTGATGATTTGAAAAATAAATTATGTGTGTTATATCTTTATTGGTTGTTTAGCAATTCATTAATAGTGTTAAGACCAAATATCATAATAAAAACAGATATTGATAGTTCAGGAACCAAATGTGATATTAACCCAAGATCAGGTCCTTTTTTTATATTTTTCGGGTCCTAGGCAAAATAATAAGTTAGAGTTTTTTTTTAATATATTGGTGTAATTATATGGTAGTATCAGTTGATATTTTCTTAACCCTTTGACAATGCGCACACACCTTGCACACACAGGTACTCAAACCCGAGACCCCTAGGATGAACAACATCCTCTTTTCCACTTGTTGAAGCCCAAATTTTGACTGGACCCAAACTCCCTTTAAATTTGTTTAAAAATTTAAATTTATTTTAAATTTAAATTTATTTTGAATTTAAATTTAATTTAAGTTTAAATTTATTTTCAAATTTAAAATTACTATAAATAAAGCTAAAATACAAGGATTAAAAAGTCCAGAAAAGTTCAAATTACATCTTTAAGCCCAATTGGGCCCAAACCCAAAATAACCCTAAACCTAAAAGGGCCCGATCCTAACAAACCAAAGGCCCAAATGCCTAAAGCCTATTTGGCCCAAATTCACTAAGTGTCGCTGCTATAGCCTCCCCTTCAGCCAACCAGAGGCCGTCACGTCATCAGCAGCTGGTCACCATCTTCAGCCCCAACTTGCACTGCCATCAGCTGCCACCGCCACTGCCATCGCCAAACCTGCAAGAAGAGAAAGCAGATTAGATATGCATTTAGTTACATAAAATAAAATAGAATAATTGTAAAACAGGCTATAAAAGCCGAATGGATTCTCGATTGTAAGGGTTGGTTTTTTTGAGGGAAACAATATTCGTTCATAAAAATCGAAATCAATAGCATTGATAAACTAGAATAGGTCATCGGTAGAAACAGAGGCATCAAGCACTACTAGACCCAAAACATTGAATACTTGCAGAGGTACAAAGCACTTTCATCATCAATGTTAGGCATTAATGCGTCTATTAATTTCCTTGCTGTTATTATTTATTATCCTAAATTTTCTTAAACGTTTTAGCTTAAATACATGCATATTAAATTAGTATTTATTATTAATTTGATCATCGGTTTCCCCAAGCCCGTATTAATTATTAAATAATTTCAATGATTTTAATAATGACAGCCTTTAAAGTTTTTATATATTAATTAATTAATAATAATTAATAAGTAAAAAAAACGAAAAGTCAGAAGACTTATCCTCGACCGGCCTGCCGCTGTTGATCGCTGTTGCCGAAAGTCCGACCCCGAACGTTACTCGCGCCTCGTCATACACGGATCTACAAAGAAAACACTAACGCAGGTTAAAAACAAAAAAAACCAGATTTAGGTTCCGTTTTAAAACAAAAGGGGTAAGGATTAAAGAAGATTTAAAGGTTTTTAAAAAAAATGGGACTAGAACTTTCTAGGATCTGGATTTCGGTCCAGATCTATGTTGTTGTTTTTTTTTTTAAATGAAAAGAAGAACATAGGGACGTTTTTTACCTCCGATTCGTGTCGGACGACGACCGGATGGCCTCCAGGGATAGCGCGTGACAGGCGGGGGGAACATCGGACATCGATCGATGGATAAAGGACAGTGGCGCGTCGACCACGCGTAACGGTTGGTGAAGCGAGTGCGACGGGGTTTCGACGGCTCACCGCAGAAACCCAGGCAACAACGCACGATGGCCACGCGCCGAGATCGACGATGCGCGTACGGCCCTACGCATGCCGGACGACCCTACGCCCGCCGGACGGCGACCAACCTGACTGGCCGAGGCATGGCCGACCGAGAAAGGACGAGAGGATTTGTGGAGAGGGTTTTAGGGTTATTTATATACCCTGAGAACGGTGTCGTTCTGAAGGCTGAGTTTCAGCCTTAAAACGATACCGTTCTGAGCTATTACCCGAATCCAACCCGAAATCCGATTCGACCCGACCTAGGATCCGCGTGTTTTTGAAGGAAGGGTTATTTATGCATTTGATCCATCCGCTTTTCCAAAATTTTCAATCAGGTCCTTCTCATACTTTTAATTAAATCTAAATTGCCCAAATGATTTTTACAGTTTTTCAATTTAGCCCCTCGACCTTTTAAAAGCACTAGGAGCCGCCACGTGTCCTAATTTTAGCTTATTTGTGCAAATGGTCCCCTTTATTTCTAATTTGTTTTAATTTAATCCTTAAATCAGGTTCACTTTAATTACAAAATTACCCCAAAAACTTTTCATGATTTTCAAAATGGTCCCCTGACTTTCGGAGGCCTGAAAGGCCGCCACGTGTCACTTATTTTTGGATTTATTGACTAGGAGGTCCTGGATTGTCCAAAAATCCTGTTTTTAACCCCGAAACTTCTAAAAATTACTATTTTACCCCCGAACTTCCAAAAAATCACATTTCTAACATCGAAAATTTCGAAAATCACCATTTTACCCCCAAATTTCCAAAAATCCCATTTTAACCCCAAACCATCTAAAAATCCCAATTTTAACCCCAAAACTTCCAAAAATCCCATTTTTGACCTTAAACCTTCTAAAAATTACCATTTTACCCCTAAATTCCCAAAAATCCCATTTTTGACATTGAACCTTCTTAAAATTACCATTTTACCCCCGAATTCCCAAAAATCCCAATTTTAACCTCGAATGTCCAAAAATCCTATTTTTGACCCCGAACCTTCTAAAATTACCATTTTACCCCTAAACTTCCAAAAATCCATTTTTGATTTCGAACCTTTCAAAACTACCATTTGGCCTCTGTGCACCCGAAAAATCTCGTTTTAAACTCCGATTACATCATTCTTCTCTCATTAACTTCATTTCCGTGCTCGTATTTTGCAACTTGATTTTTCGTGAATAATTTATCTTCCTATTTATTTCATGTTGCGTTTAATATTCACTGTTAACTACTTATTCATATTTAACTCGCATGCTTGTTTTCAAAATTGTTTTTTTAAGAACTTTAAGATCGGGGCAATATTATTTCATTTCGAGTTTCGAAAATTTACGCCTTAACTCACTAGGTGCAATTTTTCTCCAAATCGAAATAATCGAATACCCTTAATCGAGACAATGTTTCCTTATCTTCGATTCCGAAATATTGCACCTTAACTCACTAGGTGCAACCCTTCTTCAAGTCGAGATAATCAAAAATCCTTTTCGCAAAGGTTTCTAAAGGTTTTACCAAGGAAAGCTCATTATTTCGGGATCTTGAAATGTCTTGTCCTAACTCACTAGACGTAGCTTTTTCTTCTTTGATCACCTTGAAATAGCGGGATTTTCAAACAAACTCGATTTCTTTTAAACTTAACTCGTGCACTCAAGGATCGTATTTTAAGCTTTATTTGAACTTTTAAATGTTATAAAGACTCGAAAATAATCAATACGGTACCAATTTGGGCGTATGAGGGTGCTAATCCTTCCTCATGCGTAACCGACTCCCGAATCTATTTTTCTGGATTTCGAAGACCTACTCAAAATGACTTTTAAAACGTTTTGTGGTGGTCCAATCACACTGAGTAAAGGATTGGTGGCGACTCACATTGTATTAAGACTCTGAATGGGTAGCTAATATAGTCCCCGTTCCTAAAAAAGATGGAAAGGTGCGTATGTGTGTGGACTATCGAGATTTGAATAAAGCTAGCCCAAAGGATAAATTTCCTTTGCCCCACATCGACACTCTAGTTGACAACACGCAGAACATTCTCTGTTTTCCTTCATGGATGGTTCTCTGGGTATAATCAGATAAGGATGGACCTTGAGGATATGACCAAAACCACTTTTGTCACGCTATAGGGAACATTTTGTTACAAAGTGATGCCCTTCGGACTCAAGAATGCAGGGGCAACTTATCAGAGGGCTATGGTGACCCTATTTCATGACATGATGCACAAAGAGATTGAGGTTTACGTCGATGACATGACTGCGAAGTCTCAAACGGAGGAGGAACATGTAAGAATCCTGAGAAAGTTATTTGGAAGGCTAAGAAAATATCAACTAAAGTTGAATTCAGCCAAATACACTTTTTGCGCCACATCAAGAAAATTGTTAGGTTTTGTGGTCAGCAAAAAAGGAATTGAAATTGACCCGGATAAAGTCAAAGCTATACAGGAATTACCATCGCCCAGCACTCAAAAAGAAGTTCGAGGGTTTTTAGGAAGATTAAATTACATTGCTCGGTTCATCTCGCAGTTAACTGAGAAATGCGATCCTATCTTCCGCCTGCTTAGAAAGCGCAACCCGGGTGTATGGGATGATGAATGTCAGGAAACCTTTAATAAGGTTAAAGACTATTTATTCAAGGCTCCCATCTTGGTACCTCCGATTCCTAATAAGCCATTGATTATGTACTTAACGGTCTTTGAAAATTCCATGGGATGTGTACTAGGCCAACATGATGAATCCGGAAAAAAGAAAGGGCTATATATTATCTCAGCAAGAAATTCACTGATTGCGAGACACGATATTCACCTATTGAGAAATTATGTTGCGCACTAGTCTGGACCACACGTAGATTAAGACAATACGTGCTATATCATACCACTTGGTTGATTTCGAAATTGGATCCTATGAAGTATTTGAAGGAATCAGCAGCATTAAATGGGAGGTTAGCTCAATGGCAGATCTTGCTCTCTGAATTTGATATAGTTTATGTCAATCAGAAAGCAATAAAAGGAAGTGCGATAGCAGACTTCTTGGCAAGTAGGGCTTTAGAAGACTATGAGCCTATAAACTTCGATTTCCCGAATGAGGATTTAATGTATGTTGCGACTACGGAAGAGGCAATCACGAAGGAACGACTTTGGAAGATGAATTTCGATGGAGCTTCAAACGCCACAGGCAATGGGGTAGGGGCAGTCTTGGTATCACCAGAGGGAGATCATTACCCTTTCACCAGCAAGCTTGATTTCGATTGCACAAACAATATGGCTGAATACGAAGCGTGTATATTGGGAATCCGTGCGGCCATAGATCGAGGAATCAAAATTTTGGAGATTTATGGAGACTTGGCACTAGTAATCTATCAACTAAAAGGAGAATGGGAAACAAGGGATTCCAAGTTAATGGATTATCGCAAATTGGTCCTCGATTTGATCACCAAATTCGATGATGTCACATTCAATTACCTCCCACGGGAAGAGAACCAGATGGCAGACGCTCTTGCCACTCTAACCTCAATAATTAAGGTGAGTAGGTCGGAAAATGTAAAGCACATTCAGAATGTTTTTTAGTTTGTGAGAGATCAAAAGTATCCCGAGCAAGCCTCAAAAAATGAAAAAAGAACATTACAAAGACTAGCTAGTGAATATATCTTGGACGGGGAAACCCTGTATAAAAGGAGAAAGGATCAAGTGTTGCTGAGGTGTGTCGATGCAATTGAAGCTAAAAGGATCTTAGAAGAAGTTTACGAAGGCATTTGTGGGACACACGCCAACGGTTTCACGATGGCCCGACAAATAATGAGATTTGGGTATTACTGGTCTAGTATGGAAGGCGATTGCATCAATTATGCCCAGAAATGCCATAAATGCCAGATCTACAGAGACAAGATCCATGTACCTCCATCACATCTTCATGTCATGACCTCGCCCTGGGCTTTTTCTATGTGGGGGATGGATGTCATCGGGCCAATTTCTCCAAAAGCTTCCAATGGCCATAGATTTATCTTTGTGGTGATTGACTACTTCACTAAATGGGTAGAGGCAACCTCATATGCGAATGTTACCAAGTCTACGGTTAGCAAGTTCCTGAAAAAGGAAATCATTTGTCGATATGGGATGCCCGAAAGGATCATATCCGATAAGGCCCTCAATTTCAACAACAGTACGATAGCAGAAGTTTGTGAACAGTTCGAAATTAAGCACCATAATTCTTCTCCTTATCGCCCAAAAATGAATGGGGCTGTGGAAGCAGCTAATAAGAATATCAAGAAGATTGTGGCCAAAATGACTGAGACTTACAAGGACTGGCACGAAAAATTACCATTTGCCTTCTTTACCTACAGAACTTCAATCAGAACTTCTACTGGGGCAACACCATTCTCGTTGGTATACGGCATGGAACCAGTCTTGCCTATTGAGGTTGAAATACCTTCCATTCTAGTCTTAACAGAGCTTCAACTTGACGAGGCTAAATGGGTTCAGGCTCGATATGACCAGCTGAATTTAATCGAGGAAAAGAGATTAAAAGTCATTCGCCACGGTCAGATGTACCAGAAAAGAATGATGCGAGCTTACGATAAAAAAGTTCGTCCCAGGGAATTCTACGAGGGAGATCTAGTTTTGAAAAAGATACTTCCCATACACAAAGATTTCCGTGGGAAATATATGCCCAATTGGGAAGGGCCATACGTGGTAAAAAAGATCTCAGGAGGAGCTCTCATCCTAACAGAGATAGACGGCAAGGAGTTGTACAACCCCGTCAATTCAGACTCGGTAAAAAAATACTTCGCCTAAAACGAAATGGGAGTTGAGATGAAAACCTACAAAGGGCGTAAAAAAAAAGGTTCAGGATGAAAACTCGCAAAGGGCGTCTTGGAACCAAGGGAACTTTGAGTTGAAAACCAGCAAAGGGCGGCTCAGGGCCAAAGAACGAGTCGACGAGAAAGAAGAAGGTTACAACTTGAAATATCAACAAAGCACTCTAGATCTTCCAGGCACACATCAGAGATTAGAAGTGATTCTCAAGCAAGTTGGCGCAGAATAGCTCATTTTACGATACCTGGGGCAGCCAATTATTCTTCACTGTATAGCTGATAATTTTCAACTAATGATTGTTTCCCTTGATCCTCTTATTGATATAATATTCCCTTTGATCCTCTTCTTAATAGAATTTTCTAAAATACGGCTTTGGCCTAAGCATTTTGCATCTAAATAACGGGTAATAGACTAATAAATCATACAAAAAGTTATGAGCATTATTTTGGAGTTTTCGAAAATTATAAGAAGCTCGAAACAAGACTATCAACTAGAAGACATGCTTAAAAACAAGCAATTCCAAAACAACCTGGAAATGACAGAGCAGCACATCAAAAGTAGAATATTGGACAGGCGACAAATCATGCCGACTTGATTAATAATAAACAAATCCGACACTCATCATACACATTCACACAAGTTAAGAGCATTTAATTCATTCTAACCATGACTTTCTAATAAAAGGCTTACATAGAAGCCCATAAAAGCACATTCCGCAGGTCACATCCCCGTCACATGACGAAATGAATCATTAAGACCACTGAGGAAAAAGTGGAATCCAAAACTTTACCCCAATCACAGGGCAAATTACGATACCCACAAACGACGCGGTCATCTTCCTAGTAAGATGCTGAGAAGAAGACCAAAACGAGGCTCAAGACGAGCAAATCTTCAAAACCCAGCTTCCTGATGAGACATTGAGAAGCAGGTGGAAGAAATAAATGGTTAGCTTCCAAATGAGGTACTGAGAAGTGAACCGAATTCGTCTTCCTGATGAGATACAGAGAAGCGGATTGAAACAGTGATGGGATCATCTTCCTGATGAGGCACTGAGAAGAAGACCCAAATGAGGCTCGAAACGAGCAAGTCTTTAAAACCCAGCTTTCTGATGAGACACTGAGAAGCAGGTGGAAGAAATAAATAGTTAGATTCCAGATGAGGTACTGAGAAGTGAACCAAATTCGTCTTCTTGATGAGATACAGAGAAGCGGATTGAAATAGTGATGTGATCATCTTCCTGATGAAGCACTGAGAAGAAGACCCAAACGAGGCTCGAAACGAGCAAATCTTCAAAACCCAGCTTCCTGATGAGACATTGAGAAGCAGGTGGAAGAAATAAATGGTTAGCTTCCAGATGAGGTACTGAGAAGTGAACCAAATTCGTCTTCCTGATGAGATACAGAGAAGCGGATTGAAACAGTGATAGGATCATCTTCCTGATGAGACACTGAGAAGAAGACCCAAACGAGGCTCGAAACGAGCAAATCTTCAAAACTCAGCTTCCTGATAAGACACTGAGAAGCAGGTGGAAGCAATAAATGGTTAGCTTCCAGATAAGGTACTGAGAAGTGAACCAAATTCGCCTTCTTGATGAGATACAGAGAAGCGGATTGAAACAAACGACGCGGTCATTTTCCTGATGAGATACTGAGAAGAAGGCGAAGCCAAGGAAACCAGACTCAAAGACTACGGTGACAAATCCCAAGGAATAGGAAAAATCACAGTAGCAAATTTTGTCTTTTTGAAGATCACTTGAGAACGAGATGGAATCGTAAAAGAGAAGCTGATGCAGTGGAATTAAGCAACAAACGTAAAGCAAAGGGTGGACCAGTTGAAGAAAGAGCAGCTAAGAAATAGAACTTGACAAAATTGGGCTCTCTTTTGGATCTTTGCTCTGTTCCCGTTACACAACAACGAGTAAAGAGGGGCAGTTGTTGAAGCCCAAATTTTGACTGGGCCCAAACTCCCTTTAAATTTGTTTAAAAATTTAAATTTATTTTAAATTTATATTTATTTTGAATTTAAATTTAATTTAAGTTTAAATTTATTTTCAAATTTAAAATTACTATAAATAAAGCTAAAATACAAGGATTAAAAAGTCCAGAAAAGTCCAAATTACATCTTTAAGCCCAATTAGGCCCAAACCCAAAAATACCCTAAACCTAAAAAGGGCCCAATCCTAACAAACCAAAGGCCCAAATGCCTAAAGCCTATTTGGCCCGAATTCACTAAGTGTCACTGCTATAGCCTCACCTTCAACCAACCAGAGATCGCCACATCATCAGCAACTGGTCACCATCTTCAGCCCCAACTTGCACTGCCACTGCCACTGCCGTCGCCAAACCTGCAAGAAGAGAAAGCAGATTAGATATGCATTTAGTTACATAAAACAAAAGAGAATGATTGTAAAACAAGCTATAAAAGCCGAATGGATTCTCGGTTGTAAGGGTTGGTTTTTTTTTTAGGGAAACAATATTCGTTCATAAAAATCGAAATCAATAGCATTGATAAACTAGAATAGGTCATCGGTAGAAACAGAGGCATCAAGCACTACTAGACCCAAAACAATGAATACTTGCAGAGGTACAAAGCACTTTCATCATCAATGTTAGGCATTAATGCTTATATTAATTTCCTTACTGTTATTATTTATAATCCTAAATTTTCTTAAACATTTTAGCTTAAATACATGCATATTAAATTAATATTTATTATTAATTTGATCATCGGTTTCCCCAAGCCCGTATTAATTATTAAATAATTTCAGTGATTTTAATAAAGACAGCCTTTAAAGTTTTTATATATTAATTAATTAATAATAATTAATAAGTAAAAAAAAAACGAAGAGTCAGAAGACATATCCTCGGTCGGCCAGTCGCCGTTGATCGCTGTTGACGGAAGTCCGACCCCGAACGTTACTCGCGCCCCGTCATACACGGATCTGCAAAGAAAACACTAACGCAGGTTAAAAACAAAAAAAACCGGATTTAGGTTTCGTTTTAAAACAAAAGGGGTAAGGATTAAAGAAGATTTAAAGGTTTTTAAAAAAAATGGGATTAGAACTTTCTAGGATCCGGATTTCGGTCCAGATCTATGTTGTTTTTTTAAAAAAAAAAGGAAAAGAAGAACAAAAGGACGTTTTTTACCTCCGATTCGTGTCGGACGACGACCGGACGGCCTCCAAGGATAGCGCGTGACGGGCGGGGGGAACATCGGACGTCGATCGATGGATGAAGGATAGTGGCGCGTCAACCACACGTGACGGTTGGTGAAGCGCGTGCGACGGGGTCTCGACGGCTCACCGGAGAAACCCAGGCGGTGACGCGTGATGGCCACGCGTCGGGATCGGCGATGCGCGTGCGGTCCTACGCGCGCCGGACGGCGACCAGCCTGAATGGCCGAGGTATGATCGGCTGGAAAAGGACGAGAGGATTTGTGGAGAGGGTTTTAGGTTTTTTTTAAAAGGGGTAAGGAAATGTTTTTTTTCTCTAAAACTAGCTATTTATAGGCCCTCAGAACGGTGTCGTTCTGAAGGCTGAGTTTCAGCCTTAAAACGATACTGTTCTGAGCTATTATCCGATTCAACCTGACCTAGGATTCGCGTGTTTTTGAAGGAAGGGTTATTTATGCATTTGATCCATCCGCTTTTTCCAAAATTTTCAATCCAGTCCTTCTCATACTTTTAATTAAATCTAAATTGGCCCAATGATTTTTACAGTTTTTCAATTTAGCCCCTCGACCTTTTAAAAGCACCAGGAGCCGCCACGTGTCCTAATTTTAGCTTATTTGTGCAAATGGTCCCCTTTATTTCTAATTTGTTTTAATTTAATCCTTAAATCAGGTTCACTTTAATTACAAAATTACCCCAAAAAATTTCCATGATTTTCAAAATGGTCCCCTGACTTCAGGAGACCTGAGGGGTCGCCACGTGTCACTTATTTTTGGATTTATTGACCAGGAGGTCCCTGGATTGTCCAAAAATCCTGTTTTTAACCCCGAAACTTTTGAAAATTACTATTTTACCCCTGAACTTCCAAAAAATCACATTTCAAACCTCGAAACTTTTGAAAATCACCATTTTACCCTCGAATTTCCAAAAATCCCATTTTAACCCCGAACCATCTAAAAATCCCAATTTTAACCCCAAAACTTCCAAAAATCCCATTTTTGACCTTGAACCTTCTAAAAAATACCATTTTGCCCCCAAATTCCCAAAAATCTCATTTTTGACCTTAAACCTTCTAAAAATTACCATTTTACCCTCGAATTCCCAAAAATCCAAATTTTAACCCCAAATGTCCAAAAATCCCATTTTTGACCCCGAACCTTCTAAAATTACCATTTTACCCCCGAACTTCCAAAAATCCCATTTTTTATTCCGAACCTTCCAAAACTACCATTTGGCCCCTGTGCATCCGAAAAATCTCATTTTGAACTTCGATTACATCATTCTTCTCTAATTAACTTCTTTTTCGTGCTCGTATTTTGCAACTTGATTTTTTGTGGATAATTTATCTTTCTATTTATTTCATGTTGCGTTTAATATTCACTGTTAACTACTTATTCATATTTAACTCACATGCTTGTTTTCGAAATTGTTTTTTTAAGAACTTTAAGATCGGGGCAATATTCTTTCATTTCGGCTTTCGAAAATTTGCGCCTTAACTCACTAGGTGCAATTTTTCTCCAAATCGAAATAATCGAATACCCTTAATCGAGGCAATGTTTCCTTATCTTCGATTCCGAAATATTGCACCTTAACTCACTAGGTGCAACCCTTCTTCAAGTCGAGATAATCAAATATCCTTTTCGCAAAGGTTTCTAAAGGTTTTACAAAGGAAAGCTCATTATTTCTAGATCTTGAAATGTCGTGTTCTAACTCACTGGACGTAGCATTTTCTTCTTTGATCACCTTGAAATAGCGGGATTTTCAAACAAACTCGATTTCTTCTAAACTTAACTCGTGCACTTAAGGATCGTATTTTAAGCTTTATTTGAACTTTTAAATGTTATAAAGACCCGAAAATAATCAATACGGTACCAATTTGGGCACGTGAGGGTGCTAATCCTTCCTCATGCGTAACCGACTCCCGAATCTATTTTTCTGGATTTCGAAGACCTACATGTTTTCAAAACGAATTTTAAAACATTTTGTGGTGGTTCAATCACACCGAGTAAAGGATTGGTGGCGACTCCCATTGTATTAAGACTTTGAAATAATTTTTCGAAACACGTCGTTTCCCAAAAAGGATGGTTTCGACACCACTGGAGTCACTTGTTGGGTTCAATAAATTGGAGTTTGGATCCTTAAAAGTTAGAGAAAATTTTTTTAGGTCCCTTAAAAGTTGATAAAAAAATTTCAAAAAAATTTTGGGTCCCTTAAAAGATGAAATTTTTTTTGGATCCCTTAAAAAAAAAAAAACAAAAACAAAAATTTTGGATCTCTTTAGCCTTGGGTTCTAAGCGGAAGTACTTCCAGACGACCCGCAAAACCGAGCCTATCCAAAATTTAATATGAAATTGGTTAATAAATTTTCATTATTAAATATAATAAACTCATATATCATATGAATATACAAATAAGTAATAATGTATTGAGATAATATTTGATGTATCATATTGCATAAATCTCATGCACCATCAATGAACCTCATCAAATTTATTAAGCAGTAGGAATGAACTTATCAAATTCGTATATTAGATTAAAATTTAAGATTCTTTAAAATTTTAGTTCCACGGATTTATGATGAAAAGAGAAGCAAAGCAATTTGAGCCGTGGAAGCGATATGATTTTTCTAAAATATTATGAAATTTACGTGAACTCTTTTTAAAAATACTAAACAATCAAATCTTTAACTAAACTTTTTAAAAATACTTCTAAAAAAAAAATCATCAAACTTTTTAAAAACATTTTTTAAAAATAATGTTAAATTAGCATTTTATTTAACTCAGTTAAATTTTATGTGCTGATGGGACGGCATCATTATTGTTATTGATAATACATAAACCTAAAATTTTGAAGCTATTGCATGGAATTTAATGAACTGAAAAGGGCTTTTATTAGCTTACCTTAAATGTTAGGACACATTTTAGGGTACCTAAGTACTATCATTGATTATAAAGGTCAAGGCATCAGGGGATGCAACAGTGTTGGTTACTATTGCACATGCTTGCTGGGCAATTCAAGCATAGGTGTTAATCAGAAATATTTTTAGTCAGAATTTATCAAACAAGTACTAGACATAGTGATAAAAAATATTATATTCTCAATAAAAATATCCAGAGTCAAAACTTAAAAATAATATTATTGAAAGGAACAATTATAAATTTTTAAAATTCCAACATAACAAATATATACAAAAATAAAATTATATTTTTAATCTTTTAAATTTTTATAATTTAATTTTGACTCTCTCAAAAATAAACTTTTGACTTCCGTCCTTATGGTTAACTACATTCATCCATCGCGGTCCTCCACATGTATAGGTTTTTGGATTTTTTTAGATTATGAGTTTCGTTTGTCGATGATCTTTGTCCATAGTTAAAGAATCTTGTTTTATTCTCTATATGTTGTTTGAAACTGTGGTGTGTATTAATGTTTTGCTGATGTGTAATGAAATGAATATCGTTTTCTTGGCCAATCAAAAAAACATTGCTATCATTGATTTCATCGAATCAACATTCAATGTTATTAAATACGGTTTCAAGTTTAAATTTTATAGATAAAAAAATGAAAAAATGTTTTTCTTACTCAATCAATTAATTTAGTTTTAATCGAAATTTGAACACACTACTAACCAATAAGAGAAAAATTTGTATAAAACAGTGACACCACGTCATTTATATTCCTTTTCCAATAATTTAAGGCACAACTTCGAACACTATTTCATTGCCTTATTTACCTGTTTTAAAGAGTTTGACAAATTTTAGAACAAAAACATCAAGAGTGTGCTTGGTCGAGTGAAGAATTAGAGGATTGAGAGGGGGGAATAGAAAAGTGGGGAGAAAATAAATTTTGAATGTGCTTGATTGAGAATAAATTTTCCATCCTAATGGATAAAATTTAATCATTCCAAATTGAAATGAAATTGGAGAAAAAATGAGAGAAAAGTTTTTTTTTTTTGTGCTCAGTCATTGAATTACAAAAATGGATTTGTTAAGAACAACCCATATCGGTTCATCAAAGCTGCAAAAACCGCAGACCAACCCAACACAAACAACACAACAACCAAATACCTCAACAACAACAACACTAGCCACAAACATTACCACGATAAAATGAAAAACAAAACAACAATCAAATATCACAACAACAACAACTTACCACGATGCTTTAAAAAATAAATACCTCGACACACCTGCTTTTGTTAGAGTTTTTACCATTCCATTCTTAAGATGATTTGTGACTTCAAACTTTGGTTCAACTAAAAGTGTATGTTAGTTCAAAACTATACATTTTTTTTAAAAATATTTTATTTTCTTTCTTTTCATTTTTCAACTCTACCAAGCAATGAATGAAAAGTTTTTTATTTTTTTTTTCCATCTCTACTATCAAGCACACCTATATATATGAAAACAAAAATTATATTTTTTATCCTTCTAATTTTCTTTTTCATTCTACCAAGCAAATCCCCAAATTAAATTTTCAAAAAAATTATGTTAAACAATAAAGATATAAATATGGAAATAAGATATTAGCAATTAAAAGTTAAGGTAAATGATATAAAAATTGAAAATTACCAAAACAACATAATAAATTGTGAATTCATATGGTGGAAGAAATTAGAAGGAAATAGAATGAAAGTTTGGACCAATCAATGTTGGGGATTGGTGGGGTGATTTCAGATAGTAAGATAGTGAAGTGGTTGATAACGAAGATGAACGGGATAGTGGGATAAGTTTGTATTTATAATTTAATTATTAAATCAAGATGAAAAAAAATCATACTAAACCAATCATTATCGAACTTTTAAATTTCTTATCTTGGTTATGTGAATTTATCGTGTATATTGTAAACACATATTCATAAAAATTTTAAAATTTAAACGTGTTATAATTTTATGTCACGCCTTAAAATATAGAAGATTTATTGAAGTAATCAACCAAGTAGCGCATTCCCTAAAGGTTTTAGGTTAAAACCACTCCATTTCTATTTCTTCTCTTTCTGTTGTCATCAAACTAGGATGAAAATCAGACTAAAATAAATATTATTTGGAGTAGGAATTCAGTAAGAAATATGCAGCAGCTCAATGGTTAGTACATTGCTCCTCTTCTTAGCATAGTTGAATTCAAGCCACTCTATCCCCAAAATTGTTCTTTTTATTTTCTCCTTTAAAATTTCGACCCAAAACTTTGAGAAAATGGCTCTAGTCGCCCTAGGGCTCCCCAACCCTAAATATTTAATCTAACTTTCCCGAATCGAACTAGGATTTTGTTTTCCCATCAAATCCAAATAGAATTGTCTTTCTTCTCTCTTTTCTTTTCTTTCCTTTCTTCTACACCAAATCTCACATCCTTGCTGTTGAACATATTTGCTGTCATGAATCACATCGTTCTCCCTATCAGGTTTATTTACCAAGAATCGGTAAGTATACCTTGTTTCTAAGGATTAGATTTCGTATTCTCATAACATGATGTTATAATATCTTAGATAAATCCCACATCGACAAAGCACGAGAATGACCTAAACTACATAAAAGAATAACAACAGTTAAGTGATAAAGATATCTTTTGAGGGTATATTATAGCACTCCAATACTTCTAAAAATCTGAAACTATTTGATCTGCTATAATTCGCAATAAAGTCAATAATAATCGAGTAACACTAAAGAAACGGAATCAAAAGATCTTCAGTGCTCCTCAAATTAAAGCAGCAGGTAATATATGCTGACAAAATTGATATATTTATATTGAATATACGTAATTAAATAGTGAGCATTACATAATTAAATATGAGAAATTGAGAAGATAAATTATATAAACATTTATCAAATATTTATATATATTAAATTTTTTGGTTTATCTTGTTTTTTTATTTATATTTTTTAAAATTTATGCTTTATCTTATTTTATACTAAAATAGAAAAATATCTTAATTAAAATATATATAAAAAAAATGTCACGTGCCGTTAAACATTAAAAGAGGTCATCCACATCGGCAAAGAATTGAAAGCCTTGTAATATATATTTATATTTATATTTATATATAAAATAAAAATAAAAATTTAAGCGCACTCGATGCTGTACTCTTTTAATTGTTACAATAATAATAATAATAATAATATCAATTGAAATATTATATTTTTAAATTTCTTAAAACTAATTTTTGTAATTTCATGATTATAGTTCTTATTCTTCATGTGAATTTGATCTTTAAACCTTAATTTTGTAGCTTAAGCTTATGCCTTTTTTTTTTTTTTTTTTTTTTATATTTTTTCATGAATGAGATAAAATTACACATATTTGAAGGGAAACAAAGCACTTGGCATGAATGTTAACAAGCCACATGGATACAACATGGCTATAAATATTTTTTGATCAATTTTTTGTTATCCTTGTACTTCATCTTGAGTGTTTGTTTTATTCTAGATTTTTTTTATATTATGTTTATTTTTAAGCATAATTTCTTTTCAACTTCTAATTTGGAGGAAAGGTACATTTAAACTTATTAAATTTATGTCCTCTTCAAATAACGATATCAATTAAGTCAAGGCTCAATCGACATTACGATAATTTTTTTAAATAAAAGAGATTATAAATTTGGTCGATTCATGTTTTGGTCATATTCTTGTATAATATTAATAATATAAATGGTTACTCGAATTCAGCCCGACTTGTGATATAAGTTTTAAATTTTGGTGAACCTCGTTTATATTTATAAATGGTTAATTTGAATCCGTTTAAATCTATTGATATTATGTTTTGGAATTTTTAAAAAAATTGTTTTTAATATTTAATAATTTTATATATAGACAGTTTTCTATCATGATTATTTATATTTTTAGATATAAACAACATAATATATTTTTTAATACTTACATTATAATATAATATTTTTACTTTCTATATGATACATAAAAGAAAAGAAAAATAACATATTCTAAACTTAAAACTAAGTTGGGTTGGATCATGTAGAAAAATTTGAGGGGGGCAAGAAAGAGCTTTAAGAATGAAAATTTTACAGTTTGATTCTTTGATAAATGATGAAATTATAAATAAATATATGATAAAATTATACATTAACCTAAAAATGAAAAACAAATTATATTTAGTGGTTTTAAAAATGATGAAATTATAATTTGCTTTATTTATATCGGTAATCCTGTGAGTCTTGATTTCTTATAATTATTTTCTTGAAACACTTCCTAGTCCATTTATGCTCTTTTAAATTTGAGAGGATGAATGCAATTCAACGTTGTTTATTTATTGGAATCAAATTATGTTGACTTGAAGGTATCTTCAAAATCTCAATATTTATTAAGACCATATTTATAGGAGAGTTGGCACTTGTTTTATTCAATAGAATAACCTATTTGTATAAATAGAGTCACTTTGGAATTGCATGTTAATGAAAAAAAAAAAAAAAACCCTATTATTACATGCTAATGATGGTATATAAAATCCTTACAAACAGAGGAAATTTCATTGAAGGTCTGGGCTTTGTCTACTAATTGTTTTTTATCCAAAAAAAATTGGAATCTTCTCTCCCTTTCGGTCCATTCATTTTTGGTATCTTCCATTTGATTACAAAGAAATGGCTTTCTCTACTACTTGTTAGTAGGTTTAGTGGGTTGAAGATTGAAGCTGGGTGTTGAAGATGATAATGGTGAATGTTCTTGGTGAGATGAAGATGGTAATAAAGAAACTATAAGAAACGTGGAAAAACCAAAAAAATATATATAGATATTGAAAAAAAGTTATTTAGATTAAGAGGCAACGACTTGGAATCCATGTCAACAACAATTGTTGGTACAATTTTATGCAATGTTAAATTTTTGTAGTACTTTTACCGTTAGGTAACAACAAAATGACTAAAATATTATTAATTAGTAACATTAATAATTATTCCGTAACAATTTAAAATTTAGTGATCAAATTACGATAGATAACTCGTTATTTTTAAAATTTATCTAAAAATTAAATTGAAAACGACACCTAATCTGATTTTGCCACGTAAGCAAAGGTGTATCTTACATGGCCGCAAAAATCCAAAAGAGTAAGTTGCTTCAATGTAAGGTTCTTCCACCTACCACAAGATTAATAGAGTGGCCAAATTTTGACCTGCTTGAATCTACATGTTCTGAAATTTAGGATCTTTGTTTCTTCTTTCTGCTGTGTATGTAAGAACTTTATACCCGACTCGATTATCGGATTAAGGCACTAGAATATCACATTTGTTATCGGAACAAATTTTCAATTCATTATATTATTTGATTAATGTAGAAGTTGAAAATCAACCTCTGTCAGTAACGGGTCGAACTACCAAAACCCCATTTTTAGCTCTCTTTTTTTAAGAGTTTTGTTAGCAGAATTAATTTCATTTGTAATTAGAAATTAGTTAGCAGTAGTTGGTCTGTTAGTATAGCAGTTAGTTTGTTAATAAATAGTTAGGCTGTTAGCTTACTTGAGGTGTATATAAGCTAATGTTTTGTCAGTTTATTAGATGATATGAATCAAGAAATATTCTTCAATTCTCTCTTTTATACATGGTATCAGATGTGCTCTGGTTTTTTTGAGTTTTTCTCTTCATGTTCTTGATTTTTGTTTGGCACTTTTGTGAAGCTTGATCAATGGTTGAGTTGAGAATATGATCAACTTCAATCATCCTCTTTTTCTAACAAATATTAAAATAAATATTTTTTAACAAAATGAAAATAAATTTTCAAAAATTTTTTTATATTTAAATAACACTAAGATAAGTGCATGTTAACAAGCAAATGTTTTTAAAACAGTAGTAAAATTAACAATAAAATAAGTGTCATACAATATCCAAACATTAACAATAAAATAGTAGTAACATATATAATAGTAAGATAATAGCAAAAAGTGGCAAATTTGGATTGGGTCAAGCCAAGCCCGAACTAAAAAACCTTATTTGAAGCCCAGCTCATTTTCTAAACGGGTCTTATATTTTTGCCCAAACTTACTTTTTTGGATTTACATATTTGCCCAAATCCTTTCATTTTCAGGCGAGACTTTTGAAATCATAAGAAACATTGCAAAAACAACCAGATAATTGTTACTGAAAAAAGAGAGAAACATACCATGATCATAGTCGTTTTCTTGTCTGCAGCATGTTTGCATGCTATCTTAACCTCACTTGAGATGTTTCGATTGACAACCACGGTGTCTCCGCTTGGATTTTCCGCTCGTTTCCGTCTTGTTCTTCACTTCCTTGCATGAACCATGCTTGTGATGAGCATTGCCATGACTCCCTTTACATTCACCATCCTTGTGCTTATACCGACGCTTACTAGGACCGGACGAGGCATCAGATACCGTTGAATCATCACTGGCTCCTTCGCCATTATCTTCGATTTTCCGATACTCGTGAGAAACCAGGTACAGGGTCCACCCAGATTCTGCGCTGCTACATTCTTCAGTACTAACAAACTGTTTGAAAGGGTCCATTACAAAACAAAGCTTATTTCTATATCGTAAAAAGTAAAAAATTGAAGAACAATGATCTTCACTCTGAGGGTTAAAGTAATATTTATAACATTTGTTCCCAAAGTTAAATTTTCTTTCAATTGAGGCCGAAATTCATACAGTAACAAGACAGTTCAAAGCATTTTTAATGTCTAACGGCTATGATCTGACCAATTTGTATTATGAGTAAATTGAACTGGCCTTTGTCGTGTGAATCATGTGAAATTTATTTCCATGGCTGGCACAGTAAAAGTGATTAATATTAAAATGAGTCACGTTGAATTAATTTTTATCATGTATATTTTTTTTCTCTTTCACGGGATTAAACATCTATATAAATCAAATGAATTTATTATCTTAACACGTTTTAACATGTTACAATTTAATCGTTTTTGTACATAAACATGTTTGAAACATGTGAACGGGTTTGGAAATTTGTATATACAACTTGAATTGTAATTATTCAATTTTTTAAATATATTTATGTGAATATATGGTAATATTTGTTCATACTTTCTTAACCTTTTGACAATGCACACACCTTGCACACACAAATGCTCGAACCCAAATCTCTTAAGATGAATAACATCTTTTTTTCCACTGAAGCTAATTTAAATGAATCCATTTCATAAATAATGTATTCAATGAATAGAGTTATTGTTAGAATTGGGTGACTAGAATTCTTGTTAAAATAAAATAAAAGTAAAGTTCAAATAAACTAGACTTTTTTTTTATTTTATTTTAATTAGAATAGATCATCTATTTTATTTTAATTAGAATAGGGTGTTTCAATCTTATTGCGTTACTTCTATTAGTTGTTGATTGGAATAAGGTTTTTCAATCTATAAATAGGCATAGTCATCTCCTCTTGTAATTATTCAATTTTTGACATTAGTAAATCTTCTTCTCCTCTGCCCATGATTTTTTCCCTAAAAAGCTTCTACGTAAAATCTGTGTGTTTTTTCTTTTCATTTTCTTTGCGATATTTCTTCATTGTCGACATTTAATTTTATCAAATTGGTATTAGAGCTTTTCGGGCTACTAGTCTCGATCACGATAATGGTGACATTGAAGTATAATACTCCGCTGTTGGATCGCAACACCAGATTCGCGTTGTGGCAGGTAATGATGCAAGTAGTTCTTGCGCAGATGGATTTGGAGGATGCTCTGTTAGGGTTAAATAAGATGTCTTCAAATTTGACAGATGAAGAGAAGAAGCGTAAAGATCGGAAGGTTTTGACGCAATTACAACTGCATTTATCGAATGAAATTTTACAAGATGTATTAAAGGAGAAAACTGCTGCATTATGGGCAAAATTGCAGCAGTTATGTATGTCGAAAATCTTAACCAGTAAATTACATATGAAGCAGTGTTTGTATTCTCATCGTAAATAATTTACAGATAGACAGGAGGGAATGTAACATAATTTCCAGCATTTTCCACTTTATTGTAAGTTTTAAGACAAAAGTAAGTGCAAATTGTTCAATAAAGAAGACAATAAAATCGGAAAAAAAAAAAACTCCACTGCCTCAATGCCATGAATTTGGCTATGTATAATATGATTCCCGACAACTAGGGCACTCTATGGAGTATGCTTTGTACTAAAATAATTAATAATTTAGTCTTTTAAGGCATTTTCACGTCTTACATGTTGAATTAATTAAGTTATTTTTAAATTATTCAACGGGCCAATATAAAGGAACAGATCATGGTTTTGATTTTCAATGGTAGAAATTGTTTCGGAAAATTTTAAAAATGTAATGATAAAAATATTTTTTTAACATTTCAAGAATTTATAACTTAATTTTAACTCCAAAATTTTATTTTATTGTATTTATGCTTTCGTCCGTGAATGTTTGACTATTGAAGGTTTGATATTAAATTAATTTTCTATCTTGTTGGGGATTGGCTCATATAAACAACGAGATAATAAAAATAGAGAAAAACGAATACAAATATTTTATGTAGAAAACCTTTAAAAAGGAAAAAATCACGATCAAAAGAGGCTTCAGTTTTTCACTAAATGAGTAAACAAATGATAATACAATATAAAAAAAATTAACCTAAATGTACTAAACGTACATTACCCAAAATCCCGAATACAAAGCTTAAAATCTAAAAAAAAAAAAAAAAAAAAGGTAAACAAAACCCTAAATCTCATAAAATACTCACAAAAGGAGTATAAAATAATCTTCATAATTATTACGAAACTCTCACCAAAACTTATATGCGACTATATATTGCGGCCCTCAAATGAAAAAAAAATATCGTTTTTGATTGGTCTTTCAAAATAAGGATACAAGATCCTTTTAAATAGGTTAAGATTAGAGTTCTAATCATATACTAAAATATCCTTGAAATAATCAACGTTTAACTAGGAAAAGAATATAATTCACGTACTACACGTTTTTTTGTTGATAGTAAAATTGTTTGACGCTCATTTTAATTCTTTTTTTTAATACAATCATAATATTTTTTCTTGTTCATGTGATTAATTTTATTTGAATCAGGTGTGAATTCAAATAAAGTATCTTCAATAACCACGACTCTAAAATTTGAATTACTTAAATCCACTTTATTTTTTTTCCCTCTGTTTGTCGGTTCTCACTTCAATCCGGCTTTTCAAGTTTCCTTCTCCAGTTCTTCCCCACTTATGCTAGTGTTTTGGGTTGACAAAAAAAAAAATAGATAAAAATGTAGCAGACCGGTTTGAATTACATGCATCTAGAACTTTCAATTTCAACAAATAAGATTAATTAAAATTCTTTTGTTATTTTATTTTAATTTAGGTGAATTCGAATTTGAAAATTTTTGTTGTATGATCTTCATTATTCGCACTATTTACATCAATTGAAAATTTTTCTTTTTCTTTTCTTTAACAATTTAATTTTTTTTTTCATGAAATTGTTTTAAACATCACGAATTTGTGAACTAAAATCGAAACAATATTTTTCTCTGATTTTCAACATTGGTCGTTAGATCAACTCGGATCTAAGGTATGTTCTTCTACTCGTCAATAGGTACTGATCCATCATAACAATCGTTAAATCATAACTTGAAACTGGCTAGCCAAATTTAAAAAAAAAATAAACTTAACATCTCAATGGCTTAAATAAAAACTTTCGAACAGTTCAACGACTTAAATGAAAATTTTCAAACAGTTTAGTAACATTTTATAACTTTTTAAAGTTAAATAATCAAAATGTAAACTTATTAATATTTTAACAATTTTGAGTGTCATTTACTCTATTCTTTTTCCGGTTCTGGGAAGATCTGAACGTAGATTTCGAGCTCGCGCACCTAACCCGGCTTATTAGTATTGATCCGCCCACTTCTGACCGTTTGAGCCATGTGGACTGGCCCAAAAAAGAAGTCCAAGCTAAATCTGGTTTGTCATTTGGGCTCAAAATTTTTTGATAGCTTTATTTATTATATTTAATTTTTTTTATTACATGCATATTAAAAAAAACTCCTAACAAATTATCGATCCTGATTGGTTCATTTGATCAAAATCTCTTTGATTGAGGGAATATAAAATTAACTAAAAGTATGTTTTATTAAATTGTCATTGTTATATAATTGTTTTTTTTTAACAATTTCAATTCTTTGAATATTTTTTAATATCAATTTCTATAAATTATGATAAATATTATTTTTATATGATTTGAAAATAAATTTATAATTAAAATTGTAATAATTCATAAAAAAGTGATTACAAAACTAATTAGTCGATCCTTAAAATTATTGAAAATTCAAAATAATAATTTTAAATCGGAATGTGTGTGTGATAATCCATTTGGGAGAATGTTTGCAATGCAAACATAATATCACACCGAGAATGTAAAACTTGTTGAATGAGAGATTGTTATCCCATATCTATGTTGATTTGACTGCGATTTGATATTGAAATGGAGTAATTAATTTTAAAATGAATAATTAAAGTGAAAACATTGAAAATAATAATTGTAAAGCACAAAATAGGAAGGGCTCGACCCTAGATCGTGCTGGAATTAAAATATGAAAATTGGATGAGATAAGCAAAGAATATCCCGAAAGCATATATCCACGCCCAACTAGGAATTTGCAAAGCCAACCATTCAATACTCAATTCAATCATATCAACAGTTGTCCCCCATTGTTAACAGTGCCACAATCATCACTCTTTGAATAGGATAAAATTTAATCCTTAAATTTTGTTCCTTAATTTCCCCCTTAAAACTTTTTATTTGATTCATGTTAATTTTAAAACTTGGTAAAAATTTCAATCTAATCATTGGATTTGAATACGGGTTTAAGTACAGTGATATGAAGTTTTAAGATTGTGTTTGTCATCCATCACTTGGTTATTTAAAAAATTATATAAAATCTAAAAATTACAAAAAAAATTATTAATTTTTTTAAAAAATTCAAGTGATGGGGTGACGTAATTTCATAGCATCACACCGCATCATATTTTGACGTAATCCAAATTTAGTGATCAAACTGGTAAAATCTACTAAAATCTAGAATTAATGTAGACAAAAAATCAATGATCAAAAATCACTGAATTCAATCACTAAATGTTGGTCGCTGTCTATAGAAAGATTCATTATAATTGAATCTGGTGAGATCCATTCTAAATCTATAGTTGAAATTACAAGGGCAAAAAAGCAACACCAAGTCTCCATTGATCATGACACGAATGATTTTGTTTAAAAAATGTGTGTTTACCTTTCAATCGATTCAATAGATTACCTTTCAATCGATTCAATAGATTTCAACATTAAAGAGAGAAATCAATAGTGATTGTGAAAGAGAAGACACGTTGATTCTCTCTTTCAATAACCAGTTAAATAGATTCAAAATTACTAGCACAGTTTTCAAATTTCTGACATTGTTTTATCCAACAACTTCAAACTCTTCATTTCTAATTTTTAACCATAACCGTAAATTTAAAATAGATATTAGGGGATCCCACCTAAATGTTGCTTTTTTTTTTTTTTAAATTACTATCAAATGAAACATCAATTTTCAGTAGTGCATTTTCTTGACGCCGCATCCACTAACCTAAAAAAGGAGCATTTCGTGGGTTAAAATTTTGTAATTAAACCAAAACATTACATTGAAAACTTACCAATTGGGAGTTTACAGCTTATTTGGAAAATCCATTCAAACTTCCTCTCAGATAAAATTTTACAAAATTCTTTATTTTATTTTATCAAAATTCAACGTGTCCACCGGTAATTTTAACTCCAATTTCATCACCCAAAAAGGAAAAAGAAAACGTACATAGATTCCAAGCACATAAGCCACTGATTAAAAGTGATTATTCTTCACTTCTCCATTTCATAACAAGCAGAATAAGATATTTGGCATGAATTATTTATTAGCTTAATTAATTATTTTCTTCCATATAAATTTTAACACGCAAAAACCCTTGTATAATGTCAAATTAAATTTTGATTTCTTATAAAATGCTAATTACTCGTGAGTTTAACATGTTCCCGCATGTCCATTTATGGACCCAAAAAAACAAAATTGAGTTTTAAAAGAGAAAAGCAAATAAAATCGATGGTCTTTTTGACCTTTTTCTCAAACTTGATCACAGCAACAAGTTGAAGAAGGGACCGGTTTAGCCAAGAAAGTAGGCTTATCATCTCCGGCCATGATCACTACAATTTTCGGTTCCGAATCGAGAACCCGATCCATCTCCCTTTCCTTGTTAACCCGAGCTTCATCGGACGGTGAAGTCGATGATGGTTTCCTATAGGAGCACGCCAAAAGAACCAATGCCATTGCTATCAAAATCAACACGAAAGCTAAGCTACCAAAGAGGTATGGTAATGGAGAACTAGTGGTTAATTTGATGCTTGGTGTAGTATTTGTTGCACCCATTTCTCTACTTCTTTCTGGCTCTTAATTTTCAAAACTTTTTTCAGAAGGATGTAATGAAATGAAAGGTTGGTGGAAGATGGTGAATTTATAGTTGAAGGGGGGCCAAAAGCAATAAAAAAAATGAAAATTTTAAAGTATTAATATCACTAGTGATGCTTTTTAGCTAAACGGAAGATTCTTGGAGTTTTCTTGAGATGCCCATTGCCAAAGCTTTTTTTTTATGATTCTTATTTGTTCTATGGAATTGCAATTTACGCATTATGTATATAATTAATAAATAGGTTAAAATTGTTAGTACTTGTATTCTTTATGCATTTGGAATTTAATCTTTTTGCTTTTCAAATTTAAAAATAGTTAAAGTTTATTTGTTAAATTCGAGTTCGTTACAATATTATTTTTTTGTTATATGGTAATCAAATGAATATTTTTTTTTTGTTTAAAATATCACACGAATAAATTTAATAATTTTTTTTTTTAAAATGACATTAATAATTAGACCTGAATTTTGAACTATAAAAAGTATAGAGAATAAATTCCTAAAAATAAATATAGAAACATTAGACTTGAGCATATGTTATGCAAATAAATTTTGTCATTGGGTCATGCCTAAGTGTTCCCTTTTGTTTCAAGGATATTTTTAAGTGCTTTCTTTTTAATTTATTTTCCTTTTTTTATTAAATATAAAAAATGATTAAATAAAATCTATAAGTATTTTTTTTTTATAAAAGATAACATTTTTTTTATCACGATAATTCAATTGTTTATAAACATCTAAATTAAAAACTCTTACTTCGATATAAACATGAAAATTTTTGGAATCTTGGGGAAGCATCTAGTAAAGGTCATCTATTATGCAAATTTTATAGAGGTGACATTTGGATTTCATTATAAGATTTTTGTTTTTAGATTTTATTAGAATGTTAATTTTAGTTCTGATGAGGTTTCGATTTAATAATAATATTGAAATTTTTAAAATTTTAAGATTTTATATTCGAGTTCTGATTACATGAAATGTGAGTGAGTTATTTTTAAAAAAAAAAATAGAATTGTTTTAACAAAATCAATCTTTAAAAAATTAAATTAAATAATTAATTAATTAAAATAAAATTGGAGGAGATTTTATGAAAAATAAAATTTTGAATTTTTTTTAATTTCCCAAAGTCTACTTGTTCAGTTACAATGCAAAATAAAAATAAAAATCAAGTTGGAATTTATGATTATTCGAAACAATATTCTGATAAAAGGAGAAAAAATTCAAAATTATATATAAAGTAAATATGAAAAAAAGGAAAAAGAATAGATTTATAAGTAAATTTACTGAATGGCAGATTTTGTTTCTATATTTCTAAAGAAAGATTAATGAATATAGGTTTTTTTTTTTTGGTAAAATTATATATAAACAGTAACTAAATATAAATGTTGAGAATTTTTTCTATTTATTTCTGAATATGATTTAATCTTTAGATCACTTTAAATATTAAAATATCAAATTCCGATGTCCACATCCCAACATGAATAAGACCTTCACTAGACTTGACCTTTGATGTTTTGTTTGACATTTTTTGCGCATGTGAAGGTCTAAATACAATTAGAGGTTGAGTTAAAATTTGCTTCAAGTACCTAAATTATTTGTAAATTTGGAATTTAGTCCTTTTATTTTTATTTCAAAAAATTTAATTTTATTATTTTTAAAATTTTAAAGTTCAATTTCAAATGTGATATTAAGATTATTTTGGTAAATTCAAGGTTCATTACAATGTCAATTTTTTTGTTACACTATCAAGTATCAAGTAAATTTTTTAAAATTTTAAAATGTGACACCAATAAATTTAATAAAAAATTAAATTTCAAACATATAAAAATTACATAGAATTTAAGCATAGATTAACTTAAAATTTGCCTTCAAGGAGAAAAAAAATATTTAAATTTAGATTAACCCTACTTTTATCATCTAATTGCAACTTTTTTTTTTAAAGAAAATAGCAAAAAAATATTATTTGGTTGAATGACGTTATGTAGGTTGGCACTAAAACTAAAGTCATTTCTTTCTTTTTTTTCTTTAATTTGTAATGATAAAAAGAACATATAATATGTTATTGTAAATAAACACGAGTTCACCTAACTCATTTAATTTAAATTAAAAATGGTATCATAAATGTTTCATAAATAATAAATTAATTTACTAATTATAATCAATCTGAAAGAGAATTCACACAATTACATAGGGTGAGATTCGAACTTAAAATCCTAAGGTTGATGCTCGAGAAACTTTGAAATTTCAGATTCGAAACACATCCTCTATAAATATGTAGATTCTTTTCAAATATATTTTAATTAATTGAATGGAATTGAATTAATTATTCAATTTAATCCTTATAATAATTGATTTTATTAATTGTTACACCAATTTTAAAAATGCATCTTTTATTACAACTTAAAAAGCTTCCATAGTTTTTATATGGCTTCAATTAGAAGGCTAAGGAGTGCCCAAGTGTCAGTCTATTACACCGAAAACATAAAATTCAGAATGGTTCTGCTAACTTACATAAAATTTAACTTAGGTATATATTCTAAGAAAAAAAAACAGAGAGAGACAAGTGACAGGAAGGTATGATATTCACTCAAAGGACAAAAAATAAAATAAGTAATTTTACAACTGGGTCCTCATTATATATATATTTATTTATATTAGCCCTATTTGTATTGCTTTGAAAGTAACTTAAGGTGTTAACGGAATTTTAATCATTTGACATCGTTATTGTTAACAGTATTTTAAAAAACGTGAGATTAAATATACTTAAATACGTTAATAAATCTAATTTAAGGTAATTATCACGTAATGATAGTATGTTTCATACACTTTTGGAATCATATAAAAATGATTTTAGTTCATAATTTTTTGCTTTAAATTGGGCTTAATAAGCATTTTAGAAGGTACACTGTTTCACATATAGGCTCATGTCTAGTAGTGGATCACTAGAGACAAACATCAATTCCTAATTAATAGAAAAAAATTGTTATTATTATTTTAAATTCTAATAGAAGTTTTATATTTAAATAAAAATCGAAATTTAATTTATATACCTTTGAATTTAAAAATCTTAGTTTAATTATTGATATGTTTGTTATTTTCAGAAACAATCATTATGAACTCAATAAATTTTTATATAATAAATAAATTTCGATAGAAAATACTAGCAGTGTCAACAACCGAATCAGAATTTTTAAAATTTTAAAAATAATATTTAAAGAAAATACCCTAATGTAAATGGCGACTTGAAGTTGAAGGCATAGGGTTGGCAAGGTACGTAGGATTTTGATCTCCAGCCATGATCACAACAATCCTCGACGCCATTTCCATTTGTTGGTCACCTTTTTTTGTTTTATCTTCTTCCCCACTTGAATCGGATAGAGATTTTTTATATGAACAAGCTATAATAACTATTGCCATGACAATGAGTCCTAGTATCACTGCTACACTGCCGAAAAGGGCTGGGTTCCAGTGTCGGAATCCAGCTCCAGTAGCTTCTACCACCGTCGTCGTGGAATTGCTTGATGACCCCATGTATGTATATATCTCTATTTTGATAGGCAAAGTGTATAATGGAGTGTGATGGGGGAGAGAGAGGTTTTTGGATTTATAGAACCCATTGAGTGCCATAGTGATTTGATTAGGACAAAGGGAAATGTGGATCTCTTTAAGTAAAGTACTAAATCTTGTCCCTAATTTTGCAAAAGAGATGCTTTCTTGGGGTTTACTAATACTAGGGTGGGGGCATCACTTTAAATTTACATTTATTCTAATGATTCCTAACTTGATTAATTATTTTGAGGTATAGTGTATGGCAAATTAATTAAGGGAATAATAATATGGATATGTATTTTTTGGGATAAAGTATTTTACGAGTCCCTTTATTATAGCACAAAATGTGTTTTAATATTTCTATTTAACTCTATGATGTAATACATTTAACTCAATTTGATTTTATGATTTGTTCATCCATTAAATACAACCGTTCGAGTTAAGCTATAATGGATTTATTGGACATGTCACTTCATTTGAAAATGTCACATTGTATTTTAAATCAATGCCGCATCATTTAATTAATCACGTCTCGTAAAATTAATTATTTTTGTTTCAATTGATTATAAAAATCACCATTTTATTCTTTTTTTTAACCTACAAATTTTTTTTATGCTCGTTATAAAAGTAGATGAACCAAAATACAAATCATATGCGTCATTTCGGCACATTTATTGCATAGTCCCCCTCCCATCACTCCATAAGATGAGTTTGCTAAGCAACATCTTCCTAATCAAAATGGGACAAATTTTTAATGTGGCTTAAAATACAACAATAGGCCAAAAAATACTTGACCTCCTTCACAAGAAACCTCCCTTTTATAGATTCACAGTGTCTTTTAATTGTTGCTAATTGCAAATTTGATCAAACTTTTCAACTTTTTATAGCCATACAATTAGACCCTCTTCGTATCCAATCAGGCTATTTAAATGAGGTTAAGTTCCTTTCAAAAAAAAAAAAAAAAAACACCTTTTTACAATTAGTTAAAAATTTTACCTTAATAAACTAAACTTGGTAATAAAGGTAGCATTACTTTGTTTGCAAAAATCCCGAAGGAAAACATGTTTTAATTATCTCAATTTTGAGTAAACATAATTAAAGACATTCACACTCACCTTCTTATGCTTCATTTGAATGTTTTTAGAAATGACTTTCCGTCAATCATTGGAATGAAGTCTTGTTTGATACGAGACATTCGCTTGTGTATGATAGTGAAAAGGAACAAAGGTTCTCTCTGTCTCTCTAACTTTAGTCTTTAATTTTAGATCTATTTTTATTTTAATTATGGGTGTTTAGGTTTATCTGTATTTTATTATTGGGTATAAGCTTCCTATCTAATTTGTGCTGTGTGTGTTGAGGCAAGATTCAAATTGCGGCCTTCGATGTGCCAATGGTTGTCGCCATTTACAACTGGGATCGCGATAGACTTATACTATCTTATCCTGTTTGGAGTTGATATCTTTTGGAACAAAATCTTTAAGCTTCAAAAGATGTTGATGCTATGGAAATATAAAAGTTGATCTATGAATACCAATTCATTTGAAGCAATTTATCTTAAAAATTGGATTGGATGGATCGAATAATCAATTCTTTTGGATTATGAAAATTGGATCAAAATAGCATTGAAGATAAACCTCCAACGGTCTATTTTATATTGATCTAAAATTTTTATTCGTGATATTTAATTTGACCGTCTTAATTTTTAATTTCAAACCCTCCTTTTATTTTCGCTTTAAGTAAAAATAAAATAAAATTATCTATCAATGTTTGTTACTTCGTCTGTTTTACGGTTTATGTTTGGGGTTCGTGACTGTTCCCCTTAATAATATCGTCTCCAAGACTTGAACTTGGGTCCTCCCCTTGAGAGTGCAGTGTACCTCATCCAACCACTCGTTACAATTTTATTATACTATTTAATTTAATTATAAATTCGATAGTTTATGTACTCATATCATATTTATATATTTTATTGTATTATGATTAAATTTGATATATTTTTATTTATATAGTTTTGTTATCATATTCTAATCATTATTTGAGTAAATTATATTTAAGATCATTAAAGTATTAGTAGTTTACGTTTTGGTCTCTTAGCTTCAAAAAATTACAAAATGATCACTAAACTATTTGAATAATTGAGCGACCATTTTGTAACTTTTTAAAGTTAAGTAACCGAAATATAAACTTATTAATCATCAGTGACTTTCGGTATAGTTTACCCTTGTTATTTTTAATTCATATGAATTTTGTGGCTAATATACTAGAAATCCCTTAAACTGTTACACTTTGTTTAAACAAGCTCTTATGCTATTTTTGTAATTAAATAATACCTAACCTATAATTTTTACTCATGAAAGACCTTAGTTTTTAATATTAAAATAAAAATATTTTAAAATTTTAATCTAATTTGCATTTTATGGGGATGTGAATTTGATAGAATAGTTTATTAAATAAAAATAAAATAATAATCTTTGAAAGTAAAACAAAATAATATTTTAAAATTTCTTGAAAGTGCATATATACATCAAAGACTTAATCACACATTTGAAAATTTTGATTATTCTTTTAAATTTTATGTTGATGATAAAAATATTTTGATTATTTTTTAAAATTTTATGTTGATGTTAAAAATGTAGAGTTTCTATTGAATTAACAAGAAATTAAGATAAAAGCTTGTAAAATAAGTTTACTTTAATTTTAAAAATAAGGACCACTTATTCAACCACAAAAATAGTTTAAGGACTTATTTAAATAAAATGTACTAGTTTAAGGGCTCTTTTAGTATATTAGCCAGATTTTATTCACTTAAAGATTACAAGTCGTACGATCGCCATAACCATCCTGATGATCCCCCTCTCCCACTCCCTATTCAAATGGATCAAAATTTCTCACTTCATTCCCTTTTTTCTCCATTGATTTATAGCTAGTTTACTCCCCCAATCAAACCTTTTTTTTATTCTTTTCTTTTCTTTTTTCACTTTGATTTGGGTCTAATTTTTTCCTCTCAAATTCCCCATCTTCAGCCATGATTTCACTTAAACCTCGTTCGATTCTTCTCATATCAGCCATTTTCCGTGTGGGTTTAATCCTATTTGGTGAATGGCAAGATACCCATATGGAAGTTCGATACACAGATGTGGATTACCTCGTCTTCTCCGATGCTGCTTCTTTAATGGCTTCCGGTCAATCTCCTTATAAAAGAACCACTTATCGTTATTCACCTTTACTTGCTTTCATATTAATCCCCAATTCTTTTATTTCTCGTTGTTGGGGCAAATTTCTCTTCTCAGCTTCAGGTTTTTTTTTTAATTAATTTTCAGTTTTAATTTTTACCCATTTTTAAGAATTGAGTTTCCGCTAAAACCCATGGTTTTGATCCTTATTCTGTTCCTCAATTTGCAGATTTGTTCGTTGGGTTGTTTATTCGTATCATATTGAAGCAACGCAAGGTGCCTGATGATCTATGCACGTATTCCATGTTGATTTGGCTTTTCAATCCATTTACCTTCACAATAGGAACTCGAGGAAACTGTGAACCCATTGTTTGTGCTATGATTTTGTGGATTATTATCTGTCTGATTAATGGTATATTTTGCTTTTGATACTTTATGTATTAGTTTCATATAAGATGCTTTTAAAAATTGGATCCTGTCATCAATGATGCCTTTGCATAATAGAAAAGATATCTCTTAGGTAAAAGACTTTACCTTTATTGGTTGCTTGTTAGTTTATTTGGGATAGCTATACTCAGGTTAGTCCGACTTCGAGGCGTTTGGGAAGAAAACAAATTAAAAAGCATTGGTCTTTTAAGGGGGGTCTTAATTGCATAATCTGCTCTTTGGGAAGTTTGGTGTTTGAAAAAGATGATATTTTTATTTGAATTATGTGTCTCTAATGGGTAATGTACCACAAAACCCCCTGATGAGTATGTACAAGGAAGGCTGGAGCCTAAGAAAGAATAGAAGGTTTGCCTACCAGAAGCCATAACCAGTAGCATTCTTTCAACTGGTAGGTCTGTATACTGCTAATTTAGCATGTTCGAATAGGCTATAATTCAATTCCAATCTAACTCATTACCTTTGTTCAATTGACAGGTAGCTTTGTTCAATTTAACATTTGTGTCTTCAAAAGGCAGAGCTGTAAGCCATCTCCCATCCTTTTTCTCCTTCCATGTTTGGGTTTCTTTTGTTTTTGGTACAATGTAAATGCATTTGTTCACTGAAACTGCTTATGCAATATCTTCATAAGGGTGAGTTTTTAAAAATTTACATTGATAAGTACCAGACTGGAATTACTGTTTTTATAAGTAACTACTGTTAGAGACTAGGTTAAATGTTGACATTAGGTGAAGCTAAAGCAGATGTCTGAAAATGCATAATATGTATAAAGTGGAATTCTTCTTTTACGAATTGAGATTGAGTGGTTAAATCAATCCGTATGTGTGCTTTTGTATAGTGGAATTCTTCTTTTACCACTGTTGATAAATGAGATGGTGGAAGGTGCTTTTTTTGTATGTGTGCACTGTGCAGTAAGGTTCTGTCCACTTTGTACTTTATATCAGTAATGCTCCATAGTTTAGTTTACAGCCTTTATACCAGTTCCTTCTTGTGCTATCTTTAGCAATTTTAGATTAAGATTACTTCAATTGTTTGCTTATACCATGATTATTATTACAGATCTTTGGAGTCCTAGATTTTGTTCGTGATGCTTGGGTACATCGAGAGTACTGGATCTGCAATGGAATGATTATTTTTTTGAATTTTGTGTCTCTAAAATGCAATCCAGGGTATCGTACAGAGGGTTTTGTGGTACTTTTACCGTCCCTAATGCAACCTACTCTGTAATTTCACTTGTGGGAAGAATTTACTGAGATAATATTTATATTGGACTGCCTGCTTGATTTCAATTGAGAAAGTTACAAGTTGGGGTATCAAAAGGGAAAGCTTTTATTTTGGTACTTTTCTTATACGTTGTTTCTTTATATTAAATGCAAGTATTATGTTTGATTGTTGATGATTGAGCACTACGTTAAAACAACTTGCTTTATATCTGTTGGCTTTATTGATTTCCATCTTTGTTTTTACTAGGTAATGTAGTACAAGCTGCGTTTTGGTACGGTCTTATAGTTCACTTCAGAATTTATCCTATAATCTATGCGCTTCCCATCGTCATTTTTCTCAATCCACGCTTTTTTCGATCTGGAATGAAACCGTTGCTTAGTTATTGGACTTCCGATCAAGGGAAAGCTCATCATATCAATTCAGAACCGACTGATAAATGCGTTGTATGTGATGTATTGAAAAGCATATTCACGAGGTCTAGGATTTTGTTTGGTCTCATTTCCGGGACTGTTTTCCTCTTATGTACTGGTTTCTTCTTCCAGTTATACGGATGGGAATTTCTACATGAGGCATTGCTCTACCATCTTACTCGTACAGATCCAAGACATAATTTTTCCATCTATTTCTACCATATCTATCTTAACTACGAACGCAAGCTTTCGGTTCTTGAAAAACTCTTCTCCTTTTTGCCACAGTTTATAGTGCAGCTAGTCCTCATTTTATGCTTCGCAAAGGATATCGTATTCTGCTTCTTTGTACAGACAGTGGCATTTGTAGCATTCAATAAGGTATGCGAATTTAACTTCCCTAGCTTCATTTTATTGACATTGTCGTTTTTCATTGTTGATTTGAATCTGCATTTGTGTATTTATTCTCGATTTAATTCTTGAACAGGTTATCACGGCACAGTACTTCGTCTGGTTCTTTTGTCTCTTGCCTCTTATTTTGCCATGGAGCAATATGAAGCTTAAATGGAAGGGCCTATGTTGCATTCTTTTGTGGATGGCAGCTCAAACCCATTGGTTATTATGGGGTTACCTGCTCGAGTTTAAAGGCAAAAACGTCTTTCTACAGCTCTGGATGGCGAGTTTATTGTTCCTGGCCGCTAATACTTTCATATTGATCGTGCTTATTCGGCACCATAACTACGCACCTGTATTTAGACAACATACAGACTTGATGACAACACGAAAAAAGCACGTGTGACTGGAGAGCTTAGATTTCATAACTTGTAGCATAGCTTGTAAAAACCATCACCGGAGCATCAAATTGAACATATCCCAATTCCATTTTTTTGCATATTTTTGGTGTTTTGAAGGGTTTTCGTGTACTATTTTCCTTACAGAAATTGATGATCAAGTTCTTGCGTAATTGGTCGTACGTTTTCTTACTAATAATATTATACTAAATCTGGTATTTTACTTTTATATTGAGGAATACATACAATTATGCAAATTTTGGATGACGTGGTGAATTGCTGATTGAGCCAATTGAAATTATCATTACTAGGATTGTAGAAATCAGATCAGATTTGCTGGTCTGATTGGGTTAATAACTTGTTGGTATATTAATTTGGATAAAAAATTAAATTGATTTTTGAGCGAATAACTTAGATTCAATTAAAATGAGTTAAAAAATTGATTGAAGAGGTTTTCTTTATTTCTCTATTTTTTTAAAGTTTTGTAAATTTTTTAATAATTTATAATTTTGAAAACCTTTCATCACTATAGATATCCTTGTTTGTTTGCCACAAATTGCTCATCCTTGAATTTGATTTGTTTTAATCGTGCAGATAGAGAACACAATATCGCATTATCTGAAGATATCTATCAAATATAGAGATATTACCGATAAATATTGACTGTAATAATAAGATTCATCAAAATCAAAAGACCAGTCTAACTCACTGTCTACACAACTGCCTAATTCAATTAATTTGCTTTTAATCTTGGCCGGAGCTAACCGAAGTAACACCGGCGACCCAAACTAATACAATCAAGGCGATGCAAAGTCTCAGCATCAGGATCCCTTTCAATAACAACATCAGAAACAGTGACCTGCATATCACCTCTATAGCTACTAACCCTCCCACGAACTCTAGCCACTTTCCCAAACTGGATATCATCAGCGAAGCATTTAGCCAAATCAGAAATAACCCGAAGGGTAGCGGGTTGACGGGAAGCGAAGAAAGGGGAAGTGAGGTGGTTAAGCCAGAGAATGCAAGTAATAGAATGGGTGCCATCGTCGAGGGTGAATCTAAGGAATTTGTTGGGTTTATAGTCACGGGAAGTGACTACACCGAGGATTTCGACGCGTGAGATTCGTTTGCCGTTGAGGTAGAAAATGGAGGGGTTATTGGGGCAAGGAGTGATGGAGTGGAGGCTGAAACCTAGGAGCTTTACATGGATGTGTAGCAGTGATGGTGGCTGTTGATCCATGGCGAGAAAAAAATAAAAAGGGATTTTTGTGGATTATGGAATATATTTTCAGCAGGGTTTAATTTTAGGGTTAAAAATAAAATTTATTTTTATTGTAAAAATTATTATAATTGACGGAACATCTGATCTACAGTATTGAATGATCCATTTTGACCCACTTTATACTTTTTCGAGCTTTTGAATTTTTAAATACTTAATCCTAAATTTAAATACAATAAAAAATTATTACAATAGTTCAGTCTAAAATTACTTGTATGAATATTAAAACTCCCATTTAGCATTAAAAAGTTATATATAAATTATTTTTAGTTAAATTGATCTCAATAATTAAATGATAATCATGTTGGATTCAATTTTGAAACCGAGGCTACCGGAGGGTGGAGATAGCAAGATCGCATTCCAAGACCAATTATCCAAACAAACAAAGACCACCCAAAGTAACAAAAATTTAGTTCAGGGTATGAATATCAAAACATATAACAATTTCCGGCGTTGTTTATCCCATTGTGCTCTTCGTCCCCCTTTCTCACACTCTTCAGCTCCCATTTATTTCAATTGGGGTTCTGTTAAATTAAATGGAAAATATGAATATGGCGTTAGTTTCATCTTCTTCTTCACCTCCAAAGCTTTATCTTTTACTATACAATAACACTCTGAAAACCCCTACCTAAATCTTCACTTTTCCATCTTCCAAGATTACCCCTCGCCGTTCCCGAATCTCCAGCTCCGCCCACTCTTCTCCTCCACGACGTCTTCCCCAAATTGGTAATTTTCTGATTTTCCCTCTTTTTTTTTTTAATGAAACTACCATATTTGAATTTATATCAAACTTTAACCATTAAACTAATTTTTAATGAAATAATGATAATTTATTTACTTGTACTTTAGAGCAATTTTGGGCAATTGAAAGCTAAGAGAAAGTAATGATAAGTCGAATATATTTGCTGGTGTGTTTATGTTTTGTGAACATAATGTTTGTATTTCGCAGAGGGCCGCCGCTTTTCTAGATTGGAGTAGGTGTTGGGCTCTCGGCACTCTTTACATGGCTGAGCATAATGCCTTTCTTTTTCCCCTTTCCGAGTGGTACTTTTAGTGTTATTTTATTAATAATGGAAATATGTCTGTGCTCGTGCTTTTTTTCTTTGTATATATCATAATGAAGTTAATTGAAATTACAGGTAGCTTCAAGCTTAAAGGTGAGGGTTTTTTCTCATGTGAGGTATGGTTGTATCGTTTTGCCTATAAGTTGTATAATCAAGTCTTATGTTATAGTTTTGGAAGTAGAACTGCGTATGAAGCAATGAAAATTGGCATGGTGGTTGTTGTCGAGAACAAAGTTGTTTTTAAATTATGGATTCAAGATGTAGAATACAATTCGGTAAGTAAAGAGCTAGTTGTATAAGTTGTGACTTAAATTATGTGTTATGGCTCAACTCTAAGAGCCCTTCAATGGCATGATACATAAATTTTGTGCTATAGTAAGTTTCTTGGCTGTCATAAATATAATGAGAGCCTATCACGGTTTGTTACATATCTCTTTCATGGCCTTCGAGTTGTTACTAAGTCGTGCCTTGATATCTCTTTATGTGCTTAAGATGATGCAAATGGCTTAAACTTTGACACTCAACGAAGCAGGTTGTTGAATAGCTCTTTTATTTCATTGATTATGATATCTAACTTTCTGTTATTCAGAAATATGCAATGCAGCAAGCTTTCAAAACTATGATGGGCCAAATGAATACACAAAATAACCAATTTGGCAATGCTGCTTTTCCTTCTGGATCCCCGTTTCCTTTTCCAACACCTCCATCACCAGGACCTGTCACATCCCCTTCTCCATCTTCTTTTCAAAAAAATAGCGTTACGGTTGATGTACCTGCAACAAAAGTTGAAGCAGCCCCGGTGATTGATCCAGCAACCAAAGGAAAAAGTGAAACAGAAAAAGCAGAAGCAAAGAAATATGGTAAAATAGAACTTTTATTGTTGCGACATGATATTGTATAATGTGCAACTCTTCCCTTTTTGAGGTAAAATGGAACATTATATGGTCCATTCACGTACATGAAACAATTGTAAAACTAACAAAACTGAGGTCTAGTATCAACGAAATTTTCTACATCAAATAAACCACTCAATTCATTCTAATTGCTAATGTTTTTCTTGAGATTGTTTCGAGACTGATTCAATGTTCCATTTGCAGCTTTTGTAGATGTTTCTCCAGAAGAAACTGGGCAGAAGAGTGCTTTTGAAGATGTGGCTGAGACAAGTTCATCAAACAATGCTCAAATTCCCAAAGATGTAAGTTTTTTATTAAGCTCTTGCTATGAGACTGTCGTAGTTTTGAATAATTTCTGTAATTTCGAAGCATCTATTCTGGAAAATTAAAATTTTGAATGATGTCTGAAGGTCTCTGATAATGGAGCTGCATCAAAGCAGGATGCCAGTGCTTTTGGTGGTTATCAGTCAACTGGTATGTAAAGAGCCAATTGTAACTCTGATCAAATGATTATCTGAAACGAAAGTGTGATCCATTTTGGTTTGTAGTCGTTGTAATAACTGTCTATAGGGAAGGATGAAAAAACACGGGGAGTTTTGGGTCAATAGCAACACTTTTATCTCTTGTTGTTTTCCCATTTTCTAAAAGGGTTAAATCACTTTTTGGGGCTTGAACTTGGCAATTATTTTCATATTGGGGTGTGAACTTGTTTTTGTTCGAATTAGGCCCTAAACTTGGCAATTGTTTCCACATTGGGGCCTGAACTCTTTTTGCCCAAGTTAGACCCTGAACTTGGCAATTATTTTCACATTGGGGCGTGAACTTTTATTTGTCCAAGTTAGTCCTTGATATTTCTTTGAAAACCCTAAAGTTCAAGTTCCAACGTGGGAACAATTATCAAGTTCAGGCCCCAATATGGAAACAATTGCCAAGTTCAAGGACTAATTTGGACAAAAAAAAGTTTAAGCCCCAATGTGGTAACAATTGCTAAGTTTAGGGCCTTACTTGGACCCATAAAAAAATTCAGGTTCCAATATGAGAATAGTTGCTATGTTCAGGTCCCAAACAGTTATTTAACCATTTCTGAAAATTTTACTAGGACTATGGAGGTAATAACTTAATGTCTTGAACATAAAGGGAAAAATGTGTTTTCTCAACATGTCACAGATCAATAAAGTTTATAACAAGGGGGATATAATAAATTGAGTTATGCTATGTATGATAAAATAAAAGAAACATTAATGGGAGGTACTAAGCAGTGTAGGATTAAGTAACTGCTTAAAGCTACCTGATTGTGTTATGCATATAATTTAATAATGCATGTGCACATTTTGGGAATGCTTTCTAGTTTCTTTGTACTCTCCCTGTAATATTTTATAAAGCATTTTGTTACATTTGCAGGAACAGCAGGTCCGGGTTTATCTGTGGATGCTTTAGAGAAAATGTTGGAAGATCCAACGGTGCAGAAGATGGTTTATCCGTAATATAAACTTCTTTTCGTCAACATTTTCTTATTCTTTTTTTTTTTTAATTGCAATCTGTGCAATTTATTGCTCTAAGGAAATTTAATCATTTATTTATTCATATACAGATATTTGCCAGAAGAAATGAGGAACCCCGAGACATTTAAATGTAAGTCCATGCTAATGGATGTGGTGCCTGTATGCTTATTATAATAAGGGATAGATTTTTAGTATGTACGTATCAATTGTCTTTCTGTTACGCATATCTTTTGCAGGGATGCTACAAAATCCTCAATACCGTCAACAACTGCAAGACATGCTGTAAGCTTTGTGCCGACTTCTTCTTTTGATTATTTTTTATCAGCTCGTCTTTCTCTTGATTTAGAGTTACAAGAATTGCCTCCAACTTTTATGCATGGCTGATTTTTTTTAATTAGAAATAATATGGGTGGAAGTTCCGAATGGGACAATAGGATGATGGATTCCTTGAAAAACTTTGATCTCAACAGTCCTGAGGTGAAGCAGCAATTTGGTAAGCTATCATGGATGTATGTTATCTGGCTTATTATTGATGAATTGTTAATAATCTTGCTAGATGGCAGTTCATTAGAATAAATATTCTTTTGCATTTGCTGCTTTTGTAATGTTCACAAAACCCACTGAGCATTGCAAAATACCAAAATGACAAAAGGAGGTAATCTAGGCTTTTTTATTCACATTTTATGTTGTCCATGTTTATAAGAAGTTCCAATTAATTTGAGCATTGCAAAAATATCATATTACTGTTTAGTCTTTGCTGCCATTTTCTAGTTCTTGGTTGGATCTCTCGATATAATTCGTTTTATAAGATATGTTTTCGTATTTCAGGTTATGGATGTATTCAACAAAATATCGGAATTCTTCCCTGGAGTGACAGGGCCACCTTGTTCATCGAACTTACTATTTCTGGAGCCTAATGTGCACATTATATTTCAGATGGTCGTGGTGATCAGATCCTAGGGTATAGGAGTCCAAGACTGAATGTAGATCGTTCCGAGTTCCGTTTTCTAAGTTTTAGAACGAACAAATATCGAATGGGGTTGTTCTGATTATTCACCCTTTACTGTAATCTATAGGTTTTCATTACCTGTAGTTGTTGTTGAATGTTTACATTCACAACTGGGGTTGTACAGAAAAAAACTGTACATTTTGCCCTTTATAGATAAAGTTAGTTTCTACATATAGCTAGCACATTGAGATAAAAAGGCAATGCCTGCTCCAGTTCGTAAATCAGACTCATAGATATTATCATTTGTGTCTAGATTGAAATTTTAAAATTCGAAAAGTATTATCCTAACAAATAATATAGACCAAATTTATAATTATATGCATAATACAAGACTAGTAATCAAATTTAACCAAGCAGATTTAAATATTTTAAAATTCGAAAGAGTACATGTACTAAAATTGACCAACTCTTCCTTAATTAGAAAGATTAAAATACAACATTTTCTAAGATTTTGCCTTTGATTTCCAGGTTTCGCTTGAATAATGGTATAAATATCCTGTTTCAACAATGACGAACTCTTCCTTAATTCCTTTTGAGCTTCACGCCATGCTTTTAATTCAATCAAGTCCTTCACTCGTACTAAACCATTTGCATGATTTTGAATCCCCTTTTTTGCCTCTTCAATTGTTTGGTCTGGTGCCACCATTCTTAAGTCAAGTGGAAGAATTATACAGCATGTTGTGTTTCACATACAAGTAGACCGGGAAGCTCCCTATTTTGACAACCTTAAAAATCCCGGCATCACGGTCTTATACCCGACCAATTATATACTTTGAATGTAGAAATTAGGAATCCCACATTCAAAACTTTAATTGTTTCCTTTAGCTAAGCTGTTGTGAATAAATCATAATTAAGGTATAATAGATGTACAATGAGAGCTTCTGAATGAAAAGCTAAATTGTACTTTATCCCCTCTATTAAAAAATAAACAAATCAATCCTTATAAAATACAACTTTCTCTATTAAAAAATAAACAAATCAATCCTTATAAAATACAACTTTCTGATCATTTTATCAATCATGTCAATTTTTAACTGTAAAAATGAATGAAAATTTAAACTTTAACATATAAAAATTAATTTGCCATTTTCTTCTTGATTATTTTGTCAAAAAAATGGATGAAATTTCCATTTTTTACTTGCATCCGTTTTTCAATATGAAGTTTTAATAGATTTGTGACAGTATATCTTACCATAGATACCTAGTATGATCAGTTTTAAATTTTGACCCACATGATAAAAGAATCACTCGCAATCAGTGATGGTTACTAATCAATGGAACGTGGGTCAAAAAGGATGTTTTTGCCCTTTATTGACAAAGACGACCAGACATAACAGAATCAATAAACCAAGACCAGGACTTTGGTCAAAGGCCGACATGTACAAGGTTTCAAAGACAGAAGTTGAAACAACCCAACAACGCTAATCATCATTAAACACTAATCATCACATCATCATCATCGTCCTCAATAACAAGTGGAACAAGCTACAATTAATCCTACAACACACACACAATAGACAAAGCTAACAAGCACCATGCAAAGTTCTACATAGTCAAACAGTAAGCACCACTCATAAAAACACGCTCTTCTTAATGTCCAACACTCACTTCAGTCAATGGTGAAGTCTTCACCTTAGGAGGGCGACCCCGACCCCGAGGCCTTCCAGAACCGGTGGACATTAACGTTGAATTCCCGGTTATTCCACCTTCGGGTGGAGCCATTTTCCGTGGCCTACCGCGTGGTTTCCCGGTCCCCGGTTTTGAAGAAGTAATGGGAGCATTGGGGTCTTTTGGAGGTCGACCTCTAGGCCTACCAGGGGTTAAAACCACACCTGGTGATAATGGAACCTTGGGTTTAGGTGGTCTACCACGACCACGTTTAGGTGGTGCATTAGGGTCAGCTTTCATGTAATTGTTTTTCAAGAAGACAAGTTCCCCTGTTTGTTTCATGCGATTAAGGTGGTGTGAAAGGAGAGTCGTGTGACCAGCAGGCAAATCTCCATACTTAGATTCAATGTATTTGGATATTGATGTCTTGTTAGAACCATTCTTGTCGTTCAATGCTTCAATGGCGTTCATAATTAGCTACACGAACAAAAAATTATTAAGATTTATATCAGTTTTAAGATACAAAGCTCACCATTTTATGCTAAAAAAAAATCAAAATTTTGAAGTAAAACTACAAATTAAAAAACAAAACAAAACCCATTTTTTTAACACAATAAATCAGAAAAATAATCAGTGAAAAATGAAGAAATTCATGCAAAGGAAATGAAAAATATATATTAAATATGACAGTTTACAAACAAAAAAAAAAGTATAGTAATCTAAAGTTAGTAAGAGAAGAACAAATAAGGACCAAAATAGATCAAAATCTAACAAATTTGGCGGTTGTATAAAAACGGGTTTCTTTCATTTTTCTTAAAAACAAAGTAAACTTTCATCAAATTTAAAAAAAAAAAAAAATCACGAAAAAAACGGAAATTAAATATAAAATATTAATCATGGTTAAAAATTTAAGAAAAAAAATATAAAAAACTGTTGAGTGAGAGTAGATCTATGTACCTGTGGGTATGAAGGAAGTGAAGGAGGCTTATTGACCTCTTCTGTAGCCATTAATTTTGCTGCTTTTGCAATTTGCACCTCAAAAATCAAAGAGAAAAAAGGAAAAAAAAATGATAATTCATCCAACGAAGCTTCAGACTTTTTGAAAATTTTCAGAGAGAACAAAAAATAAAGATAAAGATTTGAGCTTTACTACTCTTTCATCAGTTTGCCAAAATAAATAAGTGAAGTTGTAATTTTTTATTTTTGGAAAGAAATGAACGGATAGGATTTCTTTGATAGATGATGATCGAACGGTTTATTTTGCAAGTTGCTTTTGAATATTTTTAACAACGAAGTGGAGGGAAAGAAATGAAAATTTTTTCTAAAATTGGTTTGGGTTTTAAGTTTAAAAGTTGGTAAAAGTATTATGAAAGTTATTGTATTGTTGATTAGATTGTATTTTGTAAAATTTTTATTTATTTCTAGTTTTTTACTATTAAAACTTATTTTTATATTTCAGTATGAGGTACACATGATACGTCATATGTTACTATATGATCATTATTTGTTACGTTAATTTTTTTGGTGAAAAGTTATGCTAGTTTTTTAGTACAAATTAATCAAATTTTTAACAGAAAAAATTAATTTATTTTTTGATCTAATGTACATAAATTATTTTGTTTATTTTTTGAGTAAAGATAACGAAATACAATCTGATCTTTAATAAAAAAATCTCCATAGTACTTTTACTTTAAAAAAATTATTATTTAATTTTAAATTAAATTTATTTTTAATCTTCGAAATAAACACTAGTCGGAGTGAAATTAAATGGGAAAAAATATAATTAATTAGTCATTTGAAATTAGAAAATTATAGCCATATTTAAAATTAGATAGATTATAAATATGATAATAAAAATGAAAATAATATAATAAAAACGATATGACATCTATATACTATTAATATAACATATTTAATGATAGTTTTAAATTTAATACATTCAACAGTTTATATATTTTATCATATGATTGATAACAAGTTATAAAATGTAAAACGAAAGATTAATTAAATATCATTAAAATAGATTCTTTTTAAATTGAATTAAAGGAAAAAGAGAGAGGAGATTTTAATCTATATTTATTCAATAATAAAATTACATGTAATTATTATTTTGCCAATTATGTGATTTTGAAATCTTCTACTTTGCTTATAAATTAAATGTAATTTAAGAATGTATCAATAATATTTTCCTACAATATTTATTTCAGAACAAAAGTTTTAGGTTTGAAATTAAATTTGAAAAAAGAATCATTAAAATGAGAGATTTTTCAAGTGATAATAATTAATCGATTAAATAATACAAAGTTATGGGTACAAATGAGATATTGATACTCAAACTATTTAAGTTTAACTAAAAGAATTTGAACCCGGTAATATAAAGTTGAATTTTAGCTCGAGTAGCTTAAGCTTTCAGTTAAGCTAAATTTAAATTTAATAATACTTGATTCGAACAATTCTCGAGCTTATTATTTTAATATATTTTTTAAATATTTTATATTATTAAATGACATTATAACCTTGAACTTGAATACGTAAGAACTTAATGAAACCAACGTTTCAAAATTCAGTATGAAAATTAATAAATAAACCTAATTAAGCTCAAGCTTCAATTGAACTTGAGTCGAATATCAAACCTTAAATTAATAGTATTCAACTCAATTACAATACCTTCACATAGCAAGATTTAATTCAAATCTTGTGGACAAAAGAAACAACTCGGGAAGAGCTTTAGCTTATTCAGAAGTTCCACAAATTCAACTCCTAATTTAGTCGAAATTCAATATAAAGCAAATAAATAAGATTTTCATTAAGAAAAAGAACTCTGCTCTTACATAAACTTCAACACAAATTCTAATGGTTTTTACTTTTTCAGGAAGTAGTGAAATCTAACATCAAACATCATATGGATTCATCACTTGCCTGCAATCAGTTAACCGTATGTGTAGATATCTACAGTATGAATTTCCCCCTTTTCTAATTATTTATTCTTAATTAGTTATCTTCATCATCCCCATCGATATCCTCCGGTGGCTTCATATTCATCATAAACCTCCAGCTATCCCCTTCTTCTATTTCCCATTGTTTCTTTAGTTCGTAAATCGCTTTCGATGCCGCAGCCGCGATCGCCGGGTTGTCGTCTTCTGCCAGCCTCTACATGAAGAAGAAGAAGAAAACATTAACAATTTTGGTTTTTTGGACAATTTTTAATATTGATATAATAGCAACTTTAATCCCTCAACATTTATAAATCATATCAATTTAATTTAAATTCTAAAAACATTTAACTTTCAATATTTACACATTGTGTAATTTCTTTTATAGCTTTGCTTTTCTTTGTAATATTGAGTATTAATTTTAAAAGAACGAGAAAATATGAAAATTATCATATTAGATTTTTTGTTGCTTCCATTTTTTTTTATATATCCAATCAAATTTAGTTAATAATTATTATTTTTTTTTTTATCTTTTTTAGGTGAAAAGGTCACAAAATAAAGCAAAACTGCAAAAAATCAAATTATACATAATATGTAAATGTTCACATTTTTTTTTTTTTAAATCAAGATTAAATTGACACAATGTACAAATGTTGAGGGGTAAAATGCTATTATGTCAATTTTAAAAGCTGCTATCATTAGCAAGCTGGTAACAAGAAAAGACAAAATTGAATAGTTGAGTAATCATTTAAAACTTTTCATAGTTGGATAAACAAAAAAAAAATTTACTAATAGTTGTAATTTACCCTTTAAAAAATAAGCCAAAAGGTACCTGTAATCCGCCCATGCCAGCGTTTCCGAGTGTCCACATAGACGGAGCCGCTGCTAGTACTTCGTCTAGTTCTTTTGTCTCTTGCCTCTTATTTTGCCATGGAGCACTATGAAGCTTAAATGGAAAGGTTTATGTTGCATTCTTCTGTGGATGACAACTCAAACCCATTGGTTATTATGGGGTTACCTGCTCGAGTTTAAAGACAAAAACGTCTTTCTATAGCTCTGGATGACGAGTTTACTGTTCCTGGCCGCTAATACTTTCATATTGAACGTGCGTATTCGGCACCATAACTACGGACCAGTAATTAGACAACATACAGACTTGATGACAACACGGAAAAAGCACGTGTGACTGGAGAGCTTAGATTTCATAACTTTCTTGTAGCATAGCTTGTAAAAACCATCACCAGAGCATCAAATTGAACTATCACCGGAGCATCAAATTGAACGTATCCCAATTCCATTTTTGCATATTTTTGGTGTTTTGAAGGGTTTTCGTGTACTATTTTCCTTACAGAAATTGATGATCTAGTTGTTGCGTAATTAGTCGTACGTTTTCTTACTAATAATACTATACTAAATCCGATATTTTACTTTTATATTAAGGAATATATACAATCATGTAAATTTTGGATTACATGGTGAAATACTGATTGAGCCAATTGAAATTGTCATTACGATGATTGTAGAAATCAGATTAGATTTGTTGATCGAACTGATTGAATTAAGAATTTGTTGATATATTAGTTTGGATAAAAAATTAAATTAATTTTTGAGTGAATAATTTGAATCCGATTAAAACGGGTTAAAAAATTGATTAAATCGATCTTCTTTATTTCTCTATTTCTTTAAAAATTTTATAAAATTTTAATAATCTATAATTTTGAAAACCTTTCATCACTATATATATCCTTGTTGGTTTGCCACAAATTGCTCATCCTAGAATTTGAATTTTTTTTTTAATCGTGCAGATAAAGAGCACAATATCACATTATCGGAAGATATCTATCAAATACAGAAATATTACCGATAAATATCGACTGTAATAATAAGATTCATCAAAATCAGAAGACCAGTCTAATTCACTGTCTACGCAACTGCCTAATTCAATTAATTTGCTTTTAATCTTGGCCGGAGCTAACCGAAGTAACACCGACGACCCAAACTAATACAATCAAGGCGATGCAAAGTCTCAGCATCAGGATCCCTTTCAATAACAACATCAGAAACAGTGACCTGCATATCACCTCTATCGCTACTAACCCTCCCACGAACTCTAGCCACTTTCCCAAACTGAGTATCATCAGCGAAGCATTTAGCCAAATCGGAAATAACCCGAAGCGTAGTGGGTTGACGGGAAGCGAAGAAAGGGGAAGTGAGATGGTTAAGCCAGAGAATGCAAGTAATAGAATGGGTGCCATCGTTGAGGTAGAAAATGGAGGGGTTATTGGGGCAAGGAGTGATGGAGTGGAGGCTGAAACCTAGGAGCTTTACATGGATGTGTAGCAGTGATGGTGGTTGTTGATCCATGGCAAGAAAAAATATAAGAGATTTTTGTGGATTATGGAATATATTTTCTCAGGGTTTAATTTTAGGGTTAAAAGTTAGGGAGTGAGATTACGTTTAGCTGTTTTTATTTTTAAAATAGTAAATTAATTTTTTAAAATTAAATTAAAAAATAAATTGTTTTTTAATTTATTTATTTATATTATAAAAATTATTATAACGGAATAATAAAATAGTTACATGTAATTTACAGAATTGAATGATTGATTTTTATAGATATTATACTCGTTCGAACTTTTGAATTTTTAAATACTTAATCCTAAATTTAAATAGAATAAAAAAATTATGACCATAATTTAATACAAAATAACTTATTAGAATATTTAAACACCCATTTATCATTAAAAAACGATATATAAATTATTTTTAAATAAATAAATTATATTAAAAATTAATAATTTCATCTATTCAATCTTCGATTGAATTTTGAAATCGAGGCTACTGGAGTATGGAAATAGCAAGATCCCATCCCGAGACCAATTATCCAAACAAACAAACACCACCTAAAGTAACGAAATTTTAGTTAGGGTACGAGTATCCAAACATATAACATTTTCGGGCATCGTTTATCCCATTGTCCTCTTCGTCCCCCCTTTCGCATTCTCCTCACACTCTTCAGCTCCCATTTATTTCAATTGGGGTTCTGTTAAATTCAATGGAAAATATGAATATGACGTTAGTTTCTTCTTCTTCTTCACCTCCAAAGCTTTATCTTTTACCATACAATAACATTCTGAAAAACCCTACCAAAATCTTCACGTTTCCATCTTCCAAGATTACCCCCCGCCGTTCCCGAATCTCCAGCTCCGCCCACTCTACTCCTCCACGACGTCTTCCCCAAATTGGTAATTTTCTGATTTTCCCTCTTTTTTTGTTCTTTCTTATGGTAAAAATTTGAATTTTTTTTGGGTTAATGCAGTTCTCAGAAAATCTATTGACGAAAGGTTTGCGAACATTTCTTCTTCAAGTAATCAACAAACTTCATCAGTTGGAGTTAACCCTTATCCAACTGTGCCACCGCCGTCCTCTCAAATGTAAATTTTTGTTAATTTCTGCTTTTGAAAATGGAAAAAAAAAATGAACTTTACATTTTGGAATTAAAGAAGTAGTAGTCTTTATAAGGATTGTTTGTTTCATTTTAGTCATTTATCCATTTTTAATCATTTTCATGGATAATGGAATACTATATTGTTTTTCTTGTAAAAGAAACTACCACATTTGAATTTATATCAAACTTTAACAATTAACCTAATTTTTAATGAAATAATGATAATTTATTTACTTGTACTTTAGAGCAATTTTGGGCAATTGAAAGCTAAGAGAAAGTAATGATAAGTGGAATATATTTGCTGGTGTGTTTATGTTTTGTGAACATAATGTTTGTGTTTCACAGAGGGTCGCCGCTTTTCTGGATTGGAGTAGGTGTTGGGCTCTCAGCACTCTTTACATGGGTGAGCATAATGCCTTTCTTTTTCCGCTTTCCGAGTGGTACTTTTAGTGTTATTTTATTAAAAATGGAAATGTGTGTGTGTGCGCTCGTGCTTTTTTTCTTAGTATATATCATAATGAAGTTAATTGAAATTACAGGTAGCTTCAAGCTTAAAGGTGAGGGTTTTTTCTCATATGAGGTATTGTTGTATCTTTTTGCTTATACGTTGTATAATCAAGTCTTATGTTATCGTTTTGGAAGTAGAACTGTGTATGAAGCAATGAAAATTGGCATGGTGGTTGTTGTCGAGAACAAAGTTGTTTTTAAATTATGGATTCAAGATGTAGAATACAATTCGGTAAGTAAAGAGCTAGTTGTATAAGTTGTGACTTAAATTATGTGTTATGGCTCAACACTAAGAGCCCTTCAATGGCATGATACATAAATTTTGTGCTATAGTAAGTTTCTTGGCTGTCATAAATATAATGAGAGCCTATCACGGTTTGTTACATATCTCTTTCATGGCCTTCGAGTTGTTACTAAGTCGTGCCTTGATATCTCTTTATGTGCTTAAGATGATGCAAATGGCTTAAACTTTGACACTCAACGAAGCAGGTTGTTGAATAGCTCTTTTATTTCATTGATTATGATATCTAACTTTCTGTTATTCAGAAATATGCAATGCAGCAAGCTTTCAAAACTATGATGGGCCAAATGAATACACAAAATAACCAATTTGGCAATGCTGCTTTTCCTTCTGGATCCCCGTTTCCTTTTCCAACACCTCCATCACCAGGACCTGTCACATCCCCTTCTCCATCTTCTTTTCAAAAAAATAGCGTTACGGTTGATGTACCTGCAACAAAAGTTGAAGCAGCCCCGGTGATTGATCCAGCAACCAAAGGAAAAAGTGAAACAGAAAAAGCAGAAGCAAAGAAATATGGTAAAATAGAACTTTTATTGTTGCGACATGATATTGTATAATGTGCAACTCTTCCCTTTTTGAGGTAAAATGGAACATTATATGGTCCATTCACGTACATGAAACAATTGTAAAACTAACAAAACTGAGGTCTAGTATCAACGAAATTTTCTATATGAAATAAACCACTCAATTCATTCTAATTGCTAATGTTTTTCTTGCGATTGTTTCGAGACTGATTCAATGTTCCATTTGCAGCTTTTGTAGATGTTTCTCCAGAAGAAACTGTGCAGAAGAGTGCTTTTGAAGATGTGGCTGAGACAAGTTCATCAAACAATGCTCAAATTCCCAAAGATGTAAGTTTTTTATTAAGCTCTTGCTATGAGACTGTCGTAGTTTTGAATAATTTCTGTAATTTCGAAGCATCTATTCTGGAAAATTAAAATTTTGAATGATGTCTGAAGGTCTCTGATAATGGAGCTGCATCAAAGCAGGATGCCAGTGCTTTTGGTGGTTATCAGTCGACTGGTATGTAAAGAGCCAATTGTAACTCTGATCAAATGATTATCTGAAACGAAAGTGTGATCCATTTTGGTTTGTAGTCGTTGTAATAACTGTCTATAGGGAAGGATGAAAAAACAAGGGGAGTTTTGGGTCAATAGCAACACTTTTATCTCTTGTTGTTTTCCCATTTTCTAAAAGGGTTAAATCACTTTTTGGTGCTTGAACTTGGCAATTATTTTCATATTGGGGTGTGAACTTGTTTTTGTCAAATTAGGCCCTAAACTTGGCAATTGTTTCCACATTGCGGCCTGAACTCTTTTTGCCCAAGTTAGACCCTGAACTTGGCAATTATTTTCACATTGGGGCTTGAACTTTTATTTGTCCAAGTTAGTCCTTGATATTTCTTTGAAAACCCTAAAGTTCAAGTTCCAACGTGGGAACAATTGTCAAGTTCAGGCCCCAATATGGAAACAATTGCCAAGTTCAAGGACTAACTTGGACAAAAAAAAGTTTAAGCCCCAATGTGGTAACAATTGCTAAGTTTAGGGCCTTACTTGGACCCAAAAAAAAGTTCAGGTTCCAATATGAGGATAGTTGCTAAGTTCAGGTCCCAAACAGTTATTTAACCATTTCTGTAAATTTTACTAGGACTATGAAGGTAATAACTTAATGTCTTGAACATAAAGGGAAAAATGTGTTTTCTCAACATGTCACAGATCAATAAAGTTTATAACAAGGGGGATATAATAAATTGAGTTATGCTATGTATGATAAAATTAAAGAAACATTAATGGGAGGTACTAAGCAGTGTAGGATTAAGTAACTGCTTAAAGCTACTTGATTGTGTTATGCATATAATTTAATAATGCATGTGCACATTTTGGGAATGCTTTCTAGTTTCTTTGTACTCTCCCTGTAATATTTTATAAAGCATTTTGTTACATTTGCAGGAACAGCAGGTCCGGGTTTATCTGTGGATGCTTTAGAGAAAATGTTGGAAGATCCAACGGTGCAGAAGATGGTTTATCCGTAATATAAGCTTCTTTTCGTCAACATTTTCTTTTTCTTTTTTTTTTTTAATTTCAATCTGTGCTATTTATTGCTCTAAGGAAATTTAATCATTTATTTATTCATATACAGATATTTGCCAGAAGAAATGAGGAACCCTGAGACATTTAAATGTAAGTCCATGCTAATGGATGTGGTGCCTGTATGCTTATTATAATAAGGGATAGATTTTTAGTTTGTACGTATCAATTGTCTTTCTGTTACGCATATCTTTTGCAGGGATGCTACAAAATCCTCAATACCGTCAACAACTGCAAGACATGCTGTAAGCTTTGTTCTGACTTCTGCATTGGATTATTTTTTATCAGCTTGTCTTTCTCTTGATTTAGAGTTGCAAGAATTGCCTCCAACTTATATGCATGTCTGATTTTTTTTAATTAGAAATAATATGGGTGGAAGTTCCGAATGGGACAATAGGATGATGGATTCCTTGAAAAACTTTGATCTCAACAGTCCTGAGGTGAAGCAGCAATTCGGTAAGTGAACCATTTATTGTTGAAATGCTTGAGATAATGTATTAATTGCTCGGCATATATTAGAACTTCTTTTCTATTCTTTATATGTGAGATATATATAGTTATTAGAGGTAAAAGTACCATAGAGCCGCATACTGAGAGTCAGGTTGTATTTTGCCCCTGCACAAAAAATGGGCAAATTAGTTCTTTTACGTTAATTCAAAGAGCAAATTGGTCTTTTCTGTTAAAAGTTTCATCCATTTTTTCTGTTAAAAATTGTGATACGTGGCGTGTCATGTGTACCTCATGCTGACGTACAATGACCGATTTTTAATGGTAGAAATGGATGAAATTTTTAACGGAAGGACCAGTTTTATTCTTTCATCTAACCTACAGAGATTAATTTGCCCATTTTTTGAGTAGAGGGGACAAAATACAACCTGACTCTTAATACAGGGGCCTCCATGGTAGTTTTGCTGATATTAGATGCTCAAATTCTCTTATGCTCGAATATGGTCTTTTACTTGAGTAGAAGTTTTAATCTCTTCCTTTCCAATTTGCAGACCAGATTGGCCTTACACCTGAAGAAGTAATATCCAAAATCATGGCCAATCCTGAAGTTGCTATGGCATTTCAAAATCCTAGAGTTCAAGCAGCTATCATGGATGTATGTTATCTGGCTTATTATTGATGAATTGCTAATAATCTTGCTCGATGGCATTTCGTTAGAATTAATGTTCTTTTCCATTTGCTGCTTTTGTAGTGTTCACAAAACCCACTGAGCATTGCAAAATACCAAAATGACAAGGAGGTAATCTAGGCTTTTTTATTCACATTTTATGTTGTCCATGTTTATAAGAGGTTCCAATTAATTTGAGCATTGCAAAAATATCATATTATTGTCTAGTCTTTGCTGCCATTTTCTAGTTCTTGGTTGTATCTCTCGATATAATTCGTTTTATAAGATATGTTTTTGTATTTCAGGTTATGGATGTATTCAACAAAATATCGGAACTCTTCCCCGGAGTGACAGGGCCACCTTGATTTCGGTTGTTCATCGAACTTACTATTTCCGGAGCATAATGTGCACATTATATTTCAGATGGTTGAGGTGATCAGATCCTAGGGTGTAGGAGTCCAAGACCGAATGTAGATCGTTCCGAGTTTCGTTTTTTAGTTTAGAACGAACAAATATCGAATGGGGTTGTTCTGATTATTCACCCTTTACTGTAAGCTATAGGTTTTCATTACCTGTAGTTGTAGTTGAATGTTTACGTTCACAACTGGGTTTATACAGAAAAAAAACCTGTACATTTTGCCCTTTATAAATAAAGATAGTTTCTACATATAGCTAGCACATTGATAAAAAGGCAATGCCTGCTCCAGTTCGTAAATCAGACTCATAGATACGATCATTTACGTTTAGATTAAAATTTTAAAATTTAAAAAGTATTATTTTAGCGAAAAATATAAATTAAATTTATAATTTTATATATAGTACAATATTAATAATTAAATTTAACCAAGCAAATTTAAATATTATCATTTGGGTTTAAATTAATATTTTAAAATTCGTGAGAGTACATGTATTAAAATTGACTAACTCGAAAAATATAATGACTAAAATTGATGAAATTAAAGAAGATAGATTTATAACAAAATTTAACCTAAACTGGATCATAGTTGTGACAAAATTTCATTGAGAGCCAAAACAATCTTATCATAACACTGCAATACTTTAGATTCATCTTCATCCCTTGCTGCGTAATCCAACTGCAAAGTTTTAAAAAAACCAAACAAAATCAAAATCAAAAGGATTAAAATATATAAAAAGAAGATTTACAATGGGAAAAAACAGAATTTTACCTTACTAACACTATTAAAAAGATTAAAATACAACTTCCTGAGATTTTGCCTTTGATTTCCAGGTTTCGCTTGAATAATAGTATAAATATCTTGTTTCAACAATGACGAACTCTTCCTTAATTCCTTTTGAGCTTCACGCCATGCTTTTAATTCAATCAAGCCCTTCACTTGTAATAAACCATTTGCATGATTTTGAATCCCATTTTTTGCTTCTTCAATTGTTTGGTCTGGTGCCACCATTCTTAAGTCAAGTCCAGAAGCAATATTATTTAAAGAAGAAGAAAAAGAAGCAGCCATTGTTGTTATGACCAAGATTCCAATCCTTCTGTTCTTGTAGACAAGCTTTTTTTCAGATATTTCATTGCTGTGTTTCATCATCAGGGTGGGTTTTCCATGGCTGGTGAGTAAGGCTTGTGAAGTGTATGGAACTAGAACTGGTCTTAATGCTATCATTTCTTCAAACTATACCTGCAAATTTATACATACATGTACATATATATACATATATATATGTATGTATGTATGTATGTTTGCAGATTAGAGCTTTAAGTTATGGATTTGTAAAGGGAAAAATGGGGAAAGGTGAAATGGGAAGAAACAATAGGTGGAGGGAAGACGGTGGTGGTGACCATCTTATCCTTTCATGCTTTTGTTTTTGGGTAAATTGCACTCGAGGTCATTAAATTATTAATAAAATTATGTTTTAATTACTTAATTTTAAAAAGTTACAAGATGATAATTATATAATCATTTAAAAAAAAAACTTAACAATCTAGTAATTTAAATGAAAACTTTCAAGTAATTTAGTGATCATTTGTATCTTTTTAAAATTGAGTACCAAAATATAAATTTATTATTAATTTAATTTAGTGATAGGTGGATGTAGTTTACTATTTTGTTTTTAAAAATTTAACGGGTATATGAGTTAATTTCAACAAACATCCTTAAAAAAATATTGTAGAATCTAAATCGATCCAAACTTCAAACGTCCTTAAAGAATATTGTAGAATATAAATTGATCCAAACTTCAAAAAAATTATTAATCCAATTCTTAAAGTATTCATATAGTACCAATTAGATCACATCATTTAAATAACTTTATCATTAGCTCGAGTAGTAAATGTCAACTCAAATTTAGTTTGAAATATATTTAAATTACATGAGTCAAATTATAAATACGTGTATGTAAATTTGGTTAACTTTGATGTCTTAAAAAATAAATAATCGATGGAAGAATCTAATCGAGCAATTTACTAATAAAAAAACCCTAATAGATATAATATTGATACTTTAAAAATTCAATTAAAATTTTTAAAATTTTAAAATCAATTTAAAATCTGAATAATAACTTAAAAATGTGTAATTTATAATTATTTTAGTTTTTACACTTATTAATTTAAAATCTGTCTAGTTGCGTCCGTATAGTACAGTAAATACAACTGCACGTCGCATATCACCCAAACCCCCGAAAACAAAACCCTGTCGACAGGTTTTTTCGCGGGACTCCTTTTTTCTCTATTCTCTTCTGTTTTTTTTTTTTTTTTTAAATTCTCAATACAAGAAAAAAAAAATGAGAAACAGAGACAAGTCTAAATCCCAAACCCAATCTTCTGGTAAATTTTTTTTTTCAATTTTATTTATATAAAAATTTCAAGCTTTCTTATGTTCATTTATTTGGGTATTTGTTAGTTTTCCCAAAAAAATTCAAAAAAAAAAAGACCCATCTTTTGGTTATGATAAAATATTTCATGTTGTTATACAAATTAAGATGGAAAATGGGTTTACTTTTGTAAGGAGGTAACTGGGTTTAAAGTGTTTTTTGGAAATCTACTGTTGTTTAGGAAAGGTAGAGAATTTAGATGTATTGAAATGTTTATGGTGATTGGAAAAGAAAATTAGGGACCTTTTAGTTTAATTTATTTATTATTAGCTGTTTATTTCTGGTGCTAGTTTGTCAATAAAAATATTGGGAAATTAGAATTTTTGAGCTTAATGAGTGTTATCATTTGATACATTTGTAGTGAGTTTTATTAAAAGGGAGGCTACATGTGAATCAGTCAAATCATGATACTGGTTTGTTCAATTATATGTATGCATGTGTGTGTGTATGTGTATGTTTATTTTGGGTCATAGAGGGTTGATGGAAACTAAAGAAGAGTTTTTGAATATAGGAACACTTGCTAGGAAATCACAGGAGGGAGTGAACAAACTTCTAAGACGATCCAGTAGACTCAGCTCCTTGGGGAAGAAGGAACAAGATGGATTTGCCCTGGAAAACGATCTAAAAACAAATGAACAAGAAGTTGTACATACAATGGATGTGTGCAATGCTTCAATGGTCGAAGATTGTCGTAGAGATGCCATAGAAAGTTCTCAAGCAAAGGAACAAGAAGCTGTACATTCAATGGATGGACACAATGCTTCACCGAGTGATGATTTTCATAAAGACACTCTTCTCGATGATAGCGAAGAAATGAATGATTCAGATTGGGAAGATGGTCCGATTCTTAAATCAGATCCTGTAGACCGTTCTCCAAATGAATGGAAGAAGGGGTTAACTATTGAATTTGATGAACCATCAGGTTCAACTGGAGGACGGAAGCCTGTTCGTCGAGCATCTGCTGAAGACAAGGTGAATTATGTTTCTTGCAATTATTTATTAGATGACGATTCTCTTTTGAACTCAAAAAAATTTCTGCTTTTCCTTATAGGAATTGGCTGAACTTGTCCATAAGGTTCATTTGCTTTGTTTACTTGCAAGGGGAAGATTAATAGACAATGCCTGCGATGATTCTCTTATTCAGGTTGATTTTTCTATGTCTTGTATTATGCCCCCGAGATGATTGCTTGCATAACAGATTACTCTTTATAAAAATATCTGATCACCTTTACAGGCTTCTTTACTTTCTCTTCTACCTACACACTTATTGAAGATATCGGAAGTCTCGAATATCACTGCAAACGCTTTGACTCCTCTTGTTACTTGGGTACGTGTATTTTGAGTTGTGTCTAGAGATTACTTATTTAATTAGCTATTTATGTGATTTAGTTGAGACTGATTTAAAACTCGCAGTTCCATGATAACTTTCATGTGAGAAACTTAGCTACTGCGGAAAGATCATTTCATACTGCTTTGGCGACTGCTCTTGAAACTCATGAGGGAACTCCAGAAGAGGTAGTTTCATGATATCTTGTACTATAATCCAAGAGATGACATGGGTTGAATTTCTTTATTATTTGTCATTGTAGGTAAGAAAGTGTGGATAAAGAGTTACCTATCTGGGGATCTTGTTGGTTTTGTTGAATGTAATAGTGTCTCGTTTTATTTACGTATGATGGAACCGAATTGCCTGGTGATATTAACTTTGTTTCTGGAGATACTATAGACCGGTCAATTTATGATAAATCTATATGCTACATGTCGCATAAGTGACCCTTACGTGAGCTATGTTGACTACTACTCACAGGTTGTTTTCTTGTAGATTGCAGCTTTATCGGTGGCATTATTTAGAGCTTTGAAGTTTACAGCACGGTATGATGTCACTATCAAACTTTGTTGTTTTATTTAGCTCAAATGCGTCTCTTTGGTCTTTAGATGGTGTGCTTTTTTCTATGTTGTTGTGCAGTCATTTGTAAAGTTGTTTCAAGTGATGTTTTTTTTCTGTCCGAACTCTTTCAGGTTTGTGTCCATTTTGGACGTTGCCTCCTTAAAACCCGAGGCTGATAAATATGAACCTTCAAACCAAGCGGCGGAAAGAGTGAGTGGAGGGATATTCAGTACATCAACGCTAATGGTGGATAACCTGAAAAGAGCTTCTATTGCTCCATCTTCAGTTCAAACATCCCCATGCAACAAGAAAGATGATCGTAGCAAAAGTTCATGCAAAAGTAAAGGTGGCTGCTCAACGAGCAACATTGCTCAATCCAGGGACTCTACTTCTGTTAATGAATCGACTGATGGAAAATCAACCTGTCAGGTGCAACCGGATACATCTCGACAATGTGTTCCTACAAGTTCTCAGGGGTTGAAGACGAAAGGGGATCTCGAGTTCGAGATGCAGTTGGCAATGGCTATTTCTGCTACTAGTGTTGAGACTCATGAAAATGTTCACGAGTCATCCAATGGTAATAACTCATTAGAGGCATTTATTCCTATGAAAAGATGGAAAAGGATCGAAAGAGTAGAATCTGCTTCTTGTTCCCAAGGATTTTCTACTGCACTCGGGTCAAGAAAAGTGGGATCGCCATTGTTTTGGGCAGAAGTGTACTGTGATGGGGAGAACTTGACCGGGAAATGGGTGCATGTTGATGCTGTGAATGCGATTATAGATGGAGAACAGAAAGTGGAAGATGCAGCTGCTGCATGCAAAACATCGTTGAGATACGTAGTTGCTTTTGCAGGTCGTGGTGCTAAAGATGTGACCCGCAGGTTTCAATTTTTTACCGATCACATGTGTTAATTTTTAACATTCGTTTGATGTATGTGACATTTTAAGAGATCCAGTTTTGAACACTTGTATGATGTATTTATCGTGCAGGTATTGCATGAAGTGGTACAAAATAGCACCGAAACGAGTTAATTCAACTTGGTGGGATTCCGTATTAGCACCTTTGAGGCAGTTAGAGTCAGGAGGAACGGGGGGTATGATTAAAGTATCTGAACATCCAGGTGAAAGTAGTAGTTTGAACCATGTTATCTTACCCGAGAAGTCGGGTCAAGAAGCTTTCAAAGAGTATGGTAGTAAGATCGAAGTTGAATCTTCTGTGAAGGACTCTTTCGTTGCCACCAGGAACTCTCTTGAAGATATGGAACTGGAAACTCGGGCATTAACCGAGCCCCTTCCCACTAATCAGCAGGTATAATGATCAGTTGGTCCAATCAACGCAATTCTTGATCGTTCTTTTCTAACTTTTGTCCGATTTCAACAGGCCTATAAAAACCATGCATTGTATGCACTTGAAAGGTGGCTTACAAAGTATCAGATTCTACATCCAAAAGGTCCAATTCTCGGTTTCTGCTCCGGTCATCCAGTATATCCTCGCTCTTGTGTGCAAACTCTCAAGACACGAGAAAGATGGTTGCGCGAAGGACTGCAGATCAAAGGCACAGAGACTCCCATAAAGGTCTGAATCTATGGTTGTAACTGCCCCTACGTAAACTTTCTGATAGTTTAATTTTGTTATTTCAGTTAAATCTGAATAAATCACGATTCGCAATTGATTGTCCTCAGGTATTGGAACAATCTACAAAACTAAAGAAAGCTCGAGTTTTCGAAGATGTTTGTGATGAAATTGATTCTAAAGAAACTATTGAACTTTACGGGAAGTGGCAGCTTGAGCCACTGCGTCTCCCTCGTGCTGTTAATGGAATTGTGCCAAAGGTGATTGCTAACTGCTATATTTCCGTGATTGGTTTTCTAGGGTGATACGTAACGTGAAGCTTTTCTCTTGTTCTAACAATGGATCTCGATGTTTGATTCTAGAACGAGCGTGGACAAATTGATGTATGGTCCGAGAAGTGCCTTCCGCCAGGGACTGTTCACATAAGGTTGCCAAGGGTATTTGTTGTTGCCAAGAGGCTGGAAATTGATTATGCACCGGCTATGGTCGGTTTTGAGTTTAGAAATGGTTGTGCTGTTCCCGTTTATGATGGAATCGTGGTCTGTACAGAGTTCAAGGATGCAATATTAGAGGTAACCACATCAAACTTGCGAAATTCCAAACTTGATCCCCAACTAAAAGTTCCGCTTGGTCCCCTTTTCTCTTAGGCCTATGCCGAAGAAGAAGAAAGAAGAGCGGCCGAGGAGAAGAAACGAGCCGAAGCACAAGCTATCTCAAGATGGTATCGACTTCTCTCATCCGTCATAACCAGACAAAAGTTGAACAGCTATTACCGAGACAGTTCGTCATCACAACCATCCGGAAACATCCAAGATAAAAATATTGAGTCCAAAACTCCAGTTCAAAGCAGCAAGGACATTGAGCAACCTACAGCCCATCGGAAAGCAAATAACCAAGATACCACGCATACCACTCTATCGGTAGCACTAGAGGTAGGCCACGAACATGTCTTTTTAACCGAAAACGAAAGTTTCGACGTAGAGAACTCAATCAGAACAAAGCGATGCGAGTGTGGTTTTTCTATCCAAGTGGAAGAATTATAGCATGTTGTGTTTCAAAACAAGTAGACCGGGAAGCTCCCTATTTTGACAACCTTAAAAAACTCGGTATCACATTCTTATACCGATCCAATTATGTGTACTTTGAATGTAGAAATTAGAAAGACCACGTTGAAAACTTTAATTGTTTCCTTTAGCTAAGCTGTTGTAAATAAATCCTGCAAGGTTTTGGTATAATTAAGGTATAACAAAAGTATCATGAAAGCTTCTGAATATTTGCTTCCTCTATTAAAAAATAAACAAATCAATCCCTATAAAATGCGGTTTTCTAATAATTTTATCGATCATGTCGATTTTTAACTTTAAAAATGAATGAAAATTTGAACTTTTAACATACAAGAATTAGTTTACCCTATTTTTTCCTGATTATTTTGTCAAAAAATGGATGAAATTTCCATTTTTTACTTGCATCCGTTTTTCAATATGAAGTTTTAATAGATTTGTGACAGTATATCTTACCATAGATACCTAGTATGATCAGTTTTAAATTTTGACCCACATGAAAGAAAGAATTGATCGTTACTAATCAATGGAACGTGGGCCAAAAAGGACGTTTTTGCCCTTTATTGACAAAGACGACCAGACATAATAGGATCAATAAACCAAGACCAGGACTTTGGTCAAAGGCCGACATGTACAAGGTTTCAAAGACAGAAGTTGAAACAACCCAACAACACTAATCATCACATCATCATCATCATCCTCAATAACAAGTGGAACAAACTACAATTAATCCTACAACACACACACACAACAGACAAAGCTAACAAGCACCATGCAAAGTTCTACATGGTCAAACAGTAAGCTCCACTCATAAAAACACTCTTCTTAATGTCCAACACTCACTTCACTCAATGGTGAAGTCTTCACCTTAGGAGGGCGACCCCGACCCCGAGGCCTTCCAGAACCGGTGGACATTAACGTTGAATTCCCGGTTATTCCACCTTCGGGTGGAGCCATTTTCCGTGGCCTACCGCGTGGTTTCCCGGTCCCCGGTTTTGAAGAAGTAATGGGAGCATTGGGGTCTTTTGGAGGTCGACCTCTAGGCCTAGCAGGGGTTAAAACCACACCTGGTGGTAATGGAACCTTGGGTTTAGGTGGTCTACCACGACCACGTTTAGGTGGTGCATTAGGGTCAGCTTTCATGTAACCGTTTTTCAAGAAGACAAGTTCCCCTGTTTGTTTCATACGATTAAGGTGGTGTGAAAGGAGAGTCGTGTGATCAGCAGGCAAATCTCCATACTTGGATTCAATGTATTTGGATATTGATATCTTGTTAGAACCATTCTTGTCGTTCAATGCTTCAATGGCGTTCATAATCAGCTGCATGAACAAGAAATTATTAAGATTTGTATCCGTTTTAAGATACAAAGCTCACCATTTTATGCTAAAAAAAAAATCAAAATTTCAAAGTAAAACTACAAATTAAAAAACAAAACCCATTTTTTTAACACAAGAAATCAGAAAAATAATCAGTGAAAAATTACGAAATTCATGCAAAGGAAATGAAAAATATATATTAAATATGACAGTTTACAAAAAAAAAAAGTATAGTAATCTAACGTTAGTAAAAGAAGAACAAATAAGGACCAAAATAGATCAAAATATAACAAATTTGGCGGTTGTATAAAAACGGGTTTCTTTCATTTTTCTTAAAAACAAAGTAAACTTTCATCAAATTTAAAAGAAAAACACTAAAAAAGAAAATTAAAGATATAATTTTAATCATGGTTAAAAATTTAAGAAAAAAAATATAAAAAACTGTTGAGTGAGAGTAGATCTATTTACCTGTGGATATGAAGGAAGTGAAGGAGGCTTATTGACCTCTTCAGTAGCCATTAATTTTGCTACTTTTGCAATTTGCACCTCAAAAATCAAAGAGAAAAAAGGAAAAAAAAAAGATGATAATTCCTTCAACGAAGCTTCAAATTTTTTGAAAATTTTCAGAGAGAACAAAAAATAAAGATGAAAATTTGAGCTTTACTACTCTTTCATCAGTTTGCCAAAATAAATAAGTAAAGTTGTAATTTTTTATTTTTTGAAAGAAATGAACGGATAGGATTTCTTTGATAGATGATGATCCAACGGTTTAAAAATGATCTCGTTTTACAAGTTGGTTTTTAATATTTTTAACAACAAAGTGGTGGGAAAGAAATGAAAAATTTTCTTAAATTGGTTTGGGTTTTAAGTTAAAAAGTATTATGAAGGTGACAGTATTGTTAGTCAGATTATATTTTATTTTTTATTAAAAAGTGTATAAATTAATCTTTGTAAGTTAAATTAAAGAATAAATTTATTTTTTTGTTAATTTTTTTTATTTCTAGTTTTTTATTGTTAAAATTAATTATTATATTTCAGCATGAGATACACATAGTACATCATGTGTCATTATATGATCATTGTTAGTTATGCTAGTTTTTAAATACAAATTAATCAAATTTTTAATAGAAATGAGCAATTTATTATTTGATCTAACGTTTATGAATTATTTTACTCATTTTTTAAATAAAGAGAACAAAATGTAATCTGACTTCTAAACAGGGATCTTTATAATATTTTTACCTTAAAAAATTTAATTATTTAATTTAAATTATATTTATTTTTAATCTTCGAAATAAACACTAGTTGGAGTGGAATTAAATGGAAAAATATACAATTAATTAGTCATTTGAAATTAGAAAATAATAGTGATTATTTGGGGAAAAAAAGAAAATTGCGGTCCCATATTTAAAAATAGATAGATTGTAAATATGATAATAAAAATGAAAATAATATAATAAAAAATATATGACATCTATATAATATTAATATAACATATTTAATGATAGTTTTAAATTTAATACATTCAACAGGTTATATATTTTATCATATGATTGATAACAAGTTATAAAATATAATACGAAAGATTAATTAAATATCCTTTTAAATTGAATTAAAGGGAAAAAAAAGGAGATTTGAATCTATATTTATTGAGTAGAAATTTTAATTATTATTTAGCCAAATATGTGATTTTGAAATCTTCTACTTTGATTATAAATTAAATGTAATTTAAGAATATATCAAAAATATTTTCCTACAACATTTATCTGAGAATAAAATTTTTTGGTTTGAAATTAAATTTGAAAAAAAAAATCATTCAAATGAGAGATTTTTCAAGTGATAATAATTAATCGATTAAAGAATACAAAGTTATGGGTATAAATGAGATATTGATACTCAAATTATTTAAGTTTAATTAAAAGAATTTAAACCCGATTCGATAATATCAAGTTTAATTTGAGCTCGAGTAGTTTAAGCTTTCAATTGAATCAAATTTAAATTTAAAAATACTCGACTCAAACGGTTCTTGAACTTATTATTTTAATATATTTTTTAAATATTTTATATTATTAAATTATATTATTAACCTTAATCTTGAATACGTACAAGCTTAATGAAACCAACTTTCAAAATTGAATATAAAAATTAATAAATAAACTTAATTGAACTCAAGTTTTAAAGTAGATGTTCGATTTAACTTGAATCAAATATCAAACCCTAAATTTCAAGTAATGCTCTACCTTCAAATTACTAATATTCAAGTTCAAGTCGACTCAATTACAACACTAAGAAGCTCAATATCTTTACATAGCAAGATTTAATTCAAATCTTGTGGACAAAAGAAACAACTCGGGAAGAGCTTTAGCTTATTCAGAAGTTCCACAAATTCAACTCCTAATTTAGTCGAAATTCAATATAAAGCAAATAAATAAGATTTTCATTAAGAAAAAGAACTCTGCTCTTACATAAACTTCAACACAAATTCTAATGGTTTTTACTTTTTCAGGAAGTAGTGAAATCTAACATCAAACATCATATGGATTCATCACTTGCCTGCAATCAGTTAACCGTATTTGTAGATATCTACAGTATGAATTTCCCCCTTTTTTAATTATTTCTTCTTAATTAGTTATCTTCATCATCCCCATCGATATCCTCCGGTGGCTTCATATTCATCATAAACCTCCAGCTATCCCCTTCTTCTATTTCCCATTGTTTCTTTAGTTCGTAAATCGCTTTCGATGCCGCAGCCGCGATCGCCGGGTTGTCGTCTTCTGCCAGCCTCTACATGAAGAAGAAGAAGAAAACATTAACAATTTTGGTTTTTTGGACAATTTTTAATATTGATATAATAGCAACTTTAATCCCTCAACATTTATAAATCATATCAATTTAATTTAAATTCTAAAAACATTTAACTTTCAATATTTACACATTGTGTAATTTCTTTTATAGCTTTGCTTTTCTTTGTAATATTGAGTATTAATTTTAAAAGAACGAGAAAATATGAAAATTATCATATTATATTTTTTGTTGCTTCCATTTTTTTTTATATATCCAATCAAATTTAGTTAATAATTATTTTTTTTTTATCTTTTTTAGGTGAAAAGGTCACAAAATAAAGCAAAACTGCAAAAAATCAAATTATACATAATATGTAAATGTTCACATTTTTTTTTTTAAAATCAAGATTAAATTGACACAATGTACAAATGTTGAGGGGTAAAATGCTATTATGTCAATTTTAAAAGCTGCTACCATTAGCAAGCTGGTAACAAGAAAAGACAAAATTGAATAGTTGAGTAATCTTTTATAATTTTTCATAGTTGGGTAAACAAAAAAGAAATTTACTAATAGTTGTAATTTACCCTTTAAAAAATAAGCCAAAAGGTACCTGTAATGCGCCCATGCCAGCGTTTCCGAGTGTCCACATAGACGGAGCCGCTGCTAGTGCATTAGCCAATGCTTGTCTGCACCGATACAAAAGATGAAGAAGATTACATAACATCGGAAAGCACCAAATGTTCCCTAAATAAAAAATTATAAGGGCGTACCTCATATTGACATCAGGGGAACTTGAACACTCTTGCAATAACAATACACTGCTCTTACCATCCATGGCATCGAGATCTATAAGCGTCATTACTAACAACTCGAGCTGATCCAGAAAGGAAAGAGTGAGTAAATAAACAAACGATAAAACTTTGCTCAAATCACCAGACAAGGAAATATGAATAATTAGTTTTGGACCTCTTCGGGATCGGTGTAGTCGATTCCATCAGCTTCAGAAAGTGCAGATGCTATACTCCAGTAAGCTTCCTATATGTCATGAACATAAATGGTTTTCGATGTTGTGAAAATGCAACTAGTAAAGAAAACAAGTAGGAAAAGAGCAATTCACAAAAGGACCTGAATAGCACTAATGCGATCGGTAGACACTTCACCATTAAAGAAATCGAGAGTCTTCCCGTTTTTCTCGAGCATCAAGTCATTAGCCGATAGTGAACCTTTTTCCCATCGCAATGGGCTGGATAAGATATACGTACACAAATAAAAAAGGGTCAAAATTTAACACTTTAATTCTTGATAATCATTCGATGCAGGGAACTTACAATTTGTACACCTTGCTCACCATCATGTCATGAATGTTTTTCACAAACTGCACACAACCAACAAATGCATACAAATGTAGAATAGATTACATTCTTCGTCGCAAATACAGGATTCAGATATAATCCTATAAGACCGAGCCTCACCTCCAAAGCCATTAGAGCATCCTCCATAGCACGTTGCTTAGCACGGAAATCAGCACGGCGCAGATCAGCCTGGATGGCAACACCTCATATATTTTATTGCTATAAGTGGAATACTATATTTTTCAAGACATTAATACCATGTATCAATATTTGAAAAGTACCTCTAATGCACCGTCACTCCAATGTTTATCGGCTGCCTTTTTCAATCTAGATTCGGCCTTGGCTTTTAAGATCTAAAAAGATACAAGGTTCTTTATGACATTAGATCCAAGGATACTGTGATATCTGTCTTAATTCCACGAAAAAGGAACCTACTAACTAAATACACATACAGTGGCAATATGGTGAAGACGTTCAGCCTTTTTCTTCACACCTCGGTCAATTTTTTCTGTATCTTCTCTTGCCCTAGCTACATAGCATAGTCTGTCTCGGTTAAAATGCTAGCTAAATGCATTTCAGGCACTAATTCATTAAAAGCTTACCATTGAGTTTAAGAAATCCTGACCCGAGAATAGCGACATCCTGACGAGCACGTGCATCCAACCTCATTATTCCACTGAAGAAAACAGGACAATAGCACAACAATAAGCTACCATATGACCACAAATATTATACCGACATATGATTATCACAGCAAGCTATTTTGACAGATACTAGGGAATTGCTTAATACCGAGAAAGCAGAACAATGTCGTTACGAGCCCTTTCATTTACAAACTTTGCATCATTACAAGCAAATCTACAAGCTTCAGCCAAGCCGGGACTTGAATGTATACTTCTCCCATGCATGCTTGAATGACCGACTTCGTCTTCGGCAATCTGTGCACTGACTCAAAACAGTACCATACATTAAGTTCAGGATGAACTCGAAAAAGTATCACTATGTTCAAGCATCGAGAATTAAGATCTTACCTAGATGCATCCGAGCAATCAGTTTCGGACTTTTGAGTTCTTGAGGACAAGCATATCAAGGAAGATCCTCGAGTGACACTGAAACCACCGGTTTTTTCATATATGCTTCCCAAATGTTTGTTCGGAAACCTCAACTTCGCCATCAAAAGACCCGTATTTCTCGGTCTCCAACGATCAAACCCTCGAGTTAAAGGATAGATTTTACCACGATAGTTAGTGTTACCAATAGTCTTGGTCACAATTGACCCATTTGGGACCTTGCTTGAAGTAAATGCCATGGAAGGTATCAACAATGAAAATAAACCCACCACCAATGAAGCACCCTTTGAACAGCTCAAAGCTATAGGCAAAACACAAAATCTAAATCAAGGCCACATAAAAATAATCTTTAAATAGTCTATTCAGCATTAGCTCAATTGACACCATTGGTATTGTAATAATCATGAAGATATAGATTCAAGGTGCTTAAATGCATGTTTTCCTATTAGTAAAAGTAGGGGGTAAAAGTACCATAAACGCGCTTGTACTGGCACTTAAATTGCATTTTGCCTCCTCTACTAAAAAAATGAACAAATTAATCCATTTTTGTTTGATCAAAAAACAAACTAGCCTTTCTGTTAAAATTTTCATCCATTTCTATTATTAAAAATCAATCCATTTTTGTCAATACAAGATAGCATGTCACGCCATATTTCAACTTATGGTTATTACGTCAATCATGACATAGTACAAGTAAACGAAAATTTTAATAGAAAAAATCAATTTGCTATTTGATCTAATTTATCATTTTTTAAGTGGAGGGGATAACATGCAATACGGCTCTTAGGGCCTTCATGTTACTTGTACCGGGAACACTGTAGTTTTATCATTTGGCAAATGTCCCAACAGCTCAAGACGAAGATTGAATGAAGCAATGAATAGATCAAAAACAATTAATTTTAATTCTCTAATAATTCAGTTCCAACTGTTGTCATCAAGCAATAAAAACACACAAACACAGAGAAAAGTTCACAAATTCACTGCAAAAATGAACTCTGTTTTACCAAAAAGGGGAGAAAATTATAAACAACGAAAACCCACCAAGAAAAAAAAGTATAAAACAGCCATAAATGGACTAAAATGAACTAAACATAAACAATCAAACCAAGAATACAAAGAAAAAAAAACTGGGTTTACACTAACCTGTTGAAAGCAAACTGATTTTCACAGGTTGAAGCAAAGAGAGACAAGCCAAGGACGAAGTTGGGTTTAAATGTGCGAGAGAGATGAGCAAATGGGCAAGGGAATTGGGAAATGAAATGGTAACCACAAGTAAAGCATGTGGCCCCAAAAGATCCAACGTTTGCAGCTATTGTAAGATCTTAAAGGAAAAGGACAAATTGTTTATGGTCTTTTTCTGTCAATTAATATGGCCACAGCCAGATGTTATGGATATTGGGTTGCTGGAGCTGCCATTATTAATTTTTTCATTTTTTTAACTTCGTTTGTTTTTGGGTCAAATTTTTTAGCTTTGTTGGTCCAAATGAGAGCATGTTTATCCACTGTGGATAAAACACTGTGTTTCTCTGGCCACCGTTTTCTCTTCTACTTCTTCTCCTTCTCCTTCTTCTGCACTGTTTTTTTTTTCGATTAAAATGTGTTTTTGTAATTTGGTAGTGGCAAATTTAAAATGCAGTTCATCTTTACCTACATTTTTTTTCAATCCTATTATTCTTTTTGGGCGAACAATTTCTTCATCCAATAACAAAAATATTATGTTGTATGCATGAAATTTTGGATTGGATACTTCACTTATTAAAATGAGATAAATGGATTGTTTAATTTTTTTAATGATTTGTATTCAATACATTATACGTAGACTTAAATAAGCATTTCCTTTTTAATTTGAGTAAATTATATTTTAGTCAACTTTTAAAATTGACATAATTGGAACTTTAACTTTCAACATTTATATATTGGGTCAATTTAGTATTTTTTAAAAAAAATTAATTCTCAATATCTATACATTATATAATTTGATATTTTTTTTTTTGCAAATTTACTCTTATTTGTGACATTGAAAGTTAATTTTAAAAGATTTAATTTACTATTTAACCTTTAAAGTATGTCTTTTTCCCACTTTAGTACCTAAATTTTTTTTGTTTCAATTTGGTACCTAAAGTATCAATTGTTCTATTTTGGTCATTTTGTAATGTACATTAAAAAAATATTATGCAACTTTGACCAATGAAAAAGTGCTACTTTGTATGTTTTGGCTAATAAAAAAAATATCATGACAACTAGGTTTATTTAAAATAAAAACATTAAATTTAAATTTAAAAATAGAAAATTATAATTTTAAATATTTAAATATTAAAAAAATATTTGTCTTTACTTGATTGTTGATTAACTGTTGATCAATGTTGACTGATTGTTGATCAACCGCATGACGCTATTGGAACATGCCACATATCTTATTAAAAAAGTATTATATATATTATATTGATTGAGAATGTAAAAAAACCATATATAATATATATATTTTTTAAAAAATTAAAAATAATTTTTTTATAAAATTCTAATATATATTTATAAATTTTAAAAAGTCAAAATAATATATAAAAATTAAAAAAATATTTAAATTTTAAGTAATTGCAAAAAAAATTAAATTTAAAAGCTTTTTTTAGAATTTTAGAATTATATATTTTAGATATTTATAAAAAAATATTTCTAAACCTTTTTTTTTTTTTTTTACAGTTTTTTAAGTTTTTTGTAATAATATTTTTAATATCAAATAATTTATTTTCAATTATAATTTTTATAAAAAGTTATTTTTTATAAAAATTTTATAGTTTATATGTTTTTTCTAGATTATATATATATATATATATATATTAACGTATATACACATTTAATAAAAGAAAATATTTATTTATTTTACATTAAAAAAATACCATGTGGCGTTATGTGATTGGTTATAAGATTTTTTTTAACATGTCAAAAAATAGATTAAAAAATATAATAGATGCATATTTTAAGTACCAAATTGAGAAAGTATCAAACGGAAAATGGATATATTTTAAAGGCCAAATAGTGAATAACCATTTTAAAAGAATGAGAAAAGATAAAAACTATCTTGAATTTTTGGGGTGCTTCCATTTTTGTAATATTTCCGATCAAATTTAACTAATAGATTTTTTTTTTTGGGTAAAATGATCACAAAAAAATAAAAACTAAATTACAAAAAGATTAAATTACAGTATATTAAAAGTTAAATATATTTTAAAAGATATATGTTATTTTACTAATTTTATTGTAAATTTAAAAAATTCATCGTGAAAGAAATCATTTGCATACTAATAATGTCTAACATTGTTTCAACTTTTTTTACCTGTAAATGTTAAAGAAATTATAATAACAACAATTTATTAAAGTATATTTTATGTAATTTTACATTTGGTTAATCAAATAATACAATCTTAACTTCCAACCATGTAATATATACTTGGTAATATGTTGATTAATGTTAAATTTCAATAATTTTATTACTAAAAAATAATCTTAAATTTCATGAATCAAATATATAAATAAAAGGTTATCTATACTTATGTATAAAAAATCTGATTAAATTGTAAAATCTCAATTCAGTTGTTAAATTATCAAAATGTCTTTTTTTTAATAAAACAATAATATTAATTTAAGGTTTCTGTCAAAAAAAATATTAATTTAAGGGTATTATTGTCTTTTACATAAGATTTTAAAAAAAATTCATGATTATGATGAGATTTGAACTTAAAACACCAATTATAAACTGACCTAACTACGCCGAAATAACAATTTGTTTTTATATGATTTCTTAATAAATATATTATATCATTATTTTCATCCACATCGTGAGAATATCATAATCTTATTGATAATGTCATCGATTGAGTTAATATCACAAGTCTACTCTATATCAACTTAAAAAAAAAATAACAATACTATGATAAACAATTGAAATACGTTTAATATTTTTAATATGATGTATTTTACCTATTTAAATTATTTTTTTATTTTAATTTCTTACATATTGCAATGTTTTATTATTATTAATTTGAAATCTGACATTTTGTTATTTATTGCATACCTAGTTTTCACACATACGAAAATAATAAAAAGTAAATTTCAAAGAATTTTTTTAATATTTTAGCGTATCTTATCTTAAAAGTAATTAATTTATAATGTCATTCTCTATTTAACCTTACTTGGATGGGAACTTTATTGCTTTTGTTTGGAGGTAAAATTGTCCTTTTGAATAATGAAATTTCCAGTGATGGTATAACTGTTTTATAGATGACAAATGACATTAATACGCGTGTCCATTTTATTCGATAAGGTTATATTGACTGTTAACCTACCCTTTGTTTGCATTGATAGATTAAAAGAAAAACCAAATGAATGAATGCTATTTTTGGGGTTGGCATTCAACCCTCAACAATTTCGGTATTTTTTTTATCGGAATTTTATTTTCTTATTCTTTCAAAAGAATTTTAAAATTTTTGATGAATCGATAAGGTGAGAGTGCTTGGAAATGCATGAATATGCATAAGTTATGGTCACCAAAGAGCGAACGCATGGTGCCATGTTACTGAAAAGCAAGCTTATGGCAAGGCTTGGATTAAGGTGCCACTAGAAGTCTGGCTAGCCCATGTCGTCATCTGCTTCCTATTTACCAACCACTATAAATCTGTCCGGATTTTCGATAGAGTTAGAAAAATAAAATATCAGTTTCGTATGTCGAGAATTTTCGAAATTGAGTAAATTATTTATTTCAAAAAAATTAAAATGATTTAATCTTTGTCAATTTCGAAATCAGATAACTAATAACAATTAATTATGATATTATTGTTTTCCATCAACCGCACATGATTTTATTGATATAATAAATTTAGATCTCAAAGTTTATATATTTTGTCAATTTGATCTTAATTTAAAATTTTTTTCTGCAATATTTGTGTAAATGTTGAGATTGAATTTGTTGAATTTATTAGAATTAAGGTAAAAATAACAAAATATGTAAATATCAAAGGGTAAATTTGTTACTATATCAATCAAAATTATGTACAATTGACAGAAGACATTAACATCATGCTTAATTGTCCTTAACTGCTCATTTTCAGAATCAATAGAAATTAAATTGCTCCAATTTTTTGAGAGAAACCATGCTCAATTTCGAAATTAAAAAGGACCAAAAAATTTTTACCAAAAAAATATGAGTATTTAAAGAAAACAAAACAAACTCTAAATAATATTATGTCCCTTCATAATTCAAAAGAATTGAAAGAAAAATACAGTAATAGAGCCAAAAACTTCCAATAGATGGATAAGATTCAGTTTTTAGGGATCTAAACCCTAAACTAAAAATACAATGAAACATCATTAAAGTAATCTTAATCAATTTTAAAATTTATGACCAACATCTTTCGTTTAATGGGCATACAGAATGCGGATGATTAATTATTAGATTCGTTCTGATAAATACCTTGAAAAAAAGAAAAAAACCTTAATTAAGAGAGTGGGAAATTGTCAAGGGCATTTGGGACCTCCTTCTTTGGTCTTCCAATTGTTATAACAAGGGCAAACTTGCTTGTTGCCATAAGTACCAGGCGGGACACACAGGCACTTAGAACAGCATTTTAAACAAAAGAACATGCATGGCTTCTTATGCGACGTCGCCGAGCATCGGTAACTGCATCTTGGCTTGCAATCTACGTAATTTAATCACATCAAATGGATAATCCTTATACCAATACAATCTACGTCATCATAACATGGCACTATTTATTTTACCCATCACGTTAGTCATATTTCTGTTTAAAAATAATAAATTTTTTTTAAAGGTTAATGGTAATTTAAATTCATTTTAAAATATCGATAGTCAAATTTAGCTAAAGCTAAATTGACAAAAGATGTAAGCATTAAAGCTAAATTTATCATTATGCCTTAAGTTATCAATATTTTTCTTTTTATGATACTATTTAAATGATAAGTATCATGATTTTTTACCCGTTTAAATAAGCATAACATAATAATCGTTTGGATAAAAGATTTTGGCATTTTAAGTTAACCCTAGATGTGAAATGGTTCTTTTAAAAAAATCTTTGAAGTGTCATCTGTCGAGAGTCGACGAACCCCTCAATAAATCGATATTATCTTTAGTTGGAGTTTTGTGTCCTAACTTCATGGAGAGTCCAAGTGCTTGTGGTTGCATGAAAAAATGTCAAGTTCAACCGAGTGAAAACTCGAGTGAACATTTATGGTTGATAGGGTTTGAACTCATACACTTAAATGGGTATTATTGGGCATATATGCTACAATTTACCAAACCCTACTAAGGGAATGTGCGCATTTTCTTTATAAGCATATAGATGCCCAACAATACCATATAAGAGCATGGGTTCAAGTCTTATCAATGTAAATATCCATATTTACATGGTAGGTAGTTGTGAATTACGTACAATTCAACTCCACGAGACCACTTCATTAATAATAAAAAGAGTTTAAAGACAAAATTCAGAGACACTTCCAAAATTTCTCTAAAAGAAATCGATCTCCTCTGAACGAGAATTCAAAATTTTCTCCACATGCAAGGCTTCTAGAGTATATGTGCAAAAGAAATTGGAGGGAAAGAATATATATGGTTTACCTGAAGGACGAAGCTTAGCACTACCAGAAGCCTGCAAAGAAAATTTAAATTAATGAAATGAAAAAGGAAAAAAAAGGTAAGTAATGATCAAATTGAAAAAAAAAAAAAAAAAAAAAAGTAGAAATGAAATTTCCTCCTCAATACGTACCTCAGTCATATGGGATAGAGTAATTAAAAGAAGCATAAAAAATAGAAGAATCAATGAACTTCGTGAAGAATCTGCCATTTCTTCTTCTATTTTCTTTTCTCAAAAACCCTTTCTAAATCTTCAAAAAAATCTTATAATGGAAGGAAAATGAAGAAGAATAATGCTGATATTTATAGGCAAAAAATATAAACATAAAAAAAAGTTTAATCATGATTATTTCACTATATAATTTATCAGAATTCGGTTTTTTTATTTTATAGAAACTAAAAAGTTAATCCAAATTTTTAGTCCTCTTTCATGTGCGTACAGACAATTAGATTAATTTTTTTTAATTTTCATAAAATAAAATGATTAAATTATGATAAATTAAAGTAAAAAAAAAAAACTTTTTTTTTTGAATTTTTATAAAGTAAAAGGTATGAAATTGATAACCAAATAAAAAGGAGAGATTACATTGTTTATGGCGTTAAGTATGGCGTATCTTCACATGGGAGGGATTTCATCAAAGCGATATCAGCGGCGTGGCTTTCGTAAATTGTTTTTTTTGTTACAAACAGAAAGTATTAGTTCTTTTTTTCCTTTGTTTTCCAACTTGACTTGTGTTTTTTTCTTCCATGAAGTGGTTGAAGGTTTACACAGTTGGTTACCAACTAGCTTGTACGGGCCAGCTTCGTTTTAGGATTTAGATCGGTTTTTATTTCGTTTACTTAATTACCTAATTTTTATATCTTAAATCAAAGAAAAAAAATAGTTTATCCATTTTTATTATTAAAAAACAGTTTATCTATATTAGCATGATATACACGTGGCATGTCATATATTACTGTCTAGTTATTTCGTCACTCATACTAGTTTTTAACAATATAAATGAATGAAAATTTTAACAAAAATAATTAATATGCTCCTTGAACCGACATACATAAATTATTTTATTCATTTTTTGAATAAATAAAAATAAAATACAATTTAATTTAATTTCTAATATAAGGTTGTACCTGTTATTATTTTTTATTTATAGAATTGTATATATTTAAAGATTTATCGTTAGTTACGAACTTTCTCTCCTATAAAAAAATATGATGGAAAAATAATTATAATTTATCTCTTCTAGTTCCTCACGTCATAGATTTATCCATTCATTGGTGGCCGAAAATCACGGGATGGTCCAACAAGTTTTGATTAATTAGGTGTTTTGCCTAAAAATAGTAATAACAATATTAAGAAAAGTATTTGATATTTTATCACTAAAACTTTTAAATTTTATAAATAATAATTTAATATATGGTATATAGTTATGTTCATAGATTGGATTACTTATTTAAGTCTTAATCTCTAATTAAAATTTGAGAAGATTTGAGTAAAAATATTAAACTTAAAAAAGAATTAGGTCGATTTAAAAAATTGGGTTTGGACTCGAATGTCCAAGGCTTGAGCTCGGCTTAATTTTGCATGTTTATAACATGTTATGTTATGTTATGTTATATATATTATATAATTTATAACATTTAAAAACTAAATTTATAGTGTTGATTGAGTCTCAGTTTGAGTGACATGGGCATTATTGTCAATGTAAGAGAACGTGAGTTCGAGTGTGTTAAAGTGCATTATCTTCCTATTTATGGGTTGAGGAGGGGTTATGTGTAGTTTTAAGTATTGTATCAAAAAAAACAAATATAATCAGAACCTATAAAAACTATTTATTTTTATAGAAGAAAATAAATTATTTTAAGAAAATTTTATCTTTTTATATAAATTTTTAAAAAATGTTAATATATAACGAAATTCCAAACCAAAATATTATAATTTTTAATAACTTAAATTTAACATTTCAAGTAAAAGGATATTTTGTTATAATATCATTTTGTATACTATAATTATTGTAATGAAACATATGAAATAATAACTTTTAAAGCTACTAATATAATTATTATAGCTAATTAATTATCTTGGAAAAAGTTCAATGACCTAATCTTCGATACCCGCAAGTTTTTTAATGGAACCAGTTTATCCTTTTATCTTCTTTATTCCATCTCTTATTTTTTAAGGATAAATTATAATTTTGATCCCTTTACCGTATTCATTATAATTAATTAATAGATAAATAATAAATATATATTATTACTAGTTAATTAATTAAGTGATGATAGCAAATTATTATTTTACCTTCAATTACTTAAATTAACGATCCGCTTATTTGCATGTAAAATGGCTTCCGAAAAATGATTTCTGTAAAATGACTTAAAAAAGTTAATATTTTATAATGTTTGGATGAATTTGTGTAAAATATTTTCCGTTATTTGACAGATTTCATGAAAATTTTCCATAAAAATTGTTTTAAAATGAAACAAACAAACATTTGAAATTTTTTTATCTTTTTATTGTTTAATTAAGTTTATTATATCTATTAAATTTAGAGTTTACATTATTTTTGCATATATTGCAATAATAAGCTCAAGAACTAACGAAGCCAACATCAAGAATAAACAATACTTCTTTATAAACTAGTATAACGATAAATGTAATTTTTGGTCCATTAAAATATGGTGCATTTCAAAAGCCTCATATGTAGCGTCGACAGATTATGTTTGTAATCATGGTTCTTGCTTCATTAAACAATAAACTTGTATCTTACATGTTATTTGAGTGAATTTACAATTTTATGAAATGAAATCAACAAGACAACAATGAAATTGTTGCTGGAGAAAAAGAAAGCCTTATTTGCAAAGGAAACACTTCTTTGATTGACCTTCAACAACAAAATGGTACGTATCATCTTTCTCTGATGTTTTGGAGTCATTGTGCCTATAAAAGATGAGCACACGAATACTCAAAAAGGATTGTAGAATGAACATCTCCTTAGAAAACAGAAGGTAAGTACTATAAGTTGTCACTAAACCATATTCTCCATCATAACACATTCAAGAAAATGCTTTCCATACAACAAAGGCAGCCATACCAAAACATTCATATATTTGAAAAAATTGGAATGAAGCTCGAAACATTCAATCACGATTGATGAAATATAAATTTGTCCACATATTTTTCATCTACAATATAGTTTCTAAACACAGGAAGCAATATAATTGCATGAAAAACCAGGACATATCAATAATTAATAAGAATATTGCAAGAAAACTATTGCTTCAAATATATGAATGTTGACAAGTAGGTTTAGCATCACTGACCAAGCTCCTGGTTTTAACTTGACTGGCTATGCTCCCAAGAACTGTTACAAATTATAAGAAGCAATAATGCGTCTCCATAGATGGTCGGATAAACAAATTGATCATTGAATCAACGATCCATAATAAGTTCTACTCACCCTGTTGTCTGCAGGCCATGCTTACATTTTTGACAACCGGATAGATTTGCACTTCCAGTAAGATAATTGTCTACAACAAATTCACACCAGCCACCATAGAGGCATGCTTTAGGATTTTTATTTTCTGGATAGATATTGAACTTGGCATGCCAAGTTTTCCCAGTGGAATTGCGTAAGGTCATATTACATTTGTGCATTGTCAAAAATGTCCGAGCAAAGTCCGATGGTATAAACTGGAACCCAAGAAGAGAATATAGACCAGTGAGTAGACTGAATACGTTTTTTTATCTTAAGCTACTTGGAGTCCGCAAAATGAATGGTTTAGAGAATATAGATGAAATGCTGTTGACTGGCCTGCAAATTAAAACAAAAAAATTTGGGGGAAATATTTTGGGAAACTAGGAGAATAAACGAAAATGGTGGCTTTGCAAAAAAAAAGTTTTAGAGTTCCATTTCTGAAAAGACTAGAAATGGTTAGGATTTTTTTTTTTTTGTCAATGAAACTGCTGGTTGTTTTTTGATACAATCTTGGGTCAGGGACGCAATGAAGGGGGAAGGAGAAAGGCTAAGAGCTTGAAGAGGAAAAATTTTAGAAAATGTCGTACCGAAATAAAACAGGGTAAGACGTTTCTCCCCAAAAAAAACTCTTGTTTTCCCGTGTTTTGTAAAACGTTTTACAATGGAAAATCAATTCCAATCAAACAAACACGGTAAAAAATTAAAAATCTTTTACGGAAAAGCTTTTATGGGTAAACAAATGGATAAGTTTAAAAGTTCATAAATCCAAATTTGAAGAAAATTTTTGAAAACTAGACGACGTCTAAAATTCTAAGAAATCACCTTTCAAGAAATTGAAAATTTCAAAAATTTTAAACATTAGCAAAAGAATTGATGAAAAAATCTGTCTTAAAAGCGGAATATCGATTTAAGATATAGTCTCGAAAATTTTTGGATCAAAATTCTCTCAAATTCGATTGAATCAACACAAAAAAAATAAAATTTATTTTTTAAGATTAAAGTTTAGAACGCTCTTTAAGCGGAATAATTAATCTAAAATCAAGCCTCTAAGACCTTTGGACTTGAATTCTCTTCAAACATTTTCAAAATCAAGTCTCAAATATTTTTGAATTCAAATCAAATTAAATTCTTAAGCAAACATCTCTCCAAACCTATTTTGAATATCAAGTCTCAATGATGAGACTCCGATTCATTGATTTAAGGTCAAATTTTGAAGATCCTTGAATCCAAATTAAATTAAATTCTCAATCAAATATCTCTCCAAATACATTTTTAAAATCAATTTTCGATGACTTTTGAAATGAATTGCACCCATCGAAGATCAAGTATAGTCTATCTTGGACCAAAGCTCCATCAAAGAGAAGAATCAAATAGTTTATCCAAAAATTGTATCTCAAAATTTATATAAATAATTTTTTATTCGCCCGAATTTTCCTGACTCAAAATTTGTGTATACATTGATTTCTTTACTTTACTACTCTCTTTTTATAATGTTACTAAAAAGTAAACTTTACAATGTAACTAAAAAAAATCTAATTTTAATTTATCACGATGAAATGAAGTTGTTATATTAAAAATGTGTTTTTTTTTTTTTTAAATTGCAAGGATGATCAAAATTCACAAGCAGTGGCGGAGTTAGGGGCCGGTAGGAGGCCAAAATAGAATATTTTTCATTCAGCCTTTTATAATTTATAAAATTTTAAATTAGTAATGATAAAATTATATTTTAACGCTCTCAAAAATGATAAAAGTTTAATTTAATATTTTAAAAATATAAAAAATATAGACTATTAAAATAGTGAAATTGTATTTTTTACTATTGTAAAAATATACAAATTAATTTCAACTCTTCTCCCAAAAAAAAAATATTTCTAACTCCGTCACTGTTGACAAAAATAATTTTAGAGCATCGGATAGAGAGTGACTGTGGAGAAAGTTAGTGCAGATGTCCTTGTGGTGGTTAGAGCCATCTTGGAAAGCTGTAGTGAAGGGCATGATATAATGGTTAGGCGTGCAAGCTTCAATGGAAAATATTCCATTAAGACCGGATATTTTGTGTTACGAAAGGAAAGAATGGTAGAAGGGATCGTTAATTAGGATTCAAAACTTTGGAAGCTTATTTGGTGAATGCAGCTCCCTCCTAAAATTAACAATTTTTGGTGGAAGAAGAAAAATTATTGAGTCTCCTATCTCTAGATTTTGTGTTAAGTTTAACTAGTGAGTTTCAAGTGGCGATTCGACGATCGGTATTGTGAATCATTACCCATCAACAAGTAAAAGAATATAATTTAGATTAAAGTCAATTTGATGGTTAGTATTAGAGATCGAAAAAAAAAACTATTTGAATTTTGATTCAAAGATTGATAACGTATAGAACTATGTCTTAAAAAAAAAAACCAAATTCTAAGAGAAAGGAAGAAAAACTTTCGATTGATATAAATTGAGAAAGCCATACAACAAATAACGGATCCTGAAATATGACTTGGGGCAAACTTATATTAGCATTGTCGACTACAAACTCTTTTACTAATGATTTTCATGTATAATTATTCAATAATTAAGGTTCAACGTTTTAACCTTGATCATTGTATTGTGATTCCAATTTTTAATAAGTAATACCAACACATCAAAATCCAAAAACTAGAATGATCTTTTACCATTTGTGAAATAAAAAACTAAAATTAAAATATAATTTTTACATATGGAAATCATACGATCTAAAATACAAAAAAATAAAATAAAACAAGATAAATCAAATAATCTTTTGGGGGGTTGGGGGCAGAATTTAAATTTTTAGAGGGTTTAATGTAATAAAATTTATCCTAAAGGTGATGCTATGTAAATTTTTAAAAAGCTAAGGGAGCAATGGCCCCCACCTACCCCCGTGTATCCTCCACTGCATACAATATCAACTTTAAAGACCCTGAAGGCTTGAAAGAAAACTCTGAAATAGTTGAATGAAGACGTTGTATGCTTTTGAAATTAAGTGACCAAAATGTAAAGTTTTTAATAATTTAATGAACTTGAGAGTAAATTTACCCTAAAGATAAAGTATATTTTCTTTTTTGGGTGATTTCTAAAGATAAAGTAATGTTTCTAGAACCAGAGGTGCATTAACGTATACACTGACGTCTAGTTGATGCTGATAGCCTGCCAAAATGCGGCTTCATCTTTTTGTCATTCTCTTTGACTATTAAATTTTGGCAATCATTAAGCATGTATTTCATTTAATTATTTGTTTTATTATCATTTTTCACTTAATGATAAAACTTAAAAAAGAATTTTGAAATCTTGAGTTTGAGATTCATCTCGTATAAATGTGGATTTTCAATTTTGATTTATATTAAAATTATAGAAAGCCAGTCTTACACCAATCATTCACAATTCTAGCAATAGTTTAAATTTTGCTATTAGTTAATTTATTTAGTATTTATATTTTAATTTGATTAATTTTTAAAGATTTTTAAAAGTTTTATTCATTTTAAAATTTGATACGATAAACATATTAATTTAATATCATGTTAATTTCTTATATCTATATGTTACCCATAAAAATTTAACTATCATTTACCTCAAAATTAAAATTTTAAAATTTGAAAAAGTATAAGAGGTTAGATTGACCCAATTGAAAAACATAAATTAAGTTTACAATTACACACATGGTATAAAACTAGTAATGAATTTAATCTAACGGATTTAGCTGCTGTTATTTGAGTTAATACTAAGTTTTTAAATTTTAAGAAATCTACGAGGTGTATGAAGTAGAGGAACTACCAGCATGATTTAACCTTGAATGATCTGCAATTAGAAATTTGTGGGCAATTTTTTGTTGTTGGATAACACTTGCAATTCATTACTATCTTTAATTCTCTATATATAGAAAACAGAACACCATGAATGACTGAATAAACCATGATCAGAATGGAAGAAACAACAATTGTGTATGTATCTCTTTCATTGATCTTTCTCCTACTCTGTTCAAAATTATTATTTCAATCCAAAAAAAAACCCCAAAATCTCCCTCCATCCCCTCCTTCACTCCCCGTAATCGGTCACCTCCACCTCCTTAAAACTCCTATCCACCGTTTCTACCACCGTCTTTCCAAAAAATACGGCCCTGTCTTCTCCCTCCGCCTTGGGTCTCGGCTCTTTGTGGTGGTTTCGTCTTCAGCTGTTGCCGAGGAATGCTTCACCGTAAACGACATAGTTTTAGCCAACCGTCCCAAGTTGATCGCGGGGAAGTACCTCGGCTACAACTACACCACAGTTTCCACCTCGTCTTACGGTGACCATTGGCGCAACTTACGTCGCATCGGCGCTATTGAAATCTTCTCCTCGAGTCGTCTCAACGCCTTTGCCGCTGTTCGGAAAGACGAGATCCGGCGGTTGTTGGTGAGTTTGTCGCGTGATTCGCGTCGGGAGTTTGTGAAAGTGAAGCTGAAAACCATGCTTAATGACTTGACGTTTAATAACATAATGAGGATGGTTGCCGGGAAAAGGTATTTTGGGGAAGAAGTGACGGATGAAAACGAAGCGAGGGAGTTCAGGGAGGTTATAGAAGGGACGTTTAAGAACGGCGGTACGGCGAATCGTGCGGATTTCTTGCCGGTTTTGAATTGGTTTGGAGGGTACGAAAAGAAGGTGAAAAAGATTGGGGAAAAGTTGGATGGATTGCTGCAAAAGTTGGTCGATGAGCATCGATGGATGAAGCAGGAAAATAATGGTAATGGTAGTATGGTAGATCACCTTCTTAGCTTGCAACAATCTGATCCTGACTACTACACTGATGAAATCATCAAAGGGCTTATGCTGGTTAGTTCACTCTTCTTTCTCTTCAAGTTTCATTGTTTTCTGAAGGGTACGAGGCAAAAAAACCAATTAAGTCAAAGAGGGTAATAGTTGGTGAAAGGGTTTAATTGATGCAATTTGAGAGTTCTAAGGACTTAATTGAGTACGTTTTTCTACGGAAGCTTAATTAACTTTTTTTTTTTTGTCAAATTTCAAGGGTTTTTCAAAAGTAAAAATAGCTCGAAATAAAACATTCTCCTTAAAAATGTTTTAATTGAAATCTTAAAATTACTTTTATCATGTTATCATAAGTTTAAAATAGGAAGAACCCAACCAGTAATTCCAGTAAAAAAGAGGATGTTGTTCATCTTAAGAGTCCCGAGTTCGAGTGTCTGTGCGTGCGCGTATTAAAAAAAATATGAATAAATACTACTATGTAATCACACCAATATATTAAAAAAATAAATTTAAAACAGGAAATATCATGTTTTTATCTATCACCAAGTTAATAACACACAGGGCTGACGCCCCCTCCCATAAATGGGAACTTTGACCCTTTAAAATTTATAATGTTTAATTTATGTTAGTAAATTGCATTTTATCCTTAAAAAATGATAAAATTTTGAATTAATCATTTAAAAAATTATAAAAAAAATAAGCTATTAAAATGGTAAATTTACATTTTAACTCTTATAATCTTACATAACTTAATTCTACCGCATCTTTCGAAAAAATCTCTGGCCTTCTCCTTAATAACATACATGGTGATCATGCAGGTACTATTACTAGCAGGATCTGATACAACATCAGTGACCCTGGAATGGGCAATGACCAATTTATTGAACCACCCAGAAGTTTTGAAAAAGGCTCAAGCTGAAATAGACACTGAAATAGGGCAAGAAAATTTGATTGATGAAATAGATGTTTCGAAGTTAAAGTATCTTCAAAGTATTATACTAGAGACTCAAAGATTATACCCTGCCGTCCCTCTGCTACTTCCTCATGTGCCATCTACCGATTGCACTATAGGCGGATACGACGTGCCGCATGGCTCAATCGTGTTAATGAATGCGTGGTCCATTCATAGGGACCCTGAGCTATGGGATGATCCGACAAGTTTTAAGCCAGAAAGGTTTGAGACTGATGATTCTAAGTCTCAAAAGATAATGCCATTTGGGTTAGGAAGGAGGGCATGTCCAGGGTCAGGGCTGGCTCTACGAGTAATGGGATTAACCCTTGGCTCACTAATTCAATGTTTTGAGTGGGAAAGGGTTGATGGGAAGCAAATTGATATGATTGAAGGTATTGGAGGCACAATGCCTAAAGCTCATCCATTGGAGGCTCTACGCAAAGCTCGACCCATTGTGGATAAAGCTCTGAAACTTTTATAAATAATTGTTATGTTGGGATCTTGTACCTTTAGTATAATAATGTTTCGAACATATTGGTTTAATAAAATCTCGTAGTTAAGTATATCTTTTACGTTTTTGTTCTCAATGATTTTTACATGAAAAATAAAGAGATATAAACAAACAATGACTAACTGATTACTTAAAAGTTTAAGTTGCATCATAAAAATGGATTATGCAAGACAATTTACACTGCAACAATTTTAGGCAATAGAAACATTATTTTTAAAGATATAGCAGCGCTCTAAAATTGTTAAGAGGCAGAAGATAAGCCACGCCGAAAAACGCTGCTAAAATGATCGTCCGGAGAAGTCGCGATGTTTGACAAAAAAACGCCGCTATCACAGCCACGAATGTAACACTTTTTTGAGGGATTTCCAACAGCCACAAAATGCCATAACTAGTGGTGTTTTACACTATGTTCGCCGCCAAAGTTAAGATATTACTCTACTGACTATTTAGGTATAGTTATGTTTTTCAATGTAATGTCACAAAATCACTTATTGTTGTGGCGTTTTTCTCACAAAACGCCTATGTAGTGCTACTTTTCAGTGGTGCTCTCATCTACAACTGCTGCTAATTGTCTACTTTACAGTGGCCTTTTTTGGTTTAATTGCAGTTAATTTACAACATTTTAGTTGCGCTTGTAACAACCTCCACACGACCTGATCCACGGGTCCAAGCTAAAGATGCTACATTCGTTGTTAGAGGAACTACAAAAAATACTTGGTAAATAATCATTTACACAAGCAATCCAGTGGCAATCACATTCAATTCATGTTAAACAATCAATTTTGAGTTTTAATTGAGCTTACGAAAGCTCTTCGGTCAACCCGAGCACGAATTATGATCAAATTATAAGGTCTTAAAAGTTTAGGGCCAACGTTGTGACATCATCTCTTCCACGTCGTGGTGTCGCCAAAATAGTAGGCCACGTAACAACCTTAGGCCACTCGACATCACGTCGTCACTTACTGTTAGCCAACGTTGCGACGCGAGAGGTTGGTCATCGAGACGAGGCCCTTATTTTCGGCAAAAATGCAAAATTTGGTACCTATTTCCAAGTTTCCATCAAACCCTTGCAAGTTATTCACCAAATACCAGCTTCACTTGATTCAAAACATACCACACAAGTTCAAATAATCAAATTCTACTTCTTATCAAGACATACATACCGACCAATTCATTCAAATGTCTATCTTTACCTATGCCATACCATATGAAAACATGTCATTTCACCTTAACATGGCTTGTAGGCCATAAACATAACTATCAACCATCAAAATTAGGCCACATTTTACAAGCATACATCAAGCTACACATGTTCAAATGCATTTTCATCTCATTCACCTATTGACAAAGCTACCATTTCTACTTCATTCCATGTCATTTCACATCCCATACATATAATTATTCATCAACACATCTTTTAGCTTAGATGCTCAGTCCAACACCATATGCAATCCAAAACACCAATTTAACATGATAGGTAATGATTAAAACAAACTCTCCACAAAGTAAACACATTCACATTTTAGATATACAACAGGACGCTTATATACATGCCACAACTCTTTATTCAAAATGATTGTATAACACTGATTCGGTGATACTAGACGCTCAAAGACAGGGTGCCCCCTCTTCTAATTCCACATGTGCCATCTAGCGATTGCACCATAGGCGGATACGATTTGTTGCGCTGCGCAATCGTGTTGGTGAGTGTGTGGTCCAGTCATAGGGACTCACAATTATAGGATGATCCCACAAGCTTTAAGCCAAAGAGGTTTGGGAATGATGATTCTCAGTCTGACAAGATAATGCTATTTGGTTAGGAAGGGGGGGAACGTCCAGGTTCAGGGCTGGTTCACTGAATGGTGGGGTTAACCCTTGGGTCATTAATACAATGCTTTGATTGAAAAAGGGTTGATGGTAAGGATATTGATATGACTGAAGGTACGGGAGGCACCATGCCTAAAGCTCACCCATTGGAGGCTTTATGCAGAGCTCGCCCCATTATTAATAAACTCATAGAGCTTTGATACTTTTATAAGTAATTCTTTGTACTTAAAGTTTTTTTATTTTTTTTTATTTTTATTTGATACCGAAACCTATCAGTTGTTTTTTAAATTACCTCAAAACACTAACAATAACAGTTTTTTTATGAGGGCAAAGAAATAACTCATGAATGACCGATATATGACAAATGATACAGAATTTAATGATAATAATGATTCCATTTATTTGTAGTTTTCTCTTTTACGTTAAACAATATGTTCAAATCTTATTTTCCATTGAGGTTAAGATTATTTTGATTGTTGATGGCATGAATGATTTAAGAGAGAAGCATGGCATGATCTTCACAGAGTCGTTAATTCCATAAAAATATCGTTAATATCAAAGAAAATCCATGTTCAAAAATTATGATTCAAGCTATACTTAACAAATGGATATTGAAGAAGAAAATAGAAGTTGTAATGACCTAAAATAAAATTAAATTAAAAAATTGAGCATTGATTATCTTTGCTATTTCATAAAAAAATAACACTGCTAATATATTGAAGTAATTTGTATAAGACTTCACAAGTTTAAATATGAAATTAGATAAAAAAAATTAAGTACCAAATTAAAAAAAAAAGTTTAAGTATGAATTAAAATAAGATATATTTTTAGTGGGATCCAATGAAATCCAAAATCAATACCTACTGATATTAAATTTTGGAAGAACAACACACTATAGCCTTTGGATCATGCCATGTCAGGTTTTATGGGAAATGGGGGTCGTCTTGCAACCCTTTCAACCAGTTAAAGCTTGAAAACAACATCCATATCTGCAGTTGTGTCCTTGTACTTTAACAAAAAATTATTTTTGTAATTATTGTCCTTTGATCCTTTTGAGTGGAGAAAAAGATCCCAGCCGACCAAGTAAACAAAACAGAGTCAAGAGACACGGCTTAGAACAGCAGCAAGCAACAAGAATGTTATTTCAAGTTGAGAGGGTAGCGAAGACTTGCTGCCAGACCACAACCTCCGGTGTAGGCGGTCGTGACGGATGAAAGGTTGTTCAAAAGAGCACCACCTAAGTTCTCCCTAATGCGAACAAGTTTCATCGTACCTCTCATGTAAAACTCAGAGCTGAACCATGCACCCAAAATGCCAAGAAGAAAAATTAATCTCTAATACCCCAAAATAGAGGAAGAGCCACGGCCAAGGGAGGTTCTAAAAGAGGTTTTTCCCTTTTTTTTTTTATTCATCGTCATATAGCACATATCATAATTAATTATTTAAAATAATTACTAAGCATAATTAAAGTTTATCAATTATGTTGATAATTTCAATACAATAATCATAAAAAATTATTAATTATTATAACATTTGTACACGACTAAAAGTTTGATATATTGTGAATTTACTTGTATATAAATAATTAAAATTTAATATTAAAGACTAAATTGTTATAATTTTTTTCTTTTGCTTTTTTAGTTAATGAAATGTGTACTAAAATTGATGTTATTCAATATAGACTTTTTGACATTCTTATTTATTATTATATAAATACATTTAGAATCAAAATTCAAATTTTATATTTCATTACTAAGGAATATATCAACGAATTCAAAATTTTTATAGATAAATTTTGAACTGATTTGATATCATTGTTAAATTAAACAATAATTCAAAATTTTAAATAAATACTTAAAAAGGAATTTTTATTTAAAAGTAATAAATGTTATTATTAGGAACCCAAAATAAATTTACAAATGGTGTAACCAAAGACACCAAAATCCTCAAGTATTAATATTAACGTTAAAGGTTCATCTAAAGCCTCATTGGTTTTCCAAGAACATCATTTTCATTAAAATGATAAATGTGTCATAATTTATTTTAGCATTTTATTAATATTAAATAATGATATTATAAGAAAAATAATTACATATATACTTTGATATTTTTTTTGGTTAAGATTCATCAATATATATATATAAACTAAAACACCATAAATTAATGAATAAAACATAACCTCCTCGAAATTCCCATCCACCGTTTCTACCACCGTCCGCACGACCTGGTCTTCTCCCTCTACCTCTGGTCTCAGCACTTTGTGGTGGTTTCATCTTCAGTTGTTGCCAAAGAATGCTTCACCGAAAACGACATAGTTTTAGCCAACTGTCCCAAGTTGATCACGGGGAAGGGGAAGCACTTCAGCTACAACTACACCACGGTTTCCACCTTGTCTTACTGTTGTCATTGGCGCAACTTATGCCGGATCGGCACCGTTGAAATTTTCTCCTCGAGTCGTCTCAACGCTTTCATCACCATTCGAAAAGACGAGGTACAATGGCGGTTGGTGAGACTATCACGGAATTCGCATTGAGGGTTTCCGAAGGTGGAACTGAAATCCATGCTTGATGACTTGAGTTTTAACTACATAATGAAGATGGTTGCGGGGAAGAGGTATTACGGAGACAAAGTGACGGATGAAGATGAAGCGAGGGAGTTCAGGGAGGTTATAACGGAGACGTTTAGGAACGCCGGCACGAGGAATCGTGCGGATTTCTTGCCAGTTATGAATTGGTTAGGAGGATACAAAAAGAAAAAGAAAAAGTCAGATGGGTTGCTGCAAAAGTTGGTCGACAAGCATCGATGGATGAAGGTAGAAAATAATAACAATCATCCTTCTCAACTTGCAACAGTCTGATCCTCATTACTACACTGATGAAGTCATCAAAGGGCTCATGCTGGTTAGTTGAAATCTTCTTCTTTCTCTTCAAGTTTCATTGTTTTCAAGAATAAAAAAGAAGCCAGAGACCAGAACATTCTACTTTAAAATGTTTTAATTGAGTTCTTATCATATCAACATAAGTTCTAAACAGGAAATGTAGTGTTTTTATCCATCACCATATTAATAACATACATGGTGATCATGCAGGTCCTAATACTAGCAGAAACTGATACAACATTAGTGACCATGGAATGGGCAATGTCCAGTTTACCGAACCACCCATAAGTACAGAAGAAGGCTCAAGCTGAAATAGACACTGAAATAGGACAATAAATTTGATCGATGAACTAGATGTTTCAAAGTTGAAGTATCTTCAGAATATTATACAAGAGGCTCAAAGATGACACCCTTCAGTCCCTCTTCTACTTCCACATGTGCCATCTAGTGATTGCACCATAGGCGGACACGATGTGCCGTGTTGGTTAATGCGTGGTCCATTCAAAGGAAACCCCCAATAACGGGATGATCCAACAAGTTTTGTGCCAGAAAGGTTTGAGAAGGATGATTCTCAGTCTCAGAAGATGATACCGTTTGGGTTAGGAAGGAGGGCATGCCCAGGGTTAGGGCTGGCTCAGTGAGTGATGGGCTAACCCTTGGCTCACTCATTCAATGCTTCGAGTGGGAATGGTTGATTGTAGAGAAATTGATATAACTGAAGGTACGTGAAGCATCATGCCTAGAGCCCACCCATTAGATGCTCTGTGCAAACCTCACCCCATTGTTTATAAACCCATAAAACTGTGATACTTTTATGAATAACCCTTTCTACTTAAACTTTTTTATAGTCAAAAGTCAAACTTAAACTTCAATTTTTTTTCCTAATTTTATATTTATATTTTAATTGTTTGACTTGATGCTTAAACTTGTCAAATGTTATGTAAATTACTTCAAAACACTAACGATGTAAATTTGTCACGAAGGAAAAAAGATGGCTAACGTATGATCAACCTCTAGCAGATTATATAGAATTTAATGGCATGAATAGTTATGCTTATTTGAAGTTTCCTTTGTTTTGTTAAATATGCTCAAATTTCACATAGTCCTCAAGTACCAAAAATATCGTCAATATAAATAAAAAAAAAAACCGACGTTCAACAATTGTGATAACAAATAGATATTGAAAAAGAAAACAGGAATTTTAATAATCCAAAATAAAAAAAAATTCATTGTGTTTAATTAAAAAATGAAATAAATAAATAAAATTAAAAATAATTGAACATTTAAAATAAAAAAAATTATATCATATACCATATGTCATACATTCATTATTTTGACTAACTCATAAAAAAACATTGTTAGTATATGAATGAAATTGAACCCATAAAAAACTCAGATACTGAATTAAAAAAAAAAAAATTCAAAAATGGAGTAAAGTGGGATGGTTTTTTAGTGGAATAGCATGAGATCCAAAATCAGGGACAAATATATTAAATTTCAGAAAAGCAGCAGACTGTAATCTTTGGATCGTGCCATGTCAGAGAAACGAGCGGTTAAAGCTAAAAAACAACTTTCGGATTTGCAATTGTATGGTTCATGCTTCTTGTAGTAGTTGATAAAAAAAAAATATTTATTAATTATTGTCCTTTGATCTTTTGAGTGGAAAAGGGATGTGAATATGATGGGCAAAAACATCCCATCCGACCAAGCAAGAGTCAACGGAGTAGGCCTAAGACACGGGTCAAAACAGCAACAGGCGACAAGAATGTCACTTGTGATATCGTAAGTAACTGAATTTACTACGGGTTTTTTTGGTTAAAGACTTTCAAAGATGACAATATCAATTTGTATTAAAATTATGAAAAATCTCCTACTCCCATCGTGTCTAATAATCATGCCTAAAGGTGTAAAGTCTGACCATTGAAAGATAAGCAAGAAGAAATTTCTGGACAATTTTTCTTGGATAACACTTATATTCAACTCCTTATTTAAAGACAGACCTCTAATTAATGAATAAACCATAATCAAAATGGACCAAACAACTATTCTCTATGCATCTCTTTCATTCATCTTTCTCTTACTTTGTTTAAACTTACTGTTTCAATCCAAAAAACACCCCCAAAACCTCCCTCCATCCCCACCTTCACTCCCTTTAATTGGCCACCTCCACCTCCTCGAAACTCCCATTCACTGTTTCTACCACCGTCTTTCTCAAAAACACGGGCCGGTCTTCTCCCTTCGCCTAGGGTCTCAGCTCTTTGTGGTGGTTTCGTCTTTGGCTATTGCCGAGGAATGCTTCACCAAAAACGATGTGGCTTTAGCTAACCGTCCGAAGTTGATCACAGGGAAGCACTTCGGCTACAACTACACCACAATTTCCACTTCGTCTTACAGTGATCATTGGCGCAACTTACGTCGCATTGGATCCATTGAAATCTTCTCATCAAGTCGTCTCAATGCCTTTGTCGCTGTTCGGAAAGATGAGGTCCGACGATTGTTGGTGAGGCTGTCGCAAGATTCACGTCAAGGTTTTGCGAAGGTAGAGCTGAAATCCATGATTAATAACTTGACACTTAATAACATAATGAGGATGGTTGCAGGGAAGAGGTATTACGGGGATGAAGTGATGGATGAAAATGAAGCGAGGGAGTTCAGGGAGGTTATAACGGAGACGTTCAGGAATGGCAGCACGGGGAATCGTGCAGAGTTCTTTCCGGTTTTGAATTGGTTCGTAGGGTATGATAAGAAGGTGAAAAAGATTGGGAAAAAGTTGGATGGATTGCTGCAAAAGTTGGTCGACGAGCATCGACGGATGAAGCAGGAAAATAATGATAATGGCAGCATGGTAGATCACCTTCTTAACTTACAACAATCTGATCCTAATTACTACACAGATGAAATCATCAAAGGGCTCATGCTGGTTAGTTCAATCTTCTTCTTTCTCTTAAAGTTCCATTGTGTTCAACAATAAAAAAACCCGAACAGCAAAACATTCAACATTCTAATTGAATTCTCAAAATATCTATACCATGTAAGCATAGAAAGTTCAAAACGGGAAATGTCGTGTTTTTTATTTATATCGCCATTTTAATTACATATGATCATGCAGGTCCTAATACTAGCAGGAACTGATACAACATCAGTGACAATGGAATGGGCAATGTCCAATTTACTGAACCACCCAGAAGTATTGAAGAAGGCTCAAGCTGAAATAGACGCTGAAATAGGGCAAGAAAATCTGATTGATGAACCAGATATTTCGAAGTTAAAGTATCTTCAAAATATTATACTAGAAGCTCAAAGATTACACCCTGCACTCCCTCTTCTACTTCCACATGTGCCATCTACTAATTGCACCATAGGCGGATACAACGTGCCGGGCGGCGCGATCGTGTTGGTGAATGCGTGGTCCATTCATAGGGACCCACAATCATGGGATGATCCAACAAGTTTTAAGCCAGAGAGGTTTGAGAACGATGATTCTCAATCTCACAAGATAATGCCATTTGGGTTAGGAAGGAGGGCATGTCCAGGGTCAGGGCTGGCTCAGCGAGTGATGGGGCTAACCCTTGGCTCATTGATTCAATGCTTCGAGTGGGAAAGGGTTGACGGTAAGGAAATTGATATGACTGAGGGTATGGGAAGCACCATGCCTAAAGCTCATCCATTGATGGCTTTGTGCAAAGCTCGCCCCATAGTGAATAAAGCTTTTTATAGTAATTAATTTGGAGTTCTCATTATAATTATTATTGTAATACTGATATTTTATTGCAACGAAACATATGAAATAAGAACTTGTGAAGATATCAATAAACGAAACTATATGACTTCTTAATTTCCACACTTATTCATTCCCCCCATTCGTTTTCATTTGCAATGTAATTTAACAGAAAAATATAAAACCAAACAACTAAAAGTTGTCATTATGAAAGGATACTAAGTTATCAACACACATTTCAGCTGCCGAAGTTCCGATTTTTCAGTAAAAAAAAAAAAAAAAAAAGAGAAGGAAAAAATACCCAAAAGAATTCAATAACTAAGCATGAAAAAACACTTGAGCCTCTCTCTAAATATCTCAAAGATGTGGTCCCATTGTGAACATATTTAAACCTAAGGCTGGTAAACCTTGGTCAAGAGTAAACTCAGGCCTAAGATAGATTAAACATTGCAGACAACTTATCTAAGCTCAAAGACTGGACATTTTGGGACATGACAGCGACACCTGCGACTAGTGCAATAGAGGCTAAAAACGCACCTTTCAAGCATCCATGTCCTTTCGATAAACGTCCTAGAAGCAACTTGCAGTACTTGTCTGCCTCCTTCAATGATGCATCTGCATCAATTTCTGCTTTCTCATTCTATTTATAACCAAATGGAACAAATTAGTATTGATTAAGTCTCAGTTCCGATTGGTCAAAAAACCACGAGAACATGTATAAGAGTATAGAGAAGAAACAAGTTGCAGCCAGTGTTCGAGAACCACAGCATTTATGAGAATGCATTACCTTCTGCCTGAAACTTTTCAAAGTTTCCCTCAAAGGATCAACTGTAGAATGTTTCGCAGAATGCTCTTTCCATTCATTAGAAAGCTTTCTCAAAACAGCAACACTTGCATCAAGATTATCGAGATAAAGCACATCCTGTTTCCAGAGATATTAGGGAAAAATAACCAACAAAACTTTAACAATAGTTAAGTGAAAGAAAATACACTCAAAGATCCGGGGGGGGGGGGGGGGAAACATTAACCAGAAAGATCAGTAGAAAACAAAACCAATATCTTCAAATAGGTCAGATATTGCTCACCCATTGCTTATAACACTCGGGATTTTGAGTTAAACACCAAATAAAAACATCACTTGCTTCCTTAGATAATTCTGGAAGACCTGCAATAAAAATAAAATATGGTACAAATGAATAAAACTAATTTCATACACCATTTAATTAAGGTGGGTCTAAGATGCAGTCTAAGAATTTAGTTTTACCTTCTCCAGCAGCTTTTACAGCATAGTTCAGTATCTGCTGGGCAACTTGTTTCGTTGCTTTACTTCCAGGAGAACCAGCAAGGGCAACCTCCTTCAGAGTAGGATAAATAGCTTCAAACCTCCCGGTTGCCTAAATTATTAATAGATTGGAAATGAATCAGTCTTAGGACTTTTGGAAACCCTGGGATGGATTCAAAAGAAATCACGAAAAAAGAACCTACCTTAACTCGAGCCGAGGGTGCTGAAAATGTGAGTCTCATCAAAATATCAAGAGCAGAAGGTGGCACCAGTCGATCTCCCTTTCTGACAGCACCATTAACTAAAATAGGACGAGCTTTTGGAGAGGAAATTATTCTGATCTCAACAGAAAACAAATAAGATAAAAAGAATTGGAGGAAAAAGAGAAGTATTGGCATAAAGAAAGCCTCCTATGGACATAGATTTAACATGTGTAGATATGTCTCAAATCCCAAAGATTTAAAAATGCAATAAATTTATCAAAAGCAAATGCCTCACCTCTCTAATAGCTGCAAAATCAAGTCTCTAGATTGAGGATTACAACTTGACTTGCCACTCAGCATAGGCAGCAGAACATGTACCCACATGTACAGGCCCACAGCTAAATCTCCTTGTGTGGCCTGTGGAAACAAATCAAATTAATGTTTGAAATTCATACCCTAAAGAATGATTTGTACAGGAAGAAACATCAGAGTCTTAAGGTTGTCAATAGCCACCTGAGCAATCATCCACACAGTGATAGGCAATTTATCCTGTCCCTGATATTTTGGATCTTCCCTCAACTTTGGTGCCTGACTGATCAAAACATCAGGCTTTCTTCTTAGTGCCATGGATAAAACCACAAAGATAGCAACCTGCAATTCCAATTAGTTAATTAAGCAGGAATTGCTTCTCAGAACAGCTAAATAGAATCATTAAAGGAACATTAGGACAATAGATCTCATTTTAGGCTAATCAGTATCACTCATATTGAAAATTGACGCATGCTTCCATTTTAGTTGAGACCCTTCTCAAAGATGCAACAGAGTATTTTCCAAGAGTATACGAAAAATAAGATCAACAATTACCAGAGACTTCGGTGATGCTGGCTGGGGGACTTTCTTTGATCCCTTAGTAGCTCCTTGATGACTAGCAAGGTCAGCCAGTATGCTGTCCAATGACCACAACACAAACGATACTAAGGCATCCAAAGATCTCCGGTTCAACCAATCAACCGATGTCTTATATACATCTTCCGGTACATTCGAAAGCGGAATCTATTCAAAACAAAATAACAATAACAAATGCAAAATCAAGCTAGCAAAGTTCTCTCCCAGCATGTCCTACCACTGAATAGACAATATCTAAATGAAACGATGAAATTCTCCAAAATATTAATGAAATAGAAATTAAAGAAGAAAGCTTACATCAACCAATTTCGTAACGGTAGATTCTTTGAAAATCTTTAACCAGGGGAATTGCGCTGCACTCACTGAAGCAAATGCTCTTCCAAAGTAATCAGCAAATCTCATTAATTGTATATCTTGTTGGGTCTCATAAGTGCTCTGAATTTTTTTGTTAAAGTAAGAATCAGATTCAGATCAGTCAAAACTAAAACACACACACACACAAAATGTAAATTTGAAGTTACTGTTACTCACAGTGATGTCAATAAGAAAAGCACTCAGATCATCGGCGTCGATCTTCGAAGCAGCTTCGGCCACAGTAACCTTCGGTTTCTTCGGCTTCTTCGGCTTCACCTTCTTAATCTCCACAGCACCGTTCTCCTCCACACCACCGGGGTCACTATCATCTTCATCATCAACCTTCACTCCATTAGAAACAGCAGAAGAAACCGCAGCCTCCGCTTCCGCCGCCGCAGCAGCTTCGGCTGCGCGACGACGGCGATCCTCAGAATGTTTCTCGATCGAGCTGAAAACGGAGGAGGAGACGCCGCCATTGTAAAGATCAGAAAAACCACCAGGCGGAAGAGGCTTCGAAGGCTTCCGATTCCGTTTTGAATACGACACAGTTTTCCATTCGTTGACGTCGTCGTTTTTGCCGTCTTCGTTTTCAAATTCTCTGAGAATTTGCTCGATCATAGCTGAATTTTCGTCCATCATTATTTAAAACTAAACAAAAAGTAAAAACACTTTTCCTTCTACTTTATAGAGGAGAGGTTTAAAACGACGGAGTTTCGTCGGAGAAGACTGTTTCTTCCGGCGAGAGAGACCGGCGGGGAAGAAATAAGACGATAAGAGGGGAATGAAAGCCGCGGGTTTTATAGGGAAAGATTTTACAAACAAGGGAAAAAAGACTGTTTCAAAAAATGGCACGTGGATTGCTGTATTTTATTTTTTTCCACAACCCTTGATTTTACATTGGTCAAAATCTATAATAAGTCCCTATACTATTCATTTTGTATTTAGTCCAGTACTATGTCCTGATTTTTATATCTTGACTAGGAATGGCAGTAGGTCATATATTTGTAAATTTTTATTTATTTGAATCTTTAAACTTATCTAAAAATGTTGAATTTGTTATTATTCAAGTACTATTATTCAAATTTGAACCTGAATTAAACGGGTTTTTTACTCAGATAATACAAAAAAATAATTAATAACCAAAATGGTATTCCCAAATTATTATTTATCAAAATGGTATGTTTAGTTAAGTGGAGGGACTCTAAGTGACGGCACTAAGGGGTATTTTTGACACGTGTTTTTTTAAAAAAAAATTATTATTTTTATATATTTAAAAATAAAAAATATTATTTTATTAGTGGAGGGACTTAAAGTGATGGCACTCAGGGGGTTTTTTTCAAAAAAATACGAGAAAAATACGACAAAAAAATACCTAACACCCAGTGGAGGAACACGAAGTGGCGGCACAAATGGAAGAATATAAAGTGACGGCACTAAGGGGGTGTTTTGCCACTTGGCAGCACCCCATTGTGTCGTGTGTGTGTGTTTATTTTATTTTATTTGTGAAAATTAATTTGGGTGATTGAAAATTTTTAAGTTTGTGATAAAAATTAAATGAAATAAAATTTTTGTTATAAAATAGGAAAGGGGGGAGCAAATAAAATTTTTAGGGTTTGTGATAACCTCCATTGGTGCCGCCACTTCGTGTTCCTCCACTGGGTGTCAGGTATTTTTTTGTCGTATTTTTCTGAAAAAAACCCCTGAGTGCCACCACTTTAAGTCCCTCCACTAATAAAATAATATTTTTTTATTTTTAAATATATAAAAATAATAAAAAATTAAAAAAACACGTGTCAAAAATACCCCTTAATGCCGCCACTTAGAGTCCCTCCACTTAACTAAACATATCATTTTGGTTATTAATTATTTTTTTTGTATTATTTAAGTAAAAAATCATGAATTAAACACTATTATCTATGAGATACCAAATTAAAAAAATAATTTTAAAATTTCAATCATTTTTAAGATATTCAAATCCCCTAAAATTCTTTTTTATTCATATATAAAATCAAAATTATAGAATGAATTCGAATCTACATCCATCATCCAAATAAGCAATACAAATTCAAATAGTTAATATTTGAAGTATCTATCTATATTTGTTTTGAATTCATAGTGAATAATAATTTTAAATTTTGAAATTTTTTTAATCGAATCAAACAATAATAACCTTAGGAAAAGCCACTCCCACAAAATCGGCTAACAAAAATATTCAAGACTAGGAGGAGCCTTAAAATATTCAAAAATAAGTATTAAATTTAACTAACCAATCAACCACATTATTGTTTTGTCTAATAATGTATTGAAGAATGAAACATCAATCTCCATGGAGTCGACCGCTTATTTCACCTACCAATCATTAACACCACGGTGTTCTTCATTTTCCCTAATAATACGAATCCATTTCACAACAAAAAATCTAGCTGTAGCATTGTTGTATGCCTTTTCATCAACCATGTTACATATTTTTACAAGAATTAATATGTATTTTCACAATTTTAATAATTTATATATTTATAATTTCTAAAAACATAAATTCATATTATCATTTTGGTCAAGATGTAATTTTACTTTCAACTTTATTAAAATTTTATAAAATTTAGAAGAATTAATATTGAAAATTTACATTTCAGAGGCGATTGGAATCACACGACTGTGACATTCTGCTCCGCTTAATATGGATAAACAATGCCTTTCTACTAATTCCAAATTCTATGGTACGTTAGCACTTCTTCGTTACGTCCTCCATAAATTGGTAACTATCCAAGTTGATTAAGGAATTATCACAACCACTGACAACAAATGGAAATCGCTAATCTCTAGTTACTTTAATGTCCACCGAAAGTTAGGACCTTTATGAGATGATATTCGTTCTCCGCTACAGCAGGTACATCAGCGTGGACGCCATTCGATGGACTACTTCATTTGGAGAACGGGGTTGTTCATGTCTTTATAATTGTACCAAAAAAAAAAAGTAAATATTAAAAATTATCAAATTATAGAATAGGGACCTTTTATAGAATTTAACCATTTTGGTTTCTCAAGTCTGGCTCTCTTTGGGATTCGAGCCAGGAAGATTTTCGTTAAAGATGGGAGTATTTTTATTTGATTTCGTAAACGAATTGAATTTTGACTTTTGAGTCTTAATTCTATCCAATTTCTATTTCATCTAAATTATAATTTCATTAATATAAAAATATTAAACCTAATTATACAAATTTTTATATATAATTATTTTATATTTATAAATAATGAAATAGGATTTTATATCGGGTAAATTGAAATAGAATCTTAGCTAAATATTTTTATATTATTAGAATCATATCTAAATTAGATCTTCGGATTTTTAAAAAAAATGAATTGATTCCAAAATTTTAATTTTAATTTAATTTTAATAATTCACATTTTGTAAATTTAGAAATAATTGTATAGCGTTTATATTAAGGAATCACACATATTAAGTAGTGGGGGTCCAATTGAATATTATCTGTCATTACTCAACACAGATCTATAAGCACAACCGTCTGATCATAAATTGATGACGTCATATCAGCTTTATATCAAGGGCTGATAATAAGTTTGTAGGTAAGAAAATTTTTGTTTACTTTTATGTTCTAGTAGTTTGGCACTTGGTAGGTGGTTAGAGAAATTGATATGCACAAAATCAAATAAAAATCTTTATCTATCCTTTTTTATATATATTATTTTTACAAAATCAAAACCATATCAAGTCAAATAAAGACATTTATCTCTTTGTAAAATCGAAATAATTAATTTTTATCAACAGTAAAATAAATATAAAAAATAATTTGGTTTCATTTAAAAAATCGGATAAACGAATTAATAGAAACATAATTTTCACATGATAAAATTTAAATTCGACAGTCAAGATATTAAAACCTCAATCTTTACCAATATATAGGAACGAATTTAGGGATAAAAGCCTTAGACTTCTTAAAATGAAAAAAAAAATTGTTATCAAGTCTTGATTTAAATGATTAATTTGGAATTTAATAAATGGTAATGTTGCTCTTTGATCTCCAAAAATGAAGAAAGTTATATTTAATCCTTTCAAAATTGATTAAGTCAAAAATTAATACATAATAAAATTATATTTTGCTCTCTCGAAAGTTTTTAATTCAATTCCATCCCCTAAAAAATTATGAATTCGCCTCTACCACTGCAATCAAAATCTTGTTAATCAATCAACTTATTTTTTAATATAAAAGATTAGGACACATTCACAATATGGATAAAAAATATATTTATATGAAATATAAAAATGAATAACGTTTTAGTTGAAACGACAAAATTGAGGGTTAAGGGATGTTAGTATATTATGTTCAAGTATCACCATTTGTGAATTTATTTTAAATTTAAATAAACTTTATAAAATAACAAAAAAAATTCTTAATAATATTTTATTTTTAACTAAAAAGTCTTTTTAATCATTTTCTTAATTAAATTGATATCTAGTTGATTCGTAATATTGAATTTGAAAATAAATTTTATTATGATATATAGGGTAAATTACCTTGAGATTACAAAATTATTAATAAATTTATGTTTTGATCATTTCAGTGATATTTTATAAATTTTTAAAGTTGAGAAATTAAAATATAAATTTATTATTATTTTAATGATTGTAAAGTAATTTTTCCATATAAAAAAGTGATAAAAGGAGGAAGACTTTATGTAACAGAAAAGAAAAGACAATGAGCGTTATATATCTATTTATTTATTTTTAAGGGTTTCTTTTTTTTTCTTTGTCCATTGTGAATAAAAAGTTGGTTGGTTGGTTTAGGGGCAAGTGAAGGTTACTTTCCCAATGGAGTTCTTGAAATGTATATTAGAAAAATCAATGGGCTTCTTTGTGCATGTGAACCAGGTTGCAATTCAACATTTGATGTGCTTTTTGGTTCCAAAACTCCAGACAAATTACACAATTGTCTTGTATGAATATATATATATAGAGATATAAATTTGATAATTTGTGCATGGATTAAATCACTTCTGGAGGCTTCAACTTAGTAGTTATTGTCGTATCAGGGTATGTAAATTCTTGTTTAAGTTAAACCCTGAATTTAGTAATTATTTTTGCATCGAGGTTTGAATTTTTTTTGTTCAAGTTAGTATTTGACATTTTCTTGAAAATTTTAAAATTCAGGTTTCAATATGAAAATAATTGTTAAGTTCATGATCTAGTATAAGAACAATTGCTTAATTCATGGACTAATTCGGACAAAAAATTCAACCCTCAATTTGGGAACAGTCATCGAGTTTAAGCCCCAATATAAAAACAATTATCAAGTTCAATGCCTAACATGAATAAAAAAAAAAAGTTCAGGTCCCAAGTAGGAATAATTGTTAAGTTCATGTTCCAAATAATGTTTAACCCATGTTATATTATGTATTATAATTATATTTAAAAATTTATGTTGAAAATACCAAGTTTAAATAAAATAAATATATTTGTAAACTACATCTAATGTCATTAAAGTATTAGTCAATTTATGTTTTGGTCATTTAACTTAAAAAATTTACAAATGATCATAAAATTATTTGAAAGTTTTTATTTAAGTCATTGAACTGTTTGAAAATTTTACTCAAATCACTGATTGTTAAGAGTTTTTTATCGGTACAAGTGAAACAAAAAAAAACCTATGCAACAACAATTTTAATAGTATAATAGCTTAAATAAAAATATTTAAATAATTTAATAAATATTTTAAAAAATTAAATAACCAAAACATAAATTCAGTTTAATACTACATAAACAAACAGAAGGTAAAAAGAAGGAAAGAAGCGGGCAATGTACTTTAATTTTAATTTTTAATTTGACAATATCGTCTTGGTTTTGGTGACAAAACCGTTTTTGTTGGGTAAACCATTAAACTCTTAAATATTGGGATTCTGGATCCCAATCCTTGTGTGTTTTGGAATCAATCATATCCTTCTTCCATAAATTTAAATTTGAAGTGAATGAAATTTCTGAAGGGTAAGCAGGTTTCTATATGGTTTTCATTAATTGTGCTAATTATCAAAACACAAAGAGTTAACGACTCATAAACATAATGAGATAAGTCTTAAACAGCTTGAGCACAAGCAATTGGACTGAAGCCCCTGCTTGGGTAGTTCTAGGCAAGGGCCACAAAGACTATACATACTCATGCTCACCATGATAATCGGGTACGTATTTCGTTTTTATTCCAAAAATCTTTAATTCATTTTCGTTTATCCTTTAATATTTTGTTAATTTAAACATCGAAAAATACTACGTCTTTTATAAAATATCGATAGATTACCTTTAACTATTTCAATTCAATCCACTAATTCTAATGATAAAATTTCAATATTAATCCAAAATATAATAGCATAATCCTTATTACTATTTTTAACCATTGACTTATTGCTTCATAACTCCAAACTTAATAATAACAATTTTGAAAAAAAGAAATAAGTATTTGATTGAAATTAATGTGTCTCAACACATTTAAAACTTGTTTGGTTGGGCACACTATCTAGTGGGATTGTGGGTCCACTGAACTCTAATTTTCACACTTATATATTACGGTTTAAGACTTTGCTTTGATAAAATGGAAAAAATAAAATAAAAGAGAGGTTAAATATATATATCTCGAGTGTATTTAGTAAAATAATGTAAAAAATTAATTATTCTAATTTCTAAAGGAGAATGATAAGAAGAGAGTGAAAGATTTTTTTTCCACAAATTATAAATATTACTCATTAGAACAACTATAACTGATCATAAATATAATAAAATTGGATTGAACTAAATTAATCTATAATAAAAAAAATATGGACAAGATCTACAACGGTGGCACTCAAACCAAAATGTAATCTAGATTGAAAACCCACATATAATTGATCTAACACGAAGTAGGACTTGAATTTGGGATCATCGATAAAAAAATTCTCTCTTTCCGTTCTTCAATTTTGAATATATATATTTTTATCTTATTTCTTTCCCGCTGAATGGAATAAAAAATTGAGTATGATGAGAAAATTTACAAGGCATGATGATTAAATTAGCGTATGATGTTTTTGTCTCTTAAGCCTTTATCCCCTTTTTTCCTGAATCATTTTGGTCATTAATATTTAAATTTTAATCAAATTGGTTTTTTTTGAATGAAAAAAAATTTATTTGAACTGTTAAAATTTTAATAATAGTAACATAGTAGCCCACATGGTAGCCTGCCTATATTTCTTAAAAAGTTTTAAAAAATATCTACATCAATAATGAAGTATATATGGATTGTCATGTATATGAGTTTGATCAATTTTTTCATAAAATGTCTAAAATTTAAAAGTTAGAACTAAAATGATTTAAAAAATAGAATTAAAATAAAAAAGGATAATATCTGGTAATAAATTTATTATTTTGCAATTTTATAATTCCAATGTCAAGAGAAAGGAACTTAATCATGTGAAGAGAAGCTAGGAATGGCATAAAATAAGTGCACATGATTTGCTTAAAAAACAAACCACATTGTTGAGTATACAAACATTTAATTTGGTGTTATTAATGACATTTACTCATTTCTACTATTAAAGTCTCTCTGAACCCACAGTTTTGCATAAAATAAAATTGGTCATATTCATGAATGTCAACAAAGGATAATAACATGGGACACACACTCATCCTTTACAAATCATATATATAATTTTGGGTAATCAACTTTAACAACTATAGCCCCAATTCGTTAATTTCTTATTGAAATATTTAATGTCTAATATTCATCATTTTGGATGTATATTCACATATGAATATAGGGATACGATCTTTCAGATATATGAAAAAAAAAATCTAAAAATATGTGTTAAATACGTTTTTGTATCTGATGCTCACAATTAAGGATGAGCAACATAAATTAACTTTGGTTTTGGGTTCTCTTTGTAACATCCGTGTGTTTGAACCGGATTTGGAATAGTGATAAAATAGAATAGAGAATTAAAAATGTTTAGTTGAAGTAAGGAAGGTTAGAAAAATTTAAGGATTAAATAGTAAAGGAGAGGGAGACTAAATAGCGAAATATCCAAATTGAATTTTGAGTCATCATGGGAATTAGATTGATTGAGGAGGGACAAAAGAGTAATTTGGTTGAAGATATTTTTCGAGGCAAAGTTTTGGGCCAAAGTGTAAAGTTGGAAGACTCAAGGACTAAAAGTGAAAATTTACCATTTTTCTTAAGTTAGATATTTTAAGTGAAAATTCTAGAGAATTTGAGAGAAGAAAAAATGGTTAAAAATATGAAAATATCATCTTTTTCATATGTTAGCCGTCCATGCCCTTTCTTCCATTTCCAACTTTTGCTTTTATTCCAAATAGGTCCTTCTATCATTTTTAAGCTTTCCAAACTCCAAAACCTTCCATTTTCTTTGGAATTTCTGAAATAAAGTCATAAAAGAGAGTTATTAGACACCTCAAATCTCATATAGAGTTACTTTTGGGGTGTTAGAGATAAAGGACTAAATCGAGAAAATTTAAACTCAAGGGTTAAGGTAAGAAATGGTTAAATTCTCATGATATACATGTATTTTACTGTTATTTAGCATGAAAATTATTGAATTATAGCTTATAGCTTATATGTGTTTATGTGAAATTGAAGAGAAAGAGAAGAGAGACAAGGATCAAATTGAAGTGAAAGAAAAAGAGAAGAGCAAAGAGTGAAAAGAGAAGGAAATCAGCCTTTTTGTTGTAAGTACTACAAGAGTTTTGAATTATAGTTTAATTTCTCTAATGATATATGAATTATTAGCATAGAAATTGTTAGATAGGTACATAATTTGAATGTTTACAATGATAAGATGAAGGGATTAATGTGTGATTTAGTAAAACAGTTTGGACAGAACAGAGGATTAACTTCGAAAATTCACCAAAAATTGTGTATAATGAGTTAAGGGTAGAATTATATATGTAATTAAATCTTATTGAGTGTAGTTTCATATGGAAGAAACATTGAAAAAAAAGGAATTGTATATTTTGAGATATACTAGTTTTTGTATAACAAGGTCAGGGTAGGTACGAGTTTGCCTGTTCTGGATTTGAAAAATCATAGAAAAATATAGAAAATTTATTAGAGATTGAAATTTATATGGTTAATTATTTAATGAGTCTATTTTCAATAGAAATAGACGGGAACATCATTTGATCTCTGTACTAAAAGATATATAATTTTTAGTGAAGAAAGGTCGAAACTGTCAGGCAGCAGTGAAGGGATAAATTGAAAGAATTTACTGTACAAATTGGATAAATTAAAAATTCTGAAAATTTTATGGTAAAAATATGATTGAGTCTAGTTTCAGAACATCAAGCAGATTATAATTCCAAATTCTGTAGCTCACGATATAAATAATTTAGTGACTGTGACGCAAGTGAACAGTTTTGAAAATATAAATGTGAAGTATTTGATGATGTATTTATGTGAGATATATCATTTATGAGAAATGATGCTAATTGAGATTGTGCCCAAGTAGACAAATTAGAACCATTGTGATATTAGTGGTATGTCATTAAGGAACGCTAGCGCGCTTACTGTTTCGCACTTCGTGTGCTTACTGTTTCGCACTTCGTGTGCTTACTGATTTGCGCTATGTGCGCCTACTGATTGCACTGTGTGTACCTACTGGATTGCACTATGTGTGCTTACTGTTTCCCCAGCACTTGTGTGCTTACTATTAAGTATTTCGATACTTTCTGTTTCGTTTATCCGATGGGTTCTATAGAAGTCTACATTGGGCTAAATTGTGGAAAAAAAAATTTGGACCAAAGTGAAATGAATGTCAATGTGGTAAGATACAAGCTATATACTGGTAAGGCGAAAGAGTAAATTACATGAGAAAATTTAAAAGTTTATACTTTGCTTTTATAGTACTTACTAAGCCTTCACCGGCTTAACGCGTAGGTATAAAGAATACAAGAAGCTAAATTGGGACCTCTCATCACATCACATCACTTGGAGCTCAAATTTAGGTATAGTACTTTTGATGTAAAATGACATGTATTATGCAACTGATATGTGTCCTTATTAGAAGAAGACAAAAATGTTATTTGGAAATGTTTTGTGTGATGAAATGAAATGAAGAATTTTCGTTGAAATTGTGTTTTGTACTAAAAATCATACTTTATTTCTTTTAAATCAATTTTAAGTCTCGATTTTAATTATACATGATTAATTTACGATATTTTGAATCAAAAAGCCTAAAATTCATCGTTTGATAAAAAAAAGTTTTACATAACCCGAGTTTTCTGTACTGAACATTAATGAAATACTTCTATATCGGGTTTATACATATGAATCGGGTATAGGGGTGTTACACTCTTCTTTGCAATCAACATTGACCTCGACATAATAATGATTGAGTCAACCACTATTAATAGTGGTCAACAATAATTTTTTGTTAGTTAAATTATTTAATTAATACAATTTTTAAGTTTAAAGACTAAATTGACTTTGGTTTTAGGAAATGGATTTAATTGATTTTGTTAGAAAATTTCAAAGCATTTTGAAAACTTAAACCTTTGTTAATGTTGATACTATGTATAACAAGAGAGGAATATTAAGGAAATGAGAGTGGTTGCTATGGAGGTCAACTCACCCAATTGAGACAGAAAATCGAAGGTTATGGAGAGTGGTCATGAATAGAACATAAAGGTCGAGAGCTAAGAATGTGTTGACAGAGTGTAAACTTAGTATTCTTGAAGGGTCCTCATTTCTTCATTGTTTTTAGGGTATTTATAGGTAGAGGTCTCATGTAATATAATGTTAACGTGTTGGACTTACCATCATTACAAAGTAGGTGAGACAGATGTCTTCATAGGACAATGATATTTGTGGCAGGATAAATCTTGTCATTCCTTCTGACTTTAATGAGATAAAACAGTTGAGCCCACGTGTTCTGCCTTCATGGGACAAGGATGTCGTGAAGAAAATGTAATGGTTGAGAGTTGAGAGTGTGTTGACATAGTGTAGACTTAGTATTCTTGAAGGGTCCTTCTTTCTTCATCGTTCATGAGGGTATTTATAGGTAGGAGTCCCATGTAATATGGTGTTAACGTGTTGGATTTATCATCTTGCCATCATTACGAAGCGCATAGGAGGGATGTCTTCGATGGGACGAGGATGTTTGTGGTACGACAAATCCTATCATTTATTCTGACTCTAATGAGATAAAGTTGTTGAGCCCACATGATGTTTAGTCGCCAAACACCATGGTCCCAATGAAAATTAGGCCATCTGTTGTTCGAGTAGTCATCTCGGAAGGGTGAGTTCATAAGTGACCTCCTGACTTGCTGGTGGTATAGGTTTACCATTGAGGCGTCTTCTCTCCTTGTTATGTGTCATAACGCGGATGGAGATATAACAGGTAATTATTCTCACAGTGTGAGCCTAGCGAGATCTGTAGGTTAATCAATTGGGAAACCAGAGGCGTTGTTAGCTTGGAAAGTGGTGAAGCTACAGCAGGTGGGTCAATATGGGATCACCCAGGGCACCTGGATTTTGGAGTTGTGTAGAAATATTGGATGATGTTTTGTTATTCAACCAGAATTTTGGGGGGTGTTTTGAACGGCTTAAAGACTGCATGGAAATTAGGATTGCACCCTATTGTGCTTGAAATTGACAGTTTAGCTGCAAGGCAACCGATTCAGAGCAGGTTAGCAGCACACCATCATTCTATTGTTCTTCCTTTCATTACTGGTTTTCTACAATTACCTTAGGTTGTCACTAACAAATTTACTGACAGTTTAGCTTCTTTGCCAATGCTCATGCTCACTTGGAATCCATTGCTTCTTGCAATTGGGGGACGAAATATTTAGGCTTCATTCAATAAGAACACGATGAGTGATATGTTTTGATCCCTTTTTATACACTTTTTAAGTAAAATAGATATATTTACTAATAAAGTCAAAATAAAAAAATGGTTATAATAAATAATAATGAAAAGAAAATGGGCAGCAATGGAATCCCACTTTGGACTCTAATTTTGACCATGAGTTGGGGCTTGAATTTTATTTTAGACCTGGCATGGGATTTAACTTCGATTTAATTTCGGTTTTAATTTTAATTAAATTTAATTTAAGAGTTTTTGAGGTTTTTTTCAAATTCAACTTTTTTTAATAAATGGATAGTTAAATTGTTTAAGATTTGGAATCATAATAAAATTTGAGTTTAAACTAAAATAGATCTCTGAATTTAAACATCACTCTTTTTTTCGAAGTAAACCGAAAATCTAAAAATTTAATTTCGAACTAAATTGAAATTTCAATCTAAAATTAAGTTCAAAAATTCTAAAAATTGAAATATGATTTGATTTTAATCCAAAACAACATAACTAAACTAAAATTTAAAAATTGAGGATTAAATTGAAAAAAAAAATTAAAACCAAATTAACAAAATTAATAAAATGCTATCATCGTTTTAAATGGACAAAAGAAAACCATTATTTAAATGTATTTAGTTTGAGGGATTTCATAGCATTTTAATCTAAAATAAAATATAAAAGGCTGGATAATAAATATTAAACATAGAATATGGAGTTAGTATTTGATACATTGTGAGTGAAAAAGCCCGGTAAATACCGCACTATATAATAGCCAATGGAAATAAGATATTAACTGCAAAGATACAAAACTAGGTCCTTTGATCTCATTTGCATGCCAAGATTTAGCCCAAAACTTTCGGACGCCAACCCGCAATTACGTCATCGGGACTAGCACGTGTTTTCATGAACGAATCCATCGAGAAAATCGTCTGCAAATGAGAAAATAATCCGATCAAGATCATAGATCCAACACACACACATGCACTCAGGGGCTAAAAATCACGATTTAGCTCGTGTTAAGAGCTGTCATCGGTTAGTTCTAATATCTACTTTTCATGTGGTTCGAGTTCTGGAAACAAATAGATATCCGGAGCATGATAAATGATGTACCTTCATGTAAGATTTTGTGTAGGGAAGTGTGTCCGGAATAGACCATTTCTTGTAATGCCCTAAAGCAATCTCGAGATGGTACAACTTTGGTGCTAGAGATAAGTCCGCCGCAGAAATCTTCTCCCCATTGATAAAAGGACCCTTCAAGGAAAAAAGTATGAATTGATTATGCAGCAAGTAAACGAATCGTAACAGATTTAACGAACCGGATAGAGGCCTCACGTTTTCTTTGATATAATCATTGAATGAGCTTAACTCGTCGAGCAATGCTTGCTCTGTTCCATCGCTAGGATCTTTGCTTTTAAGAAAACCGATGAACGTGGAGAATATCTTTGAGCCACTGCAAGAGAAAACTGACAGCTCGATATAAATTCTCATTTGATAATCTGAAAAACTTTCGGGATAACCTCATCAATGATGCTCAAAAACCAACACGATTTCATGCAATCATGAGATAGTCATGCCAAATATCAAATCATAAGATCGTTCTCAATGAAAACTAGAATTTCAAGGATAAATCGATGTGTCAACCATTAAACAGAACATGGAGCTAAACAAATGACTGTAAGCGCTGCAATCACTCGAAGCATCAAAATTAAAATACGAAAAACTACAAGATAACAATACTATACAGCATGCAGTGCAACACATCACTTATTCAATCAAAAACAGTTTATAAACATCAATATTTATCACAAAGACATACACCGATGCTTTTACTGGCGGAGTTACCAATGGTGGATCGGGATACTTTTCTTCCAATGACTGCGCAATTACATCGGAATCAGGAACCCATTTCTCATCGAATTTCACTACCGGAACCTTCCCTTCGGGACTGATTTGTAAGAACCTAAATTCAACCCATTGTTAAAACAAAAATATTGAAACATAGCACATTACTGTCTACTGTGTTCCATGGATATACATGCATATAATATTACCATTCTGGTTTGTTTGACAAATCTACCAACTTCATGTCATAAGGAAGATGCTTTTCTTCCATAGTCAGCAATACCCTTTGGCAAAAGGGGCCTGAACCACACATTTCACAAATAAATATTTCACCATAACCCCAAATTTCGACAAAAATACCATGAAATCCTTTGTACTAGGAGTCAAATTGCAATTTTCCACCTCTACTAAAAAAATGGGGCAAGCTAATCTTTGTCTTTTATATCATAGAGCAAACTTGTCCTTCTGGTTTCATGCATTTCTATTGTTTAAAACTGTCCATCAGTCACTGTCAATTTTTAACAGTACAAATATATATGGAATTTTCAAAAAAAAGGACTGATTTGCTTAATTTAACATAGAAGGACTACTTTACCTATAGGGTCAAAATGCAATCTAACTCTTAGTATGAGGGCATCCATGATACTTTTTACCCCAAATTTTCCTCCTTTCGACCCTAATTTTCTTTCCCATTCTTAATTTGAAATTCAATAAAAAAGGTTCAGTCTTTATGAATTATATAGTTTGATTAAATTAATTCTCAGGATTTTAAAATTGCAATCAAGCTAAAACTAAATAAATATAAAGCATATAAAGAACAAAAGAACTGAACTTTTCTTTCTTTGTTTGTTTCACATTTTCTCAGTAAACAAACAAACAAGAACATCACAGAAAGAAAGAAAGAAAGAAAGAAAGAAAGAAAGGGATTTTACAGTCAAATTTACATCATATTTCCCAATTCTAAAGAAACAAAATTTCCTCTTTTGGACCCTAATTTTATTTCCCATTCTTTATTACCCTAATTTTATTTCCCATTCTTTATTTGAAAACAAAATCAGAAAGCTGCAATCTTTATGAATTATAGTTGATTAGTGAATTCTCAAAACATACAAAGAACAAAATAATTGAACTTTTTTCTTTCTTTGTTTCACATTTTCTCAGTAAACAAACAAACAAACAACATCATAGAAAGAAAGAAAGAGATTTTACAGTCGCCAAGCTTATTGGGAGTGGTAACAGAAGCTTTAACGCAGATTTCAAGAGGAGTAGTATTAATGGCCGCCATTTCAACTGTGAAGGTTCTAAAAGTTAAAACTTTGGGTCCATTTCGACGGTAAAAAGAAGGGTTTTGAGGGAATCGAATGCCCAAAACTAAATTGTGTTTAAGTGAGGAAGACAAAGCTACTGCCGTCGACATTTTTTTTTATGTGTTTTAAAGTTTGGATTTTTTTTTTTTTTGGGTTATCTCTGTTTATGGTTTTTTGGGAGGCTGTTTGTTCTAGAAGAAGGTAGGAGGTTCAAAGTGTTAACTGCTTTTGTGTTTTGACACGTGGCAAAAATTAAAGTGTAAAGGTGTATACCAATTCTCTCTTAAAAGCCTAATTATATATGGGCCTATTACAGGCCCATTTGGCCCATTTTTCCTAGCCTACCATTTTTTTAAATATTTGTTTGTTTGGTGTTCACGCCTGGCCCAGTCATTTCAGTCTATTTTCGATTGGGTTCGAGTTTAGATTTTTTAAATTTCGGATTGTTCCGATTTGATTTGTTTTTCTGTTTAAATAATACAAAATTATTATTTTTTAATAGTAAAACGAGTCATATGTATGGACGGAGTTAATCCTAGGCATGGTTACTATAGGTTAGATTGTTTGGATAGAGATACTGTTTTAAAAAGAGACATAAGTACAGTTGACTCAGAAATTGATACGAGCTAATTGAACTATCGATCGAGTTAAATATTCTTTTTAAGAATATTTTATGATTTATTTAATCGAATCGAGTGAATTAATTCGATTAACAAACTGATGATCTGATCGAGTCGATCATCAATTCAGTTCTAAAAACTTTGGTCACAAGTTCAAGTCTCTGTCCTGTTGATGGGCAGCTTTAGTTCTAGTCATTTGCATTTCATTTTATTATTGGGTTATTTCATTGGATATCCTCAGATTATAGCTTAAAGCTTAAATTAGTCTCTAAACTTTTAAACTTCAAACTGTTGTATATCTTAAATGGTAAAATATATATTAATACTTGTGTTATATTTATTTTTTAAATAGTAAATCATTCTAATTTTATATTTATTTAAATTTCATAAGTATGTTAAAATTAAATATTCTTTTTTGTACAACGATGAATCAAAACTAAGATATTTTTGAACAAGGTGAATAGTCTATGAATAGAACACAATTGAAGTTAAGAAATTAATTATGTATTAATATCTCTTGCTGCTTCTTTTAAAGTGTAGAAATGCTTATAGTAAGTACATGATTATTATATATATATATATATATACACTGATATTATCTTTTACATTAAACAAAACTATATATGTATTTATAAACATAAAAATATGGTTACTTAATCGGTACATTGATGATGGAATTTTTTAACTTCACAAGTGATTGAGATTTTGCCATAAGTCTACTGACAATCTACTAAATAATTATCTTAAAAGTATTAACTAGATACTAAAAAAAGAAATTATTAAATCCATAATATGAAGAGATTTTAAACTCTACAAATAACGTTTTTATATATTTATTTTTTTAATCTTTTTATTTGGGACAAATGTCATTCTTCAACTTACTTAAAAAATCTAAAAACTCTCTAACTAGATAATTTCCTATTACCTATTAGAAATAGCTAAAAGACCAACATTATTATTTTAGGACATTGAAGAGAAAATTTTCAAACAAATCTTCAAATTTCAAATAGTTCCTAAAAAGAGAGCATAAAACTTAATGGCCCACAGATTCATTGAACTTTCATAGGGGACCAAAGTGGGGGAAAAAAACAAGTAATCTCTTTCCTTCTCAAGGTAAAAGCTTTAATGGTTAAATATTAAAAAAATAAAAAGTTGAATTTAATGGCCCATAGTACCATTATGTCACAACTTTCTAAAAGAAGACTTTGGGACCTCAAATACCCAAAAATCTCAATTGAAACCATGTTGGAAGCTGTTTTGGATAAGCAACAAATTTGCCCTTAACTTCCCCCCCCCCCCTTTTTGCTATAAACCCTAATCATAAGATCTGAATGGCCCTCAAAATAAAAAAAAAGACCTAATAAAATCTTTTATGTTTCTTCGAATTCGATCAGAATCAAATGCTTCGATAAAATTTAAAACAAGAGTACTTCAATCGATGAAATTTAGAATTTTAACTCGAGAATATCGGTTTCGAAATCTTGTAATGAACTATATAGTATATGCGTATGCATAGATCAAATGAATGGGGTTTGGAGGGGCAATGATGTTTGAGGTTTTGAATTAATGTCTATACTTAGAGAATGCAATTGAGGGGAAAAAAAACATAGTGCACATGGAAGAGATAATGTTGAATGTCTCCTCAAGGGACCTACCAAAAGCATTGTACAATAACATATGGGGACTATGAAATGTTTGGCGGTTGGATGACAGATTAGTCCATGTTTGGTGTAGATTTAATGTAGGTTTAAACATGTTTTTTTTTTTTAATACATTTCGACTTTGTATTTTTAGTACATTTGAAATTTAGTTTTTTTTTTTTTTATATTCAAGAATTTAGTTTTTATACTTCTTAGATTTTGAATAAAATTCAGATTCAAATGTTAACACGATTAAAATTATTTTATTAAATTTGTTAGCGTAACATTTTAAAATAAAAGAATGTTAACTTAGTAGCCATGTAACCAAAAAGAAAACGTTATAATGAACTCGAATTCAATAAAGGTGTTAAAAATTGGATTAACACTTTTTAAATAAAAAAATAGAAGAACAAATTTCATATATATATATATATGAAGAGTGTAGGGACTTAGAGTATCTTTTGACTATTTAGTGTATTTTAGTATACAAAGTAGAAACTTGGGGAGAAACATTATGAAAATGGAATAATATTTAGTACACTATCAATGGAGTTTTTACACTCCACAAATAAGGTCAAGAGGGGTGACAAGTTCTTATAGGGATATATCAAAATATTTAAAAAAAAAACAAAAAAAGACACATGACAATCTTTTATAATTTTTTGTGGAATAAAAAAGTACACTACCAGTCTACCAAATATCAACCTTGTGAATATTACATACAATTTTTGTGATAAAATAGAAGAAATATAATTTTAAGAGCATTTAAATCGTTTTTTTTATTTATGAAAATGCTAATTAAATTTAAGGGTAAACTACAAAAATCGTCACTTTTGTTTGGATCAGATTACATTTTAGTAGCTCATATTTGAAATGTTACGTTTTAGTTACTTACGTTATTGTTTTGTTACGAAGTGGTCATTCTACCGTTAAGCTCTGTTACCTCCCTAACGACAGTCCAAATTATATTTATTTAATTAAAAACCTATTTTCATCCTAGCAACTAGACATTCAAGTTGACATCTAAAACTCATTTGGACTTCCATTAGGGAGGTAACGGAGTTTAACGATCAAGTCACCACTTCGTAACAAAATGATAACGTAAGTGACTACAACGTAACATTTTAAACGTAAATGACTAAAATATAATCTGAGACAAATAAAAATGATTATTTTTATAGTTTACCCTAAATTTAATATTTTTTAAACAATTATGTTGTTTATCTTTTCCATTTATAGATAATTGCAGTTCCGTTTTCTTTATTTCTTCGCTTTTTTAGATAACTATATAAACTTTTAATATTAGGTAAAAGATATATTCTCGATCAAAGTAATTTGATAAAACTTGAGATTTACTCCATGATTTTAAAAAAATTAAAAATTAATTTCTTCTTATTTTTTCGATTTAAAGTGACAATTATTATGTTCACATTGTTAAGTATTTTTCCAGAAAATTTTGATAAAAAAATATTAATAACATCGACAATTGAAATAAGATTTTAAAATTGAAAAAAAAAAGAGAGTAAGGGAATTATTTATTAGTTTACGTGGCATGCATATAGGTGAATGTACCTAATAAGCCCTCTATTATAAGGATATTATTAAATTAATCTTTTTACAATTAAATATATTAATTAAATTTTTGTATTATAGATTAAATTAGAATAGAGTTAGAATTTATTATTTTAACAAAATTAATATTTTTAAAGTTTTATGATTTTATAAATGAAATTTTTTGTTTAGAATTGAATTACGGTTAAAACAATAATTTTCAAAATATTTTTTATACGGTAAATATTAATTTGGTATGATGGCTTTTTAATTTCACTAAAAAAAATCAAACATCAAATAACAATAATAATAATAATAATAAAAACTTAAATAGATGCATTGGATTCCCACAAGATTGTGTGTGTATATATACAACGTCCAATCAACCACATATGGAATAAGCAAATTGCCCATTTCAGGTTATGCATTTTTTTGCTTAACAACACAAGCTGAATCACATGCATGGGTGCCCCCTCTGAGCTGGGTTTCCTAAACCTTTGGGACCATCCCGACATTTTGATTTTGAATCTGAATTTGGATTTGGTTTAGATATTTGTGTGGAACATAATTATGGGATACCAATATGATACGTCTAATTAACATTTAATAATTAATATATTGTGATACATTTATCACATTATTCATGCATCTTATCATATTTGTATTTGCAATTTTAATATATATTTTTTAATTAGTTTGTAGTGTTTATAACTGCTTATAGGGGTGATCTTTCGGAGTGAAAAAGTTTTGAGTTGTTTGAGTTAACGAGTCATGTTTTATCATTTTAATTCGATTTAAATTTTTTTAAATCAAGTCAAATAAAATGAGACTCAAGTCGAGTTGAGTCGAATGAATTTGTCTGAGTTAAATTAAAAGAAATTAAAACGGTCATACTGAAATCTTGTTGACAATGTGATTAAGTTCTGAGTTAAAAAACCTAAAGAAACAAGATAATTAGTATGATAGACTTGATTTGATAAATTTGATAATTCACATGTTTAGAACCTCAAATTTATCTTCTTGGACTTTTTAAAAAATATATAATTTAGCATTTATACATATTTTAAAGATTTTTTTAATAAATTTTATTTTTTTAGATTTATATATTTTTAAATTTGGGAAAAAATATTTTATAAATATTTTAAATTTTAGAGATAATTTTCAAATTTAAATTTTTTTTAAAATGATCAATTTGCACATTTTTAAATTATCAGCAACTCAAGGGATATTTATCTCAAATTATTATTTAATTTATTCAAATTATTAAAATTTTAAAATCCAATTCGATTCAAACTCAAAAAATCAAATTACTTGTTCAAATTTATTAGAAAAAAATTGAATAACTTAATTCATTTAACTGAAAATTAAAAAATATATATTATTTTTTATTCAGATAGCCTCTAATTGTTCATAAATATATTTACACGTGTATTGTAATTATAATAAAAAAAAAAAAAAAAAAAGAAGAGAGATCTATACCCTTTTTAACCCTTTCGATTTTAATTTCTTTTAAAGTGTAAAGCAAATTCCACTATTTCACCTTCCACTATATTGTGGCAATGTGAGCGTTTTAGAAAAAATGGGCTCTTTGATTTGACACCAACTTCTTACCCTCTCTTAACCCAAATAATTAAAATTCCTAAGTGTTTCAATTTCCACAATTTTTTTCATTAAATAAGATATTTTTAAATATAATAGGATCATCAGAGATGAATATGATAAGTAAAAGATAATTTAATCATATTTCTAATATGAATGTAATAGGAAGGATAATTATTTCATTATGGATGTTGTCAAGTATTTTTTTAATTATACTATAAAGATATTTTATTAAATTTTAAATTCAATTATAATTTTTTTTAGTAAATTATAAGATGAAGATAAAATTTTAATAGTAATGTAACTCGAACCCAAATCATATTTAATATTCATCTTTTTCATTTTACTCTATTGTCAATATATAAAAAAGGGTTATGATAAAAACTATATATTTTTTTGAAATGGATAACATTTTTTTTTTTGGGATTGATAGCAAATGATGATATGAAATAGATTTAGCAAACATACAAAGCTAATTTATAGATGAGATGATATTTGTTTTTCTCTTTTCTTTTCCTTTTACTTTGTTTTGCTTAGTAGCTAAGTAGAACTATGGAAACCAAAAAAGGAATGCATCAATGCATGTGAAGCAATCTTGCTATCAAAGAAGCCTATGCTTCTCTCTCTTTTTTTTTTTTTTTTGATACTTTTGGTTTTGGTTTTGTTTTCTTATCTTCTTTTATCATTTTCGAGTGTATCATAATTAGAGATGACAAAAAAAATCTAGATTTAATGAGTTTCAATCTGATTTGATATGGTTAATTTTTTTTTTTAAAAATTTAGATTCGAATTGAGTCAATTTTATTTTTCAATTAATCAGGACGACATTAGATTTGTGAAAAACTCATCCCTTCTCCAGATAATTATCAAAATATCCTTCTATATAATATTAGTTTAAAACATATGATAATAAAATTTATTCTACTTTTTGCTTAAATGTTGATATATCATTTACGTGACAATTAATGTGTATGTCATATCAGTAAAGTTAACAAATGTTAACTTTTCCATCAATTTTTGGGATGCTTCAACAAAAAAAATGCTAGTTGAAGGGCTAGAAGAGACGAAAAATTAAATGGGGAGCTAAAATGACTTTTTTGAAAGGTTGAAGGGCCAAAAAAGTCATTATGCTTTTATCTTTTTATTTAAATATAATCTCATTAAAGAGGGCATCATTTTCATTGTTACTGTTCTAATTGTTAAAATTAGGTCTGCCTGTCTAGGACTCAATCTTAGTACCAACCTATATCGATCAAAGTCGAATCGTGAGCCTATTAATGGAGCAAATCTAGTAAAGCAACAATTGGTTCCATAAAGAAACAGCCATAAACAAGAGTCTTGGTCAAGTTGAAAAATCATTTAATATAGTTGAAATAATTGAATTTCAAGTTGTTTGATCAAGGAAAATTCGATGGACTTCATTCTTAATATTATTATTATTTTTACTTTTTTTGTTTATTATCTGAATATTTAGAAATTAAGATCATTTCAATGCTCCTTTTCGCCAAAAATAAACTAAACCAACAATTAAAATAAATATGAAAATGAAAGTTTTTATGAATACGGAACCCTAATACATCATTGTACAAAAATAGCTAATAGTATTATTAAAATAATAAAACATTGGAAATTATTACTCTATATTTAAGAAAAATAAAAATTATAAAATATCAAGTTGGGTCAAAGACGAGTATGATTTAATTTTTCTAGGTGACTAAATTAATATTAATTTCTAGTGGGACGAAAGTAAAGTTCTGTTGGAGATATACCCCCCCACCTCGTTTCCATCTTTACTCGTAGCTTTTCCATGTAGCTTATGTAAGTAATATCTTTGAAAAATTTCACTTCTATTACATATTTTCTATTTCATTAGGGAGATTTAGAAAAAAAAAGTGTTACATTTTTTTAAAGGTTTACAAGTAAATTTTACGAAATAAATAGAAAATAGGAATTAGGTTAAAAAATATTAAATTTTATTATTTTTGCTAATCACACTCAAGGATGAAGTGCTAAATGATATAAAATCACTTTTAAATTTGAATCCCTCTTAAGTACGATTTAATCTTGTTTTAGCTTTAGTCAAATGGGAAACTTTACTTTTGTCCACTCCAAATCATTAATTTTTCAATTGAAACCATTTCAACGCCCTTTTTTTTTTTTTTAGTTTTTGCTCTCCTAAATTTTTTAAATTTTATCTCGACCCTAATACAAATTTCTTTGCTTCATTTGCGATCACATCATTGGTTTAGTGGCAAAACTTATGTGGGTTAAATTGCCTCCTACTTGTAATTTCTAAAAATTTAGTCCCTTAATTTTTCAGATTTCAAGATTTTAATCCAATTGTTAACACCGATTGATAAAATTAAATATCGACAATGAAGAAATATCGTAAAGAAAACAGAAAGAAAAAAACACATAGATTTTACGTGGAAATCTTTTCGGGAAAAAACCACGAGCAAAGGAGAAGAAGATTCACTAATATAAAAAATCGAATAATTATAAGAGGAGATGACTATGTCTATTTATAGGTTGAAAAACCTTATTCCAATCAACAATTAGTAGAAGTAACGTAGTAAGGATGAAACACCTTATTCTAATTAAAAAAAAATAGATGACCTATTCTAATTAAAATAAAATAAAAGAAGTCTAATTTATTTGGACTTTACTTTTATTTTATTTTACCGCTGAATTTTATTTTAACAAGAATTCTAGTTACTCAATTCTAACAATCTCCACCTTAACAATAATTCTAATCATCAAATTCTAACAATCTCCACCTTGACAAGAATTCTCTACGAACAAGAACTCTCAACGAACAAGTTCTCCACCTCTTTTACAAAACCCCTTGAGGGGTATTCTTCAACAATGAACACCAACCAAGTCCAAGCAATACTTAAACTTGGTTATGGGAAGTGACTTAGTCATCATATCTGCAGGGTTTTCATGAGTACTAACTTTGCTCACAACAATATCCCCTCGAGCAATAATATAACGCACAAAATGATACCGAACATCAATGTGCTTTGTTCTCTCATGAAACATTTTATCTTTTGTAAGAAAATGACACTTTGACTGTCACAAAATATTGTACCAATATCTTTAGTCACGTTTAAAGCATAAACCACTAGATCAATCTCGGCATACCTCTTCGGAGGTTTAATTTCTCTTCTAGATCTATTCTTGGCAATAGAATATTGTGGTGAAGAAGTGACTCTATTATGAACTTCTGTACTAACTTGAGAAGTTGACTTTGTTGTAAATACTGGATTAATCTGAAACTTCACATGTTTTTGTTGTTCTTTATTGGAAGAGTCTTTAAGAGATAAGTTAGGTAACATAGAAGTTTCATCAAAAACATCTCTGCTAATCACAACTTTTCTATTTTCAGGACATCGTAACTTATATCCTTTTACACCAGCCTTAAAACCAAGAAAAACACATTTAATGGATCTTGATTCCAATTTTTCATTATCAACATAAGCATATGCGAGACACTAAAAAATCTTTATATCAGAATAATCAGCAGGCTTATCAGACCATCTCTTGTGGAGTCTTTTTCTCAATGACATCGAATGGAGATCGATTGATCAAAAAACATGCAGTAGAGGCTGCTTCAGCCCAAAACGACTTCGGTAAATTAACATTCGACAACATACATCGAACCTTCTCCATGATCGTTTTGTTCATTCGTTTTGCAACGCCGTTTTGCTGTGAAGTATAACGAACTGTCAAATGTCTCACGATCCCTTCTGATTTGCACAATTCATTAAACTCATCAGAACAGAACTCTAAACTCATCAGAATAGAACTCTAAGCCACTATCTGTGCGGAGGTATTTTATCTATTTTTCTGTCTGTTTTTCAACCATAGTTTTCCAAGACTTGAATGCAGAAAACACATCGCTTTTCTGCTTCAAAAAAAATGCCTAAATTTTTCTAAGAAAAATCATCAATAAGAGTTAGCATATAATTAGCTCCACCTCTCGAAGGCACTTTAGATGGTCCCCAAAGATCAGAATGAATATAATGCAATATTCCCTTCGTGTTATGGATTCCTCTGGTGAATCAAACTCTCTTTTGCTTCCCAAAAACGCAATGCTCACAGAACTTCAGTTTGCTAATGCCTTGCCCATCAAGAAGTCCTTTTTTACTCAATTCTGCCATGTCGTTTTCACTCATATGCCCTAGACGCATATGCCAAAGTCTAGTAATATCATCATCTGACAAGGAAGAGGAAGCGACTGCAGCATCACCAGTAATAGTTGAACCTTGCAAAACATATAATTTAACAATCTTTCTCTACCCTTTCATCACAACGAGGGAACCCTTGCTAATCTTTAGAACCTCACTTTCAGTTTTGTACCTGTGTCCTTTTGAATCAGGAGTACTCAACGAAATCAAATTCCTTTTCAATTCTGGTACATGTCGCACGCCACTAAGAGTTCTTACGACCCCATCAAACATCTTTATTTTGATTGTGCCAACACTTACGATTTTACATTAAGCATTATTTCCCATCAAAACAACACCTTCAGACACAACTTCATATGTTGTAAACCAATCCCGATTAGGACTCATATGGAAGGTGCAACCAGAATCGAGGATCCACTCCTCGCTCACTTTAGAATTATCGACAGAAGTAACTAGGAGTTCACCATCATTGTAGTCTTCTACTACATCAGCTTCACTGGATTGTTCTGGTTCTTTTCCCTTTTGATTCTCTGCCTCCCTTTTGATCTTATTTTGTAACTTGTAGCACTCTTTCTTAATGTGCCCTTTCTTCTTGCAGAACTTACAAGTTTTACCTCTATTTGAAGATCTCGATCTACCTTTAGATTTACTGCGGGGATTTCATTCCTGTGTCTTCCTACCATTACCATTACTATTTCGATCTTGTCGTTCACGAATAATGAGACCCTCTCCCTGAGAGTCAGATCCAGCCACAAGATGCTTCATCTTGTCATACAAGGCTAAGGAAACATAGACTTCATCAATTGTGAGAGATTCACGACTATACAAAATTGTATCCCTAAAGGTTGAATACGATGATGGCAACGAACAAAGAAGAATTAACCCTAAATCCTCTTTATCATACTGAACCTCCATGGCCTCCAAATCCGAGACAATTTCTTTAAACACATTCAAGTGTTCGTGCACAAACACACCTTCTTCCAAACGATGAGAATATAGACGCTGCTTCATATGCAATTTACTGGTTAGGGTTTTCGACATAAATAACTGCTACAATTTTGTCCATAATACAACAACAGTCTTCTCCTTTAACATATCTTGTAGAATTTCATTTGATAGATGCAGTTGTAATTGCGGCAAAGCCTTTCGATCTTTATGCTTCTTCTCTTCATTCGTCAAATTTGAAGGCATCTTATTCAATCCTAACGGGGCATCCTCCAAATTTATCTGCGCAAGAATTGCCTGCATCTTTACCTGCCACAACGCGAATTTGGTATTGCAATCCAACAGCGGAATATCATACTTCAATGTCGCCATTGTCGTGATCGAGATTAATAACCCGAAAAGCTCTGATACGAATTTGATAAAATTAAATGTCGACAATGAAGAAATATCGTAAAGAAAACGGAAAGAAAAACACACACAGATTTTATGTGGAAACCCTTTCGGGAAAAAACCACGGGCAGAGGAGAAAAAGTTTCACTAATGTCAAAAATCGAATAATTACAATAAGAGATGACTATGCCTATTTATAGGTTGAAAAACCTTATTCCAATTAACAACTTATAGAAGTATCGTAGTAAGGTTGAAACACCTTATTCTAATTAAAATAAAATAAATGACCTATTTTAATTAAAATAAAATAAAAGAAGCCTAGTTTATTTGGACTTTACTTTTATTTTATTTTACCACTGAATTTTATTTTAATAAGAATTCTAGTCATCAAATTCTAACAATCTCCACCTTAACAATAATTCTAATCATCCAATTCTAACACCGATAAAATTATTTTGTTAAATTCACTAATGTAATATTTTGACTTAAAAAACTACTAAATTAATAGCCATGTAAAAAAAAAAAATTATAATAAACTTAAATTTAACAAAAGAATCTTAACAATGTTAACAATTAAACTTACATTTTCTAAATTCAAAAAGAAAAAAATCTAACAAAAAAATATAAAGACTTACATGAAATTAAATTTAAGTGGCCTTAGATCCAAGATTTGATCTTGCATTTGTAATAAATTCCCCTTCGTTTATCATGTAATCGCTTTAAAAAAATCCAAATTTTAAAGTTATCTCTTCAATCATGGAGATTTCTTTATAATTTATAACCCTTTATTTTTCAAAAAAGAAAAATTCAATTACGTCAATGTTTAACGAGCAATCAGGACTAATTAATCAAAGAAAAAAAAAACTTAAATAATTGTTTGTATGTCCTTTGTTTGTATCGTTTATTGCCGGCATGAACACTTGAAAAAGCAATAATCTAAGAAATCATTAGGGATTAATTAATAATTTAATGGCTCTAAGCACCGATAGTATTAATCAAATTGCAATTCAAATATTTACGCAATGAGACAACATGGTTTACAAATGGGATGTTTAATTTTTCAATCAAGGAATCTTTTTTTCTTTTGAAGAAATCTTATTTACACGAGGCCTTTGCTTTTGCATGAACATGCAATATGACAAATTTCGATTTAATTAGGGTTTCCCTATGTGCTGTAGGTCTAGCATTCATCTCTATTCTTATTGGATATATATTTGTTAAATCCAATATATTTTTAGTGTTATATATGCAGGCGAAGCCAATTTTTTTTTTTTTTTGAACTGAAATTAAATTGTAGATTTGATAGTAGTTAAAATATAATTTCATTATTATATTAATTAATAGTGTTAAAGTAGAGATTTCATAATTTTAAAATTTCATCCTGGCCTTTTAAGTTTTCATGTATTTCAAAATTTTATTTATAATATTTCGGGTACAAACAATATTTATGTGTTATATTATTTGTTTTAGTTACCATACCTAGATGATATTTTCCAATTTACAAGGCGTTTTGTTTTTTATTTTATTTTTCTTTTATAATTTCGACATTCTTGTCTAGATATTTTATAATATAGAGAATTTTTGAAGTTTGGAGCAAATTTCTTTCTTTCTTTCTTTCTTTCTTTGTGTATAATTTTACATAAGTATTCAATAAGCTTGGTTCGACGTGATTTTGCAACTCGTGTTCGCATTTGTAGTATATTTACATATATAATTTACCAAATCTTATTTCAAAATAAATCCCCAACATTTGAGTGTTCAATACATATTCGAACAGCAAAATATTTCTTGGAAGTAGGGAAAAGTATTCATTTAAGCACTAATCACTACTACCTATGCATGTAATTAAATTAATTTATTATCCACCAATAAGTACTTCTTAATTACAATTTAATGAATTATTATATATTTTTGTTATTACAATATATTTTGATATCAACTGGTATATTCACTATTTGGTCGAAAATTTGAAAAAAAAAAATTATATTAGTGGGAAGATTGAAAAGAAAATTGTTTGAAATTTGATTCGTAAATTTGTGATGTTCAAATTTATTTAATGAAATAAAATTAAACTTTAGAAGAGAAAAGAAAAAAAAAGTTTTCAATATCGCAAAAAAAAAATTTCAATTTACACAGATTGTGTGAACGTAAAATGTAATGCTCCAAAAATTTAAATTTTATGAGAACATTAAAATTAAATTTGAAGTATGCCTTAATGGAATAACCTTTTGACAACGCACACATACCTTGCATACACAAGCACTCAAACCCGAGATTCTTAAGATGAACAACATCATTTTTTCCACTGAAATCACTTGTTGAGTTCATATTTAACCCAAATACTTTATGCATTCATCATTCCCTTAATAAAAATCATATTTTATAACTCATATTCTACTGTTTGGTTTTTGGACAAACAAGAGAGAATATTAACTCACTCAACTTATCAACAAAAAACCAAGTAGAAGCAAGCAAAAACAAAAAAAAAAATATCAAATCCAATTGTACAATTTCCCTTCAATATATATATATGTACACTTCTATTATCACCACCTACATCATTTTCGATTAACTCTTTCTCCAATCATTCCAATAGAAAGAAACCAACATTGTACTGAAAAAAATAAAGCATCCACTAATCAAACCCTAAATAATTATTTTAAGATGTAATATGATTTTGGATCGGATTTTGATTTGATAATAGTATAATGGAAGATTCAGTATTATGAGGTAAATTATATTTTTTTTATTAAAAAATAAATAAATTAATTTTTATAAGTTAGATCAAAGAGAAAATTAGTTTTTTCTGTTAAAAATTTCATCCATTTTTATTATTAAAAGCAACTGTGACTAACAGAATAATCAAACAGTTACACATAGTATGCCACGTGTACCTTGTTATGATGTATAAGGACTAGTTTTTAATAATAGAAATAGATGAAAATTTTAACATAAGGACTAATTTTCTCTTTGATCTAATGTACATGGATTGATTTGCTCAATTTTTGAGTAGAGTAGACAAAATGTAACCTAGCTACCAATACAAAGACCTTTATGATACTTTTACCATTCGGATTCAAGTTTTCTAGGCTCAAATTATTTAATGTTAACCAATACATGACATACATCGGCATTACGCATGGTGAAACTCGAATATAAATATTAAAAAATATAAAACCCTCAATCTTAACCAACAATACCAAAACTTCATTAAAAATTGTAATTTTAACATATACAATTCAAAAGTTTTATCAAACAAGTCCATAAAAGCAAAATCATTTTGTCACCTCTACCAAATTGGGACATATATTATTTTACTATAATTAAATATGAAAATTTGCACATAAAATAAATAAAAAGGAAAATGCAAGGCTATCAAGAGGGTGACATTAGGGCAACTTGGCAAAATCATAGGGTGGTCGGAATTGGACCAATATCAAACTTGATGTGTCAATTTTATGATCGTGGCCTTTCCTTGCCCCTTTTTTCCTTCCAACATATATATATATATATATATTTAAAAATAATTTAAAAAATTGAAAAAGGAAAAAAAAAACTTAAGCGGAGTTTAGCCATTATTTTAAACGCCGTTAAAAATAACGGCGATGTGTTCACGTGGGTCCCTATGAGTGGATGGTCCTAAAATCGATGTTGACATCTGAATCCCTTCTCCATTGATCTAATCTTTCTCAATTTAAATGGGACCCACCGACAAAACCGCATCCCATTCTTTGTTATGTGTGTTCATGACGCGCTGAAATGATTGGGTGTAACAATACTAAAGGCTTCGTTGATTGGAACGTGGAATACGCTTGTGGTTGATTTTTATGGAGGGAGTTAAAATTGACTACATTTCATTCATGTGAGCATGTACGAAGTGATAATTTGTTGGATCACTCGAATGAAAGAGAGCGTGGACTGCACTTTCCTCCATTGTTAAAATTATTGTTACCAAGAAGTTAGAAGTGCAGTGTCAAAAGATATTGCATTATGAAACGGAAGATAACATTTGAGGTAAAATTATTGAGAGACAAGGTTATGAATATTAAATATAGATCATAAAATATATATGAAAAAAAAAATTTTAGTCGTTCTTAATACACTTTTTTTTATAAATTATATTGATTTTATTTGATATACCAACTATGGATAATTAAATTATATTCTAATATGTTATTAATAAATTAAAGATCATTACAAGCAAATATAGTTATTATATTATATTATCTAACACTTGATATATAAGTATTGGACTAATATATTATTGATGTATCAAATATAAATTTAAATTATAAAGTGAAAATCGATAGATAAAATATCTATTAGCGAAGTAATTATTTTTATTATTTGGATAAAAGCATTATGAAAGTTCTTGTATTAGAAGATGATTGCATTTTGTTCCATCTACTAAAAAAAATGAGTAAATTAGTCCATATATATATATATTAGATTAAAGAGTAAATTATCCCTTCTATTAAATATTTCATCTGTTTTTACTGTTAAAAATAAGTCTTTGTATGTCGACATGAGGTGCATGTGACACCCCACGTGTTACTATTTGGTTATTTTATCAGTCATGTTAGTTTTTAACAGTAAAAGTGGATGAAATTTTTAATAGAAGGGACCATTTATTTTTTAATCTAACATATATATAGATTAATTTACTCATTGTTTGAGTAGAAAAGAAAAAATGCAATGCCTCCATAATACTTTTACAATTTTTTCTTCTCCTAATTATTATTCATCAAAATGATTAAAAATTAAGATAAAAAATTGTATATGTGCTGTGTTTTTAGTTTCATCATGTTGAAGTTTTCATCTACTTTTACTTTATATTAATTTAATTTTATTTTATAATTGCTCGAATTCATGGTATTGTATTTATGCTAGTAAATTATATATGAAGGGCAGAAGAGCGTGTATAACACGAGTAAAGGAAGGGAGTGTCGAGAAAAGAATGGGATAGGAGAATAAACAAGTGGACCCCACAGTCAGTAAGGAAAACCCTAAATGTTATAAGTTTCTTTATAAAGCGTAGGCAGCGTGGCAGGGCGAGGCCAGCTGATTTTATTTATTTATTTTATTTCGATAAAATAAAATTTAAATAGGTTGGATTTTAGGGTATTTGTTTAATTAACTAAATTAATCTATTCAATTAAATAATTTGAACATTAAATAATACGTTTATCTCAATAATATCAAATGTTAATTACTTTTAAAATATTAAAACTAGCCGGCGTTTATTTTAAATTAAAATAAAATAAAAGGAGTAGAACAAAATAATTAACAATTTCTCTTCCATACCAAATTAAAAAAAATCAAAATAAGTTTGAAAACTTACCCACTTAAATCAACCTAAACTTTTACAAAAAGTGTAATTTTAATAACCAGATTAATAATAGAAATCATCAATTTTTATAAATTTTTTTATAAAAGTGATTTAATTATTATTTTAGCTCGACTTTAAAAAATTTACTCAAAAATAGATTCAACTTTTATATTTAAATTAATTTATAAATTAATTTTTAATTTAATTAATCATAAATTCATCCGATTTAATTGGAGAAAGTTATTATTAAAAATTTATATTTAACAGGTGTGAATTGAACTAATAATGGACCACTTTTTTTTTTTTTTTTTCTATTTATTAGATGACAAAAAGGAATTTAAAAAAAAAAAAAAACAATCCCACTATTATGGCCTCCATTGTTCCTTATCTCTTCTTCTATCCTAGTCCCCTCCTGTTTCCTCCATTAGACCTCCCACCAATTTTCTCCACTTTCCTCCATATTCTCTCCCTTTTTTAAATTCCAACAAAAATCAAAACCCCAATTTAACATCCCTCTTTGTTTTTCTTTTCCATGACCAAATTCTAGCCAAAAAAAAAAAATGAAGAGAGATTATCAAGAAATTTCTGGGAGTGGTTCAAAACCAGCTGAGAGTTCCTCCATTAAAGGGAAATTATGGAAAGAAGATTCAGATGCTGGTGGCATGGACGACGAGTTATTAGCTGTGTTGGGTTACAAAGTTCGGTCATCAGATATGGCGGATGTAGCTCAAAAATTGGAAATGTTGGAGAAAGTTATGGGTACTGCTCAAGAAGATGGGATTTCACAGCTTGGTGATACTGTTCATTTTAATCCTTCAGATCTATCCGGTTGGGTTCAAAATTTGTTGATCGAGTTCAACGGTCCAACAACAACCCCAGATCCCAATTTCAACGACGATTCTGAGTACGATCTTAGAGCAATACCAGGGGTCGCCGCTTACCCACCGGTGAAATCGGATCCGGGTTTAGAAAATACCCGGAAGCGAGCTAAAACTGAGTCGTCATCATCATCACCATCTTCAACAACTACTCGTCCTGTTGTGTTGATTGACTCACAAGAAACTGGGGTTCGACTCGTTCATACATTAATGGCTTGTGCTGAAGCTGTTCAACAAGATAATCTTAAACTAGCTGATGCATTAGTGAAACATATTGGGTTACTTGCTTCATCACAAACTGGTGCTATGAGAAAAGTTGCTACTTATTTTGCTGAAGCTTTAGCTCGAAGAATTTATAGATTTTTCCCACCAGATTCACTTGATCCATCATATAATGATATGCTACAAATGCACTTCTATGAAACTTGTCCTTATTTGAAATTTGCTCATTTTACAGCTAATCAAGCCATATTGGAAGCTTTTTCAATGGCTAATAGAGTTCATGTTATTGATTTTGGGCTAAAACAAGGTATGCAATGGCCAGCTTTAATGCAAGCACTTGCATTAAGACCCGGTGGACCACCGGCGTTTCGATTGACCGGAATTGGACCGCCTCAACCGGATAATACTGATGCGTTGCAACAAGTGGGGTGGAAGCTAGCTCAATTGGCCGAAACCATCGGGATCGAATTCGAGTTTCGGGGATTCGTGGCCAATAGTTTAGCCGATCTCGAACCCGAAATGCTGGATATTCGTCCTCCCGAGGTTGAAGTAGTAGCGGTGAACGCTGTTTTCGAGCTTCATCCCTTGTTAGCTCAACCGGGTGGGATCGAAAAAGTTGTTTCATCGATTAAAGCGATGAAACCCAAGATTGTCACGGTCGTTGAACAAGAAGCGAATCACAACGGTCCGGTTTTCTTAGACCGTTTTACTGAAGCTCTCCATTATTATTCTACCCTTTTCGACTCGTTGGAAGGTTCAGGGGTGGCGCCACCGAGTCAAGACCTGGCTATGTCCGAGTTATACTTAGGAAGACAGATTTGTAACGTGGTTGCTTGTGAAGGGATGGACCGAGTTGAACGACACGAGCTGCTGACTCAGTGGAGAACTCGGATGGAAACGGCCGGGTTTAGCCCTGTTCATTTGGGTTCCAATGCTTATAAACAAGCTAGTATGTTGTTGGCTCTCTTCGCCGGCGGCGATGGGTATAGAGTGGAGGAGAATAATGGGTGTTTAATGCTTGGGTGGCATACAAGGCCACTTATCGCCACCTCGGCTTGGCGACTCGCTGGTTCTGAGTCAGGTAGTGAGTTAACTCAGGAGCTGAGTTGAGAAAAAGTAAAAAAACCTGTTGAAAAGAATAAGTGGGGTCTATATTTTAACTGAGTTGCAGAATGTACGAGTGGATGAAAAAAATGAGGGTAAATTAAAAATCAGTCCAAGTGTGTAATTCTAGTTTTTTTGTATTTATTTTTTCCCACTTTTTAGTATTTTTTTAGTTTCTTTTAGGGTATATTTTTTTTTAATGGGGAGCCTTTGTACTTTTCAAGGTTGGATCTAATGTGAAGGCATATCTCTTTATTATTTTAAATTATTATTTGTTTGATAAAATATTTTTAAATTATTGGATATTAGCATAATTGAATAAAAAAAAAAGAGTTGTATTATTGTGGCAGTTGCATGCCTGCAAAATTTGAATTTTGTATGGTGATGTTTTTGACTTTTTTAGGAAAAAAAAAATTCGTATCACAACTTTTTTTATTCGAAGACTAGAAATAATTTGAAATAATCTAATAATTAAATGTAAATGACTTCATATTTTAAGTGATAAGAAACAAATGATCTGAATTCTTACTGATTCTACTTCAAATTTTTGGTTTTAATCTGTTCAAAAGTTATAAAATTAGGAGGTTTTAGATAAAAATATTATATTCGGAAATGAATTTAGGTAAAAAAAAAATATTTGTTTAAAAAATGGGTTGTGCTTATTTAAAACATCCAAGGCTTAAGTTTAACTCGGTCAACTTATTTTCTAAGTTTATAATATATATTATGTAATTTATAACAAATAAGAATTAAATCCATATTCATATACAATACTGTAATGTAAATATTAAAAGAAATTGTTAAGTTGAATATATATGAAATTTTAATAAATGGAAAAATATAAAATTATTAAATATTAAATTAAAAAAATATTTTAAAAAAATAAAAGTTTATATAGGCAGACTTAAAATAGATTTAAGTTAACCAATTATAAATATGAGCGGACTTAGGTAAAATTTTATGTTCATATTTCATGTCGAGCTTGACTTGGGCAAGTATAAAGTGTGTTGATATTATTTTTAAACCCAATTTGATCCAACCCATTATGTAATACCCTTCGTCCAATCTGGTCATTGGACCTAAGCTATAAGATACTCCAGCTCGCACTTAGATACTTTACAGAGAGCTCACACATACACACCATACAAAGTCAATTCACACATAACAACTTTAATGAATTAGTTCGCACACACTTGACAAAGCTAGCTCGCATATACAATATAGAGTCAATTAGTGCATGACTACTTACAGAATCAGTTCACACATACGTTATAGTGACAATTCACACATTGACACAACTTGCACATTTACGCAGTCCACAACATTGACACAACTTGCACATTTACACGGTCCACACATTGACATAGTTTGCATATAAACACAACTAGCATATAAACATAGCTAGCATATAAACACAACTTGCACATTGTCATAGTTCACCTCATAACTATTTATATAGAGTTCGCATATAATTATTTTACAGGTCAAATACAGTGATAGTTCACATATTCAAGTAATCACATATACCTAATAAGACCTAAATACGTTCACCAAGTATTAAAGCATAACAATGCCAAACTAGTTAAACAAATGCTTCTTTCACCGCTTGAGGCATTTCCAACAACCACACATATATATATATGACATATAGCCATTCAAAGTCCAAGCCACATTTTGATCCAAAATATCATAATTCGACATCTCACATGATGTTTTCTTACCAAACCACACTTACAAATACCATTTGGATGTCATTCAAGACTGCATTAAGCTATCACCTAACCATCACATATTGAACAATTTTACACTATTCTCATAGCATTACCTTAACCATACCACATTCAGAATTTGGCCATCATGCACACTTAACATACATCCAAAATCAAGTATTACATAGGCTCAAATTCATGAACAGTCAAACTAACACATATACAATACGATTCATGCATACACACTACATAACTAAGTTTGGAGCGATTAAAATTTATCGAGTCAAAAGTTGGATAGTGTGGAATCCGAGTTGATCCGATCGACGCGTTCCACAAAAGACAACTACAAGACATGAAACGTAATTGAATAAGCATTACGGTGCTTAGTAAGTTCATTGAAGGTAAAACAGCAAAATCACCTCAATTCACAATTAACAAAACAAATTAGCTAACTATACCTCTTTCCTGTTTTCACATTTAACATCCATAAGGTGAGATCATAGTTATAGGTCTTATAGCATTTCAATCTATAAGATGCAATTCAACTCAATTCAATGCCATTCAATTAGTATCATCAAATATATATACTTCAGTTACATTATTCAATCACTATATAACATATTAGTTCAAAATATATATCATCATTTCAATCATTCAGTCTTATATTTCAATTTCTATCACATTTCATATTACCACTCATTCATTTACTTTGCTGCTGTAATCGTTTGCCTCCATCAATTATAATAGATAGATACAATTTAATTCAAAAAAATAAAATAAACTTGAGCTCAAGACCAAATCGCTCAAATCACATTTTATTATGTTTAGGTAGTAAAAGGAATTAGATTAATTTAAGATTAAAAAAATTGTAAGCCACACCTGATTCAAAGCTGGTTGGGTTGATTAAGCTACAAACATCTCTAATTGAATCTCTTGGTTGAATTATAGAAGTGCACCTTTAATTAACTCTTCCTAAAAATAAATGCCCTAATTTAAACTCTTTTACCATGATTTTTTAAAATTTTAATCCTTTTAAATTTTTATAATTTTATTTATCTCTCGACTTCAACCCTCCTTATTCAACGACTATAACTTTTGACTTTGCCCCTTCATGTATACATTTCCATTTTCCTTTATTGGTTGAACATAATTCAAAGTCAACTCAAATAATTATCTTTTTTGAGGCATAGGAGAATATTAAGATTCAAATATCAATTTTATGCCTACAGGATTGTGAGAGTGTAATAAATTTAACATTTACAATATTTGTATTCTCATATTCTAATATAAAAACATTGAGACCCAAAATTTCAATCACAAATTGAAAAAAGTTAAAAAAAAACTCGTGGAAAATCGATTATCGAATCGGTCAGGTCACCAATTTTCGATTTAATTGGTTTAATCGTCGGTCTAACGATAATTAGATAAACAATTAAAAATTTTATAAACTGGCTCAATCACTGATTTCTATCTCAATTTTCGATTTTTTAATGATTCTGAACGATTCATTCAAAGGTTGATTCAATCCAACTAAACTAATACATCAGATGATTTCCGACTCAATCAATCTAACTAATCATTCTAATCCGATTCCAGTATCACTCTAAGTTACTAGCTAACTTAATGACAACACATTCTTCACTAGCATCGGCAATAGTAGCAAGCGGAATAATTAATTACAGGGAAGATTTGTCCTAAAAGAAACAACCTAGTCCTAGATATCATCATTATTAGATAGGTTGGGGAAAAAAGGTAAAAGGTTAGTGTTAAGGTTATATGTGGTGGTTCAATTATGAAGATGGCCATGGGGTACACTACCTAATAGCTATGACAAAGAAGAAGAACAAACAGATGAGGTTTAGATGTGGAATGTCATTGTAATAGTAGTTTTTTTGTCGGGATAAATTAATACTTAATCCTTAAATTTGGTCTCTAAATTTGATAGTTTTTCTCAAAACTGGTTCATGAATTTGGATTCAGTCGAGGTATATGATGATGTCGCACTTTGATATTGTTTCAAATCATCGTATGAATTTTTTTTTTTTAGATTTTCTATAAATTTTTAAAACTTTTATATGAAGATGAGATCCAAATTATTTTAATCAAATTTTTTTTTTTTCGAATCTAGAGTTGTTAAATTAATTTCATCACTGTAGGCAGTGGGAGAGCCAGCAAAACCTTTTTGTTTTTTGGAGGACATTTATTATTAATCAACTAAAACTGTAAATGAGTGAATTAATTCCTGTACCAAAATAGAAGTATTGGTTTATGTTGGTGTTAATGCCGTATAAGATGAGGTCTCAATCGACCACATCTTTTTGCATCTCATAATTAGCATCGATTTAGATATCCTTTTAGTCACTCTTTAAATTCATATTATCCATTCAACTTGAAGTTAAATAAACTAAAAATTGATTCTGAAATTATTATTCTCTTTTAATAGAATATGCAGCGCATGCAATTCGTTCCAAATAGTTTCACTTTGTTACCTAATCATCACAAAAGTTTCCTTCATTTTACCAATTCCATCGCATCTGAAAGCTCCTAAAATCTCAACTTTATAATGGAGCCAAGGTCTCGTGTCTGTGCTTTTTTTATCCTTTAGTTTGAGGAGTAGATGTTGGCATTATGAATGCAGCCTATTAATTGTAACACTAGTGGTGTACGAGCCGACAACCTCTAAAGCTTTTAATTCTACAGTTTCGACACATTTGCTTCCTTATTATGATATTGACTTTATGTTATAACTCATTGCATTTCATCCATTAAACCCTAAATGGAGCAAACAGATGTGTGAAGGTTGACATTCCATAGCAGATCCAATTTAAGCTTTATAAAAAGAATATTTGATAAGGTATAGTAAAATGATTTATTCTTAATAATTGTTGATAATATATCATCATCTACTCTCTCAAACTATCAAATGTGAACTTTTTTTTTTATTATATATTATTCGCTTTTAATTCACACGAAGGATCTAGATTTAGATGCAGTGTAATATATTAGTCGTTGAATTTGACATTTTTTTTTTTTTTTTGATCTTGATTTTTAGACATTGTTTGGGCTTATATTAGATGTGTTCATGGTCGGATTGGGTTCGAGTCGGGCCTAAGCATGATATTAACACATTTCATGCTTGTCCAAGCCCGGTTCAACTCTAAATTTGAGCCCAAAATTTTGCCCAAACTCGCCCATATTTGCAAAAGACTAATCCAAGCCCATTTTAAGCCCACCCATATTATTTTAAAATTTTAAATATATATTTTTATATTATATTATTTTAATATTTTATACATCTGTTATTTATTGAAATTTTTATATGGTTATCTTAACATTATTTTGATGTTTACATTAGAGTAGTATTATATATTTAGTATATGTTTATTTTTTAAATGTGTTCTAAATTACATAATATATAAAAATAACATAATATAAAGTATTATAAACTTAAAACGATTCGAGCTGGACCGGGTTCGGGTGCTCGAGCCTTGAATGTTCTAGTTCGAGCCCAACCCATATTTTAAACGGGCCAAATATTTTTGTCCAAGCCCATTTGCGAGCCGAATATTTTTGCCCAAATCCGCCCACAATTCAAGCGGGTCTTCAAGTCTGAGCGGGTAGCCCAACCTATGAACAAGTTTAGTTCATATTAACACCTGAACTGGACAATTTTTCCTAATTTGATATTCAAAATTGAATTTCATTAAGGTATGATGATGTCACATAATTTAAGAATGTCACATCATCACACCTTAATAGAATTTAAATTTAAGGACCAAATTATGAAAAATTTTGTTTTTATATAATTTTTTTAATTTTTAAATGAAGACGTGTCACATTATATTTTAATAAAATCTAAATTTAATGACTAAATTGAGAAAAATTACCAAATTTAATGTTTAATGTAAACCAAAAAAAGATTTCAAGGAAGTTGCTAAATTCAAGGAATTTATCCCTAAAAAAATTATATTATTATTCAAGTCTTTGATTGAGTTGATGTTACAAATCAACCAAAAATCAACTCGATTAGAAAAATTACGAAACTGTTCTTTTCATATTTAAAATAAATTATATTATTCAAAACATTTTTTATTTTTTTATAAAACCCAATATGCTACTTCACCACTGAATTTTTATTTTATTTTAATATAATATTTACATTTTAATCATATCATAAATACATATGATTTAATTTATGTTTTCATTTTAATGATATACATATTGAATATTTCATTATTATTTATTATATATTATTTTTAAATAAAATTTATGTAATATATAGAAATATATATTTAATAATCCATGCCTTCGTCCAACTTTAATGTTTAATTTAATAAGCTAGTGATTTCCATTGGCCATCGGCTTCTGCGTCATTATCTTCTTAATTAATAATCTCTCCATTGATTTTGATGGCTTCCACCAAAACACTTTACACTTTGTGTTATCTATATTTTTTTAAGAGTTTATTTTTATAATATTTATATTCTATTCAACACATATGAAAATGATAATAAAATAATAACATATAATATATGGGATCTAAGTGCATAATGATAACTACTCAGCCTCTTTTCTTTTAGAGGAACAATGAGGGCCCTCACTGCATGAGAGCTTCTTTTTAGCTTTCCCAAATTCAAGAGCTAAGGGTTTTTTTTCAACTACTAAAATCTCCCTTCTCAATTCCACTAATTTTCAAACCAATCTCCTTCCTTTCTTTTTCTTTATTTACTATTACTATTGTTAGAAAGATTCTTAAATCTTTTACTATTGGAAAGCTCATAATCATTGCAATCAAAGTAGGCATTTTCCCTAAAAACATATATATACTTGTATTCAGCACATATTTGAATGTGACTACAAAAAAGACTCACCCATATCTGTATCCAGTACTCCACTCTACTCTACAACGAGCAAGTTATTTTGCATTAATCCCTCACCAATGGTAGGGTATTCTGGTGATGGATGCCACTCGCCATCCACCAGGAACTTGATTTCATACCTTCATCAAAAGTGAAATCGAAAGTTAGAAATACTTAAGCAAATATGATAGAAGTCTCTACGCTAAGAGTCGGATCGCTTTTTGCTTTCTTTACTAAAAAATGGATAAATTAGTTCCTACACATTAGTTCAAAAAGCAAACTAACCAGTCTTTCTGTTAAAAATTTCATCCATTTTTACTATTAAGAAATGATCCTTATATATCAGCATGAAGTACACATGAAATGCCACATTACTGTCAGTCTTGCCTGTTTTTAATAATACAAATAAATTAAATCTTTAATAAAAAAGATCAATTTGCTCTTTGATTTAACGCACAGAGATTAATTTGCCCAGGAGCAAATTACAATCTGACTCCTAGTACAGGAGATTTCATGGCACTTTTATCGAAATATATAACAGCTAATGCATTGAGTCCACAGAGATCGATTATACCTTCCGGGTCTAAGCAATAATGTGGTGGAGAACGTCGTGAATGAACCGCTGTACTCTGGCGATAAGTGTTCCCCTTGACTCCATCCGTCGAATGACCCCATAACTTGTACACTCTCGGCCATGCCACACCAGAATAAGGGTATTTCCTTGGATTGGACGGCATCCACATCCTTTAGCTGTTCCTTCAGTTTCTCAAGTACAGCTACACACAAGAAAAAAAAGATACAAATCATAAAAGTTGGTTAACAATTGAGTATTTTGTTGCTCAAAACTCAGGAAGGAAACATTACCTTCTAAGCGGATATGAAGATGAGACTGAATGTATCTGCCATTGATTTTTCTAGAACCTTGTGGAATGCCAGCTTTAGATATTTCTTCTGCTACTGAGACTAATGCCTGTAAATAAAAAACAATGTGCAAATCTAAGAACAGAAGCTTTAACTTTAAAAGGGCTTTGGCCAAGATATATGCTTAGATGACTTAAACAGTTGGAGCAATTAACAAAAAAAAAAACAGGCATAATGAATGAGCAATCTTGCAGTAAAAGCATCATGGAGGCCTTTGTATTAGGAGTCAGAATGTATTTTGCCTCATTTACACAAAAAATGGGCAAATTAGTCCCTATATATTAGATCAAAGAGTATATTGGTTATTTCTACGTCTACTTTATGCTAATGTACAGAGACCAATTGTTAACAGTAGAAATGGATGACATGCTTTTTAATCTAACGTATAAAAACTAATTTACCCATTTTTTTAGTAGAGAGGGCAAAATACAATCTAATAGTTTTACTGCAATTTTGCATACATAAAACTCAAAAATTTTGGTGTAACTATGACGGAGCCAAGGGCAATTGCTCTCCCATATTACCAAAAGAGTGGTATACTGAAAAACAGCTCAATCTAAAGCATCATCATTCCAGCAAAGGGAAAAGTTTTGCATGAAGAATTTTGTAAAGTACCGATTTTCAAAGTATAAGAAAAACATTTTGGCCTCACCAGCACCAGCGACAATAGCTCTTCTAAAGTCTAAGCCTCGACACAAATTTCTAAAACTAAAAATCTAAAAGCATATACAGACAAGAAAAATTTCCAAGCTTGGAACCAAAAGAATTTATCCTTACAAGTTCGTCATTCATGGCACTGATGAAAAGTGTCAACATTTTCTTTCAATAAGGTTGCATTAACAATCCACAATATAAGAACAAGGAAAAGAGCATATATATAGAATGAAAAAAAAAAGTAACTGAAGTGAATATTAACCTGAATTTCTAGTTCCATGACAGCAAGCTCACTTTTGAAGTTGACTAGTGCCTCCTCTTTCATATGTAACTGTAGACAGCATAGACAAGTCACTTTGTGATGTGAAGGCATTTTGTTTTGGCTCTGGGTTAATGCAAGTAGGCTTACACTGTTAACAATTTTCACTGTAAAAGCGAAGTTTAGAAATTTCTTGGCTTGTTTCATTGTTTAGAGATATAAAAATCTTGATTGTAGAATATGATCAAACTCTATTCATGAAGTGTTTTGGGCATCAATTACCAAAATTCTTCAGAACATTATTGCAGAACTCGGTGCTTCCTATTTACATTTAAATGAGCAGAACTCTCTTCAAGCCAGTAATACAAAAAGTTTTTAACATTAAAAGAGAGAAAATTTCCATTGGGAGAATAAATAAGCAAAATCACTATTTCATGGTTGGCCAACCTTTTCTTCCTCAGTGTGATGCCAAATCCAAGCTAAGACCTTAACTCAATATATACATGTACAAACCTGTCGTTTTAGGAAGCGGTTCTGCTGGTTAGCTTCACTTAATTTCTTGGTGAGCTTTGCCCTCTCAGAGTCAGCCAGTAGGGATTTCAGCTGTTGCACAATGGCATATACACAACATTAAACATTTAAGTGAAAATATATATAGAATTACATTCAAACAAGTTATCATGCACAAGGCTCCTTTTGGTTGATGATTTTACCATTTGCCTTTTGTTTTCTATTCATTTTTAAATTTGCTTTTTTAGCCAAAAAAAAAAAAAAAAAGTGTATTTACAAATAATTATACAAGTTTACCTCTTCACTGCTTAGTGGTTTAGCAAGAAGCTGCTCTGGTGAATCTTCGGAAGTATGCTCATCTTCAGTAAAAGGATCTTCTGACTGTAGAGATGAGGATTCCTCCAAACCAGCATGGATGGCATATGTCTTACAGACAATAGGGCTCCTATGTTGCTTTCTATTGGAATCTATACTCAAATAAGCCAACCTTTGATTACTCATCATTAGTTTCTGGACACTCAAAGTACATGGAAATCTGCGGGTATTTGCCCAGTCTAATACTCTGAGTTTTAATGGAAACCATGACTGCTTGTCAGGATAACACCTGACAAAATCACATGGAAATGTAAGCATGATAATGAGAAGCAAGCATAACAAGAACCATTTATACTTAGCAAAGTAACTTTCAGACAAAGCTTTATCGTCACATCTAATATAATAATCACCAAAGCCTACCTTGTAGTAGCAATCTCCATTCCAAGGAATTTTCCTGAGAGAAAGTGACAAAATACAAAGCTTAGAAGTAGAAATTTATCAGAGAAAGTAGAAGTAAAAATTGTCACCACAAGTAAAGAAGCTTTTTTGTTCACAAATGCATCTATAAATAAAGCATCAAAAAAATGAAAACTTGGGAAAGATCGACAGTTCCAAAAGGGCAGAGCTATATTCATACTTGCTTCCCCGGTTAAATAACATGAGACACCATAACAGAGTGCTAAATGCTAATAACAGTACCATTTCTTCTGTGCCATAATTCTATTAGTGACAATCACCACACCTCAAACATTTACACATGAAAGTGGATTGAATCATTAATCAGAGAATATTATAATGCTACTAATAAGTGTTGGGTGCAGTGGTAAGACACATTGCATTCCAAGGGGAGGCGCAGGTTCAAATATTGGAGAAGACATTATTGGGAGGGACATTCCCGAACCCCGAACATTGACCGTAAAACGGACATGAAGAATACCCAAAAAAGAGAATATTATAACGCTACAGACTTCTCAAGGAACTAATACAACTCGACCTTTTAGTTTCGCGCTAAAAGAAAACCAAATGGAGGAACTGATGTGTCTAACATAAATCAAAATTACCCTACAAGACATTCTAGCCACAGCTATGCCAATGTTTCCGTTGAAGTTTTTTAAATTATAAGTTAATTTAATGGTAAAAATACACTTTGGCCCCTCAAAGATTTAAAAATTTCAGTTTAATCCCTTTTAAATTCTAAAATAACAAGCATATACAAAGATAAAATTGTACTTTGACCTCTTTAAAATTTTATAATTTAATTGACCCCAAAGATAAACTTCGCTTTGTCCTTGCATAAAACTAAAATGGAATCCAAGACCCAATTCTCATTACTTGTAAACCTAGCTTCCTGGATTAAAATCAGACGATTTTTACAGTTCCCTTAAAAGGAATTAACAAAAAGACATAAATATATCATTTTTATAGCAATTTTTACATAATTCTTGGCATCTAACAGCACTTAAAGCATCAAATTAAGTATAATCCTACCAAATTGATATCCTACCCATTAATCTATATATTTCAAACCCTAATTTTCTTCAAAGAACAATGAAAAAGAAACAGCTTCCAAATTTCAATCCTCTCCACATTGGCATTTAATCAAACACATTTAAAAAAATTAATCCATTAATTATAAAAAATTAAGAACTAAAATTTAAGTTCATTGTAAGCAGTTGCATAAATAAAATGTTAAAATTAACAAAAACAGCACAAAAAAAGAGAACTTACAGAGAATCGGAGTTAGCTCTGAGACTGGAGAAGAGAGCTTTTTGTTGGACGAGTATTTACGAATGTTCAGCTTTACACGGTTAAGCCTTTACTTGACATCTGGCATACAAAAAGTTTAATACGTGCGATGTTGCACGTGTGAATCAAAATCTTACACTCGCCGAATCTAGTGAAAATTGAATATGCGAATGATATTAAATTAAGTTGTTATTATGTTTGTTAAACATCAGTTAATCAGTTTCTTTTTAATTTTTGAAAAAAAAAACTTTTATTTTTATGAGATAGATTTAATTAAATGATGTAATATTAATTTAAAATATGATATGATATGATATTTTAAAGATATGTTACATGCTTATTGACCCGTTATAATTTACAAACTCATATATTCGCATTTAACATATTATCAGCCTAGTCAACATCGCTGTATTCCACTAAGCACATTTTACTATCTTTAATAAATCAAATACCAAGATCAAAAGTAGTATGCACATACATAATGATTTGTTTTGACTATCATGACATATTATTTTTTAGGATTGGCCTGATAACTGACATAAAAACCAACATTAAAACCCAAATTGAGATGACTAACTTGAAGATAAAGCAGAGTGCCAATCATGCTTTCAAACGAGGCATGCTAGGAACATTCAAAGTCTCTTTATTAAGTATTTGACCTTTATTCTCGTCACCAAAAATCACCCTTCCAACAGGAGAATCTTCAAAATTAGTGAGATAAGACTGATTACTTGTCATGTGTCAAGAGCAGTCATTGACAAAATATCATACTTCATAATCGTCCCAACCCCAATGCAATACAGTATGACATGCAATAACAATAACAAAAACTGTAGATTAGACATGATTTTAACATGCAATTAATGGTAGAAAGTAGACATGAATTATCATGCATTCAGTATATCAATATCAGTAAACAGTAGGCATGTCTTTAACATACATTTAGATATATCAATCTTAGTGAACATGATTTATCACGCTATCAATATCAATAATAAAACTGTGGCATGCTTTAGCATCATAGATCACACTAAAACAATATAGCATGATTTAACGTACTTACACACGTGATAATATTATAGGTTTCTTAAATTAAGGATATTTACTTTTAGCCAATCTTAATAAAGGATTTATCACTCATTGATCATTTCACCAAGAATATTTATGCAATCGGTTAGTCATAAGTACAACAAGAGTTTATACAAGTATTATTATTAAATATGCACATATATTATATATGGATAGAACATCCACAGCCTTTAATTGGTTAGAACCCACACCTTCTATTGCAAATCCGATGTACAACTTTGATCCTCAATACTTCTATGACGCAAATCTGGTCAGATTTTGCCAAGATGCTATGTTGAAATTCGGGATTTAGGATGTGATTAGTCCAACAATCAATGACAATAGGAATCGACCGGATTTGAACTCTTCCGTAACTAGATTGGAATGGAAAAATCAACGGAATTCTTGTATAGTCGTAAGAGACTTGGCAAAAAAAAGGGAGGAAAAAGGAAGAAAAATGGCGATGACAGTGCGGCGGCGACACGGCAGCGGCACGATGGTGGCGTGACGATGACAAAAGAGAAAGGAAATGACAGATGCAACAAGAAAGAAGAAGAAGTAAAGGGAAAAGAATTGAAGGTGAAAAAAGAATTAAGTGTGGTGGCAAGTGACGACAATGGTGGTGCAAGGTGGTATGATGGTGGTGTAAGGTGGCGGCAAGGTGACAATAATATGGAGCAAGGAGGAGGGAAAGGCGGCACTACTCAAGGGAGTAGGAAATAAGGGCGACACAAGGTGGAGGAGGAATGCAAAAGAGAGAAAAAGATGAAAAGATAAATGAAGGTTGACAGTTTTTTTGGTGAACATACACTAGTCAAAGGGGAGAAATGGTAAGTGAGTGAAACAGAGGAAAAGAAAAGAAAGGAAGGGGACAAGGAAGTAAAAAGAGGAAAGAAATAAGGAAAGGAGGGGAAGGAAAAGAGAGAGAAGAATTTTCTTTGGAGTATGGCAACTCAAATGGGCAGCAAAAGGGGGTTGACCAAGGAAGGCACAGAATTTTTAAAAAAATACTACAGAAGGGACATAAACTCTTGAGACCACTAGACCTGAACTCATACTCTTTTAAACTGTTACAACATTTATTTTTAAAAGAGGGACACTTACTAAAGTTTGAAGCACAATTGTACAAAATAAAAATGATGTCAGAGAAAGGATTTGAACTCAAGTTTCAAAGACAATTTGACTAACACTTAACCATTAAAGTAATAACTTATTTTATTAACAAATGCACAATGATAACCTAAAAAATCAGAACGTGATCACTCTTGATTTACAAACTCAATTCTATTAATTCGATTTTTGGGACGTGAGATGCAACTTGAAGACACTGCTGTCGAGACTAGTGCAAACTTTTGTCATGATCTACAGGAGCTGGACCTAAGCAAATGTTTCAAGCTTAGTGATCACTTTTTGTACGCATTGGCCCATGGTTGTCCTAACATTACGAACTTGATCAGTCGTTGCACATCTTTCAGTGATGAAGCTCTTGAATATTTGACTAAATTTTGTTAAAAATTGAAAATATTAAATATTTGTGGATGCGTCAAAGCTGCAACTGACCGTGCATTGGAGGTATGAATAGTACTCTGAATAGTTATTGTTGCCGACTAAAAGCGAATTGTTTCAATTGATTAGATGCACAGACTATTGGGGCAAACTGCAAACTGTTGCAATCTTTAAATCTGGGATGGTGTGATAATGTTGGTGATATAGGAGTGTTGAGTCTAGCTTATGAATGCCCTAATCTCAGATGCCTGGACTTGTGCGGCTATGTTCTCATAACAGGTAAGCATACTATAATAGATTACACGACAAATAAGTAATCCAATAACGAATTTGAGTAACAAGACAAACGCGAACTAATGGTAAGACTTAAACTTAAAATAACTTGAGAAAGAACCCACATATGATATTTGCATATATGATAGCACTTGAACTTGGGTAATCAAAATCTAAAAACCTTAACCTTTTTTCTGGGTATCTTCCATGTAAATTTATAGTTTATGTTCAGTATTCATAATTATCTTTTTTAATAATGTCATTTTTAAAGTTTGAACCTGTATTTTTTTTTTTTGAAATATAACGTATATCACTATTACACTCAACACTTATTATCTCAAGACCTTAATCTTGGACGGATGTTATTCACGAAAATAATATTTTTAATAAAAAACCTTTTAAATAATTTTGTTTGACTAAATTCAGGGCTAGAGTCATTTATATAATTTAATATAACAATAAAGCATGCCTTTAAAACGAAAACTTTTTTAATAAAAAAAGAAAAAGAAAATAGAAATTGCCTAGCTATACAGATACTATAGGGTATCCTAGGGAAGATAGGTAGATTTGTTTTTTTTTTTTTATATCACATTCTCCTTTGTTTTAAGTACTATTTTAATCAAGCACAGGAATCTCTTAATTCTTTTTTATTTTTTATTTTAAAACCTTTATAGTAATGGGATTAATGTGATTTGAATTTAAATTATATTTAAAGTGATAAACATCTTAACCATCAGATTAATACGAGGTTCTTGACACTTTTTATTTAATCATTTAAAATAAGTCGCAAATTAACATCCAATTAATTATAACCAATATATTATTGAATGAAAAAAACTAGTTAAGATTGAAAATTAAATTCCAGAATTCTTTTTAAAATCTTAGTGAATAATTAAAATGGTATTTTAATTAACATTTCGTATTATAATCAATGTTGCAATGCATGAAGGCAAAGAGTGACAAAATCAACATTTCCAATCCAAATACAATAAGGGACAAAATCACATTCAAACTTTTGAAAAGAAAAAGAATATTAATCTGTTTTCATCAATTTTTAAATTGGATATCAGCTGATATAGTTTTTAAAAAAAAAAAAAAAACTTGGTGAGCTTTCCTAAGCTCTGTATTTATCACAGAAATCAATATTTTTAATTAAGCAACAACGTCCAAAAACCCTAACTTTGACTAATTGGGTTTTTGAACTTTGAAACCCTCTTCAAATTCCAGATTTCATTTCTTTGACTCGTTTTTAAGCAAAGAAAAAGAACCCGTTTGTATTCACCAAAGATGTTGCATACAAGGTTCATAGATATAATACTTTGGGTTTTCTTAGTTTTGTATACCCTCAAGAACTCCTCAATGCATGCTCGTCAAGGTATATATATTAATTGGTATAACTTTGATCTTTTAGATCACTCTTGGTTAAGATCATCATGTTATTTCAATTTTTGTTGTAGGTGATGAAAGTAAAGAATATGCTGCATCTGTTCGAAAGGTTGGGTTTCGAATCTTAGTATCTACAATCCTATTACGATATCTTTTGTATTAAAAGGATTATGTACATGTATTTTATGCAGGAATTTGATGAGGCTTTTAGAGGAAAGAAAATGGGAGGACATGAAGGAGGTGTGGATTCAAAGAATTCAGGTGCAAATTACAGCTATGATGGCAAATGTAAAACATGGGATCATGAAACTAAGGTTGAAAGAGATGATTTTGTAGCTTTTGGTGATGGTGATGATTATGGTGGCCCTAAACGTCACCCTCCAGAGCATAACTGAGTCAAAAATAAAATTTAAAGGCATGCAAATGCAGCACTTAGATCCCTTTTTGTATGTTCATAAGCTAGGTGGACTTTAGGGACATTAAGATATTGTGTGAATATCTAGTTAATGACATGTATGTAAAGAAAAAAAATTGTGTTCTTATAAAAAGGGATGTTTTTGGTGCTTGAAATGGTTTGAGAAATGAAAACAATTTCCGTCTAATGTCAGGGGCCGCAGTTCAGTTCTAACCCCCTCTCTTATATGTTACAGGTTTAAATTCTTTCATCCCTTCTCTTCCTAATCTTGTATTTAAGCAATTTATAAATGTTGTGTATTGACTGCAGGTGGGAATAATGATGCTGAAATTATGCCCACCCAAAAAATTCACGATCAAGCAAGTAATCAGGTTCTCTTTCCCTCAAGTGTATGTTTAATTATTCTATGTAGGGTAATTTATAGTCAAAATTATTAAATTATTAGTAAGTTTCAGTTTTGGTCACTCAACTTTAAAAAGTTTTGGAAGTTTTTTATTAAAGTAATTGGGTTGTTGAAATCGTTGTTGTGTGACATTATCTGTTCGCACCACCTACACCAATCGAAAGCTCCACTTCTCTTTCTCCTTTACATCTCAGTTTTTTTTTTTCATGAAACAACTTTAAACATCTGAATCTTCAGACCAAAATCCAAACAATTGTCTTCTCCGATCTTCGACACTGACTATCAGATCGATTTGGATCCAAAGTATGTTCTTCTAATCGTCGATGGGTACTTATCTACCGTACCGGTCGTCAAATTGTAACTTGGAGCTTACTAGCCGGTCTTAAAAAAAAAACTTAACAGCCCAGTGACTTAAATAAAAACTTTTGAATAGTTTAGTGATCATTTTGTAACTTTTTGAAGTTGAGTGACCGAAACGTAAACTTACTAATAGTTTAGTGACCTAAGGTGTAGTTTACCCCTTCTATATTGCTAGTGGAATAAAAAATTATGTTAAATTATGAGTTTGATCCCTCTATTTTTGCTCAACATTTTGATCATTCTATTATAACAAAATTTAAGATTTAGTCTCTCTCTCTCTCTATATTTGATAGTTGTCAAGGGGATTTTGACCACTCAGAGAGAAACCACCCCTCAACAAGGTGGATAATGGGTCTGTTCAACATGTCTATGGTTTTTATGGGTTTTACGGAAGGGGAGTGTCACCTACCAAGTAAAACTCAGTATTTGTTAATGGTGGGATTTGAATCCATGCTTTTATATGATATTATTGAGTAAGGAGGATACCACTTGTCCTATTTTTATGATGTCATTAATTAGTTCAAATAATTAATACCATTAACTATTCTATTTAAAATATTGACATAAAATTCTCTTAAAGACGCCCATTCCAACAAAAAAAAAAATATTAGCATGATGCACCCGAAAGGGAATTTAAAAAAATCTGCGTCAAAATTATAAGCAAAATGGTTAATGTTATTATCAGTTTATTTAAACTAATAAATGACATTTTGAAAGTAGATGAATTAAATTATACCAAACAAAATATAAAAAAAAAAAATCAAATTTAAGCATAAAAGAGGGATCAGAATCATAAATTGATCTCAAAAACTACAATATCAATCATTAATATTTTCTGTTAGTGCATGCAGGTTGAAGAGCAGTCCAAAGCAAAACCCAACTTGAAGAATCATTCTTCAAGGCGTGATAATGAGGAACCCACAGTCATGGGCAGCACAATTGAATCAAAAAGGCTATTCGAGGCAGATGCTAAAGAAGTTATAAACTTGATGAATAAAGATTACAAAGGATTCGACCAACCTCGACAAAAGCCACCCATCAACAATCATGTACCAAAGCATTGATTGAAGTTTCTTGTTTTGTAATTGTAACCTTTGGGCTATGTTTTTGTTGGGGGCTCACAATTTTGCATCTCATCATTGAAGTGAAGTCACTTTAACCTACCTTTATATATATATATAGCAATGGTGTTCTACATTGTTCATTTCAAGAATACAAAGCAAAGATGAAAACATAGCACTATTAAAAAGTTGGGCATCATCGATCAACTTACCATTAAACACTATCTCGTTGCGAAAGAGCCAAAATGGACCAAACTAGGCAAGACATAGGTTCGAACAAGCTTTAAACCAAGCCATAAGAAACTCAGAAGGCTCCCCTAATGAGCACAAGATGAACATACTATCTTGTTGATGGGTATGATCCACTGTATCGATTGTCAAATTGTTGCTTGAAGTTCGTTAGCAGAACTTTTTTTGTTTAAAAAAAAACTTAACAGTCCAGTGATTTAAATAAAAATTTTCGACTAGTTCAATGACTTAAATGAAAACTTTCGAATAGTTCAATGATTATTTTGTTACTTTTTGAAGTTGAGTGGCCAAAACATAAACTTAATAATAGTTTAATGACCTTAAGTATAGCTTACTCTTAATTTATTTATATGAAGAGGACATTAAAATTCCATTTCTTTTTTGCAAATGTATAATCTATTTGAATTTGTAATTTTGTGAATAAATAAAAGCTTATCTTTATGCAAATGCAAAAGTTTGGGAATAAAGTTGTCAAAACTAACAGTATATACCTTTTTTTTTTACGTTATTCATGTCCGTTTTACGGTCCATGTTCGGGATGCGTGGTTGTCCCTCTCAACAATATCATTTCTAAGATTCGAATCTAGGTTCTTCCCTTAAGAGTGCAATGTGCCTTACCATTACACCCAACCACTTGTCACCCATTCATATCTAAATTTGAATGACGGATTCTTTGTCACCCATTCCTCTCAATTGACATCACCCACATAGGTAAGTTAATATGTGAATATAAGTCTTTTGTTGGACTTAATTGTAGAACTTGAAATTCTTTGCTAACCTTATAAACTTAGCATTATTTGAATGAGTTTATGATGAATTACGTGTTCTTGAGATTGAAATTGAACTTATATGAATGATATGTTGATTGAATTGGTAGAAATATGATCTTTGAACAAGGCTATAGGTGATGAAAATTGAAGAAATGGAAAAATTTTAAAAATAGAGTGCACATCGCGACGTCGAGATTACCACGTCACAACGATACAAGTCAGTATGTGATGTTGCAACATGAAACCTTAGACGTTGTGACATCAGCCTTAAATTTTAAAAAAATTACAATTTAATCCCTGATAAACCTTAAACTATTAGAAGAGTTGTCGAAAACTCGTATAAAATTTAAACATGTGTTTGAATTATATTAGAAATGTTTAATGACCAAGGTGAATCAGGGTTAGTTGGAATCAAGGTTGAAGTTGATTGGTTTATACAAAACAAGTGCATGGAGTCGTCTTCAACTATGTTTTCGACCCCCTTTCTATCGAGGCAGCAATATATTAGATTTTTAGAAATTGATGTTTTGAAAGAAAAGAAAAAAGAAAAAAGTAGAGATACATTGGTTTTCGAAATGTTTTGAAGAATATATATTTGAAGTAACAACAGTTTGAATAAAATTAATCATTATAAATATTAAATTGAATGATTAATTCAATTAGAACATAAAGTAGAACTCGAACATGTGATTTCAAAATTGATGCAAAACAAAATTCTAATCAAGATAACAATAGGGGCAGGTAAGGACCCTGAAATTGCTCTTTAGACCCCTCCAAAATCTATAAAATTATTATTAATTAGTACATGGTAAACTTAAAATTAACTTCATTTTAGAATAATAAAATTTTAATTTATAAAAAATTTAAAACTGTAAATCAATATAATGATAAAATTATATTTTAAATCTTATAAAAATATATAAATTAATTTTTATTAGGAACTGATGGTCCATCCACTTTGCCTCACTTTATTCCATTATTAATGTGGTTAATTGAAAACACAATGGTGATAAAATTTAAAAATTTATTTGATATTTTAAATTTTACAAATAAGATTAAAAATATATTTTTAAAATGTAATATGAAATATAAACTAATAAAAATACTGGACAATATTAATACAATTAATTTTTTTATTGAGAGTATATCACTATATTATTTTGCCATAAAATTTAATAATAATAATAACAATAATAATCTAAGAAGAAGAGTTGGAAGGCCATTGGAATCCTTTACTTTTTCATCTTTTAACTGGATGTAAATTGATTAACCGATTAAAAGCAGACACGTGGAACCAAAATGTTTTTTTTTTTCTCTAAAGGAAACCGCCCTTTGCATCTTTCCCTTTTTAAATTTTAAGCATAAATTCTTCCTCTTTCATCTTATTCCTTTTGCATTTGTGTGTTTCAATCTTTCTTTTACAGTTAAATGATTAAACTTCATTTGGATGTTTGATATTATAATTAAGAAAAACAATTTAATCTTTTTTGTGTCATGGGTTAACTAGAAATTAATTTAGTTGGAAAAAAATAAAACTACCCTCACATAGGATTAAGTTGGGAAAATGAAAATATCCTCGCTTTACAAAAAATAAAATATTTTATTTTGAAGGTATTTTTATCATTTTATATCTTTCATACAGTAAAAAAATATACACATACAACATAAGATTTGAACTCATGCGTGTTTAATCTTTTAACAGTTATATTGAAAATTAGCTTAAATAAAAGGGACTAGTAATATCCCATTTAACCGAGGGGGCCAAGGGCCAATGATGTCAAATTATTTGATAGAATTAGCTTCAAGATTGGAAATACACACTTTAAAAAGTAAAAAATAATCCAATTATAACAAAGAGATTAAATTGATAAAAAAAATAATTAAATTAAGGACTTAAATAAAAATTGACCAAAATCTTTTAAAAAGTTCTATTTATTTTTTCAGTCTGTCAACCAAATCCTAAGGTAAAAAGTGGATGCGAATCAATGGTGTGCCCTATTCAAAGAAATTCATGGAATGGAACTTTTTGTACCTTGGAGATTGTGCATTGAACCACAAGCCTAGCTCTCATGTTTCTTTTGGAATCATACCTTTTTTTCTTTTGTTTTTGTGCTTCCCATTATTCTTTTAGGATGTATAAAAAGGTTGGAATTTGTGAATGGTCTTTTTTACTTTTTTTTTTTCCTTGATTTTATTGGTTGATAATTTTTTATTCTCATCCACAATTTAAAAAAGCCACATTTATGATTTGTAGTTTTTCAAAATAATGTAGATAAAAGTACTGTAGAAATCTTTATACTAGAAATCAAATGGTATTTTACTCTCGTTATTGAAAAAATATTCATTTTTAATTAAAAAAACTTATCCATTTGCACTATAAAAAATTATCGTTGTTAATAGAATAATCAGACAATGAGACGCGACATATCATATGTATCTCATAATGATATACGTTAACCAGTTTTTAATAGTACAAATAGATGAAATTTTTAATAGAAATATCAATTTTTTCTTTGATTTAACGTACAAAGATTAAATTATCCAATTTTTAGTAAAATAAATAAAAAATAATCTGACCCCTAATATAAATACCTCCATAATACTCTTACCAAACAACTCAACATTTTCGAAAGTTTGAAATCAAATAAAAATTTGTAATGGGAATTTTTAAATGGGGAGAGAACAAAATAGTAAAAGGCAAAAATGGAAGAGTGAAGAGAATAGAGGTGGACCAAAAGAAAAGAAAAGAAGACCCTAACATTTCTTATTTCATTCGATAATTTGGTGCCATAAATATCACCACTTTTAATATACAAGTTCAAGCATCTTTGTAGCCTTACAAAGTATGTGTTGCCATGTTATTTCTTCTAATACCGTTTTACATTTTGGATGAATTTTAAATTTTAGTAGTCATTAGAATTAGAGTTTTATTTCATTTATGCTTTTTATATCTATAAATATAAATATTGGAGAAGCATTGTAACTCCCTTCTATTGATTAATAAAATACGTTCTTTCTTTTGCTCTCTCATTCTCTTTGTTCTTTACTCTCTGTCCTTTTATTTTATAACACGTTATTATCACGATTCTCTTTTAAGGAAGTGATTAGTAAAATGGAAGGGAGCTTATTAAATAAGCATGAGGTCCCTAGTTCGTGTTACTAAATTTGTTGCATTCCTAGAAGGGAATGCAAACATAAAGAAAACAAAAGATACAATCATGGACCACCAAAGGTGAGAACATAGTGATAAATTAGAGAACAATGAGAGTTCTCAAGATAACTCTTCAAAGGGTAAAGATAACTTATGTTATCAAAGGTTATTGTCCACATATGTGACGTACGCCTAAATATTTTGTTTTTGTTAATATTCATTGAGGAAGGATATTAGAATATAGTAATGAATTCTACCATTATAGATGAAAAATATTTATTTTATTTGGTACTGAAACAAACCAATATTATTCCAATATTTGATAGTACAAAATTAGTTGAAAGCTCTAGAAGAGCTAATATATTAATATCTTGTAATGATTAATCCATTGGTTTTAAAAAATATTCATAATGGATATCATATTGAGATTGTGAATGAAGAAAATATTATATTTCATATAAATCAAAAGAGGATTGGGTTATTGATTTATATTTATTATAAATTGAATTGATTGTAATTATCTTTGTGATATTTTTTTTTTGTCATTATCCCCATTAAGGGGTTGAAGTTAAAATATTTGATTGTGAAAATTTTACTTAAATTGTGGGAGAAAAATATGAGCAATAAAATATGATAATTCTATCTAAAGCTCGTTATGGTTGGATGCACCTAAAGTTGCAAGTTTTTAAAACTTTGAGTAAAACTTTACATTATTCAAAATAAGTTCTCAATTAAAATTACGTGGAAAAATATTACTTATGAGAACCTTGCAAGAGAGAACTTACTCAACTTTTCATGATTCAAATGTGCTCCTATAATAGCAATATCATGAAAAAAATTTACTCATGGTTGAACAAAAATTTTTAACCAGGAAACCTAATCATTCCCCGAAGTGAATGTAGCAATACATAACAATTATGAAGATTTTGGATATGTGAAAATTTTGGCATATTTTTTAAAACGAATATTACATATAATTATTTGGAAATTATATTATATGACTTAGTGTCATTATAAACTTCACATTGATTTAAACATTTCCAGTAGTAAATGTCACAATGGTACTTATATGTGGATATCAAGTGAAAGGAATGATAGTAAAATTATCAATTTGCTACAATTTAGTACAATTGAAACGCAGTAAACCAGAAGTTTACCGGTACAAATATAGTTACTACTTGGCATGACCAGTTAGACCATCCTGAATCATATATGATGCGGAAATTAATTGAGAATTCATATGATTATTCATTAAAGAACCAAAAGATTCTTTAATATAAAGAATTATCATTTGTTACTTGTTTTCAATGAAAATTGGTTGTTAAAAACTTACTAGCTAAAGTTGAGATTTAATGTCTTGCATTTCTAAAATAAATATGGGCCGATTAATCCACCATGTGGATGATTTTGATATTATATGATTTTGGTAGATGCGTTTACAAAATAATCACATATGTGTTAGCAACTTGCAACCTGTCATTTGTAAGATTGTTTGATAACTAATTTCAGATCATGCAATAAAGACAATTCATCTTACTGATACTGATGAGTTTATATTTCAGTCTTTTATTGATTGAGTTTGAAAAACTTTGGTAAAAGTTTGTTATTTATGTGTGTAATGATTTTAAGAAATTATTGATTGAATGCCTCTGATTAATGGCTAAACCATTACTTATGAGAACTAAACTTCCTCTTTCAACATGAGATTATATTGATTTACGTGTTGTACGCATCGAGCCAATAAGTTTTAAATACTCCCCATTACAAATGATTTTTGGTCAAGAGCTAAATATTTTTCATCTTTGAATTTTTGTATGTGCGTATATGTTTCAATTGTTCCACCATAACGCACAAAGATGAATGAATCCTCAAAGAAAGTTGAAAACATATATTAATTGTGAGCCTCATTTTATTATGATATATTAAATGTATTGGAGATTCAATCATGATATGATTGTGATTACTATTTTGATTTGATAGTTTTTTTGATATTAGAGGTAGAGAATTAATAACTTGTAATGAGTTAAGGGAGAGAGTAATTTGAACCAGAAGTTCAACAAGGATAACTCATTAAAATTCCAAATATTAAAATTTTCATAAAAGAAAAAATCTATATGGTCATATAGTGAAGACGAGTGCTCCAGAAGAGATCCAAGACATAACTAATAAGTAAAACTTCAGAAGAGATTCAGGAACCTGAAACTGAATATTAAAATAATGAAAATAAGAGATCTCGATAAGTTATGTCAATTTGAGAAAATGTCGAACCAATAATAAAAATGATCGACAATGGTTTTGCATGCAATAATAATTTTGAAATAATGAAATAAAAGGAGGATATTGAATGAATCTCTTGAGAAATATAGATATGAAATAAATTGGTTAAAACAAAAAGATGCAATTCAATTACAATTAAATTCATGGAGTTTTTGGACTAGCAGTCCAAATATCTAAATGTATAAAGCCAGTGAGGGTACAAATGAAGTAGTTTTGCAAAGGTGAAATAAAAATATGAAGTTTTTTGCTAAGTCCTGACATTGATTATGAGAATATATAATATTCTTTTGTGGTGGATGCAATAGCCTTTAGATATATTATTAAACTAGCAGTTTATACTTGCGTCTCATGGTTGTTGTTACAATCCTTGTGAATTACTATATAATAAAGTTTATAGTAAAAAACTTGAAGGATTTGGAATGCTAGAAGCATATTGAAATTATCGAAAAATTGTTCATTTATATGAATTGAAATAATTGAACATGTGATAACTTTGACTTAGTCAATAGTAGTTGAAGGAGTATTATAAAATGATCCAAAATACCTATTTGTGTTTTTATAGAAGAATCATGATTAAAATTTGTTGAAACTCCTGAAGAGATCAAAATATATTTCCCCCAAATTTTCCTTCACTCGTGACTTTCAAAAGAATGATGATATAAATGCTTAGTAGATACATTCAAATAGTCATTTGAAAGACTAGTATTCAAGATTGAATACGTAGAATTTGAGATATTATGTGATGTTTTTATGAGAGAGAGTAAATACGCATTGTACTTTTTTTCTCTTAGTCGAAGTTTTGTCCCATTGGGTTTTTCTGGTAAGGTTTTTAATGAGGCAACATGTTATGTGTATTATAGATATGTGTACTCTTTTTCCTCCACTAGGAATTTTTTTTTCTCACAGGGTTTTTTTATCTTAGTAAACGTTTTAATGAGACACATTATCTACCAATGGACATCCAAAGGGGAGTGTTATAAATATTTTATTAAGTAGATGTCTATGAATATCAAGATAAGTTTGGATGAATTTTAAATTCTAGTACTCATTAGAATTAGAGTTCTATTTCATTTATTTTTTCTATGTCTATAAATATAGACCTTGGAGAAGTATTGTAACTCACTTCTATTGATAAAAAAAATACGTTTTTTCTTTTGCTCTCTTAATTTCTTTGTTCTTTATTATCTGTCCTTTTATTTTATAAAAATATGTTAATAATTATTTAAAAAGCACTTCGAAAATCAACTTGATTAACACATAAATTTTCAAATAAATATAAATTAATATATAATAAAATTGTATTTTAATCATCCAAAAATGAAAAATTTTTAATTCAATGTTTAATAAATAAATAAATTATAAATTAATATATAGTAAAATTATACTTTAACTCATCTAAAAATAAAAAAAAATCTGTTTAGTCCCTTAAAAAATGATGAAATTATAAATTTATACATAAAAACTTATATTTTGATCTATAAAAAATTATAATTAAATCCCAACTCCTACTAAAAATATTATGGATTCGCCTTGACATTTAGCTTGGGATAATGCAATGTTTAATCTTTAAACTTGATAAGTTTTCTCATATTTGATCCATTAAATGATGTGGCACAATATTAAAATGATACATCATTGCGGTCCAAAATTGAAAAAGTTGTCAAATTCAAGAGCTTAGAGTTAATAATATATATATAAGGGCAATAACATAATTAATATAAAAAAATATGAAAAGCTCGATAAAACTTGCAAGCCATTCAAGTTAAATATTACTAAATTCAAACTCGGCTTGACCGATACTTCAAGTTACTCATGCCCAACTTAATACATTACATAATCGAATTCAAAATTATTTTTCAAATTGAACTCGAATAATTTGTTAGCATCAATATCTCATTTATTGGGAGGGAATACACTACCATCTCGACCAATAAATAAGTCTTCACGAGAGGCTTATACTTTAACTTCTTCATCTCTAGAAAAAAAAGAAGTCATTCGGCTTTATATTGCTTTAGAGAACCAAATATTTTTTCAAATTGGCTGTCAAAATCAAACAGAATAATGAACTGGAATAGTTCTTTTGTAATCAAAGTTGTCTTCTTGGATTAAACCCAGAATTTAATACTCATCTTTTATACACACACACATATATATATATATATATATATGATATTTCTCATTCCTTTTGCCGGAAAAAAAGCCAGGTGCAAAACAATGAATCCAAGCTCTATAGAGCTTAGCTTGAGTCTTAAGCCATCATATGTCCCTAAATCCATAAGCAGCTTGCTCTTAGATTTATCAAAAATTGATAATCAGTATTATAAGCTATCAGTGTTGAGTGATTATATTTGCAAGCTTGAAGAAGAGTTAGCCAGGGTTCAGCCTTTAAAACATCTTCTTCCTCAATGCACCCTACTTCTAATGGAGGGTAAGTCCATATATATATATTCTTATTTAATTATTAATTCAAAGATATATTGCTGTATCTCCCTATTTTGCTGATTGTTCTGGTGTGGGCACATGGTCTAATCGACCCTATTAACGATGGTATATAGGTCACTGATAGAGAGCATGTTATCTCTTGAGCTAGCTCCGAGAAACACTCACTCTGTGAACTCACCAAGACTCTCAATATATTAGAGACACGAAACTTCAATCACCTTGAACACATTTGCTCTTTGTTTCCTGATTATTTCTATCTTTTGAAATGTATAGCAATTGAAACATTAAAGGATGAACTTCTAAACATAAACAATGAGAAAGAACAAAGGGAAATCCAGGAAGAATGTTATGCAAATTTCCAGGTAGAAGATAAAGATTTTAGCTTCCAATATATATATATATATATATATATTAGTTAAATTTGTTGAATGAATCTTATATATATATATATATATATGAGATTCTGTGCAGTCATGCAAAGAGAAGGGAAACAACATGGAAGGGTTAATGTTGGGATACAAGGAGGTGGCAGCCATTGATGAATATTCATGGAGAAATGATAACCAAGGTTTCATGTATCTTAATAATTATCATCATCATCATCATCACCCAAAGCCATTGACACAACCCATTTGGAAGAACAATAGGAGATGTTGGTCTTCTGAGCTTCATTCAAGATTTGTGGAGGCTTTGAATATGGTTGGAGGCATTGAAGGTCAGAACTTAAAACATCACAAATATACTAATAAATTGATGGTTAAATACTTCATATTTGATTTACAGGGTTGGGGTTATGTGCATGGATGCATTGGTTTCATTATTTTAATTGTTGTTTTTTCTTTTGGATTTTGGGGCATGCAGTGGCTACTCCTAAGCAAATCAGAAATTTGATGCAGGTTGAGGGCCTGACAATTGAGCAAGTAAAAAGTCATTTGCAGGTTATAATCCATCCTTTTATGCTTAATTAAAATGCATGCATTATTATTATATGTTATGTGAAAACAATAAGAAATACAATTTTCAAAGAACTAAGTAGTGTCATTTATTTGCTACTAATTTTTGCGGAAAATAATGTTTGTTTTATATATGCACGACATTATTCTACAATTTAAGATGTAAAAAAATGTCATGATGATCTTTTTAAATATGTAATTACAGAAATACAGACTTCATTATGGTAAGCTTCGATTGGTATAGGAAGCAAACAAGGAGGGCTATGTTGCATGCTGATATTCAAGAGCTTTCCTTTCCTGTCATGGGCCATTTGGAATTTAATTTTATATAACACAAACTTACTCTTTAATATTTATCTTTTTTATTACTTTTTTTTTATCATTTTTTTGCTCAATTTTTAAAATTTAATGAAATTGCTTTTTAGGAAAACAATATTGTTTAAACCGTTAACATCCTAACGATAGTAATGTGACAATTCACATGATCGATAATCCACGTGTATATCTCAAATAATTCATAGAAAATATTAAAAATGTTAAGAGTGTTTTTTTTTTTTTTTAAATTATCCACGTTCGCATTGACATGCGTGAATTGCCACATGAATTTTCATGTCAATGTCGTTAAAAGTTTAAAAGTGGAAGACCAAAATAATTCATATGTGCTTAATTGGTTATTGACTGTTGAACAAAAGTCAAAGAAAATAGAAGTGCTACTCCAAGAAATCGACAGAAGAAGCAAGAAGGCCTGCAGTTTGTTTTATGGTATGTCAGAGCAGAATGGTAATGAAATGGCTTATTCATTGGCAGTGGCAGGGGTTGGCAGGGGAGAGACATTCAAAGCTTGGTGGTAATTTTAGCAAGCATTGGTTTTTGCTGGTATGGTTGGAGAAGAAATGGTTTCACTTGTGATTGTGTAGGTTTTTTAAATTGCTTTTTATTCTGTTTAAGTTCGGTTTTGTTTTAAGGAAAAAGGGAGTGGCGCTGGTCAGGGGGATTCCTAGGTTGCTTGCTGTTTTTGATTTGTCTGGAGGGGAAGGGGTTCTTTTTTTAGGTGCTGAACCAAGTCTGCAGTATGTTGCAGCTGTGGTTTGTCTCTGTTTTGGCATGGTTCTTCCATTGCCTTTATCTTTGTTCTATTTTGACTGTGCGAAAAAAAAAAGGGGTAAAGAGAGGCGAAGTGTATAAAGCTGGGTGGTGAGAAGCTTTGAGAAGGGTGTTGTATATCTTTTGCAACGGTGGCACTGAAAATGGTGGTGAGAAATTGGAAGACGAGCAATTTTATGATGCTGTCAATATTCCTCTATCTTTACCGAGAAAAAATGGTGGTTTCTCAGCTTAGGAGCCAACAGGAGATGGATTCTGGGGGTTGTTTTTGCGGTCTGAGATTGGTCATTGTGTCTTGGCCAAAGGGTGAGGTGTTGGTTTGTTGCTGTTTATGTTGCATGCTGGTCTTTGAATTGTAGTAGTGTGTTGCTTTTCTGGCTTTTGGTTTTTGTGATCTTGGTCAAGAGTTTGCAACGTTTAGCAGCTCTGTTTTTGTTTCTGTTTTGCTTGGATTCTTCCAATGCCTAAGACTTTTGTCTTAATTCGATTGAGCGAAAAAAAAAAATGCATATGTAAATATGTGTCGGTATTTGTTATTTCATATGTATTGTTTTAATTTTTTTCATATTAACATATAATTATATAATATTTATTTTTATCTAATAAATTCATTTACATGTTAATGTTAATGAAAAATTAAAAGCTTAATTCTTGTTATTTATGATAAAATAAATATATTTAATGCGTAGAATCTATTGATTTTTGTGGCAAAAATGCATTTGGAAAGAATCTAGTATAAAGTGAAAATCAAAATTGGAGGTTGTAGAATTAATATTTTAATAACTCAATAATTAAATTTATTAAATATAATTTCAGAATGTTTTTGTAAATGTTGAGATTTTTTTGATGTGTGGTTGTGCGCACGCGCCTTATATATAAGGCGTTAATGAAACGTTCCTATTCTGCGAACCACGTGTGCCTCTCAACAGAGTCAGGAGACAAATCCCCCCCGATCAAAACAATACTGGATATTTGGAAGGATCTGTCGACTCCAAAAAAATGATACTTCAAAGACTTTGTTAATGCTAGTTATAACTATCAGCTACAATGCCAACTGAAACTTGGGGAAAAATTGGTAGAATATTACAAGTTGCCTTATTTGATGATCATATTTTGACGAAATTCACTTGGACAATTAATTGTTGATTTTCGATTATTATTAGCAACGGTTTAGTGAAGATTTAATGTGGAAGAATCAAGTCAACTAGGGATCGGATTCAGAATTTCAATGGAATTGAAGTTCTTCAAAGGAGATTGAGTTTGGGAAGATCTCTACCAATATGTTGATTACTTAGAAACCTTTCTAAGTAGCTATTTTAGAGGAATTAGTGATTGTAAATGATTGTGTTTGAACAAGGCTTTAATTGCTTATATATTGTATTGCTTGTTTATGCTAAAAGTACGAATTTCTGAGCACATTACTTGTTCATTTAGGAACTATTTTTTTTGCAAAAATTTGCATGTAAAATGAATTGAATCAATTAATTTACACCTAAGCTTTTAGATAGAAAGACTTAGAAGGAAAATGATTCAGATTGAATAGGGGTGAGATTGCAATTTGGTGAGTGAGTTGAACTTAAATCACAATTTGAACTTATTGTTGATAGTGAATTACTCTCTAGTTAAGACCCGCAGGCATAGGAAGTTTCAAAATTGTGTGAACAAATTTCTAGTGCTCATCACTACTTTTTAAGTAGTAGCTACTTCATCCAATTGCAATTGAATGAATAGTTGATAAGGAAGAAATAAAAAAAAATTCAAACTTAGGAGGCAGAAATCCCTCATTGATGGGTGGCTATACGCAGATGTATGTCCTTCTTATCAGGCACCCAACACGACGCTCCCACTCCATGAATCACGTGTGGCTCTCGACGAGGTCAAGAGACAAAATCCCCCACCAAGAACAATATCGGGTGTGTTGAGGAAATTTTTAGCTCATAACGAACAACACTTCGAGATCTTCTCTCGTAGGAGTAAAAAGTCCCTTTCCCTGCTTTTCCAAATTTCCACTTTCTGATAAATTGTTGCAGCAAAAACTATTCTTAGCTAAAGGAAAAATAAAAAAAGATTCTGTAAGGTTCAAGTACTTAGTAGACGACAAACCCTTGAGCTACTATTGGAGATGATCCATAAGGAGTTTCTATCTGAAGTTGATTGTGCTAAAGAAAAAAAGCATCAGGGAATAACTGTGGTAAATGGAGCAGTTCCAATTAATAGATGCAAAAATCTAAAGTCATTTGGGATCTTGTAGGAGATATAAATATATTTTTTTTCATACATCCACCAAAAAGGTTTCTTCGAAAGAATTGAACGAAATTGTTATTGTGCTCATTCTGAAAGGGAAAAGTCAAAGCAACTTCTGACCTAATCATCTCTGAAATTCTGGTTAACATACTTAAGAGGGTTTTAGATGGGCTAATTTTTCACTTCTAGAATGTCATTTCCTAGAATCAACAAGGATCAGACAATCTTTTATTGGTAGGGAAATACTGCAAACTATTAAATCTAAGGGTTGTTTGAAAGCTCTTAAATTGGATATTAGGAAAGTGAAGGTTTGCCTGGTTAGGTTGTAGAAAAAGATGTAGGAACAACGAAAGTAAACTACAAACACATGAATTATTTACGTAGTTTGGACTTAACCTATGTCTAAAGAGATTTCCTCAATGAACCTCTCTTTTAATGATCCAATTTTAGGAGGTATCGAAAAATAAAGTTTCAAAATCTCATTTCTGTAAACCGAGATTTTTTTTTGCTCAATCATAATTAAACAAAGACAAAGGCATTGGAAGAATCCAAGCCAAACTGGAACAAAAACAAAGCTGCAAATTGCAGCAGACTCTTGAGCCAAACAGCTCAAAAACCATAAGAAAGAAAAAGATACACCCTGCACTATTCTAAGCCAGCAAACGACAGAAACATCATACCAACTTAGCCGAGACTATAAAGGTAAAATATGAATAAAATATGAATATTTATAGAGTTAGCATAAAAATATATTGAAGATTAATTAAGTAATTTAACCGAGAAAATAGTTAATTAAAGCATAGAGACTAAATTGTAAAAGTTTAATCGTCTTGAGTTTTAATTTAAAAAATGACTAAGAATTTAGATGGCAATTATCCAAAGGACCAAATTAATTATTTAACCAGTTTTAAATATAAGTTAGTGCAGAATGATGTTGATTCCAACTTAGTCTTGGTTTATAATTATATATATATAAGCCTTAATTAAATTAACTAGGCATGATATAAATTGATAAATGATATGCAATATGTGATACTAATTGATGATGAAAATGGTATGAGATCACGTGAATTGATTTACAATGTGCAATTGGAACATTGATTATCCTATTAGTTGTTCAGGTAGATTCGGATATAGTTGGCATGCTATAGAATCACAGATATAATGATAAAAAGTCATCGTTGTCGGGCAACCTGTGGTGGTAGAATGTACATATTCTAGTAGTCATCGTTGTAGGACAACCCAGGATGACAGAGTAAACATATTGTGAAAGTCATCATCGTTGAGAAACTTGGGGTGGTAGTATGTATATGTCATAGTAGTCATTGTTACTGGGGAACCCGGGATGACAGAGAAATAGATTTTTGTATCTGCCTTGAGTTCATGTCTCTAAACATGAACTTGATAAATGGAATTTGAATGAAATGGTACTATATATGCATATATGTGAAATGTGACTAAAGATAGCATGTGAATTGATTTATTATGAGCCCTGAGGATCGATATGAAAACAAAACAAATCAATAGATTCGAGTATGAAATGAGATTATGTTATATATGAGTATATGGTATGATGGTAGAATGTGTATGATCATATTTACATATGAACGTGGTATGTTATAATATATTGGCATAAAAAATTGATATATGAGACATATATATTGGTTGATGATGTTTGGAAGTTAAATTATGTGTTGATGGCATCTTTTGATATGATATTTGAACTGTAATATTGTCTTGTATCATTAAAGTATTATTGAGTTCTATCGCTTAATGTATACCTTTTTTTTTTATTCCGTGTGTAGGTATTTGTAGATCTTGAAGATTTAAGGAGTGATCCAGCATTCACTATGAGACATTGAGAGCATGCATGTTTGCTTAATTGGTTGAAATAGGCAAATAGCGGGCAAATTGTAGTGAGTTGATGTTTAATGGTCATTTTGAAAACAGCAAGTGACGTCGCTATGAAAAATCGATAGTGAGTGATGTTGAAACCATGGACATTTGGAGTCGCGACGTCAACTCAATAATTTTAATATTTTATAATTTAGTCCTCGATCGATCTCAAATTATCAAAAGAGCTTTCTTAAGCTCGTTTAAACCCTTGAATTATTTATGTAACATGTTGTAATTACATATTGAATATTATAGTATGTATAAACTATTGAATTGAGATCGTAGTTGCTCTGACAACGAATGTGATATCCCGTAATTCGGATCCGACGATCCGGTTGGGTATGAATTGTTACATCTCTGCTATAATCTTCACAACACAAAGAACAATGATTTAAACTCAAATCTCCTCTCTCAAGTTGCAGCCTTACCTTTGTACGATGTAGCCTAGGTTGTAACATTTTGCTTTGCAATACTTGGCATCTGAAAATAATACATTTCTCACAAAGCAAAAATAGTTATCAAATAAGTCTACAAACAGGGTTATCTCATCTTTAAAAATTTGGGTGTCTTCTTCAACTTCAAGCGTCACCCCTTTATCAAATAAGTCTACAAACAGGCTGGGACTCTTATCTTCTTCATTTAAAAATCACACATAGAGTCGATCTTGAAACAATCTTAAGACCACCTTCATCCTGGACTTTAGTTGCATAAAACGCTGTTGCTGATTTACATGTATAAAACTGAATACAAAGTAAAAATCTGCCAACTACAATGCAGGTTGTGGTTCAAAATGCGGTCACAAGGTATACACCGACTCACTCCACAAACCTATTTCCTAACCCGAAACTTATGATAGAGTCAACTGAAATTTCATCGCTGTCGTACTTGGAAAAGTTAGATGCACTAATGCATAGATTAGACTTAAAATGCAATGCATCAGAACAGTCTCTTGCCAACTTCTACCGAATGGAGATTGAGTAGCATTTTAAACCATGCAGAGGCCTGAGACAAGGACACCTCATCTCACCCTGTGTCAGCAACATTGTCCAAGGTGGAGGACGGAGATTCTATCAAAGGAATTAAAATGGCAAGGGAGGCACCTTCTACCAATCATCTTCTTTTTGTTTTTTAGGGCGAATGTCCGCTCTTTCAGGGCTATTAAGTCTACGAGTCAGAAGGGTTGAGAATCGTAGGAAGTGTTTGGGGGTTGATGTTTGCAAGATCAGCGGTAAAAGTGCTATTCTAAAACATCATTGAGAAGATTGAAGCTAAAGTGGAACATTGAAAGGCGAAGTGTCTTTCATAATGGGCTTTACATGTTTTCTGTTTTCGCTATATTTGTGATAAGATTGTCAGACCTTTCTGGGGGAGTCACCATACATTGAAAGGAGTATGTCTAAAAAAAAACTTTAATACCGGAATAGTCGGCTAGTATTATTATTTATTTAATACCATTAAAAAAACGAAATTATAACAAATCTAAATATAACGAAAGGATGAAAACCAGAATTTGACCTTAAAATTACAATATCGAACATTAATATTTTCTTAGTTTCTGCAGTGTTCTTCGAGGGCCTAATAAACCTGGGCTAGGTTTTTTGGTTCACAATCATGTGCCAATGCATTAAGGTTTTTCAAATTTGTAGCCATGCCTTTCGGCTCACAATTTTGCCTCTCACCATCACTAAAGTGAAAGTCCCACGAAGCCAAAATTTATTTTTAGGATCGAATCTGAGTTTTGTAGTTTTTTAAGTTATAATATATTTATTTTTATTTTTATAGTTTTTAAAGAATTAAATAAGTTTTATCATTCCAGGGACGAGGAGAAGTTAGGGGGCTTGTAGGAGCCTTGATTTTCATAGAAATGAAAATTTTTAATTCAATTCTTTTAGAAGCCATAAGATTACATATTAATCTATGATAAAATTGTATTTTAGTCTCTTTAAATATGAAAACTTTTTTATTTAGTCCCTTCAAAAATAATGGAATTATAAGTTAGTACGTAACAAAATTACATTTTGATCTTTTAAAAGTTTTATAATTCAATTCCGACCTCTCTAAAAAAATTTTGACTTCACCCCTATTGGGAGGCAAACTGCAATTTGACCGTTTATTTTATTATAATTTTATAAAATATAAAGAGGTCAACATGATATTTTCCATTTTAGGGGTGTCGTCCTTGTATATACACCAAGGTGTAATATTTCTAATAATTTTTTTTTGGTTTTTTAATATCTTTTTTGCCATCTATATTTGGGAGTCATAATTATCCCTCTTAATAATATCGTCTCCAATAATCGAACTTGCATTCTCCCTTAAAAATGCAACGTGCCTAACTTTACTTTGTTATAGAAATACAAGTTTTCTGAATATGCTTAAGGTAATATTTTTCACTTTTGAATTTTTTTGAGAAATTATTACATATATTTTCAATGAAGTTTGAAGACTTTATAAACAAAATAGTAAAATCACATTCATTTGAAAATCTGAATTCGAGTTAAAAATTTTGTATTTGAAAGTTTTTTAGATATTAAAAAAATTTGATTTGAATTTTACATATCCAATATCAATTTTATATAGCGTAAACTTAAATTTAACCCCCCAATATAATTTATTCAATTGAGAATAACAATGTGTCAAAAAAAACTATGGAGAAGAACATTAAATGCCTAAGCCCCTCAATCATTTGAGCTACTACTCCATTGGTTGTAGCAACACTTGTGAGAAAATTTCCCCATATGATTTGAGCTTGTAATTTCACTACAAATCTCCCAAATTTATTCTAAAAAGCATAATGTCAAAATTAATTCTTATTGTTTGGGTGTTTGATTATTTTGGTTTTTAAGGTTTTTTTGATTCACTTTCATACATTTTTTTTTTGTTAAATTGATCATTTTTTAACGATATTGCTGACGTGATTAGTAGTTGACTAACGGTCAACATTAACCGCTAACATGAAGGTCCAAATATAATTAAATACTGATGTGACATTATTTTGTCTTATATACCACGTCAGTAAATAATTTTAAGATTATTAAAATTATTTTTTTGAAATCTAAAATTATTAAAAATATTATATTATATTTTCAAATATAAAATTATTAAAATTATTATATTAAAATATATTTTTAACATTTTTTTTAAATCATCAACCTCATCATTGTTTCTTCCATTAATCTTATTTTTTCCTTCCATTTGATTTTTAAAGACAAAAAAAATCAAACCTTCTTCTTCATTAATTCTTATCTCAAAAACAATTGAACCTAGTGAACTGAAAAGGAAAACCCATAAATTTAAAGACAAAAAATGCATTTTTCTCCATTTATTCTTATCTCAAATTTGAGAACACAATCTGCAGTATGTTAAAAACTTATGTCCTGTTCGAAAATCATACAAATCCCAGATTGAACATAAATCCATGAAACATAGTGCTTTTCTTGTCATCAAAATTTTCTCGAGAAAATCAATGAAGGATCTAAGATGAAGCACAGTTATTGATGAGAGCCGAAAGCATTGCTCTTCAAATGTACGATCTTAACAATTCGTTTCTTCACCATCATCTTCGCATACCCAATCATAGCCCTGCTTGAGAATCCATCCATGCAAGTATATTCATCTGTCAGAGCAACACTAACCTAGGTTTGAAGAGCACTAACCTAAAATCTCCAAAATCAAAAATCCTAAACAAAAATCCCCAAATCAAAACTCTTACCCAAAATCCCCAAATTCGACCACCCAAAACCCAAGATCCCTAAATTCAACAACCTAAAATCTCCAAATTCGACGCATAAACAATTCATGGTGTTGAGAAAGATTTAGGAAAACCTTAAAATTTTTAGGAACTCTTCAAACACTACAAGAATCTTCCATTTAAATCATGAAAAAAAATGGGAAAAGAAAAACTCAACAAACAAACCGTACAAAAATCGATTTGCAGATAATATATGATGATTCAATAAAGAAATAAAATGATTTGAAGAAAGGAAAAAATTTGCCACGTTAGCACCGTTAGTCCCTTAACAGCCACGTCAGTAAGATCGTTAACAAATGACCAATTTGACCAAAAAAAACTTAAAGACCAAAGTGACCAAACACACAAACATTAGGGGCTAATTTTGTCATTATGTCATTCTAAATTTGTCCTTAAACTTTAAAATAATTTTTTTTTTTTGATAAATAATCACCATATTATTGAGAGGAAGTGGGCTAAAGAGTCCAAAATACAAAAGAAACTTAGGGCAGGTAGCCCAAACAGTCGCATAAAAGCATAGACGGGAAACTAAAACAAGCCACGTAATAGAAACTGAAAATAAAAAGATCTAATCCCTTCCTCTTCCAAACAGTAACAGACGAACCAAAAAATAAGGTGAGAAGTTCTCCAGCCGATCCGATAACTAAGAACCAGATACACTAAGCGGGAGGCAATTGGGGTTTTCCAAGAGAAATAATAATTCCCCAATTAAAACCAGAGACCAGAAAGAACAGTAGTTACGGGGGGTGCTCAAAGCGGCGATCAGAATCCACAAAGGCCTGGACTCCAGCCGGTACTTCTTCCACCCAAAAGCAGTCCTCACAACGCCGTAATCCTTTCACTGCCATTGCATATGCTGCAGAGTTGCCCGTTCGTGTCACAAATTCAAAGTGACACCTACGAAATTGTCTTGCCCAGCTGAGAATATCCCAGGTAACTGCTCTCGAGTCCGAGTTGTCTTCTTTGAGTACATGATTGATCGCTAATCTGGAATCACTCTCCATAAGCACCTGTGTGAAACCCATTTCTGAGGCAAATCTGATCCCTTGGAGCAAAGCAAGAGACTCGACCAACGCGATCGAACCCACCAGGTAATGTATACAATGACCCGATCCCAAAACCTGTCCATTTTCATCCTTTGCTATAAAGCCAGATGAAGCTAATTGTTGTAAAACTTTGTGACCAGCATCTACATTAATTTTTACCCAACCACGGGGAGGAGGGCTCCATTTGACAGAAGCTCGAGGTGCAAGATGTTGAAGAGTCATAGTAGCATCTCGATAGTCTTTGCCAAAGCCCCTAATGAAGGTAACAATATCCTCCACCCTTAAAATCCATTTCTCAGGTAAAAGCTGGTTACGAGCAAACCAAATAGCCCAAATGGTAATTGTTGCCTCTGTTTGTTATTCCTTGCTTAAATTGCTAAAAATCCACAACAACCGATCCATAAAATCTGCGTGCGCTAATAATTGGGGCCAATGAAATCCTAGCAAAGAGCACACCTGTTTAGCATACTCACAATCGCGTAACACATGCACACGAGATCTACTGATGCTCTGACAACGTGGGCAACAATTATCAGTTAACAAACCCCTATAATGCAAATCTGGAAAATTGGAACATAATTTTGAACAAATTTCCAAAGGCAAATTTTAATCTTCGACGGACATTGCGAACACTAAAGCTGTCTAAACAAATTACGCTCCTCTTCATTCAGACGAGAATCATGCATTAGGCATCTATACCCACTTTTAACCAAATAGACTCCCGACTTCTCAAAAGACCAAACCAATTTATTAGCCAATGGAGATTTAGGAATTGGAATACCTGTGATTAAGCGAGCTTCATCAGTGGAAAACACACTTTCAATGAGGGTACAATTCCAACTCCCTGAACCTTCCCGCATCAAGTCACTAACAAAATTCAGCCCCTGAACTGGTGACATAACCACTTTAACTCTCGTATTGTTTGGTACCCAAAAGTCGTTCCAAATCGGGACCGAATGCGTCGACCCGATTCGAGAAGTGCCCGTGAACTCCAAATACTACGCCAAATAAGCGATGGTTGAGATACCAAGGGAGCTTGAAGAAAAGATGAATCATGGTAGTATTTTGCTCTAATAATCCTTTCAGTGAGAGAAGTTGGAGACTCCATCAAATGTCATGCTTGTTTCGCAAGTAGAGCAATATTTAACTTTGAAAAGTCTCTAAATCCCATTCCTCCATCTTGCTTTTGAGAACACAAAGCTTTCTAAGAGCACCGAAGCAATCCCTTCTTACCTGCTTTCCTTTGGCACCAGAATCTCAAAAGCATAACTTCCATCTCCTTGCATAATGAATTGGGTAATAAGAAACACGACATTGCATATACCTGAATGGATTGGAGAATTGACTTAATTAGAACCTCTTATCCCCCAATCGATAACAGTCTAGTACTCCACATACCAATCTAGTACTCCACCCCTCTACCTTTTCGCGTAACCTCTCTTTAAGATCTTTAAAGGATTTATACTTATTTCTACCCACCATAGACGGTAAGCCGAGATACCTTTCAAGATTAATGCTCGAGTGAACCCCTAAAATTTGGCAAATAGAAATCTAAATCTCTTCCGCCACATTCGGATTGAAAAATGCACTCGACTTACCAAAATTAATGAGCTGTCCGGAGGCCTCAACATAAGTAATCAACAAAGACTCAATCATTTGCGCAGCTTCAAACGTGGGCCCACTAAAAATTAAACTATAATCTACAAATAACAGATGGGTCACAGTCGGAGCATGTCGATTAACTCGAACACCTTTAATATCGTTCCTTAAATAGGCGGATTGCAAAAGGGTCGAAAGACCTTCATTGCAAATTAAGAAAAGATAGGCTGAGAGGGTCCCCCTGTTGTAGCTCATGCGATGGAGTAAACCGATCACCAATATGACCATTCATGACAACCCGATAAGAAATCGTTTCAACACACTACATTACCAGATGAATCCACTTCCCAGAGAAACCCATACGACTCAACATCAATCTGATAAACGCCACTCTACTCGGTCATAAGTTTTACTCATGTCAAGTTTCAAAGCTAACGAACCATTATTTCTAGAAGTCCTCCTCGACATAAAGTGCAGAATTTCTTGCGTAGCCAAGATGTTACCAGTAATAAGTCTCCTCGGCACAAAAGCGCTCTACGCCTCATCTATGCAGTAATGCAAAACTTTTTGGAACCTAGTCACCAGTATCTTAGAAGCTATCTTATACAGGATATTGCAGAGGCTTATAGGCCTGAATTGAGGCATAGTAACAGGAAGATTGACCTTTGGAATCAAAAGGATTCGTGTTTCATTTATCACAGAAATGTTGTAATCCCCATTTAATAGACCAATACAATATTCTGCCACGTCTTGCCCAATAAAATGCCAGAATCTCTGATAGAAGACAACTCTTAAACCATCATCCCGAGACGCCTTTAAAGGGCTCATAGATTTCAATGCCTCACAAACCTCCTCATAGGTAAAAGGACAAAATAGCTCATTGCTCATAGAATCATCAATACAAGCATTGACCCTGTCAAAATAGAATCCACATTAAAAATCCCATTCGACAAAAATAGACTAGCAAAATACCCGGATGCAGTTTCAAGAGACTATCCACACCATAACAAACGATCCCATCCGAATCAGTCAGCTTCACCACATAATTACGTCGTCTCCTCTCAGATGCAGCTTTGTGGAAAAAATGAGTATTACGGTCACCGTTTCTCATCCGGTTTGTATGGGCATGCTGCTCAATAGATTTCTTCTTTATCCGCCTCACAATTCATGGTTAGCTTTGTATCAATTATATCACCAAGAACCTCATCAGATGGATTTAGAGAATTTAAGTATTGCAATTGCTTCTCCAAATCTCTAATCGTGATGCCCCTATTCTTTTTCACTCTAGCAAACCACTTTTCCAATCCCACGCAAACCTCTCTCAATCGGACAGGAACAATTCTCATACTATTTTCTCATAATTTCTGAACTTTAGATTCACAAGAGTCTTCCAAAAGTCATGCAGCCTCAAAGCGGAAAAGGAAAAAATTTTGTGCCGTGTTACCAAAATTTGAATTGAGAAGCAAAGGACTGTGGTATGAGAAAGCATGGGAGAGATGCTGAACCTTAAACTGAGGAAAAAGAAAGTCCCAAGCATCATTAGTAAATCCCCGATCAAGTCGTTCCCGAATATTGTTTGAGCTTGTTCTCCCACGTTCCCAAGTGAACCAATTACCATGAAAGCCAAAATCAACCAAAGATCAATCCATCATCATATCACGAAATGCCCTGATTCGACTCTCGCGACGAGCAAGGCCCCCCTCTTTTTTTCTGAGCTAACGAAATTTCGTTGAAATCGCCGATAACTAACCACCATGGAATATTGAAAGAGTTAGCAAGTGAACGTAACAAATCCCAAGAGGCAGCCCTTTGTCGTTCTTCGAGAGCCTCGTAAAATTCAGTACATCTCTATTTTTACCCATCTGAGTCCTTCTCAATTAAGACATCTATATGACGTCGAGAGTACAATCGCAACGACACTTTACATTCTGTTTTCCATCCCAAAGAGAGCCCCCCACTTCGACCATCAGAATCCACATCAAAACCATTAGAGTACCCACAACTTCTTCAAATACTATCCATACGTGATCCTTGTAGTTTTGTCTCTATCATGAAAAATACAATGAGGTTAACGTCTCACAATATTTTTCGGAGACGTTTCACTGTTCGAGGTTTCCCTAAACACCGAAAATTTGAGCTCATAAACTTTATTGTTCCCGGATAGCCCCATCTTGTGGACCTGCCGATATAGTCATAATGGGTACATGCACCAAAGTACCCCCTTCTTCGATCAAATCCACTTGAGCAGAAAATCCAGAAGAGTTACCCCCTTCTTCGATCAAATCCACTTGAGCAGAAAATCCAGAAGAGTTAGAGTGTGAATGCAAACGCTTAAATCCATCCACTTTCCATATTGGATATCATCCTATTCCATATTGGTCACATCAACACTAATATTGGCATTTAATCCCCCACCGATTTGAATTGGATTAACCATTCCATCTGTCGGTTTTATCATGAGAACACTTGACTTTTCATGTGATAAATTTGGAATATTCGCCGAGTAACTAGCATTAAAATTCGATATCCCTTTCATTCCTTATACAATTCCCCAATTATGACCATCATTCAGGCCTCGATTCTTACCAAAATTACGCCCCCTTCCACCGTCTTCCTTCACCAACTACCAACTTTGCCACGCCACCACTCTCCTTGATTGGACACGAAGAGAAATATCCCATTGAAACTCAAAGTTACCAATCGGATCAGTGGCTCGTTTTGGATAGTAACTCTCGTTGTATCCTAATAATCCACAAATAAAGCAGAACAAAGTGAGCTTTTCATACTCAAAGCGAACATAAACCGATGTGCCATTAAGGAGAGTGAGTCGTTTCTTTCTTTTCAAAGGGAGTTCAATATTTATTCGAACCTGTAGCCTCATTCGTCCTTTGTAACTCATTGGACTGATCGAAGTATCATACTCAAGAAAAGTCTAGATAAAGTTTCCAAATTGTTTTGCCACATATTCAGACATGAAACCATGTGAAACATCGTTGACTATTACCCAATAACCAACAGACTTCAAACTGACATTCAACGGGTCATCTCCTTTCTCTAATCGGTGCGTCACTAATAGATGTGAATTAAAATTCCAAGGGCCATTTCTATCCACCCTATCCACATTAAAAGAGTTGTAAAAATGAAATAAGAACCTTCCATTTTCCAAATCTTTAATAGAAACTCCCCCAATGGGATGCCATACATTAGCTAGAGTGGACATCATTGTTTGGAAGTGAACAACACTTGAAGTAAGGAACATGCCCACCAAACAATTCTGATAGGAAGTTTCATCATCCACCGCCTCAACACCTAGTTGAATGGAATCTTCCTCAATATCCTCCAAAGACAAATTTCCCAAAGACCCTTCCATGAGAAAGATGTAAGCAAAGAGACTTAAGCCAAGCACAAAGTAGACAATAAATCAAAATAACACCAAACTGCTACCAAAAAGCAGAAAAACATGTCAAAAAGACAGAGCAAACAAGCGTATCAAAAAAGACAGATATTCGTAATGGTAAGGTTGAATAAACTTTAAAGTATTTTAATTACATTTTTAAATTATCAATGTTATATTAATAAAGCTATTCCGTTACTAAAATCATTAATTTAACTATTAAATGACACATCAAATCTTATGTAACATAATTTAAAATAAAAGTTTTAAAGCAAAATAAATATCGAAAAATGAATGTTGTAAAAATCTCGATTTTGAAGTTTTTTAAACTTTTACTTTATTTTTAGTTTTTTTATTTTAAAGTTATGCGATAACATTTTACTCTCTTTTTTTTTTTTAATTTTCATTTTAAATTGTGTTACATAAAATTTTACATATCATTTAGTGGTTAAAATTAACGGTTTCAATAACGGAAGGATCTTCTTGATTTAACATCGATAGTTTAGGAATGTAATTAGATCATTTTAAAATTTGGGAATCAATTAAAATGAAGATCATAGTTTGGAGACGTTTAATTCAATTAACTCATCTTTTAATGCAATTCTTATTGCTACTAAAAATTCTTCAGATTCTTAAATCGGAGAATAATATATGTTTGAGTATGTTTAAACCCATGTTTTTATAATTATTAGAACAACAATATTAGTTGAATTAAAACTCAATCGAGTTTGTGAATAAAAATAGAAATATTAATTGTATACAACTTAAATGATGATTTTGTATTAATCAACAATGTGAATGAAAATCAAAATCAAGCATATATGTGATCTAAAATATGTGACCAAAATCAAACAAATATGTAATCAAAATCAATCACCATCACCAATATATGTCATCAAAATCACAATCAAGCATATATGTGATCAAAATCACAATCACCAATATATGATGAGTCAATTATGCTGGACTATGGGATTTATATTTTAAAAGAAAAAGGAGTAGATTACGTTTGGCTAAGTTTTTTTTTTTTTTTTTTTTTTTTTTTTTTTCTACTTTTTGAAAGATTTTTGAAGAATATTGGTGCATACAATAAACCTAGTCCATTACTAGACATGCTCTGCTGGTCCATCCCTTTGCCTATCTTTATTCCATTGTTAAGGCTTTCCCCTCCTATCTTACCTCCGGTGGGGAAAGAGAAAATCTTTTATATAGGGGCTGATATACTCTTATCAGAATTAAAATATAATTTTATTATTATATTGATTTATATTTTTATAATTTTTAAAAATATTAAATCAAAATTTTATTACTTTTTAAGTCAAATTATAAATTTAAAAAGTTTAAAATAAATAATTTTAATTTCGGAGAGGTCAGAGCCCCTGCTTACCTCCTCTCTTCACCCTTGTTTAGCCAAGGATAGAATTGAAATTGTGGAAATTTTGAGCCTTTTGTGTAATTTTTTTAGATTTATTTTGATCAAGCAATAATTATAATAACTGATTGTATATGATTTAGAATTAATCAAAATAAAATATAAAAAAAAAATAAAGTTAAAATGCCTCTGTACTTTTCTCAAATTTGAAATTTAGTCCTTATACTTTCATTTTCAAGAATTTAGTGTCTCTACTTTTTGGATTTTAAAATTCAAGTCAAATTGTCAATATTATTATCTTCTTTCTTTCTTTTTCTTTTGTTAAATTGGTGAGTGTAACATTTTGAAATAATGAAAAAAAAAATTCACTTGGCAGTAATGTAATTAAAAAAATACGTTGTAATGAATTTGAATTTAACAAAATAAACAATATCAACCGTTAGACCTAAAATTTGAAATTTTAAAAATCTATGGACTAATTCTTAAAAATAAAAATATAAAAATTAAATATCAAATTCACAAAAACTACCTGATATTTTAAGCGAATTAAAAATGAAAGGGTTGGAAGGCCCTTGGAATCCTTGTGTCATCTTTTTAGCTGGATGTTAATAGATTGACATGTCGCACCACCTTCCCAATGTCCTAAAGGGATACCGGCCTTTGAGTCTTTCCACTTTTAGATTCTTAGAGATAAAATAATTTTTAGTCTTGGAATCTATCAATTCTTTTCACTTTATTCTTTGAATCTTTTGTATCCATTATTAGCTCCGAGACTTGACTACTATCGTTTTCTTCTTATTTTTTTCTTTTCGCCTTATTCTTTTTATCACTTTGGCTCTCGATCTTTAAATTTTAATTAAATTATTTTTTATTAGAAAAGTTGATTGAAATTGTCAAAATTTTAACAACACTAATTTGACAACTTGCGTAGCAATCCACTTGTACGTTATTATTGATGTGAATGATTTTTTTTTTTTTTTATCAAGTAAGATTGTCACACAAGTTATCATGCCACTACCCTTAAAAATTTAACAATCTAATCAATGTATATAAAAGAGATCAATGTTAAGAGCTAAACTTATCATTATATACATGTTTTTTATTTACGTGTATCGAGCACTTTTTTAGCTTCCTATAGAAAGGTATTCAATCAAATAAATTTACCCAAAATGTGACTCAAAATAAAAGGTTTAGGATCAATTTGCTCTAAATAAAAAAGGTAGAGGCCACCCTGATTAAAATTGTAAAAGTTGAGGAATAAATTTAAAAATAAGTATTTAACACAATAATTTTGATACAAAAATCAATTTACTTCATTTTTTTTTCAAATAAAGGAATTAAAACAAAATTCGAAATATAACAATTTTTATGATACTTTTACCAATTAAGTGTTATATATAATAAAAAGTAAAAATGACAAAATAAATTTTGAAATAAAGTAACATTTAATCCTTGAATTTGATAAATTTTTTCAACTAAATCCTAAATTTTGTTTTTAAATTTATATTAATCTCGCAACTTCGAAACTGAATCATCCAAATTCAAGGTAAAAAAAAAAAGTACATAAAGTGGATGCGAGTCTATGGTGTCCCTCTTCCAAAGGAACTTCTGTTGGAGAGTGTGCATGAATCGACAGCCATAACTGGGAGCTAGCTTTTGTTTCTTTTGGAATCAAGGCTTTCTTCTGTTTATTTTTTTTTCTTGACCTCATATATTCTTTTACGATATATCTACGTAAAAAGCTTCGAATATGTGAATGCTCAATTTATTTTTCCAAATATTTATTTATGGTAAAAGTATCTATTAAGTCCTATTATAGGGATTAAATTAAATTAATCCCTCTACTCTTAAATAGATCGATTCAGTTTGTGTTTATTAAAAATTACTTATTTTAGTAATGTACTTTTTCGAAATTGGTTAGTTTCAATTCTTATATTTTTGAATTTTAAAATTTTAATCCTGAACAAAACGGTAGCAGTTAAATTTATTAATCGATTTTTTTTCTAAGTTTTATATGGAAATCGAAAGCTAACATGAAGTTACACACATGGGCGAATTTGGAGGGCCGGAATTGAATAATAAATTTTTAAGAGATCAAAACATAATTTTTTAATGTACTAATTTATGATTTTATCATTTTTCAAGGGATTAAACGTAATTTTCTTATTTTTTGGAACCGAAATGCAAATTATCATAAATTAATTTTCAATTTCATTTGATAGGGACTTAAATAGCAAGTTCTTTCATTTGCCCTGCCCCCCCCCCCCTCAGATTCTTCCCTGGCTGTTGCATAAGATTTTGGAAATAACATAACTCAATAAATTTAACAAGTATAGTTTGGCCGAAATTGAAATTTCAAAAATCGAAAAAAAAAAAAAAAAACTAGAAATGACAAAATTAAAATACATGAACTAAATTCAAAACTTACACATAATACAGGGACTAATAAAAAATTTAACCATATTTTTTTCATCGTTCTTTTTCTAAAATTGGTGATAAAATGGACCCTCGCACCGACTTTTGTTGTTTTAGCTGGTTCCGGAAACAAGAGATCGACCACAAGAAAAATACCCAAACATTATTATACTTCATTCATTTGATCATTTTGGTGTCACCTATCACTACTTTCAACATTGTCAATCAAATTTGAAGTCCTCATCACCTTTTGCATGGAATTTGGATATAGGGACGAACTTGAAATTATTAATCTGTGAATTGTGTGGAAGCCCAATCAGTTTTGACTAGTGCTTAAGTGTGTTTTTACATAAGTTTTAAAAACTAATAACTCACTAAATTAATTAATAAAACCAAATCCATAATGAAATAATCGTCTAAACCGAAATCGATTCAATCGATTGGGTTGGTTTAGTTTGTTTTAACTAAAAATTGCTTTCTCTTAACAATGTCAATTGAATTTAGATAAATATATTTTTAATTGAGTCTTTGTTCGATTGACGTTATTAATGTTGCAACATCTTGAAGAACATGGATTCAAATGCATTTAAACACCTAACATCTTTCATGTTTGAAATTAAAAAATTGTGAATAGTCTAAAATTTTTTTTCTTAGATTAAGATATTGTTTGATAAAGTATTGAAAAACTTAAATCAATTGAAAATCAGTATTTTCAATGATATAATTTTTTGCACGGGTTAGATCATCCAAAATAAGGCTTAAACAACAAAATGATACTTAAATTATACTATTTTTTTCAAATTGATACTTAAATTTTTTGAGTCAAAAGTGGTACTTAAACTATTCTTCCGTTACTCATTTTACCCTAAATCGATACAACCGTTAAAATTTTTTTTTTCCAGCCAATGAAAAGTTGACATATCATATTAAAGTTTAAAAAAATCTTATTTTTTTCTCCTCTTTCATTTTCTTTCTTTCTTTATTCTCTCTCTCTTTTTTTTTTCACTTTTCTTTCTTCTTTCTCGATAATTAGATGTTAGCCAGTAAAAGGTGAATATGATCCTTACAAATAAAAGCAAAGGCTTTTGCTAATCTTCCAATGATACCTACTTGTAATTAAGACCCAATTAGCTATGATTTTATGTACGATCTTTGTATTCTTGTTGGTTAAAAAACCTTGGTGGTTATAATTGCTAATATAGCTTCTCCTTTAAACCCTGCTACGAATGCATGATTTGGGGATTGGTTTCAAAACTCCTTTACGTTGTTGGTGGCTAACAAACCTGGAATCTAGGGTGACCATTCCCAAAACTAGCCTAAACTGAAGGACGCAGATGGGGAAGATAATGACGATGACAATGATCGGGGTGGTGAGTTTGGAGATGGTGAAGAGGAGTTGTCCTCCGAAGGCGGGGAATATGAAAGTAATGGTAATAGTTAGAAGAATAACCTGAAGAAAGGATTGAGAGACGGTGTGATAGGGGCAGATCAGAATGGAGGAGACGAAAAAGAAAGAAATCTAAAAAAAAAAAAAAAAAAAGAGGAGAAGAAAAATAAGATTTTCTTTTAAAAATTTAATATGATGTGTTAACTTCTCATTGGCTGGAAAAAAATTTAACGGCTTGGGATAAAATAAGTAACGAGAGAATAATTTAAGTACCAAAAAAAAAAATTTAAATATCAATTTAAGAAAAAATAATATAGTTTAAGTATCATTTTATTGTTTAAGCCCTAAAATAAAAATAATCTCATAATTTTTTTACCAAATAAGTATGAAAATGATAATATTTATCACTTAACAGAGAATATTTTTATTTATTTTAATACTATATTATCCTATGAAAATATATTTAAATTTTTATTTTTATTTAAATAAATATGTAATATCTTATATATTTAAAAATAGAAGATGCAACAATTTTTTATTAAAACCTAAAATCTATAAATTTTGAAATTATTCTAATATAAATTATTTTCATAAATTGGACCACCAAATCAAGCTGGCATAGGTAACATAAAAAATCAAGGTACAGTCTGGCCAGCAAACTCTTCTATTTTACATGTATATCTTACCTTCCCATTCAACCATCGAATTATGTACTTATTTATAATTTATTTTTAAGATTCTTTTGAAGTTTTGGAAATTCTTATTTATTTTTTTTTTTTTTTCAGAACTTTCTAAAAAATATTTATATAATTTTCTTTTTCAAGATTTTGAAATTAATTCAATCAGACTTATTTAATCACTTTAAAAAAAATTACAGAGTTTAATATTTTTAAATAACTAATTTATTAAATTTCAAAATAATATTTACACCCAAAATATTTACAGTTGTGATTTTGCCATAAATTATATTGGTAGTCACCTAATTATTAGTAGATTTCTTTTTTATAATCCAATTATCATGTAGCCCATAAGGGTAGTCCAGACGAACCCGGTTTCATCAACCACATTTACACATTGTGTAAATTAATATTTTTGTAGTTTTACTTTTATTTATTATCTTTTCACCTAAAAAGATATAAAAAAAAACAGCTAAATTAGATTAAAAAATACACTAAAAAATGGAAATGCCCAAAAGTCTAACATAATAATTTTCATATTTTCACATTCTCTTAAAATTAACCTTCAATGTCACAAAAAAAAAAATTTCAAAACTACAAAAAAAAAAAGACCAAATTACACAATATGTAAATGTTGATGGTTAATTTTTTAGAATAAAGATTGCTAGTAAACCAAATTTAAAACTTGCCAAGTTATCCTCCCATTATTAGTTTAACAACTGGTGACCAAAAAAGAAAAAAGTTAAATAATTAGGTGACCATTTGATAATTTTTCATAGCTTAATGACCAAAAAAAATTACTAATAGTTGGGTAACTTTCAGAGTAATTTACCCAAAGGAAAAAGAACCTTTCACTTTACTCGCCTATATATGTTGTTTAGGATGAACCATACACACACACAAAAATATATATACATACATGTTTTACAGCAATGAATCCAAACTCTGTGGAGCTTAGCTTGAGTCTTAAGCCATTATATGTGCCTAAACCTTTACGCAGCTTGTTCTCAGATTTATCAAAAATTGACAATCAGTATTATAAGTTATCTGTGTTGAGTGATTATATTTGCAAGCTTGAAGAAGAGTTAGCTAGGGTTCAACCTTCAAAACATCTTCTTCCTCAATGCACTCTTCTTCTAATGGAGGGTAAGTATAATCTATAATTCATGTTTAATTATTGTTTTCTTTTATGTCATCATTATTTTATATCTTTTCTTTTTGTTTTTTGAAATGTGTAGCAATCGAAACATTGAAGGTGGAAGTCACAAACATAAAGAATAGTCTGAAAAATAATGAGAACGGAGGAGAAAGGGAAACCCAGAAAATTAGTATTACATGCAGTGCTACAGATGAACACTATGGAAATTCCCAGGTAATAGATAAAAGAATTTAGCTTTCAATATATATGTATGTACGTATGTATATAAATGTAAGACTCTGTGCAGCCATGCAAAGAGAAGGGAAACACCATGGAAGGGTTAATGATGGCATACAAGGAGAATAGTACATGGAATTGTGTTGGAGCATCAAGCAGTAGTGGAAAAGAAAAGGAAGTGGCAGCCATTGATGAATATTCATGGAGAAATGATGAAACTTTTGATTGTAATTATCATCATCGTCATCACCTAAAGCCATTGACACAACCCATTTGGAAGAACAATAGGAGGTGTTGGTCTTCTGAGCTTCATTCAAGGTTTGTGGAGGCTTTGAATATGCTTGGAGGCATTGAAGGTCAGAATTTAAAACATCACAAATATACATAAGTGAAAAAAAAAAAAGTATGTTTATTAAAAATTTATATATTAATTAAATCAACCTTTGGTTTATTATTGTAGGTTTAGATTTTACTATACATAGATTTTATTAAAAAGTATTAACTTATAATATTATGATTTATTTTGAAAAAAATAATTTTTTTTTATCATTTTCGATTGAATTGATGTCTGATTGACTTATGGCACTAACTCAAATGAAAATTTTAAATACGATATAAATAATATGTGATTATTAAAGAATTCTTAAATTTGAATTATAAGGTTAGGGTTTTGCATAAATTTGATTAGTTTGTGCATGGATGCATGGGTTTCATTGTTACATGTCTTAATTATTTATTTTTAACACAAGGTAACATGGCAAGATATCAAAATGGCTTATAAAATTTAAAATTTCCACCACCAATCCTAATAATTTTGAATTTTTTTTTTCATTCTGGGGATGCAGTGGCTACTCCTAAGCAAATCAGGGACTTGATGCAAGTTGGGGGATTGACAATTGATCAAGTAAAAAGTCATCTTCAGGTCTATTTCAATCTTTTAAGCTTAATTAATAATGCATATAGTTCCAAAAAAAAAAAGAAAAGAAATAAAAAGTAACATTGTAAGGTAAAAATACAATTTACGATTACAAGTAATTCATATAATTATAATTAGACACAAATGAAATTAAAATTATAATAATACATTCGTAAATTATGATTAGAATCAAATTATTACATGCACAAAAAAATAGATTGATAATTAAATTATATCTAAACTTAAATCAAAATAAAACACAAACGTAATAAAATTTAATTTAAAATAAAATCTGAATTGAGAGTTAATTAAACTTAAACTTTTACTAACACTACCAAAATAGTAAAAATTATATGGTCATTTGGTGGGTACAATTCTTTTGCTTAAAAAATGTTCTTCAATATATGCATGCATCTATAAATTAAGATTTATAAATGCCAAAATAAATAACTCAAAAACATTATCATCTTTGAAAAGGTTTAATTTTTCTCAACCAAACATTTTATTGATTCAAAAGATGATACTGTTTGATACTATTTTTTTTTTGAATTACTTCAAAGGGCTTTTTGCATTTTATCAAAGCTATTAGTATATTTAAATTTGTTAATTATTTTCGTAAATGATATATTAGTTTTTGTAAGCAATCGACTGTGTTGAATTTAAACATTATAATATTTAATTTAAATGATTCGTGGGTTTCATTGAATTTTTTATTTTAATAATTTTTTATATTATGGAATTATATTTTCATCCTTATTATATAAAAAGAATTTAGTCTCAAACCAAACTTTAAAATTAAAATTTGATGTTTGGTCTAACGCAAACTCAACATACAATCTCAAATTTTGATTTGAACCCGATTTCAAATTTTTCAATTCAAATTCGACTCGATTAAATTACACTTGATTGAGTAAAGGGAGTCTAGGTTTGCTTACTATGGTCAATACTTACCTTCAAATGTCAGCTAATTAAATCCAACATTACATCATGTTAACTTAATTAAGAACATTAAAATTATAACAATGATTTAGCAAATTCAAAGTTGTTAAATCCTTTATTCATTTTGTGGTAGCAGCTCAAGTTTATAGAAACTTGTTATTCTTTCAAGAATATTAGAGAGGAAGAACGTTTATGCTCTGTGTGTGGGCCAAAAACCCTTTGTGGACTTTTGTAATTTTGGCTAGTCTGAGCCTATTTATGTTTGTTTGGACCCGGGTTTGTGCGCGTAAAATATTGAGTACTAATAATGAATCTTAGCGTAGTTTGCATTGATATAATTGACAGTGTAAAAAGATGTGAGTTCGAGTTCGTTAAAGCGTATTATCTTTTTATTTGAGGATTAAAGAGGGGCTATTAAAAATTCTAGACATTGTATCAAAAAAACAAAAACTAAGAGTTGTGATGCTAGAATCATGTGAAAGGAAGTATAAAAAAAAAAAAAAATTAAATTTAATATTAATATATAATTTTATACACCGTTCACATTATCAATAAATTAAAAATAAATTAAGTTAATTTACTTTTAAAAGTTTTTGATTTAAATTTTTAATATTATATATCTGCTGAAATTTGAAATATTATAATTTAGCAAATAACTTTTTTAATTATGTAATTTCAGAAGTATAGACTTCATAGTGGTAAGGTTCGTTTGGTATAAAAGGCAAACAAGGACGGCTTGGCTCAGCTCGGCTCGGCTTCTTCGAGCCAAGTTGCAATGGTGATCTGTCAATATTGAGCATAGTTAGGAGCTTTCCTATGACGTGCTCTTAGAATATGTAATTTTTACAGATTAATATATAATTAACGTAATGAAGTTAAAACTCTAAAAATTTCATTTTATTTATGATGGATAAAACATCATTTTACATTACATATTACATATACAAATAATTATACTTATTTAATATAACAATAAATTGATGTATTTGTTTCTTTAAAGGAGTGTTTGATTGGTTGAATGTAACATTATAACCTATAATATTACATTCTGAATGGGATTATAGCATTTGGATTGTCAACGTCTCAACCTCTTATAATATCACATTACAAAATAGTGTTGATACATTATAATATCACAGTGATTGTTAATAATGTCCCAATCAAAATACAATGGAGACGGGTGAAACATATCTTCTCAAAGTAGGGAGATATGGTTGGTGTTTTTATTCCCAAATTAAGAAGCAAAAGAGAGAGGGCGTAAGTTTGGATTTGTGAGATTTGGATTGTTAAATGAAGCGCATCGAGCTGTTAAGAGAATGAATGGGAGATGGTTGTTTGGTAATCGATTGGGAGTCAACCTAACTGGATATGCTGGAAGAACGTCGTACTGGAGAAAGATTACGCAGTTCACCTACTGAACAGAGAATTGTTAATGCAGCTGCAGGCTGCAGCTCAGAATATTAAAAGTTGTTACAGGGAGGTGCTCCTTTCCATGAATAAGAAGATCTGGAGTCAAGAGGGAGATTTACAAGTGGAGATGACAGGTACGGAAAATTTTCATCACTTGATCAAATTCGACCCCATCGTTGAGTTGCATGTAAACGAGAACACACTCTTAACACTACAGACAAGTGTTGTTGGCAAAGCGAGAGGTGTCTCTGGGAGCGAATGGCTTCAAGGAAACTTTCAACAGCTTGGATATTTTGATGTTAATGTTAAGAAAATGGAAGGGGGTTTCTTCTTGATCGAGTTTGAAAATAAAGAGCTGCTCACTTCATTCAAAGACAAGAAATGGAGTTGGCTGAATAATTGGTTGTTTTGTTTCACAGATAGAATGGCATGGGTATGCTGCTATGGAGTCGGAGTGTTGAGACTTGTAAATCTATTGCAGAGTTATGGGGATCTCTCATTCAACTTGATAGCAAGACGACGAAAGCTATAGATTTAAGCAGAAGAATGATGCTTACACGCACGGGAGAATCTGAAAAAAATTTAATGAAGCTATCTTGGTGTCTTTTCCTGGAAGGTGGAAGAAATTGAGAATTTTCCGAGTGAAGACAACACTTGAGTAATCTGAGTTTATCAGAAAATGATAGGTTGATGGAGACACACCTAAACTCTAGCTAAACCGGCGAACTTTTCCGACGGGTTGTGATAAAGAAAATGATGAAGATGAACGGTGTAGCTCATGCAAGGAGCAATGTAGTGACAATGATTTAAGAGAAGTAGATGTGAAGTTGAGGACAACAGAGATAGCTTAGGTGAATATCTCCCAAGGCATGAATGGAAATAATGATTGTGATCGGCTGTGTGTCAAAACAATGATTGCAAAGTAAGTAATGGGAAAGTGGATAATACTAATATTAGCTTTATTATGCTACAATTACATGGGTTGATATCAATATAAAATTTTAGTTATATTTTTAGGTTTTGATTTGGTATGATTCAAAGAAACGAGCTTAAAAATAGATATAAAATTTTGTTTAAATTCAACCCAAATAAAAAATGTTAAATTCGAGCTTTGTTCGATTCGTTTGTATTCATTTTTATATAAAAATAAATTTAAAAATATAATACATCAAATATATTAAAAATATTAAAATAAAAGTTTTCAATAAATTAAAAATACATTAAATTTTTTTAAATAACATTAAAATAATTACAACTTAACAAATAAATATCTTTAAAATAATAACAAAATTAATAATAATAAAACAAAAAAAATATCAAAATTTTATTTTGTAACCTCTACAGTTTATTTTATATAAAATTTTATTTTTACTTAACAAGAAAAAAAAAGTAATATAGATCAATAAATATTGCACAATTTTTTAAAAATATATATATATCTCAAAATTTTAACTAATAATTTGTGAATCAAATTATACTTATAAATTTTTCTTATATTTTATACATAGAATTTTATTTGATTAATAAGTCTATTTTAAAATTAGTAGAATTATTTTTAACTAATAAGTCGGAATTAAATTATATTTATTTTTAAAATTAATTTAATAATATCATGAAAGATAAAGAGTACTTTAATTGGTTCAAAAGTTTTTTAAACTCGTATTTATATATATTATAGATTAATTATAAAAATAATTTTAACATATTAATTAATATTTAATTAATAACAATATTATTAATAATAAAGAGTATTTTCATTAATTTAAAATGTTTTTTAAATTCATGTTTTTATATAAATTATTAATTTTTAAAATACACTTTCTTTAAAAATAAATAATATTAAATTTTTACACACCGAAAAAACCAAATTTTAAAAACAATGAGAAAAAAATAGGAAATTTATATGGAATTAAAAATCTTCAACTCCAATATATCCAAATAATTATCACGATTAAATCCTTAATTTATTAGAATTTTAGATCCGTAAAATCCTTAATTTATTAAAATTTTAGAGTTCTTACCCCCATAATGTTTTTTTTTTTAATTAATTCTACAAAGTGTTTAATATTACTTTTTTTTTTTGTAGTTTTAGGTTAATATATCATTTAGTATATGAATTTGAATTTAATATATGAGTTTGTTTTAATCTAATTTGAGACTTAAGTTTAGTTTTAAAATTCAATTTAGAACAAAAAAAAATAAAAAAAATATAAATACTTAATTGAAACAAAAAAAAAAATTTAAATACTAAATTAAATATTGAAATTAAATTGAAACATTTAAATGAGAAAAAAATCAAATTCAAAAACCAAATTGAATATTGAAATATGAAAGTAATATATTAACCTTAGTGTACAAAATTTCTATAATTAATTAAGTCATTAATTTTTATGTACTAGTGAGTATTTGATTGAGTCGAGTCAAATCGAGTAAAAAAATTTTGAGTTAGTCGAGTTGACGAATTTTATTTTAGCAACCGAATTCAATTTGAATTTTTTTCCAAATCAAATCGAATTGAGTAAAAAAAATTCGAGTAAAATCGAGTCGAGTTAACAAATCCTATTATTTATACTCAATGAAGTGTTTACATTGACCGATTATTTAACTAATAGATGAAGTACAAGATTATTTAACTACATAAACAATATAATAGTTTTACCTTTTAATTTAATGAGTAAACATTTATTAAAACGACGTAATTTTACTTTTTTTTATTCGGATTTTCAGATAACTTGAATTGTGTAATTCATAACTTAATTTTTTATTCGAGTTAATACGAATAACTTGATTAACTTAAATAATTTAAACTATATAATTCAAAATATAAATTATTTTTAAAATTTTTCGAATCAAATTAAATTTTTATCACCTTATTTATATGACTTCTTATAAAAAAAATATCTATCTTTTTTTTTAATTAAACATTATTATTATATTATAAAAACAATCCTTCACTAGCACAGTAAGAAGCCTCTTTTGCTTTATTTTCGCGCTTTCATGGTTATTCTCGCCGAATAGAAATTTCAAACACAGAACTATAAAAAAAAAAAAACCATCAATATTTTCTCCCTTTATCAACTCAATTTTCTTCAAGGTAACACTCTTTTTTTAATCGTTATTTTTTGTGGTGTATTATCTAAATTGGGTATTTTTCATTCTATGCATATATTGCTTTCTATGCTTCAATTTTTTTTTTCTTTTGCTTCTTTTTGGCTATCATTTGATATAATCCAAATTGGGTTTCTTTCATTTAATCGATCCATGTATGTTTCTGGGTTTATATCGATTTCAATAAATGCTTGAGTCTATAAATGATTTAGTTAATGTGTGGGCAAGTTCTGGTTCAATGAAAGCTGCTATTTTTTTAATCCCGAATTTGATTATTGATGGTTTACATTGGTATTTGATTTAATTCTATTAAAGGAGTTAACCCTTTTGCTAATTATAAATAATGCCTTAAAAAGACCCCCGTTTTTGTAAAAAGAAGATAATGTGTTGATTGATACATATATGTATAATTAGAATCGTTGAACTTTACTGATATAAGGTTATATATATATATATAGGGTTTTAACTGAAGTGGAAAAGCATAAAATTTAACATCATGGGTTCTTTTTGTTGCTGCTTACGTGCTGACGATTCTGAGGATCATATGAATCCAAACAACAATGTTCGTAGACATTGTTTATGCCTCGGTTGTTTCGTTCAAAATTTCCTTCACATGGTATGTATGTTTTCTAATTTTTTGTTAATAAGCATTATGGTATATACATGTGTATGTTGGTAGCATTAGCTAATCGTTTTATGGTATTTGACTCTATAATTGTAGTATGCCACATTATTTCGAAGGAGAGATTCTGTTCCATCAACGATTCTAGGGACGGCATATGTGAATTCTCCTGCATCACTATACAGTTCGCTTACTGATGTTTATGAGTCTACTATAAGGTCTTTGCCTTATGATGGTGAGACTAGACATTGTCGTTTACAACGTGAAGGTCTTGTTTCGAGACGTGAGAAAGGTTCGAGTCATTCACAAGAAGATTCAAAGCCTTTAAGAGGTGCAGATGATGCTGATTCGGAAACTTTTAGTACAGGAGAGAAATGGAATTCTTTTGAACAAGGCTCGACAGAGAAGCAATCTAAATCCTCACAAAATCACTCATTGGAAAAATCACGAGTCGGAGTTGGGTACACTTATTGGTCAGCGGAAGAAGAGGATGTCTGTCCAACATGTCTCGAAGGTAATATTTCTTCTTGAGTTTCAAATTGTAGCCCACTTCATTAGGATGTCTGTCCAACATGTCTCCAACATCTGTCATTTGTATGCATGTTCATCGATGTTAAGCCGAGCAACAATGAACCTGTGTGCTTGCGCCATTAGTTAGGCCTGAATTATAGTGATTGACGATTAAAAAACACTTGCTTTACTTGGGGAACACACAATACCTGCCATAAAAAGTTGATAAAAATACCGAACATATTAGGTTGGGATTTTAATACATATATTATCTTCGTTTTAAATTAAACGGTTGATTATCTGCAGAATATACTCCGGAGAATCCCAAGATCGTAGCAAAATGTTCCCACCATTTCCATCTCAGTTGCATTTACGAATGGATGGAGAGAAGTGAAAACTGCCCAGTCTGTGGAAAGGTATCCTCTTTTCCTGATTTTTCATCTCCATGATAGTATATAACCATCAATAATATCTTTTTATTGGTTTGTTTCTGCTTTTGGCCGTTTTTTATGTCTTCTATTGTCAGCTATGAACTAACTTTGGAATCTGTCATAACAAAATCCGAATGAGAATTAACCATTATTGCTTGGATATCAGCTGTGTTTGATGTACAAATGTATTGCTTGAATTTGGTTAGCACTTGGTGATCAAAATATTTTTGGGATTCACTGGTTTTTATCCTCATTGCTTCTTAATCTAGTGATCATATAATGTTATACCTGCAAATCTTTACACTAATACATTCCGGTTTTTGTTTTCTTTTCCAGGTTATGGTGTTCGATGAAACGACTTAGTCTCGCTTTGAAGGTTTCGTTCTATATATTATAGAACTAAAGATTCTGTACAGTTTAACAAATGAACAAAACTTTTTTTTTCTTTCATTTACAAAGCAGCAAGTTAGGTTATGGAAATAAATTGCAGGTTTAGGTATCTGAATTTCCGTATTATTTTGTATGAATCAACTCAACTAAGTTTCGGTTCCTTTATATATATTTGACTCTAGTGAGGATTCAACCTTGGAATAAAGTAGAAGTAGTGAGATTTGAACTCCAAACTTGTTGGATGACATTGGGATGCTGCAATTTGAGCAAAACATTGTTGAGTTTTCAAATGAACAACTTACATATAGTTGTCTGATACATTTGAACTTCTCTGATGATGTGATGTTATGAAAACATGGTTTCGTACTATTCCATTCGAACAGCTGTTATAATATCACTGATTTGGTACTAGGTTGAGATTGAGCTCAGCTTCCTTGTTTGTCCCTTTCATGGCTTGGTAACTCCCTCTGCATGATTTTTCATATCAAAACTCTGAAGAATCAGTGTAATTGCATGAGTTTCAATCCTGCATGTTGCTTTAAAAGATGGTAAATATACCGAGTAAAATTGCATTTTATCTTCTTTACTCGAAAAATTAGTAAATTAATTTTTGTCTATTAAATTAAAGAGTAAATTGATCATTTCTGTTAAAAATTTTGTACTGTTAAAAACAAAATAATCAATGACATGTGTATCTTATGCTAATGTATGGGAACTAATTTTTAGTAGCAAAAAATGAATGGAATTTCAGTTTGCTCCTTGATCTAAATTTGCCCATTTTTTTGAGTAAAGAGAGTAAAATATAATCTAACTCTTAATATAGAATCTTTGTGGCACTTTTATCTTTAAAAGGCAAACGCATATATGTGCATATAACTTGCGTTATGGAAAGTAAAAGTATTACGGAAGTCTTTATATTAAGAGTTAAATTGTGTTTTGTCCCGTTTACTCAAAAAATAAACAAATTAATTTTGGTATATTAGATCAAATAATAAATTGATCCATTCTATTAAAAATTTCATTCATTTTTATTATTAAAAATTGGTGCTGTTAAGAGAATAACTAAACAATTACACATGGTGTGCCACGTGTACTTCATTGCTGATATACAAAAACCAATTTTTAACAGTAAAAGTTAATGACATTTTTTAACAAAAAAATCAATTTGCTCTAATGTATAGGGATTAATTTGCTTATACTTTTTAGTAGAAAAAGCAAAATACAATTTAATCTTCCATGATTTTACCCATTATGGAATGGTTGTTGAGCTAGCATGTAAACACATTCTTTTGTATAAGAGAAAAGAGAGTTAAAAGATACCCAACAGTCAAACAAGGAAACTTTGTTGCGGCCGGTGGTGGTGGTGGTGTTGGTGGCTGTACGGATGTTGATGGTGGTGAGTTTTGGACAAGTTTTTGTTGCACTTCATGTTGTGCATGTTCTGTCGGTGTCTGCTGTTTTTCTTTAAGCTTTATCCATGGCAGAAAGACATTAGATTAGACTAGAATATAAGCCATGCTTGAACATATCCACAAAAACCTGTAATAATTTTTTACCTTTTTAGCTAGCATGTTGTTCTGGTCTTGCAATGTCTTTTCCTGTCACAAGGTTCATAGTCACAAATATTAACTTTTTCCTTTTTATCCATATTTTTTTTGAATTTTTTAATTTAGTCCAAAGCTATGATATGACAAAGATCTTACTCTCTTCTGCAGCACTGAAATGAATTCATTCATGAGTTTATTCTGCATGTCAAAAGAAAACCCTGATTTGAGTAAAATAAAATAAAGCATTCATATGATTAAAGTATAAAATTTCACAGAAATTATTCTCTTTTTTTTACCTTTCTAGTTCGTATTCGCTTCAGAGAATTACCAATTTGCTGTTCCAAAAGTTGCAGGTCCCTTAAACTCAAGGGTTCAAGCTCTTCTCCACGAACGTTCCTGCATTCATACAAGTGTTACATACATTCATATATATGTACGTACGTATATCATTTGCTTGAGTTTATTAAGTTTCCATTAAGTCCAATGCAACCCTAGAAGCAAGTAATATTGTTTGTGTGCTTACTTTATTTATTTATGATATAATTATTAATGCTTATATTTTATTATTGTATATCTAAAAAGTAAGATATATATAACTTAAATAAACGAAAATGAATATACATAAACAAACACGAAATCAAAAATTAAATCTCTTAACAAATATAACCCGAGCACAAACAATCTCACAAATGAACATGAACATGAACAGAGCTATGTTCATCTAAGCTTAATTCGTTTACAGCCTTACAAAAATAGAATGTCAAATACAAGTATATGTTTAACGCGGAATAGACGGAGTTTTCAGACATACGAAATTACATATTTGTACCTCAAGTTCCTTTGCAAGACTTCAATAGTTGACATGAGTTTGGAAGATTCCAAAGACCAATTTGCCTGTTAGAAAAAGGGTAAGCACTAATAATAAAAATTTACAAGCTTGAAACGGAATTTCAACAAATTGTAATAATTGGTAGCTTAGCTATAATCATCAAAGAGATTAACAGAGCTTTAGCCGGTTTTTAACTTAAAAAGACATGAATGGAACGGCAGCAATGATTCATACCCTATTCACTCCGAGTAAAAATTACTCAGACAAGGTAGATATTAGATAAATTTTCATGATTTAATGCAGGACATACCTGTGATTCAGAACCAGTTGGGGCATATAATTGTCGTTCGTATCGTTCTAGGATCCCCTCCATGCTGTAATTAGAACAAGAGTTAATCAAGGGAAAAAAGAACGAAATACATGAACAAAGAAATGAACCACACAAATAACAAGGTTTATATATATAATTTTATTTTTGGTTCAAGACCCTTTGTGTGTGTTTTATTGTTACCCTTAAGGATTAATATTCGATACACTAATAGTATATTTTTTTATTCTACAATTAACATTAACAGATTGTCATGTCTTTGTTGTTTTATTTTTTTAATATTTTAGTATATTTCTGTAGGGCACTTATCAACTCCTTAATTCTGCTTGTAAAGTCGAAAAACTCTACAATGTACCAAATAATTTTTCTATGATCAAAGGTAAATGTTTTTGTACTATTGTTTGAAGTATATTTTGATTTTTCACAAAAAGATCTTTATGTTAGAAAAATAATAGAACTAGCATTTTTGTAACAATTAAAAAATTGTCAATTTTACAATGTTCACTTAATAAAATGATGTGACTTTTTCAAGCGATATGATACATTTACCTAAATAATATTGTAATTTAACTTGAATCATTGTATTTATCGATAAATAGGGTAGAAAACCGAATCCGATTAAATACAATGATTCAAGCAAAATTACGAGTAAACATATCATGTCACTTAAAATATTACCACATCATTTAATTATGTTCACTATTTGTTTTTGTTTTTTTTCTTAACAAGGGTGAAATTATATTTCAAAGTAAAATATAAATATCTACACATTCTCTTATTAATATATTTTTCTATTGCTTAAAAAAGTACATCATTTGGTAGCTGTATGTAACAATGTTAATTTTATTATACTAATATTTGGTAAAAGTATTATTTATTCAACATGTCTTAGTATATAAGTTAGCAATAAACTATTTCAATTGGTAATATTTAATATTTTCATGATTTATTTTTAACAAAAAGAAAAAAATTAATTATTTTTACAAAAGTTTTACTTTCTAATTTCAAGTTTAAATTTGTACTAATTATTCTTTATGTTATGTCTAATTATTTTAATATGTGTATTAAATAAATTTTTCCTCATTATTACACCGGTGACGAAACGTGTTTTAAGATTGATTTTTTATGAAAAATCTTTATTAACTATTAATATTAGCGATTAACTTTTATTAATTCAATATTAAAATTTGAACAAAAAATCACAACGACGATACTATTTTTAGCAAATTAAACAAATTCATAATGAACTAAATTTATTCTATTATCAAAATCATAAAATTTCAAAATTAACAATAATAGCAATTAACTTTCACCAAATCAACTTTAAAATTCAAATTGAACAATAAAAAGCTAACACTATTACTTTTGAATATCAAAATATATAACATTTATCAAATATCAAATATCGCATTTAAAAAACCCTATACAATATATTTACCTATGATTATTATCATTAAATAATGGGTTCTACACTTGTATATATCCTTTAACAAAAGTAAATGAAACTAAATGCATCGTACCGCATCACTCATCCAAACCTACGCTTAATTTAATTCAATCCAAAAGTTTTTTTTCTTAGTAAAACAGTGAAAAATAAAATTAAAGATAGTTGATTTAATTAATGGAATATAATAATGATGAATATGGAAATTGTAAAATAACAAAGTTACATTGCTTTCCTCACTTTTCATATGTATATATACAAATGAATGTTTATAATGTCTATGAACATAGCTATTATCATTAGGAGGCAATCTCCTAGGTGAATCAAAACCAAATTCCCATATCCTAGGTTAAAATTAATAGCAAAAAGAAAATGAAAACAATGACAAAAATATGGCACAAAGCTCTAGAAAACTTTGAATTAATTTGGTTTTTCTTTGGAAAATTTTTAGCTTAATTAAAGTCCCAAAATCAAAAGGGTAATTTGCCATTTGAATTAAACTTAACCCAAATTCATTACCTTAACTGTTTACTGCTCAACTTCTATATGAACATAAAATTAATTTCTTTGACTAAATGAATGAATATATATATATATATATATATATGCTAAATTTTCATAAGCAAAATTAGGGTAATATCCATTAATTTGCATTATTACTAAGAAAAATAATAATTTAGTGTTCATTATGAAAGTTCAATTCAAGTACATGCACTAACAATAAAATAAAATTTAAAGATTAAAACACATGCTATTATTAGTATTTCAACTCTGATCTGACAACTCAATACAGAAAATTGGTACTGAAAATCTTTAAAAAATACACAAAATTATGTCTTATTATCTAAAAAAAGAACATAAATAAAAATGGTCAGCAAAGTTCTTTAACTATAGACACAATAAATGCTAGAAGCTGAGGATTTTGGTGTAATGCAAAAGCCATAAACAGTGCAGTGATGAACACAAAGAAGGAAAATAAGAAAAACCCAGAAATGAATATATATATATATATATTTAAGAGAGAAAAAAGAAGAAACCTGGAATCAGAAGAGAACTCAAAGAGCTTTCCTTTGTTAGAGAAAACAATCAAAGCAACATCAGCATCACATAAAACTGAGATCTCATGAGCTTTCTTTAATAAACCACTTCGTCTCTTTGAGAATGTTACTTGTCTGCTAATATTGTTCTCGATCCGTCTTAGTTGAACCCTACCTCTACCCATATTTTGTTTTTTATTTTCCCAGGAAAGTAAATTTTTCTCGCTAAACAAACAAAGCAAAAAAGCAAAGCTCAAGAAACCCTAAATATATGAATTCATGGGTTCTCTTTCTTTTTTTTTGGAATTTTACAGAGGAAAAGGAAATATGAAACTCAAACAAAAATGGATATTGGAAAGAAAACAAAGTATAGGATTCTATTTTTTTCTTAGGTGTCGTAATATGAAACAAAAGGACTGAGTTTCCATTTTTACATACCTATATAGAGGGAAAAAAAAAGAGAAAGGGAGTAGGAAAATAAAATAATAATAATAATTAGGTTTACGACTACATTCACATTATACAATTATACATATAATTGAAGACTTACATACGATAATTACGCATAGATTTAATATTTCAAGTTTTGTTAATGGTATCAAAAGCTCGTTAATATTTGTTTATTTATATATGTATGAAGAATTAAATATAGGGTAAACTATCAAAATAGTCACTTTTGTTTATCTTAGGTTATATTTTAGTCACTTATGTTTGAAATGTTACGTTTTAGTCACTTACGTTATCGCGTTGTAACATTTTAGTCACTGAGCTGTTAATTGTCATTAACGGTGTAACAGTAAGTTGATGTGTCACGTTAAATTATTATTTTAAACAAAAATTTTAGGTTAATTTATAAAATTGGTCCCAATATTTTTTTGTTTTGAGCAATTTAATTTTTTTTCTTTTATGTTCTTTTAACATTCTTTTTTTGCTCTTTATTTTTCATTCTCTTATGGTCCTCCCTTTGTTTTCCTCCCTCCCTCATTTCTTTTAACGTAGTTTTTTTTTATGTTTTCCATTTGTTAAACTAGTCTCTATACTTTTATTTTTTTAACAATTTATTTTTTTTCGAGTGAGTGGAGCTTATGGACTAGTTTTAACAAATGTAAAACATAAAAAAACTACGTTAAAAGAAATGAAGAAGGGAGGAAAACAGAGGGACAAACAGAAGAGAATGGAAAAAAAAAAGAAAGTTAAAAGAACATAAAATAAAAAATTAAATTGCTCAAAATGAAAAAATATAGGGATCAATTGTAGAATTTAACCTAAAATTTTCATTTGAAATGATGATTTAACGTGTCACGTACCGTTAACAACTTAGTGATTAAAATATTACAACATGATAACGTAAGTGACTAAAACATAATATTTCAAACATAAATAACTAAAATGTAACCTGAAACAAATAAAAATAACTATTTTAATAATTTATCCTTAAATATAATCAAATAATAACTACACATGATAAAATTGAAAATTCACACATGTTAATCACATATGATAAAACTTCAACCTATATATTAAAAAATTTAAGATTTCAACTTTTGCCCATTGGCAAATAATTATTTATTTTTGTTAAAAATTAACTTTGTTATTTTTTGAAAGCATATTTATTTTGAATGTGAAATAGAAAAAAGAGGAAAGGGAAACAGTGGATGAAATGAGTTTTCGAAAGGTGATTGGTTAGAGAAAGATGAAACAGTCTGTTAGTGTCATGTTTTGAGCCACAGATAATTTTGGAGCAGTGACAGAGTCCGTACAATTCTTTCCATTATTTGGGGGATGTGATATAACGTGTCCTCTGATCTTGGTGACGGCGCTAAGGGCATTGATTTTTAGGGGGAAATTACAAATGAAGCCTGGTGTTCTCCAAGTTATTCACATTTACAACCATATCACAAAAATTTATTAATTATTACCAAAATAAATAGAGAAGTCTGACTAAAGAAAACTATACAGATTCAATCAACCCTGTCAATAATAATCATTTATATCAAGAATAATCATAATTATAAAGTATATTTTTTAGTAAATTAGTTTACTATAATACCCTACAAGAAAGAATCCTGAATGAAGAAGAGTTATCAGGAAATTGGTTAGGTTGTTGAAATATTTGAAGTTGTAACAATGTGCCAAGGAAGTGCTTATTTTCCCAACCACTACGATAAAATAACAATTTGTCATATTTGAAAGATTGATAATTTATTGAATAGTATCATTGGGTTGAGTTGATATCATGAAAAGATTCAAACCCATGAATGAAAATCAAATCACTTAGAATTACTTATTTAGAACATCGGATCGGATAAACTATATCAAATCCCTTGGATCGGATCAAAACGTTGATGTCTTATCTACCAGCAATCCATGTTTACCTTGGTTGTTTATATTATATTGTATTTAGCTATTTTAGTTGATGTTTAGTAGGGATGGTAATAGATCTTCATTATATTAGTAAGTCTCGAAAACTCTATATGATTTGAGAGACATGTATAGGTTGATGTACTAGCTATTGAGAGAACTTATTTGTTCTGAGTGAAAAACATTATTTGTGAATAGTGCATTTGTGGTTGTAAAATTTTTGTGTTATGGTTTTACAAACTAAATTCTCAAAAGAAAATTTAGTGGTGAGAGATCTAATCTTTGAGGCACATGGGTGAGTATTCTTCACTGGGGTGTGTTAGAATTACTGTTGTTGAAGCCCAATTTTGACCGGGTTTAAATTTTGGGTCAAACTTTTAATTTCAAGTTTAGATGGGTTTTAGATTCATTTCTAGAATTAAATTTACTCTAAATTTAGTTTAAATTTGAAACAATTATAAACTTAAATTTAAAATCAATTACAAATGAAAGTCCAAACTTTAAATGTCCAGTTACAAGCCCAATATCAAATTGGGCCAATTACAGACTCAATTCCAAATAACCCAAAGACTAGCCCAATTACACCCAAACAGACCGAAACTTAAACCAAAAATTACATCATTAAGTCAAAGGCAACAAGTTGCTACCAGCCACCTTCCATCCCAGCCAATTAGGGCCTGCCATGTCAGCACCGACAGTGCCACCAGACTCAACTTGCTTCTGCCAGAGCCACCGTCTTCACCAGCTGCTCCAACCGCCATTGTGAACTTGCAAAAGAGAAGACATGCATTTATTTGAGAAGGACAAAACAAAATCATTGTAACACTGATTATAAAGCCAGATTCATTTTCCTTTGTAAAGGTTACACACAGACTATTAGTATTACAAATCAATACAATAAATAGATTTCCAAAGCATTTACAAATCCAAATAATAATAAAAAGTTAGCAAGCAGAGGTATTCGAACATAGGGCATAAGACCACAAGAAACAGAGGCAAATCAGATTCACAGCACTTAGGCATAAAGGCATTCAGGTATTCTCAATAAATGTTCACCACCATTTATGATTAAAGTTTTCATTTAAAACCTTGTTCAGTTTCAATGCATGCATTCAATACCCACTGTTGTCATTTATTCTTTTTTATTTTCAAAACGTTTCAATAACTATTAATAATATTAATAACTGTTTCAATAATAATAATATTAATGACATTATTTTTTCTCAATAATCATTAATAATAATAAATGTATTGATAATAATAATAATATTATTATTATTAATAATAATATTATTATTAATAATAATTAATAAAAAAAGGAAACTAAAAGTTAGGAAGTCACTCCCCTTTCGATCTGCCTCCGCCGCCGTCGTCGGAGCCACGTCGACCCCCGCCGAACGTCGCTTGCACCTCATCGCACATGGATCTGTAAAGAAATACAGAGATTAATGAAACTTTAGAACCAAAAATCAATAATAAACTAAAAACAGTTTAAAAAAATGGGGAGTTTTAAAGAAAGGTTTAAAAAAAAAAAAAAAGAGAAAAAGCAACGTTTTTTTACCTACGCCAGAGGCGCGTGGCGCGTGGGAGGAAATGCGGCGACGGAGACATGGTCGGACCGACGTGCGTGATCAGACGCGGAGACGATGTGCGGCCGCGGACAGAGGAGCGTGGCGGCTATGCGCGACGAACGGTGACTAGACTGACCGACCAGAGCATGGCCGGCCATGGAGGGGAGAGAGGATTTTTTTTGAAGAGGTTTTGTTTTTTTTTTTAAAGGGAGTAAAATTGATTTTTTTTTTCTGAGAAATGACCTATTTATAGCCATCCAAAACGGTGTCGTTTTGGCATGGCTTCAGAATGCTCAAAACGGCACTGTTTCACCTAATAACCTATGATCGACTCGAAATTCGACCCGATCCGACTTAGGATCCGCCTGTTTTTAAAGGAGAGTTTATTTATGCGTTCGTTCCCTCCGCTTTTTCTAAAATTTTCAATCAGGTCCTTTTTGCACTTTTAATTAATTTTAAATTGGCCTAATGATTTTCATGGTTTTTCAATTTAATCCCTCAACCTTTTATAAGCACCAGGAGCTGCCACGTGTCATGATTTTTGTTTATTTATGCAAATAGTCTCTCTTATTATTAATTTGTTTTAATTTAATCCTCAAATCGAGTTATTTAGTTACAAAATTGACCCAAAAATTTTTCATGGATTTCAAATTAATCCTCTGACTTCAGGATGCCTGAGAGGCTGCCACGTGTCACCTATTTTTTGTTTTATTATCCTGAATGTCCCTAAACTATCCAAAAATCACATTTTTACCCCTAAACTTCCAAAAATCCCATTTTTTGACCCCGAAACTTCCAAAAATCTCATTTTTACCCTCGAACTTCCAAAAATCTCATTTTTACTCCTAAACTTTCGAAAATCCCATTTTTGATCCCGAAACTTCCAAAAATCCTATTTTTACCCCCGAACTTCCAAAAATATCATTTTTATCCTCGAAACTTCCAAAAATTACCATTTTGCCTCCGGGTATCCGAAAAGTCTCATTTTAAACTCCGATTGCAACATTCCTCTTTCTTATCAATATTTGCATTTAATTTTAAATTATTATGCAATCGCATTTTTGCATTTTAGATTTTTCGCAAATAACTTGTTTTATTATTTATCTTACTTCGCGTTATTCAATATCCATTACTAACTGCTTATCCGTATTAAATGTGCATGCTTGTTTTCAAAATTATTTTTTCATAAAAACTTTAAAATCGAGATAATATTATTTTATTTCGAGTTTCGAAAATTTGCGCCTTAACTTACTAGGTGCAATTTTTCTTCAAATCGAAATAATCGAATACCCTTAATCGAGGCAATGTTTCCTTATCTTTGATTCTGAAAATTTGCGTCTTAACTTATCAAGTGCAATCTTTCATTAAATCGGGATAATCAAACATCCTTTTCCCAAAATCCAAGAAGTTTTACGAAGGAAAACTCGTTATTTCTGGGCCCTGAAATGTCATGTCCTAACTCACTGGACGTAACTTTCTTCCTCGATCACTTTGAAACAACGGAATTTCCAAACAAACTTGTTTTCTTCTAAACTTAACTCATGCATTAAAGGATCGTGTTTTAAATTTTATTCCAGCTTATAAATGTTATAAATTAAGACTTGAAAATAATCAATCCGGTATCAATTTTGGGTGTATGAGGGTGCTAATCCTTCCTCATGCGTAACTGACTCCCGAACCTGTTTTTCTGGATTTCGAAGACCAACATGTTTTCAAAACGGTTTCTTTAAAAGCGTTTTGTGGTGATCCAATCACACCAAGTAAAGGATTGGTGGTGACTCCCATTATTTTTCGATTTTGAAATAATTTTCGAAACACGTCGTTTTCCAAAAAGGGATGGTTTCGACAACTATCATTGGTTGTATTTGTTTGAAGCTAAAATTGAGCTAGCATTCGTTGACGTAGAGAAACCAAATTGCGTAAACAAACTTTGTTGTCTCTTGTTTTTGTTGTGCCTATCGCAATGCTTGCAGAAGTGTCCACTTCTGCAATCACTTTTGTTTTTACTTTGCTTGTTACTTAGCACTTGTTTCAAGTTAACATTGAGGACTGAAGAGGATAGATTGAGCTTGGAATTTTAAATTTCGGTGGTCCTTTTTTTTCCTAGGAGAAGTTGTCTTGTGTCGTTCTGATGTTTTGGGGTTGTTTGATGTTTGATACAGGGTACTCAGTGAATTGTTCATACTTTGGGCATGTGCTCAGCTACTTTGGCGAAAAAGGAAAGGCTTTTGTTTCGTGTTTTGATGGAGGTCATTTGCATGTATTGATGGCGGAGTTTTAGGTGTTTCCCTTGGTGTTTGAATGTGCGAGTTTCATGGTTCTGGGTTTGGTTAGGTGTCGGTTCGTTTTAGTGTTTTGTTGGGTTGATGATGTTTTGCCATCTTTTTGATGTTGGTGTTGTCAGGTGTCAGTCTTTGTTTTTATTCATTAACCTTTGGTTAGCTCCCTCTGGATTTTAATAAAATCTACCTAAGAGGAGACTCGCTATCTAAAATTTTCCATTTGCTTTTGCTAATGCGCAAAGAGGAATAATATGATGGGTACACTATTCAATGAAAACGGAGACATGCATCGGATTGTGAGAGATCACGATGAGGCCAACCCAACTACGAACTCATCGTTCGGCTGATACAGAAAAAGGGTTCGGATATGTTCTTGATGCATCGCAAGGACTTAATGTTTTAAATCTACCATTTATTTATTTAATATTTTATTGTGCTTAACCATTAATCCTTTCTAGTGAATATTGTCAATGGGTACTTTATCCACACCACCATCGATTATTATTTTTGTTTAATACACATTAGTTATTTAATATACGTGGCGTAATATGGTTGGTTGAAGATGATAAAATTAACAAAGTTAGTCAAGTACTTAAAAAGAAAAGTATCAAGTTGGCTCACCCTTCCCAAGTTCAAATATCAACTAGGTAAAAAATAAATTTAGGTGCCAAATAAGTTCAAGTTGAGATACTTCCATATATAGTAACCCTTTTGTTAATCATGGTTTTGACATTCTTAACTATCTTAATTGTTGTTAGGATGTAAGGTTTAGAGCAAAAAAAAATATTCCTGTTTTACTTGTCTTTCAATCGCTCGATTAAAGAGGGCTTAATTAAAATGCTTGCGTTGTCAAAAAGCCATGTCAAGATTCACTCAAAAATTACTAATAAAGTTCCCCATCACCTTATTGCTAAGTAAAGTAATCCCCAATAACATTCAAATAAAGCACTCCATGACTTTACTATAGCAAAACACTTGCTTGGAAGGGCTTGTGTCGGTAGGGGTGAAGTCATAAATTTTGTTAAGGCATGTCAAAATAAAATTATATAATAGGGGTAAAGCAAAAAATCTTGTATTGAAAATGTTTAAATTAAATTATTAATTTTTTAAAAGTGCTAAAATTATTATTTTTTCCATAAAATCAAAGGTTAGAAAGGAGTAACTTAAATATTTTAATTTTGGGAGGAGCTATGGAACAACTTTCCCATTTAGCCAAGGGGGACCAAGGCCCTCCCTGCCCCTTTATATAAATTGTTTTTTTTTTAAAATAAATTTACATGCATTTTTTTTTATACTATTATTTAAGTCTGTAATTAAATTAGTGTTAAGAATGAATTGGATACCAACTCAATAAAAAAATTTATCAAATAATCAAAATTTGAAAAAACAAGTCATAAATTAGAAGGTTATATGAGTAATTTAATTTATTTAAAAAAATAAAACAAGAATCACTCTTCTAAGAAATGACATTAGCTACACAGATGTCTAAGATTTTCAACCTTACCAATTAACAAAAAATTTTTTTTTTTTTACTTTACCAATAATAATAATTTTTTGAAAAAAAATCATTACTTGAAATTTTATATTATTTTTATTTCAAAAACTGTCTTTTTCTCTAATTTCTTATTTTCCTTTAGATAATGTGTATTTTCCCTTTTTGGGGGTTGGGTAATAGTTGAAACCTTGAAGGTACTAGCTATTAGTCTAAGACATAGGTACATATTTCAGGTCAATGCTGAGAGAAATAAAAAGAAATTGAAATAGATAAGGAGGGCAGGCAATGACGTTTCGAAAATAGAAAATTTAAAATTATAAAATTAATAATTAATATAATAATAAAATTCCATTTTAATCCCTCGATTCTCTTCCTAAATTTATATTGCCTTATCATTGTATTCCACTTAATGATAAAACTGAAAGACTCTTGATTCTTTAATAAAAATTTTAACTCATTAAATTGAAGCGAAGGATACACTTTAAAATCATTAATTAGAAACATTAATTAAAAAAATCAATCCCAAACAGAAGTTAAAGTTAGCTATATGATCTAATCATACAGAAAAGCAAATTACCATTTAGCATATCCTTTTATTGAATTTCCATATGATCTAATCATACAGAAAAGCAAAATTACCATTTAGCATATCCTTTTATTGAATTTCCACACTTTGGAATACCAAAACAACTTGCTTGGGTTTTGTAAATATATGGTGATTTGTGATTACTGTCTACGTGGATTTTGTATCTTAAAAAACAATATATATATTTTTTTTTGAATAAAAGAAATTTACATCAGCCTGCAAACCTAAAACACTCCTCCCTTTAAATTTACTCCGGGAATGGCATCAAGTATCTGGAGATTTGATAATTTCAATTTTATTAAATGATCTGTAATCGAGTTATGTTCTCTGGATATGTATCGAAATTCCTAGTGATTTTCCGTATGTATCAATCATCGTACCCGTCAAAGTACTCTGATGTAAGTCTTCCATCCATTTATTCGTATATATTTTGTTCTTTACAAATAAAAAAATTAATTCTTTTTAAAATAGTTTCATTTATTTGTTAAAATTTTAAATGTTATAAAAAGCAAATTATTGACAACATTTGAGATTTAGGTTATATTAATTTTTTTAATTTTCAAATTAAAGAATTATAATATATTAATAATGTTATTAGTTAGTGAGATTTAGATAATATCTTTAATAAAATTTATAAATCTAATTTCATTTATTAAAAAACATTATTTTTTAATAAAATACTATTAATAGTTTTTTAATGTAAAATTTAAACAATAAAATCTTAATAAAAATTTATAATTTTTATTTCAGAATTAACTCTACCGAAATATTATTATAAAAAATACATCAATTTTAGTTGTTATAAAATATGCCTATTATAGAAAGGATGGATTGTACAAGTATAAAAAATGGTTAATAATTGAAGCAACAAAAAATTAAAACTAAAATAAAATATTACTATTGTATATTAGTAATTTAATATCAAAATAAGAGACAAAATTCATTCTTAAGTGGATTGTTAATACATTGAAAATTTTTCAATTAAATGTTAAATTTTTAATATTAAATTTTATAAATATTAAATTTATATTAAAAAATTATTCGCTAAACTAGTAAAATTAAGTATCGAATATAATTATATTTTTATGAAGATAAATGCGAGATTTTTAAATTATTTATTTTTTTAATTTAAATTTTATTGATATAATATATATATTATTTTAAATAAAAATTATATATAATAACTTAAATAATTATTTTTAAAAAATAATTTATTCTAAATATAATATGTTTTAATAAATAAATTTATCTTAATATTTTCAACCTTGTAGCTACCAAAGACACCCTTTGTATTTTGAGCATGTCCTCCATTATTGGTAAAGAGCATGCACCTAAATTCTAAAAGCCTTTTTTAAACTTACTTTTGCCAAAATAATATCCTAATGAATAAATAAAAAGAAATTAAATAATCCAATATATTCAAATTTATTTGCTTTATCATATAAAATATGCATTTCTTTTTGTTTGCCTTTTGAAAAAAAATAATCATAGAAAAAGTTACTTTTCTTTGATATATTCATTTATCAAGGATAAAATATATATTATTGTGGTCCAACCATGGTACAGGAATGAAAATAATTAATTTGAATTATTTTTGGTTGGTACAAATACTTTATTATTTAATTTAAATCAGTGAAGCTTGTAATATTCTCATGAAAGTGGTCCCAAAAACAAATTTAACTTTTAATTTTAAAGAGTGGTATAATTTTATAATTTTTTATAAGATAAGACCATTGGGACACACATGATACCACAAGCAATATGCTCTATTCCTGCAAATAAATACCAATTTATAATTTATCTCGTACAAGTCCATGCCTTCTTTAAGGAGGGGACCATTTTTTAAAAATTTTAATTTTATTTTAAAATAAAAAATATTTACCTCAAAGGAATAAATTATATTTCATTTTAAATTTTTTATTCATTTTTCCTCGAGAATGTTGTACGGAAAGGAATTATTAATATTATCATTATTATGCTTTTTGAAAACATAAAGCTCGTTCAAAGTTTAGATCTCTCCCCACTCTGTTGGTAGATTAGGGTGACTTCTTCATCAATGTTGCTTAAAAAAAGGACATTTCATGACCTATAAAGCTTAAAACCTTGAATCAAATTTCATAGGATACATGGAGTAATGTGAAAAATACATGTAGTCCCAAGATATCTTAGGGTTCATAAAAAGAGAAAGACATGTTTACCCAATTTTTCATTCTCATCCTTTTCACTTTTTCTCAAGTCTATTTTTGTATTTTTCAAGGGGTTGATATACAAATACAAATAAGATTTATATTTTATGCATTGATTCTGTATATGTTTGTACATTGTTCGGTAAATTAAATAAAGATATTCCAATTAAAATGATATCGATCATATTTATTCTTTTAAATTTTTGATGAGATGTCATCATATAATTCGTGTATTGAATTGATTATAATGAAAATGTTGTTAAATCACTTTATTTGCACACTCAAGCAACTTGATACAAGAATAATGAACCCTTTTTCTAGTGTTGTTAAAAGGGATTAATATTAACAACTCATTTAACCCTAAATTAAGTATACAATTTATATAAAAAATTCAATTTAGTGGAGAATCTATTTCACTTTACCTTTTTATTTAAAAAAGTTAATACCCAAATTAAAAAAAAAAAAAAAATCTTAAAATGGGAATGAAAGTAGATTACTACGTGATCAATCTTAGAAAAAACATTAACCAAATGAGGTTATGATTACATAATTTGAAGCACTAATTCCATGGAATAATTTCTTTTCTTTTTTTTTTTCAACGAGATGATTTGATATCTTATAATTATTTGAAGCACAAATTCAATTCGATTCGAACTCGAAATTCGAAAAAAAAAAATTCGATTTGATTCGTTTAACTCGAATAACTCGATTCGAATAATTCGAAATTTGAAATTTTTTCGAATTTTTTGATTCGAATCGAGTTTTGGTCACCCCTACATAAAGAATAAATTAGTTGGATTTCAATTTAATATGTATTTGGAGAGTATAAATTCCTTGAGAATTTCAAAATCACTATCAAAATGGCATTTTAAAAATGTATGGATTTGATAAATAAGTATAAATATTTATAATCGCATATGTATCATCATTTAATTTACACTATTTTTGAAATTTAAGTTTTCAAATGTTATCTTAAAAAATTATCATGATTGTTTTGGAAAAAAAAATCATAAATTAAATTAAAGCAAAGAGTGCATAGTCAACATTAACAAAGATAAAATTATTGACTCCTCAGTCAACAAGTTCACCCCATACATCCAATTTAACGTTCTTATTCTCACTAATAAAATATGCAGTATTATCAACAGCAAAATCATAATAATAAAAAGATGGGAGGAGAATCGCATTCCTAAGGGTTTACATATGATAAAGCTGCTTAAGCTAGAAAATGAATCACCTTATTAACATCTCGATGAATAAATCAAAAAATTTATAATTCATATCTCTATCTTTGGCATCCTTAAAATTTTTTAATTTCTAACTTTGTCCCTAATAATAAAAAACCATCAAAATAGGGTAATAATTAAAATAGAACAAGGAAGAATATCAAAATCTAAGAATTCTCAATAACCTTCAACACAAGCGAAAGAGGCACCACTCTCAATTCATGAACCCTATTAATAATCAAATTAAAAGATTTTCACTCAAACCAAATTAAAAATAAAATTTGTTTACAGTGCTTAAAAACCTTTAATAAGTCCGCATTTTACTTGACGAATTCCAGAAAAAAAAAAAAGGGAGATTGATACATAATTATTTCTGTTAATTTACAAAATTAATAGATGTGGCCTATTAGCTCAGCTGGTTAGAGCGTCGTGCTAATAACGCGAAGGTCGCAGGTTCGAGACCTGCATGGGCCATTTTAATATTTTTCCCTTTTGATATATTCGGGTCGGGTAATTGGGCTTGAATCTTTATTGCATATTAAGATTCATTTGGGCGTGGTGGAGTATCTTTTCAGTTTTGGACTGTACCGGCCTTCCAAAAGTATATTGAATGATTAGATTCTAAATCTTTTTTCAATAAAGATGAGATGTTGGAGTTTGAATTATGGGATGTTTTTCAATATTTAAGTTATTAAATATTTATTGAGTGATAAAGATTTTGAAAATATTTGATTTTTTTATTATTATATTGGTGTGATTAAATGGTAATATCTGTTCATATTTTTTTAACCCTTTGATAACGCACACACACCTTGTACACATAGGTACTCGAATCCGAGTCTCCTAAGATGAACAACATCTTTTTTACCATTGGAACCACTCGTTGGGTTCACTTTCGTTTTTTTTTGTTACTCTTGAGTGTACATATAAGAGTACGTGATCTTCTTATAATATGAGTGGGATGTCTTTATCAATTATGATCATGTTTCAAGATCTTACATGTGTGTTTGTTAAAATATCTTTTTCCGTTTAATTCATATGCTTATCAAATTGTGATATCCGAGTACTATTGTGAGAATTAAAATTTTTACTTTGTTATTTACTACTACATTCATCAAGGAATCAACAATTTGACATCTAATCTTTATTATCATTATTATAAACAGTCCATACATGCATGCATACGTCTTAGTTGGGTAATTCAACCCCCAAAATTTTCAAAAGTATTCTTAGAAAATGTACCCACCACCATTATATACATTACTAATTCCATTCCCTCCATAACAATTACAAGCTACTTGTTGCATTTGCATGGCAATATTATTAACCTGCAGCTGCTGGTTCCACCATAACCCTTCATTCATCAAATACTCATCTAACAAAGTAGCAGCCTCTTCACACATTCTTCCCTCGTGATCGGTTGCTCGGCCACCATCTCCCGCTGCTGCCGTCTCGTCTTTATTCGGCTGTGGTAGCTGTTGTTTGAGCTTTAGAGCTTTTCTTTTTTGTTGCCTTTGAGCCGATCTTTCCTTCTTCATATAATGGGTTCTCCAATAATTCTTTATCTCATTATCTGTTCTCCCTGGCAAGTATTTAGCAATTGTGGACCACCTGTAATTCATTTCACTTACAATTACAAAACCACTAACAACAACAAAAACTGGGTTTCATTACTTCAAAACATTTTAATTAAGTCCTCAAAATACGAGCTGATTGATTGATATGATACTAATGCTTTGAGGACTCAATCACAACGTTGTGAAATTTAAGGTCAATAAATTAACAAGAAACAACAACAACAACAACAAAAACAAAAAGGGTTGATCCCTGTTACTTCAGAACATTCTATTTAAGTCATCAAAATTTAAGGTAACGTTGATATGATACCGATACTTTTGGAGACTCAATCAAAATGTTATAAAATTTAGGGACGAGAAAGAAGAAGCATTACTTGTTACCCCAAAGGGCATGCAATTCAACAATGATCCCTTCCTCTTGAGGTGTTAAATGACCTCTTTTAAGATCTGGCCTTAAATAATTCACCCACCTAAGCCTGCAACTCTTCCCACTCCTATTCAAGCCTGTATAAACCCCATAATTCAATTTAAATTAGCTAAATAATCCTATATATATATGTATGTATGTAATTAAAATTTATGTACAATATACCTGCAGACCTAGCCACTGAGCTCCATCTTCCTTCTCCATGGATGGTAACATATTCAGCTAAGAGCTTATCTTCTTCATGAGTCCATGGACCTTTCCTCCATGCTTGTTTTGGAGCTCCCCAAACCATCATTTTCAACTATTATTACAATGTTTAATTTATAAACTATTTCCACTTGAATAACTTGTTAGCCTTACCCTCTTATATATATAGTTCCCTCAATCATGTCAATTCCATGGTTTTTCTTATTTGTTTTGTTTTTTTATTTAACTTGTTGATGATTTTAATTACCACCAAAGCAAGATCTTTGAATCGAAATTTCTAGGTGCTTACCAGCTCAATCTCTTACAAGTAATTAAAAATTTGGGTTTTTGTTGGATGTGTTAGTTGTGTATAATTTTATACTTCATCCATGAATCGATGATAATATATCACTAAAAAATAAAATTAAATGACTTTTTTTTAAAAAATAATAAAGTATACACATACATACCACTAATTAGTTTGAATGATTCAATTAAAAAATAAAAAATAAAATAAAATATTCGGTTCAACTATCAATTCAATTAATCCATACCAATTTCTGGTCTAACTAATTCAATAATATTCTCAAGACTAATATCTTGACCAATCCGATCTGATTCAAATTCAATTGATTCTTATTATTTAGAATCACGATACTAAATATAAAGTAAGTATCTTTAATCAATAGATCAAATGTCGAGACTCAAATCATTATTTTCGAACATTTTATTTTAAGTAGGTGGCTGCAACATGATTTGATGTTTTGTGATTTTTGGTTATTTTCTTCATTAATGTTTTTTTTTACACAATAATTAAACACAAAACTATAAACTTATAAGTTTTTTTAAATGATTATATTATAATTGCATGAGAGATTGATTATATCTTCAATCATATAATAAACACAATGAGGAAATTTTTTTTGAAAAGAGTAATTTAATCTTGTCAATATTCTTTTGACAATGATTTTAAAACACAGGTCGGATTACATTATTTTCAATCATAACAAAGTAAACAAGTCAAATAAATTAATTACAATGTAATTGATTAAGTCTTAGTTCAATTGGTACGTCAATGTTAGGTATTGTATAAAAAAAAATGTCAAGAATCGTGATGCTACACTCATATGAAAATAAGTGAACATAATTTAGAGTATAGGGTTTAGTTTAGTTTATAATCTTTTACAGGATATTTTCAATCTTTCAATCCTGAAAAGGTGGAGGATTAATGTTTTCAACATTTTGGGAATGAGTGGGGGATATTAAATTCTGTTTGTTTTATCATGCAATCCTTAAGGAACACTTGTTGCCCTAAAACATTTCTTAATTGCATGCTTTACAAATTGTTTATTGCTAATCATGGTTTTCTAGGATGCCATTTTGAGTAATGGAGCATTTAAATATATGATAAGGTACGATCTTTTGGTGACTCATCAATGCTACATTTGGTCTTTTTATGACCATATACTATATTTTTTTAATCATATTTGGAATGTTAGGTCCATAATTAATTGGATTAAGTACATTTTTTAAATCAAGAATACCTATTTATAGATATTCATGCCTAATGATAGAAAGCATTTAATTAATACTATGAAAGCTAAAGAGAACGCTTTGAGTTTAATTTCAATTTTTTTTATAATGAATTGTTCAATTTAATGATTGATTTTAATTATAATTTCTTACATAATTATAAATTACTGATGAATAATTTAATCCTTTTTTTTTAATAGTTAATTTTATATTTGTTTAATAACAAAATACCATTACACGTGATATCGTTAAATTTCGTAATTAATGTAATTATCATTAAGATTTTGTTTAGATCTTAAAGTAAAATATGCTTGATTTGATAGAAATGAAAACGACACCAAAAGATTTATGAATTTGAGTCTTATCATCTCTTTTTGAGTTTCCATTCAAAGTTAGGCATAAAAAAAGTTGTTTGTATTTCAATTTTACAGAAAGCTCCCATTTTGAATTACAATTTTTTAAGTTCAAATTAGATTTTATCATTACAATCACTTATGATTTCACAATTTCAAAAAATTTACAATTTTATTCCATTTACTTTTCAAATTTTAAAATTCAGGTCTAATGGTTAATACTGTTAAATTATTTTTTTTAATTACACAACTATCAAGTCAGTGTTTTTTTTTTTTTAATTTCAAAATGTCATTGCAACGATTTTAAAAAAAAAATCAATATTAATAATTAGACCTGAATTTTAAAATCTAAAAAGTAAAAAAAATTAAGTTACTGAAAAGATTAATATCAGTTTTGTATGAGAAGATTAATATTAAGGAAAAGGATGTACCATGGATTAGATGATAATTTTGGTTAGATAGTTATCAAAATTGTAAGATAAAGAAACACTTCGATTCAAAGTAAAATTGGTACGTACGTCATAAGATGTGAAATTAATTTTATAATAATGAATGTTACATCATATTAAAAAAAGGATTAAAATGATAAATTAGTCTCAAGATTAGATGTATTCTAAATAAAAGTTATTTTAAATTAGCTTCAAATTCTTCCTGCTCTAATTATGAACTCTATCCTTTTACAGAAATTAAAAATTATTTTTTATTTTAATTTTTCAAATTTGAAAAAGTTTATTCAATTAAACAATACTGGAATTTTTTTTTTTTTGGTGAATTACAAATAACAATTAACTCGATTCGAATTCAAGTCACATCTGAGACGATAAACACCCTTAACCAGGTCAATACACGGGATTTAATAATTGTTGATTTAGAAATCAATAATTTATATGTAAATAATTAGCAAAATGAGCGATTAAGAAATTTTGTATACAGCAAATTAATAAAAATGAACCATTTAAGTATACATGTTTAGTAATAGTTAGGACAAACTTATCAATTTTAGTAAAAATATGATATTAAATTCTGATAAATTACATTAAAGGAATTGTTTTGGTGAAGTAAAGAGATAAGTTATTTGGATTTGAAACATTGAAAAGGTTAATGCAATGTTTGGGTTCTGAATTTGGTAATCGTTGAGTTTTGAATTTTTTTTGTGTTCAAATTAACCTTTAAATTTTGTAATTATTTTTATATTAGAGTTTGAAGTGTTTTTTTTCCTAGTCCTTGATATTTCTTTGAAAAACTTGGACTAAAAAAAAATTCAACGAGTTGGACCAAAAAGAAGTTTAAGGGCTAGTTTCGAAAAAAGAACAACTACAATGTGAAAAGAGATGCATAGTTCAATCTCCAATCAGGGGAGAAGCCAGAAAAAATATTTAGGAGGGGTCAAAATTAAACTGTAATTTTACGATAGTAAAAATACAATTTTTAAAAGATTAAATCGAAATTTTATCATTGTTAGGAGGGCCAAAGTATAATTTTACCTTTATTAATTTATAATTTTAAAAAATTTTAAAGGCCTAAATAGCAATTTTTCTATTTTAAGAGGGGTTAGGGTCCTTACCAGCCCTCTAAATCCGCCCTTGGTTTCAATGTAGGAGTAATTATCAAGTTAAAGCCCAAAAAATGCATTATAAGTTTGAATAAATTATTTTATAGACCTTTCCTATCACATCATTCATGGTTTCTTTTCAATTATTTAATAACATTTCAAAAAAATTTCCATGTTATTGATACATAGTTTTGTAATTTTTTTTAGTTCAACCCGACCTCAAACCCTAAGTTTAGAGTTCAAGATTTAAGATTTAAATTTTGGGATTCAAAGTTCAAGATTTAAAATTTATAGTCAAAATTCAGTATTCGAGATTTAAAGTTCTGAGTTTAAGATAAAAAATTACTAATAACATTTAAAAAAATTTTCCATGTTATTGACACATAATTTTTGTAATTTTTTTTAGTGCAACCCAACCTCAGACCCCAAGTTTAGAGTTCAAGATTTAATATTTAAATTTTGAGATTCAAGATTTTGGATTCAAAGTTCAAGATTTAAATTTATAGTCAAAACTCAATATTCGAGATTTGAAATTCTGAGTTTAAGATAAATATTTACTAAAATTATGAGTAAATAACATGAAAAAACTTGTTGAAATATCGTTAAATAGTTAAAAAAAAAAACCATAAATAAAGTAATCGAAAAAATCCATAAAATAATTTCTCTGAAGTTTGACATGCATTTTTCTTCCAATCAAAATTCCAGAAAAGGAATTCATTTTATTAATATTATAAAAACAAAATGAAAGCTAATGAAGTTTTTAATGCTGTAAACTTCATGGAACATAAACAATAAAATTACACCAAGGTCCTTCAAAAATCTGTAAAAAGAAACATTACAACATAAGTAAAGGTACAATACGAAAAAGAAAAACTCAACAATGGCAACTGTGGCTAATGAAGATCCCCTTTTTTTATTTTGCTTTGCCATTTGTTACTGAAGAATCAGTTGGGTTAAGCTCATCCCAAGCGTCAATCCATGTGACCATAGCCTCAGCCAACTTGTCAAAATATGGGTCAACTTTGCTTAGCTTTTCTTTGACCTGTTTAGCCAATTCAATGTAACATTTTTGGACAGTGGTGCAGTCTTTTGGAAGTACAGCTTGTTGAAAAAATGGAATAAGCTCTTCTTGCCAGAAAATACCCTTGTATTCCTTCCTTAAGTTCACAAATGGGTTACTTGCTTTGCTGTGGTAGATATACGGTAGCCCGGTTTTGACCCCGAGTCCTAAATGGTCACAGATCACCTACACGAATCGTCAAATGGAGGTTAGCTGGTTAGCTTGTAATGAAATTTGAAAATTTATAGGAAGGTTGGGTTTTGATGATATACCTTGGTGCACCAACCGGCCCACATGTCATCGTATCGACCGATAGGTTGACCGTCTCCCATGAGTCCAAAGTACATTGCAGGGCCAATGAGCTCACGGTCGAATGCCAAGTTCATACCGCACATAGGGAACAAAGTACCCTTTGGAATTGTCAAGACCGCGTCTACAAACCTAGTGTTCCTCTCGAAAGGCTTGACGAGTTGAGTTGGTGCGTCGTAATCTGGGATGTTTAGCCATAGGCCGTGAGAGACGGCGGTGGGAACACCCTCGCGGAGACTGAAAGGGTAGCCACGAACGAAATCAGCACCGTCTCTGAAGGGATCATACAAGGTGTTGAAGAAGAAGGGTGTGGATGGGGACAGTAGGTTCTTGATGTGTTGCTCAAGTGCATTGATTGCTTTACCAGATGGGTCCTTAGCAACCTAAAATCATAAACAATATACAGAATTTTTAGAATCTGAGAGTTGTAGATCACACTGCAAACCAATTATTTAATAATTAGAAAGGTATATTTTCATATGATAGAGCATGTGCTAAGCTGCTAAATGAGCATTCCATGTGAAAAATAACTTAAATTTTTTAGTCGTAAAAGTATCATTGAAACCCCTGTATTAAAAGTCAGATTGCACTTTACAACCTCTACTTAAAAGATAAGCAAATTAGTCCTTATACATTAATCAAAGAGCAAATTAACATGGTTGGTGGAATAACCTATAGAGACCAATTTTTAGCTTACTCCCCATGGGTCACTCCTAATACCAAGACTATCCATATTGTGCACATTCCTCTCAAAATTATCAATTTCAATTGAAAATATCCAATCAAAACAATGAAAAAGAATTCATCTTTTGACCAAAACAACAAAAACCCAGAAACCAAAACATCTAAAGATCAAGAATTAGACTAAAATACCAAAAACCCAGAATCCAAAACATCAAAATAAGATAAAAGAAGAAGAAGAAAACTTACAAAACAGTCATCATCGATGGTGAAAATATACTTCTTCTTTGACACCATATAACCAAAGCAACGACAAGCAGAATCCTTGAATGAAATGCAAGAAGCTTTAGGACCCAAAATCCTATTAATATCATTCCTATTATAAAGTTCATAATCAAAACCATCAGGGACTTTGATAGTCTTTGAAGGATCACCATCTTGAACAATGATGAGATGGTAAGGTTGAAAAAATGGTCTCCACATCTCGAGAAAATCTAAGTTTCTTATAGTTGGTATAACAATGTCGAGTTCATCTTTCAGTTGAGGTACTGCTGGTGCTGTTGCTGCTGCTTGGGTTGCTGTTGCTGGTTCAGCCATTTTTGGATTAAAAAACAACAAAAAGAATTTTTATTTTTATTTTTGGATTGGGAGAGATGGTTAATATAGAGAGGGAGATTTTGTGAATTTGTGCGAGTTTATATGGAAGGGTAGAAGGATGGCACGTACAAAACGATGTGGTGGCACGTGTGAAGAGACGTGCTTGAATGTGATTTGACTTCTTCAAAAGGCCAAAAAGCCTGAATCTCAGGCTTAATGCCATTTCAATTTTTTAAGGGTGAATTTCATCTAAGGTCATTAAATTATTAGTAAGTTTACGTTTTGGTTATTTAGTTTTTGAAAGTTACAAAATGATTATTGAATGATTTGAAAGTTTTCATTTAAAGTCACTGGACTATTAAAATTGTTGTTGTATTGCTTTCTATGCTCACACTGCATATACCAATATTGAAAGTTCTCCTTCCTTTTTATTCTACTCTTCAATTTTTTTTTATGAAATAACTTTGAATGTCACGAATTTGTGAATCAATATCTGAACAACTTTCTTCTTTGATCTCCGATATTGACCGTCAGATCAACTTGAATCTAAGGTATGTTTTGCTACTCGTTGATGTATATTTATCTATCGTATCAATTATCAAATCGTTGTTTAGAGCTAGCTAGTCAGAATTAAAAAAAAAAAAAGAAAAAAAAGTAGCACCCTAGTAACTTAAATAAATTTTTTTGAATAGTTTAGTGACTTAAATGAAAACTTTGAAATAGTTCAATGACCATTTTGTAACTTTATGAAGTTGAGTGACCAAAATATAAACTTACTAATAGTTTAGTGACCTTGGATGTAGTTTTTTTTTTTTTTTTTTTACTTCTAGAGTTAATTTTACTTAAAGTCAAAATTATAGTTTAGATTTTAAATTAATTTTTAAATTTTAAAATATTCGAAGCTCGTAAAGTATTAATATTATGTAAATCGAATCTAACATGGAAACATTCAAAACACATAAATTAAATTATAAATACTTATGTTAAAAAAATAATATCAATACAAGTTATGAGAGAACAACTGTTAGATCTAAGATATAAATTCAATAAGTGCATACATTTTTACAATTTAATTACGTGTTTTAAATATATTTCACATTAAATTTGAGGTGATATTTAATGTTCAAATTAATAATTAAAGTGACTAAAGGATTTGATTGATAGTTTAAGAAATTAATTAAAATATTTTGAAATTTAAGCCCTTAATTTTAGAACGTATGATTATTTTATCAACCACGCCAGTTTTTAATAGTGCAAATTGATGATTTTTTAACAAAAATAACCAATTTACTCTTTGATTCAGTGTACAATAACTAATTTACCCACTTTTAAAGTAGAAAAAACAAAATATAATTTAATTTCTAATACAAAATCGTCCATGATACTTTTTACCCTAATATTACTAAATCCAAATGCAATACTAAAAGTTTTTGAAGGCAATAAATAGATGCATTTCAACCTACCATTGAGAAAAGAAATGTGTGGCTATAAATGTAAATATTCCATCTTTTTAATATATTAATTTTAATGTATTTTCTAAAAAGAAAATTGACTTTTCCTTGCCATGTATGAGAGTAATTGGGATGCATGTATGTGTACATGAACCCTATTAAAAATGGTTTTATTATTATTTAATTATATTAAAAGACTAAAATATGAATCCATGTGCTACAAATTAAAAGAATATGTGGATTTATTAATAAATGCTGGCATGTTGTAGTCCTTATTGGCAAATTGTTTCCCTCTGCCTCTTTTTAGATTTGAATTATAACTAAATAGCAATTTGAATTAAAAATATATATACATTTATATGACTCATAACTACAAATGGTTAGAAAAGTCAAATTAAAATAAAAGTTTTAATGGTTTAAAGTTTTATATTTCAATTATTTGATTAAAACAAGAATACATTTAAATTCATCATATCTATTAAAAATTAAACCGTAAAAAAGAAAAAAGGGAAAGCAGAGCTTTCGCTTAGTATAGGCAGTGCAAACTGAGAAAACCATACATCAATGATTCTAACAGTCCACTGATTTAATTGAAAACTTTCGTAGAGTTCAGTGACCATTTTATAACTTTTTAAAATTAAATGAGCAAAACATAAACTTATAAATAATTTAGTAACCTGAACTATATTTTACCCTTGATATTTTAAATCCAAAACTTCATGTGACCCACAAATTTGAGCTGAATTAAGCTGATGAAGATGTGTAGTATACTTTAGTTTGAGTATCAATTTCGATGATATTTCTTTGTTATTAAAATATATTACCGAACATGAAAGGAATTGTGTCCCATGTGATGCGAGAGTCCATGAAAATGAGATCTCATTCAATGGAAGCTTGGTTTGGCATTAAAGCAGTGTATTTTTTTTAGTCAAAGCAAGTTACTTTGTAAACAAAAGTGGGGAACTTTCCACTTAAACAACTTGGAAAACTACCGAACAAGTTCCAAAAAGAAGACACCAGTTAAAGCAATATATATATATATATATTTACTTTTTTATTTCTCTATTTTTTATTAAATAATTCAGAAGAAATATTGTTGTTCAATATTAGAGTTAAAATTCTTTATTATCTTTTTATTTGAAACTATACCAAATTATAATTTGACTAAATATAAAAATAATAAATAGTGAGAAAAAAAATGGAAGAAGAAGGCATGGTTAAATGGGTTAAGCCAGCCACCGAATTAAGAAGCCCATAGGTTTCGTCAGTCCATCAAAAAAGTCCATTCTGCTAACAAACCCAAGAAAAATATATATGGTAAACTGAATGTGTTTATGGATCGGGTAGTTCGGTCGGCCCGATCTGTTTTGGATCATATTTAGATTTATATTTTTCAGTCTTAGTCCGGCCAATTTCAGTATTTATAAAAGAAAATGTGAAGTTATTTTTAAACTATGAAATAGGTTTTTTTTTATTTTATTTTTTTTAAACGTATTTTTAATTGAATTGATTCGTGACAATATTTTTCCAAAACTCTTATAGTATAAATACATAGAAATGAGTCGATTGAGTCTTAACTCGATTGGTATGGTCATTGTTACCAATGCAAGAGGACGTGGGTTCGAGTGCGCTGAAGCATATTGTCTTCCTATTTATGGGTTGGAGAGAGGCTAAGAGTGGTTCTAGACATATGATCAAAACTTATAATGAAATTGTTTAAAAAAAAATAAAAATGATTTATATTTTTCAACCTTAACCTGACCTGTTTCACTATTTGTCAAAAAAATATAAATATTAATGTAAAATTACTTTTCAACACTGAAATAGGCTTTTGGGTAGATCAAAACTTGAACCTAGAAATATTTTGGAATCGAGTTTCAACTTAACTCATGAAAATCTCTAAATACTATTAATTTTTTTTAAAAATGGTAATTTTTAAATAGTTTTCTAAGTGGTGTATATCTTTTTCAAAAAATTTATAGTATAAACACGTAGAAATGGTTTATGTGCTCCTAGAATAATTGAATTCTAACTTGAGATTGTTATAGCTTTGGTATACAAAAAAGATAATTTCTATTTCCAAACTCTCAATATCAGATAATTCACACTCTAGCCTGAAAAAAAAAAAAAAAAAACTCATCTCTTGTTAGAATACAATTAATTTTTAACATCATTTTGCCTCCCCTTCTGATTTCTGTTAAGCCCATTAGATTTAGAGTCCAAATCAGCGGTTCCGATAACCCGAACCAACTCGCATAAGACATTTCGGACCATGTCCAGCTTCTCAAAGCTCGAGCCGAGTTCTGCCCTTGAGGAAAAAAATCGTTCGCAGCATTAACCACCAAACCCCTCAATAAGAAAACATCGTCCCATCCACTAATGTGTCCGATCGGACCTATACAACCCCAAGTGAGGAAAAATCTGACATATGCAGCCAGTTATACTTCAGTCTGACTTGAGTATCGAACTCCAACCCTAAACCCCTTTTTTGTTTTCAACTCAACAAATCATTATATCATATGCACATATGCATCTCTTCAGTAGTTAGTAAGATGAAACCCTAATGTGCAGTCCATTTGGTGCTTCAACCCTTGGAAATTTCATCAATTTTTCTCCCCCAATTTCTTCCCATCTGCACTCCAAATAAAAGAAACCCCCATTAATTAAGATCATTAACTTTGTTAAACAAGTGTATTTTTTGGATTAAAAAACAGTGAATGTTACCTGTATCTAGTTATAAAATAATGAAGAAATGTTGAAATTTCTGCAATTCCTAATTCTTTTCCAGGACATTGCCTTGTACCTCCTCCAAATACCAAGAAATTACTTCGAGATTCTAAGCTTTTGTCCTACATTCATTAATTCTTTCATATCAATGATAATTTTTTTTTTTTTTTAAAAGAAGAGAAAAATATGAACATTACTAACCATCCATCTCCATGGATTGAAAGCTAATGGATCAGGATAGATGAAAGGATCATAGTTTATCTCTCTTGTATATACATAGATTCTCCACCCTTTAGGGACCACAAATCCTGACAAAATGAAAAATTGGGGATTAAGTTTGTGATTTGAACCCACGGATTTATGTTTTGAAGTGAACAGGCAGTGCTACTCCACCAAAAGCGGGGATTCAAGATTAAGCATGTTATTGAGCTTTAAAGTGACAAAGGCCCACCATTTTATCTAGAGGACCAATGAAAATCTAATCATTTGGCTAACTGAGTTTCTAAAGAAAAAGTTTACCTTCATATATATATATATATATTGAAGAAGCAACCTTTCTTTGAAGAAAATCATTGAAAATAGACAATGAATGATCCATAGGGATTGCCTAGCTGGATTGGTAGGCATTCCATGTAAATCATGATAGACCTAAGGTCCACATAGGGAAGATCATTTCATCTCCATTACATTTTCCTTTTTACACACACATATATATACTATGGGACAAATCACCATGTAGAGCCTAAAATTGGTAACAACTCTCACATTGGGGCCTAAATTTTTTATTGATCTAAGTTAATCATTGAACTTGATAATTGTTTTCCTACTAGGATATGAACTTTAGACAATTGTTCTCACATTAGAACCTGATTTTTAGGGTTTTCAAAGAAATGTCAAGGACTGACTTGAATTAAAAAGTTTAGGCTCGAATGTGAGAACAATTATCAAGTTCAAAAACTAATTTAAACAAAAAAAAATGATTTAGGGTCTAATATAAAGTAGTTGTCAAGTTTAGGGATTAATTTAAAAAACAAAAAAATTAGATCAAAAAGTGATTTAATATAACTTTTGCAAAACGCAAACTCAGCTTCTTGAGCCCATAAAGCTCATATTACAAAAGGTAAGGACCAAAAAGAATTAATTTCAATATGTGGATCCCACACTTTTAAATATATATATTTAAATGCTCACTCACCATTGAGTTCCATTTCTTCAGTAGTTTTCCTTAAAACCCCATTAACAATAGTAGCTAATCTTGAAGTCTCAAAAATCACCTGCATAAAAAAAAAAAATCACCATTTATTTCAAAAAAAAATCACTCATTAACAATAACTTGTCTCAAAAAAAAAAAAAAAAAAAGAACCCACAAATATTCTTACAGCTCTAGTGAACTTCATTGGCTTAAGATCATTCCATTCAATCGGGTCCTCTGGTCTTTTCTTTTCTCTAATTGCCATATGTTCTTTCTGTAAATTTCTTCATCAATAAGTCAAAAGAATTTCATTACAAAGATATGAAGAACATGTTTTTTTTTTTTTTTTGGTTACTTACTCTTAGCTCTTCAAGAATAGATGGATGATCATGTAGGTACTTAACGGCCATCATTGATGTCGTCGACACGGTCTCGTAACCGGAATACAGAATCGTAATGATTTGATCAATGATCTCATCATCACTTAATTTGTATCTATTATTATCATCTTTGCTCATCAAGTAACCAAGCATGTCCTTGTGTGATTCTTGACAGTCTCTTCTGTTTTCAATTAGTTGTTTCAGTATTGTAAGTATAGTTTTCCTTGCCTGCAAGGTCGTCAATGAACTAACTTAATCGACTTGAGACTGTGGAATGTAATGAAAAACGAAATGCTCATCGGTTTTTTACCTGAAGTCCGCGTCGATAATTCGTACCGGGGAGATCGATAGGTAGCGATAAAGTCCCCAACACTAATTTGAAGAACTCAGGCATGAATTCTTGTGCTATTGAAGTTGATTCAACGCTTGCAATTTGTTTAAGTGATGATAAAAATGCCATCTACAGACATACACAAAAATACATATCAGAAAAACAGAGGAAAACACCTATGAAGTAATGCAAAGATGTAAAGGAAACAAACCTGTTTGGTCTTTTCTTGAATGTCAATGATTTTATTATCCCAATCACTGAGAAAATTTCTCATGAATTCATCTATTTTAGGCAGAAGTTGTTGTTTAATCATAGTAGGACTAATGAGAGCAAGCAAAGCTCCTCTCATTTGTTTATGAGTAGAACCATGAACAGCTGCAATGTTACATTTACCCAAGATATCTAACATGGACTGTGGATAACCAGGAACAAGACCTTTAGCTTCATTCATTAGTATATATCTATTAAGCTCTGGATCCATGGAAACAGCTGTAGGACATCCTAGTATATGTGATTTGAAGAAACTCCCATACCTGTAAGAAGGACCAAAATGAAAAAATTACATAATGTTTGACAACATTTGAAATGAGAGGGGGGGAGGGAGGGGGAGGTTTACCTTGCTCTTTGGTTTTTCATGAAATTAGGACCTTGTTTGAGAAACTCAGTGGTTTCACCAAAGATTGGCCAACCCATAGTACCAGGAGGCAACCCTTTTTTACTGAACTTAAGCTCATTCCATCTTAACAAAGCAGTGCATACACAAAGGGCCAGAATGAACACCAGTACCAAAACCACCATGAAAAGAGCCATTGTGTTTTTTTTTTTTTTTCTTTTTAAAATCTCCAAAAGCTCTGCAAAAATGGTTAAGGGAATTCCCTCATAAGTCTACATAGACTAAAGAGGTGCACACACCCATATATATATAGGACTGTAAAGTGTTAAAACCCATAGTCCCACGCACCCCTCTCTCTATGTATAGTTCATTGACAGATAAAAGACATATAGGCTGAACCATGTAGCTCATTAGGAAAGGACCCTACACCTTAAAAAAAAGATTGTCAAGGAAATTATATATTTTTTTAAACATAAAAAAAAAAAAAAACAGACTATGCAGATTAAGATATAATTCAATCTTCAAGAATAAGGGCATGAATGTTTGTTTGATGGTAAAAAATTTTACAGCTTTTCTACTGATAAAAGTTATATCAAAATCTTTATGTTAAAAGTTAAATTACATAACATTTTTTTAATGTTTGTGCATTAGGGGAATGAACCCAATTCTTGTCTATTTCTTCACATATATAATGTATGCATGTGGAAATGATTTGGTATTTACAAAGAAATTATTTGGATATAATTGGTATGAAAACTAGATGAAAGATTCAACTAATTCAGTCAAAGTAAAAGAAAAAAGAAGAGGTAGAGGTAGGATACGTGTAATGAGGGTAAAAGGCACATGCATACCACCCTATTGGACGTAAAAATTATATACATATATAAATATAAGCTTACTTCCAAAGCGCAGTGCTTCACATGTCAGTCAACAAGATCTGTTCATGGATATACAAAAAAGGCCACTACAAGACAGGCTCTTGGTTACCATGTGAATAAGTGAAGAGAGAGATAGAGAAAGGAGTTTGGTTCCATTGTAACTACTAGTTTCAAGCTTTTGACTGCCTCGCTTTGGCTAAAAGTACCATGGATGTTTTCTTCATTAGGGTCCGGTTGTGTTTATGGTTAAAAATTACTTTTTATAATTCTTGATGAGATATATATATGACACGTCACGTATAATTATTTGATTATTTTGTTAATCATATCAATATTTTATCGTAAAAATAAATAATTTTTTTAAATAAAATTGATCAATTTATTTTTTTTAATATATAATAATTAATTTACGTAAAAATATAAATTGCAACCTGATTTCTAATACATAAATCTTTATGGCTTCAAATTAATTAATTTTTTTTATTTTTTGTTGCAACTTATATTTGTATTCTTTTGTGTCTCAGGTTTTTTTTTTTTCAACAGAGACCAAAAAATGAAAAAGAAAGCAAACAGTATATTTTACGGACTTAGATTAATTACGTGAAGAAGTTGAATTCATTTGCTTTCTCTTTTCTGATTGATTGTAAGTTGTGCAGTGTACTTTGGACGACATGTGCTTCTTTTTTTTTTAATTATAAAGAGATTCGATTTTAAATCACAGTTAAAACAATAAACACAACGAAATAAAGAATTTTTAATTTTTAATATACCGTTTAAAATAATTTAAAGGTGTTTAATTATTGAAATAGAATGGGGGAGAAGAAAACACTAAGCATTTGTCCTGATGTAAAATTGGAATCAAGAAAACCCTGAATTTCTTTTCCAAGAATTAAAGTCATTTCTTAGGTAGAGTTTGATTAATTTTACTATTACTATGAACTGACCTTACTAATTATCATCCAAAACAATCTTTTCATTACCTTCAGCAAACATCTTTGGCTATTTGTGATTAATTCCTAATCATCTTATTTAATTAAAAAAATATTGTTAGGAGAGAGAAAAAAACCCAAAAATCGTCTCTAAACAATTTTTATTTTCCGAATAACTTTTATAATTTTTAAATTATTTGTTCACATGATTATAAAATAAATAACACTATGTCAACATGAAGTACACGTAAATAATTATGTAGATTGCGATGTTAATATCGTTAAAAAAATTAACGTTTTAATCAATATTTCATTAAAAAAAAACAATTAAACTCTTTTTGAAATATTAATCATCAAAATTTAACTAAGAATCAAACTAACAATGGTAAGAACTAAATTTATAATTATGTCTATAAACAATGAATGAGAAAAAATATTTACAAAATGAATTCTCAAAATATATTATTATTAAAAGTTAAAAAGAGGTCACCACTCAAATCATAATTATGCAATAATTATATAGAAAATGATGAAAGAAACTGTTGGAGAGAAAAAGGAAGTGTGGTTTAAATGCAAAAGGGGGCACAAAGAAAATTTGGAGGTTTGCAATTAGAATAAGATATTAAGGGACACTAATCACATCAATTGACTAAAAATAATAAAGATTGTGGATTTGGAATTTTGCTAATACATTACTTTTCAATATATACTTTTTTGTAATTGCGTGGAAGATTTGAATGTTTTATTATTTTTGATTGATTGGAATATGTATGAGACAACACAATCCGACCATTGCCCTGAATTTGCTTAATTTTTCCGAGATTTCAGGGACCTTTTTTTTGTTTTTGTTTTAATCTTTCAATTAATTTCATGATAAATTACATATCCTTAAAAAGAAAAAAGAAGTCGGCGTTAAAATTGCGACTTTAATCCTTAAGTTAGGGCAAGATGTGTGCTTTTTGAAAGCTTTATTCACTACATTACTAATCAATTGAATTCACAATCTTTTAATATTGTTAATTTAAAGATAAAGCTATTGTATTTTATTTTTTATTAAAAAATAGGTAAATTAATTTATGTATTTTAGATTAAAGAGTAAATTAGTTTTTTTGTTAAAAATTTCATCCATCTCTACTATAAAAACTGATCTATTTATGTCAGAATGATATATATGCAGCATGCTACGTGTAATTGTTTGATTATTTTGTTAAGTACACTAATTTTTAACAGTAAAAACAGATGACATTTTTAACAAAAATAATTAATTTATTTTTTATGTGGATAATAACATAATAATACTATATCAAACTAAAGCGAACAAAACACCAGCCTTATCTTATCCAAGAGTGTCGATTAATTCCCTAGACACATCTTCGATCACCTGCATACCCTCCTTCTCAACAGAATATATTTTGGCTATAAGAATAACAATTGATTACACTCCCTAGACACATGCCTTATCACCCAATAATTTTTACTTTGTAGCACCTGTTGAATTGATTATAAGATTAGTTTACTCTTTGATCTAACGTGTAAAAATTAATTTACTTATTTTTTACCTATAAAATTATTAAAATTTTAAACATAAATAATCTCCCAAAATTGTAGCATACATTCGTTAACTTCAAATTTTTTTCATCATTGTTATTTTATAATTGTAAGTAGTTTTTATAATTGTTAATATTAAAATAATTTTAAAAATATTAATTTAAAAAACATAAATTAATAGTATATGCTCATCCATATTTAATATATTCTTTAATTCAATTTAATTTTAGTTAAGACATTTAAAATCAAATAAGTCAAATTATTGGAAAAAAAACAAAAAGAGTGATTAGCAATATTTATTTTTACTTTTAAAATTATTGTTGTAAATTGTTCCTCGGTTCTTCTCTAATCCTTTGAAAACTTCCACTTTTCCAAGTTTTTGTCTTAACCACACCGCCGACAACAGTTTGGCCTTTCTTCAAGCTCAATCTTTTAGTACCTCCGCCACCATTACTGTTGTCTTCAGTAATGCTGCGATTTTCTTGTGCATTATGATTGAATCGAACATCACTGGCTTTTATGGTATTTCAGAAGAAGAGATAATAAATAATTCTGGGGTTCGTGTGGAGTAGCCACATTGAAAAGTGTGCAGCCAAGATGGTTCTGTTGTCATCGAAACATGGTATGAATAAATTCACCTTTTCATTCAATTAATACTAAATTGACTGCTGCCGGTGGTAGCACCCATTTTGCAATTTCCATTTTATATTTAATGATACCAAAAGTTTCAAAACAATAACATTTTCTAAACTTTTATTCTTATTTTTTGATGCATAAACAATATCATTTTATATTCAACATGTTAGCAGTGTCAATTGGGTTAATTTTTTAATTTGGTGAATCTCAATCAAATCGTTTTAGAACTTAAGTGCTCAGGGAATTTCATTTTAGATTAATTTTTGACATCATTTATCAATTGAATCTTATTTTGATTGGTTTGAATATGATTAAGTAAATTGTGGAATCTTATGTGACATGATTTAAAATTAAAGCTTAAAAAAAAATAGATGTTATAAAAAAATATGTTACAGAAATATTGATTTTGATGTTTTCGAAACTTTTATAGAAATTATCTTTTTCTTGATTTTAATTTATTTTTAATTTTTAATTTTAAAGTTATGCGACATTTTATTTTTTTAATTTTTATTAAATTATATCACATAAAATTTTACGTATTATTTAATTATTAAATTAAATAATCAAAAACTTATATTTTAACTCTACTTGTAAAATAAAAAACAGCTTTGTTAAATTTTATTTAGTCTCTTATATCCAAATCTACTGCAAAATTGTTAATTGACTTTTTGTTGAAGCTGATGGCTTGTCTTGAAGTGGAACTAAAGGTGGAAACAGATGGTGACTTGAAAGAAAGTGTAGGATTCATTTGGGATCCTTCGAAAAGGGTTTGACACTAAAGAAATATATATGCAACTGGCCAATATATATACATTTAATTCTTCTTTTCAAGTAATTTGAAAATTAAAAGATTGGGTTTTTAATGGCCAGGAATGATCTGTCTTAATTCTTACTTTTAATAATAAAAATCATATTTATCGATAAGATTTTACTTTACTGACGGCATGCAAATCTTTTTATATTTATTTTGATTTCAATCTAAATTATTAGTAACTTTATGTTTTGAATTTCAGTGATCAAAATGTTAATAAAATCTTGAGTATAGTTTAGCTTTTAAAAAATTTAAATTTTTAATGATTAAAAGTGATGAAAATATAAATTTATTAAAATTTAATGATCTTGAGTATACTTTTTTTTTTTTTAAAATAAGCTTTTAATGGCGAAAAGTGATATGTCTTAATTCTTACTTTTAATAATAAAAATGGTATTACCAATAAGATTTTAGTTTAATGTCAAAATTGAATTATTCGAATTTCATTATGTTTATTTTGATTTTAAACTCAGTTTATTACATTTTGAGCAAATGAAAAATAACAAAAAAAAAAATTGAAAGAAAAGGAAAATATTCATTGGTTATAAATGGACTAAGTCCTTAATTAATCTCAAATTGTATTGCTTGTTAATAAAAAAAAACTATAGTAAAATTTAAGTCGATAATCTAAATTTAATTTCTATTTGAATTCAACAAGTAGTTCTAGTGAAAATAAGGATGTTATTCATTTTAGGGGTTTCGGGTTCGAGTGTCTATGTGTGCAAGATGTGTGTGCGTTATCAAAAAATTAAAAAAATATAAACAGATATTACCATGTGCTCACATCAGTATATTAAAAAAAAATCAAATTTCTATTTGTTATATATACTTTCAGCAAAGAAAATATAAAATAATGGAAAGAAGTACTGCCGACACAAATATTGGTATTTGATTACAACAGAAAATAAATAATACCCAATAAAACCCCTAAAAATATATTCAAAAGAAAACCATAAATACTAGAATTCATTATATTTAAAATATCATGAAAGAAAAATTATTACCTTACCCTATATTGGTTCATAATTATTTAAATTTTTTTTTAAATTGCAATTCCAATATTCATCATTATTTGAAATTTACTAACAGTTGCATGTTTACTCGATAAAAAAGAACGTTTACCCACACGCACACATGCAGCTCACAATTTAATAATAATTTGAGAATAAAAGTTGTGATGTCCAGTTGTTGCACTTGCACGAGGGCCTCTTTTTTGTTTTCTCCTGCTTTTTTTTTTAAACATCAATTTTCCAATTCATTATCGACTAATTTCCAGCCCTACGCACATATATAGCTTTTTATTGGTTCAACTGATTCTTTGTGATTCAACTATTATATGATGTTTGTGATTGAGATCTTAGATTTAATGGTAAGGTTTTGAGATTTCATGTAAATTATTTGTGGGGGTTTTAGATTTTATTATGATTTAATTAAATTTTATGATTTTGTTTTAAGTGTTACTGTGTTTTCAGTTCGTTTGTATATTATAATGATTGGATTTTAATTATAATTATTCGAATATGTATTATTTGTTATTATATTTATATTTTTTTTTTTGTAAAAAAATCTCATTATATGAATTTTATACAACCATTAGATTAGATGAATTATCGAATTTCAATGCAAGTGATTCTTTTAGCTTGTTTGATCTAATTTTTATTCAAGGAGATAGAAGGAGAGGGTAGTGATGACAAAAAGGTTAGTTCACCTAGAGGAAGTTAAGAGGGTAAGGAAGACAATGTGTTAAGGTTGAGTTCTTAAGATTGCTGGAGAGGAGAGATCTTTTCTTCATCGTTTTTCAGGGTATTTATAGGTGGGAGGCCCCGTGTCTAGTAGTGCCATGTCATCGATAGTAGGAGTGGTGGCTCGCTCGTGTGATTGGCCAAGTGGGTCGATTGTCCTCAAGTGTGGTAGTATTCTAACATTCCATTTGTTGAGGTAGTACGAGGTTGTTACTCCTCAATGGTCCCTCAATAGTCCCCTTTTGGAGATAAGGGCATTCCCACTAAAAGGTTGGTAATATGGAGGACGAGGCATGCAGGTGGCCAATCACTGTGTGATGTAGGGCAAATCTCCAGTCGAATGATATAAGGTGGAGAGTCATCGAAAGGTGTCTCTCAAGTCTCAAATAGCCACTCATGGTGCTATGTGTTTGGGAGGTGTAGGTATTACAATTGTCCCCCCTCAATCAAAAAGTAGGTTATAAAGTGGCTTTCCTTAAAACATTCTATTCACAACGAGTGGTAATTGACACAAGAGAAGATGGTTCAAAATACTAAAAGGTACTTGTGCGTGCCGAGGATGTTGTTGAAGATGAAGACTCATTTTGAAGATTCTAGAACATTTGCATTAAATGTAAAGCTAAGCCACAATTTATGGGGAGGGGGCCAATGATGAATCGTGTTACTGTAGGGGGCACGTGTCCAAATGGCATTGGCTGTAAAGTGTTGAGACAGTTGCACAATGAAACACGCCATGTTGAGACAATTGTTATACCTTCTACACCTTCCAAACACGTGGCATCTCGAGAGGCTACTTGAGAGACACCCTTGGATGGCTCTCCACCTCTCATCACTCGATTGGTAGCACCTGTACACCTCGTCCTCCAAACTACCCGCTTTTTCGTGGGAACATCTTTAACTCCAAGAAGAGACCACCGAGGGACCATTGAGACATAACAACATTATACTACCTTATCAAAGGGAATCTTAGAGCAGTATTACGCTTGAGAACAATTGGCTTGCCACTTGGCTGATTGCATAAGTGGGCCACCACCCATATTACCGGTGACATGACATTACTAGACACGAGACCTTCACCTATAAATACCTTGAAGAACAATAAAGAAAGGATCTCTCCCCTCTTGCAACCTGAAGCACTCAACCTTAACACTCTATCTTCTTTACTATCTTAGTTTGCCTTACTTCCATCTTGTTTCGACTCTCTGCTTATTTAAGTAAATTGACTTCTTTGTTATCACTACCTTTTCCTCCTAACTATCTCTTTTTTTTGTTGAACACTTTTATCAACAATAATGTTGGCAAAATAATTTTTGATAATTTCAACAACACAAAAACCATAAATTTGGCCAAAAATAGCACTTACATGATAAAACAAGTTCCAATAAATTTTGAAAGTAATTAGAATAAGTTCAGAGTCGGTAAATGATTAAATTTTAGATTTTTAAATTTTTTTTATAAATAGATAAAAAAAAGATCTCCACGCTTATAATTATCGGAATATCTCTCACGTATTTCGAAAAATATTTCTAAAAACCAATTTTTTAAAAACATATAATTTTGTAATAAAATCCTTTGTTGATAGCTTCATTATCTGTTTCCTACCAGTAAAAATAAAGAAAAAAAAAAAAAGAGCAGAGAAAATGGAGGACCCCAATGGCAGAGAAAAGAAAATAGTGTGTGTGGGGTTTAAATTCATATGATGATTGACTGCACGTGTGGTTACTTCTGTGCACGTGCACTTGTTTTATTCACTGATTTTTATCCTCTGCTTTTTCTCAACTTTTTTCACCTTTTTCTCTCTTGTCATTTTGTTAACAATTTATTGCATTCAAATATAATGAAAATATGATAATAATATAATAATATAAAAGCAAATACTAAATTATAATATTATTTATTAACAGTAAAAGAGATATAAAATAGAGCATATTTTAAATATGATTATAGATAAATTAACATACAAAAACAAATATCTGAATTATTTAGATCTCTGTCAGTTTGACCATCTGTTTGGAATGGTTCCCTCTTATCTTTTTTACCTTTCTTATCATTCTTATCTCATTCTCCTATTTACCACCACTAAAAAGTTTTACTTTTGATTTCCTAGGAAAAGTAAGTAAAAGTTATCCTTTGTAAAAAGAATAGGAAAAATTATATTATTAATAAAACTTTTTTATCATCCAACTATAAAATATTATAAAATATCACTTAACTAATTAATTTTATTTTTTGTCACTATTTAGTTAACATAAAAATAGAAACAACAAAAAATCTTAAATAGTTGAGTAATCATAAAAGAAAATTAAATCATTGAATGATCATTTTGTAATTTTTATAGTCGAATAATTAAAAAAATTATTAATAATTAGGTAATTATTTTGTTTTTTTATAGTGAAGTGACTACTTGTATAATTTACCTATAAAAATAAAATCCCAATTTTAATTAGGGTTGTATTTGAATATTTTAATTTCACAATTAAATTTAAATATTAACATATGCTTTTAACTGTTGAAATTTTATTTTATTTTATTATACTTCAAATAGGATATATGAGTATTTTTTAATTGTGTTTATAAAATTTAAAAACTCCATCCATAATATACTAAATAATTTTCATTCTATTTTATCATTTTGATGAAATTTTTTCAGTAAATTGTAAGGCCAATCAATTTTTTTTTTATATTCTCCATTTTCACTATATAATTAATATTTAAAATTTGTAATTATTTTTTTCAATAATATTATTTCTAATAAATAGTATTAAATCAAATCCCATTCCTAAGACCAATCAAACTTGTTCCTACACAAGTTTTATTATTAAATCAGTAACATGATATATATATGAATTTTTACTATTTTAATTATATGGATAGAATCAAATAAATAATATGTATATATTTTGATCCATTTATTTTTTCTAATATTACCTAAAATCACATGAAAGCGTTCTATCCCTACAGAACTTCTTAATTTCACTAACAACTAACCAATAAATTTTTCATACATGGATAAAGTAGAATTTAGTGTAATGAAATCTAAATTCAAGGATTAAGTTGAAAGAAGTGACCAAACTCTAGGACTAATGTGGATCATAACAAAATTGGGGATCAAGCTCAGAAAAATTACTAAGTTCAAGGACTCAATATTGCTTTATTGATTTATGGTAAAAGTATCATGAAAACCATTGTACCATGAGACAAATTGCATTTTACCTCTTTTGCTCATAGACAAGCAAATTAATCAATGTACAATAGATTAAAGAACAAATTGATCATTCTCTTAAAAATTTCATATATTTCTATTATTAAAAACGGGTCCATAAACATCGGCATAAGGTACACATGACACGTCAAGTGTAATTGTTTGGTTCTTCTATCAATCACACCAATTTTTAATAGAAAGAATACAAAATGTGAAATGCTTGTATGGCAATTTTACCTATATTATAGCAGCGGCGAATGCGACAAAAGGGAGTTCACGTGTGGTGGTCCATCCTCAGTCTTGGACATATCAACCTGTGCTGACATCACATTTGTTTTAAACCCTCAAAGCACACGCGTACATATATTTATATGTTTTCATGTTTGTAAATGGATTCTGATACTCTGCACCAAACAAGTTGCCATGGATTTTTACACTTTGGATACCCCCATGCCCATGCCCATGCCCAAGCACCTCATCGGTTCTCCCATTTCCCACGTATTTACTGCTTTTGGGAGGCACAGAAACTGAATCAATGACATCCTTGTCTCCTCACATTACTATCAAACCCTCATTTCACCACCATTCATGTACATTATATTGAAAAAAATAAATTAAATTTGTTTAGTCTATTTTTATAATTACATGAAATAATTAAATAGTTACACGTAACGTGTCATGTGAATTTTATATTGATATACATAAATCAATTTTTAATAGTAAAAACGAATAAAATTTTTAATAAAATATCAATTTATGTAAAATTAATTAATTAATTTATTAAATAAAATAAAATAAAATTACAATTTAATTTTTAATATTAGAATCTCCTCAATATTTTTATTCATATTCCCATATATTTATTGCTTATGGAAGGCACGGAAACTAAATCAATGACATGCTTGTCTCTTCACGTTGCAATCAAAACCTCAATTCATCACCATATATACATAATATTTGGGATAAAAGTATAATAAAAGTTTTATCCTAAGTAAATCAATCTTTGTACGTTAAATTGAAAAGTAAATGGTCGTTTCTATTAAAAATTACATTCAATTCTATAATTAAAAATTAACATGATTGATGGAATAATCAGGCAGTTATACGTAATATGTCATATGGACCTCATGTTAATATATAATAATAAAATTTTAACGGTAAAAATGAATGAAAATTTTAGTAGAAAGATTCATTTTATTTTTTAATCTAACATACAATAATTAATTTACTCATTTTCTTAATAGAGAAAACAAAATACTATTAATTTTTCAATACAAAAATCTCCATAATATTTTTACCTGTATTTCCGTATATTTATTGCTTATGGAAGGCACATAAATTGAATCAATGAGATGCACTCTTCACATTACAATCAAAACCTCAATTCATCACCGTACATATATAGATCAAACTTTGGGTTATGTCCACCGCACCATATGTTTTAAAATTATGAGTTAGGTTTTGAATTAGTATTTAGGTTAATTGAGGAGGTTTATTTTCATTTTTAATATGTAAAATCTAAAATTCAAAATTCAATTAATGTATTCAAATTAATATTTAATGTTTAAGTTAATGGTTAGGCCAATAAAATATTAAATTAACATGATATTAATATTTTAAAATTTTAATTAAAATATTTTAAATTATAAAAATTAATTTAAAATTCTGATAATAATTCAAGACATCTGGTGTAATTAATCTTTTTTTGTTTTTAGAATCAAAATCATGATGAACGAGGTACGGATTTAGGAACTAATAGTTCAAATATATTTAGATAAAATTTATATGGCGTGAAATTTAAATCAAAATAAAATTTAAATAGAAAACTCACACATAATATTTATATTTGTGAGACTTCAACCTCAAGATCTTAGTTTTTGCTAATTTATCAAAATCTTATTAATAGTGTTTATAGTGATTAATACTAATAGTAACTATTTATCTAATTATAATTGTGATGATAAATCTCAAATTTAATTACTTAAAATTTAAAATTTTTATTTTTTCCAATCGTGCCAAAATTTCATCGACAACATCTTGAAATATACTAGCAAAGAAACAACAAATTCAACTTATCAAAGAAGCATGTTACCGAACATTGACATGTCAAAATCTATTCTTGTTTTAATTTGAAACATTGAGGTAGACAAATGACTAAAAGCACGAAAATGATTTCTAACAAAATTTTGAGGATTAAAAAAAACATAGCAAAATCCAAAACAAATAAAGGCAAAACGATCCAATACACATATGATACACGAAATGTAAATGTCAACCATATTAATTAATTAATATAGTTGACGAGGGTGTCAATAAAGGAAGAAATAAGGAGGAGGATGTGGTGGAATTAAAGAAGATCGTTTTACTCTAATAAGGCGGAGAGCCGGAAAAGATAAATAAAAGGAGGAAAGAGGTTGAGAGCTTAAAGGAGAAGGTAGAGGGCTTTAAGGTTGCTGAAAATGCTTAAGGGTTGATCCCTTCTTTATCGTGTTAAGGGGTATATATAATGGAGGTCCTTTGTTTGCTAGTGTTGACGTAGCAAGTCGTTGTAGAGAGAGTACCATTAGAAAATACGTGAAGGATATGATGAGACTCATTCTCTTATTCTTGTAAAGTAGTACATGGTTCAATATCTTTCAAAAGCCGGCAAGTAATTTACTTATAAAAGTAGACGAACAAAACCAATCTAAAGAGAGCGAGTGGACAAGACTCTTCTACTAAGGCCAAAGGTTAGATGGAGGCAAGATGTTCGGGAGACCGAGAGAGTCGGCCACCTAAACTTCTAGATAATGGAAAGAGGGAAGTTATTTGACTTTTGGAAAATAAAGTAAAAAAGAAGACGAGAAGATATATGGAATGTAACGGCTCACATAGGGCACAAAATCTAGAAGGAAATTTTTTTTTTTTTTGCTTCGTGCATGGTTTGTAAAACATAAGATGCCCTTTCAACACACTTCTCAATTAATGGGCCATTGCTGGGATCCTGACTTTATACATAAAACAAAAAACATTTGATATAGTTTTTGTCATGAAATTAAATTGAGAGACCCCTTCGATTGGGGTTTACAGCAAAACATGCATGCATTATTGCTTAAACAATGCTATAATGGAGGAACTGAACATCAATGTTTCATGTAACGTTGATCGGTCTTATCATAGTCATATCATGTTCTCTTTTTCTTCTTCAAATAACACATATTGTTTATACAAACTTCAATCAATTCAACACACCTTCATAATTTTGTATATTATTAATAAAGATTAATTTTATTACAATTTAGTTTTATTTAATTTTTTTAATAATATAAAACTAAATTAATTTATTTAATAAAAAAAAAATTAATTTGATTTAGTTTCTGCAATAGATATATTTATCTAGTACTTTCACCTTAAAAATTGATATAATTAAAAAGCCAGGCTAATAAAAATTTAAACACGATAAAAACCATCGAATTCATTTCAAATCATTCCTTAAAAAGAGATTTATTAGTCAATTTCATGTCAACTCGTTTTTCCTCTTAAGGTTTTTAGTTCAAAATTTTATTTGTTTAATCATACTTTGCATAGAAAACAAAGGTCTGATTAAGGTAAAGCTAAAAATCATTTTTAGAGGTTTAAAGTAAATTATATTTTATTTATATTCTTACAGATAAATCCATCAAATTTGAAGGATCAAAATCTCTAGCTCCCCCATTATATAGTTATGACAGGCACATGATTAAGTGTGATGTTAACGTAAATTTTGGGATCAAGGAGCATAGTTGAAATCATGCTGTAAATGGAAACAGAGGGGATTACAAAAGAGAGAAAACCATTGGTTGACATATTAGCACCATTATGCTAAACGCATTCGATGAGTTCGTTTTTTTCGCAACCAAAAGGGTGTGCGTGCTTCCAACCAACATTTTGCACACAAAAAAGAATCTTAGCTTTTGGTTGGACTCCCACCCCACTCCCATGTGTTTAGGTCCCAATTTCAATTTGTTTTGATGCTATGCTATAAAGTGCTTCTCTTTGCCACAATTTGTTTTATAAATTTCCCCCACACCCACATTAGATAACCTTATGTTTATAAAGGGGTGTACCAATACCATGTGATCTGGTGGCTGCCTGGCCACAACCTAGCCCATGGTGGTGGTGGTGGGGACTAAACCCTTCTTCTCCAACAATAAAATTAGTGTTGAAAAACAATGCTCAACGTATCATATCATAATCATCTTTGCTACTACTATTTTTAAACAATTGACGAGTACCCGATGATTTAAGTAACCTTAAAAAAACAGTACTTCAATCAATTTTTTTAGTCCTAATCAAAATATTTATTGCCAAGAACAATGATTAATTTTTTCAATGCAGATGCAAACTCCAGTAGTTACTAGAGCTGATAGGATTTCACATTATTATTTATGTTACATTTTTCAATTCCATATATATGATGAATGGTATGTTGACTTCAAATGTAATCCAATTATTAGCTTCGAAGACTTGTAGCAATCCATTAATCCTTCTCTTTTTGAAAATTCTGAGCTGGAATTTGACTTTGGGTGATCATACCTTTCAATTCTATGCTTAATTTTCAGCAAGAAAATGCTTTTTTCCCCTTCAAGAAATAGGTCCCATTTTAAACATATTGGATACGAATTTCAATATAACAAGTTAGGTTAGCAAAGGAATCTCCAAAAGAGTTGCCTGTTTATCACTCAAAAACATCATACACAATATTTTTTCTAATATAAAATTAAACTTTCTTAGCATTTCAATGAAATGAAAAACAGTTAGAGATAATAATATATAATCTCCACTTGTTGATAAGTTTCAAAGCAGAACACTAATGTTCATAAAGATGCAAACAAGCTATATCTGCTATGCATCGAAAAGGATTACAGCGAAAAAGGAGCAGCGTTCCCTATAAACAGAGGCCAACAGAACCACAAACCCAACCTCATAGGATGGAGAAAACTATTAAAATCTCAGTCTTGTACAAGATAAAGTCTCGAAAGGCCATGAGAATTTGGATCAAAGCTATTAGATTCTTGTATATCTATACTTGTTGTTATCCAAAACTTGCCGGCATGTATGAACCAACCTCCCTCACATGCTGTATACAAAAAGTATATGGATAGTCATTGTTAAAAGTTGACAATTCACCACTCAGTGTTGAATCACTAGAGCCTTTCAGGATCAAATTATTTAGCACCCTATTTTTGACTTTTGCATTGATTTGTTTCTTTCATCTCATGATCATAATGTCAGAAAGTATTCATGTACTGCCTACATCATTTTTGGAAACAACAATCGGAGTACAAATTCCCAGTCGAAGTTTCAATAACAGTCAAGTTTAAGAGTTAATTTGGACAAACAAAAGAGGTTGCCAAGTTCAACCCCAAATAATATGATTTAACCCTTTTCTTTTAAGTAATTAATATGGGGTTTTCACATTGATTTGATTATTCTAATTTAAGTTATTTGCGGGCTTTGGCAGAATACGTAAACCAAGCCCTTCATATGAACTCAATAGTCGACAATGGAGCTGAGGTTTCTTCCCTTACTTGTCTTCGAGGCTGGCTTGTTATGGGCTTAGGTCCTCAACTGCTTTCTCCACTTGTTTGTATTTGGGTCTGTGGTCTTTATTACCTCTGTTGCAATCCTATCTTTCTGTAGTATGAATACTCGATCTTTGACAAAAAAATTGATGAAAACATACACATATGTGTGTGTATATATATATGGATAAAGAAGTTTGTGAAGGTGATGAATTAAGCATAAACTATTATTGAAATGGACAAAGGGATGAAAAGATTGCCCTACTGGTTAGGCCTTGGGCCGATATGTCGGGCCATCGGGGGAAACTAGATGCTCATTGCCACCATGGTTGCAAAAGAGTTGAAGGTATAATTATAAAGGATTAATATTTCTTTGCATTTGTTATTTACTTATTTTAAACCCCTTTTTTTAATCATTGTAGCCCATTTTTCATACAATGCAACATGGGAGTACACCATCTGATGCTCCTAGGAAAGTTATTATCCTAAAAAAAGGAAAGATCCATAAGCTTGAGAAGCCAAAATGAAAAGTTAGCAACGCTTTAGATATTGATAAAGCATATAATTAATATATATACTTACTTCATCTTAGTGTTATACTATGATTTTCTTTAGTATCAAATGAGGTAAAGTTAAAGATGTTGAACAGAATGATGTGTATATTTCTTTTCTAGATTGTATATATAAATATATAAAGATAAAAACACTCAAAAAAATATTGATTATTTTGTAAAATTAACGAGTTTTTGATAATTTCACAATTAAGTTGGAATTTGATTGTAGGGTGAAGCCAGAAATTAACTTTGGGGTAGAGATGAAATATAATTTTTTTGGAGTGTCAAAGTGTAAATTTATTATTATATTAGTAATTTCTTATAGTTTGAAGGGGTTACAGAAAATTTATTATTATATTAGTAACAGTATTGTATAATTCATATTTACTTTTAAGCCCTTCAAACATTTTTAATTTACCAACTAAAAACTTTTATTTACGTCATTAAAAGTGTCAAATTGTAATTAAGAGACGATATAATCTTCTCCCACTCTAACCTATTAGATTTTATTTTCTTATTTGATACAAATTGAAAGATAGATTGATTAATACTTTTGAGGCCACCATGAAAGGTATTGACCTTAGATCTTAAACAAACATTGGACGATAGTAATGAACAAAGACCATTGACAAATCCTATATACCTATAATTCTTTGTCTTCATTTGCTTAGTCAAAATTCGAAGTCTTTATTTTCCTTTGGATGGTTTTAAATTTCCAACCCGGGAATACTAAAAAAAGAAAAAGTTAAACAATTAAATAATTATTTTATAATTTTTCATTACTAAATTAATTTACTTAATTGAAAATATCTTTATGTAAAGCAAACATGCTTTATAAACAAAATAACATGTAATAAAATTATAACTTCAAACATAAATTGCTTAAAACTAGATATCTTGATTCACTTGGGACTGAGCTCCATCAGTAACTTGACAATTTTGTTCAACATCCTCAATTTCCTGCATTTGCAAAGCGAGTTCAAGTCTTTTCGCGACATCATTCATGGAAGGCCTTTCGCAACCATTTTCACGAATACAATTTTCTGCAATATTGGAAAATGTTCTTAACAGCTGCGTGAAATTTTACCTTTCAGAAAAGGATCGATGCTTTCATTAATACTCTCATTCGCCACACACTTTCGACCCCAATCAGCTAAACTGATCTGTGAATATTCTAGTTTTGAATCAACTGCCGCTCTAGCGAACAACACTTCGAATAGCACCACTCCGAATGAATAGACATCTGACTTCTCAGTCAATTTTACACGCTTGTAATATTCGGGGTCCATGTAGCCGAAAGTACCCTTTACCACTGTTGTAAGTGGAATATTTGTCAGGCTAATTGGACTCATTTTAGACAAGCCGAAATCAGAGACTTTAGCTGCATAGTGCTCATCCAGCAAAATGTTGGTGCTCTTAACGTCCCGGTGAATGATTCGATGAATTGCTCCTGAATGTAGGTAATCTAATCCACGTGCTGCACCGATACAAATTTTCAGTCTCTGTTTCCATGACAGGGGATTCCTTTCCGTGTTGTAGAGATGGTCACGGAGAGTTCCATTTGCCATGTACTCGTAGACAAGAATCATCTCGTTGTTATCGTTGTAGTAACCGAATAGAGACACGAGATTCACATATCGAAGCTGAGAAAGCAGTTGGATTTCTGTCCAAAACTCTCGTGCTCCTTGTTGGGACATGGAGTTCAATCGCTTGATTGCCACTTCAGATTTTATCCTTGAGATGAAGCCCTTGTAGACGTTACCAAATCCGCCGCGCCCTATGATGAAAGCATTGTTGAAGTCGTTGGTTGCTGCTTGGATTTCTGCTAATGTAAAGCACTGGCATAGTTGATCTGGCAATGGTGAAGCTTTTCTTCTTCCATGGACTTTCGAATTGAAAAAGAATGGCGTTTTTTTGCCAGAAGGTCATGGAAAGTAGAAGGTAAAGCAAAACAGTTGCTGTGCATCCCAGGGTAGCTCCAATGATAGTCTTCATTGGAAGCAAATTCTTTTTGCCATTCTTAAGTTGCTTGTTGTCTGGTTTTCGTGATGCATGACTCGATCTCGATTGCGGATTTGGCACTGCAAGACTACCGTGGGAATTGTTGAGTCTAAAAATCTCTAAACCGTTTAGGATTGCATCACGAAACCTTGAACCAACGGATTCGGTAGGGTGTAATGCTAGCCATAGAGTCTGCTTACTTGAACCTTCACTTGGAATCAACACAACATAGTCTTTATACACCGGAATCCTATTACCGCCACTCCAATATATCACATCGGCATCCTTTTCAGCCGTACGGTTGTTGATGAGTATGTCAAAGACTCGATCACCTGCCACTGTTACTTCTGATAGAATCTCGCAGAAATGGAGCCTAAGGAGGTAGTTGAAGCCACCATCAATATCGAAGTTCCATGTCAGATTGTATTTCATATTGATATATGGATCCAGACCCATTGTTCTTGATGTGGTGTAGACAACAGCCGGAGCTGTATATGCCGGGGTGTTGTTGGTGTACTTGATCGTAACATTAGATCTAGAAGGAACAGCTCCGAATGCAGCTCCAAAGATATAAGGCGAATCGTCAAGCCACGTTCGAAACATTCCGCTATCATCGACGTTTATCACGGTTGCTCCGCCAACGTTTAGACGATAAACAGTTTCAAAAGCAGTAGCATTAGGAATGTCAAAGGGAATATTACTACCTACAAAAGGTAAATAGTTATCTTGGTGTTTTGTGTACGTGTTCTTTGGCATGGAAACAACTTCAATACCGTTCACAAAGGCCACAGAGTTGGGCGACGGCCAAAAAGTGACATTCAGCTTCTCGGTATCGAAACATGGTACCATAAACTCTTCGATCAACGAGGCTGCCTGGTTATCCTCAGCAGAAAGTGTTAAATAGGCACTGAAATTTTGGAGGAGAACGTGATCATTGGCTGTAACGTAGAAGAAAGAAGTGGTTCCATCAAAGCCAGAGTATTGGACCGGGTAGAAATATAAACGAAGAAACTTAAGGCCTAGTGATACTGGAAAGCTATAAGTGAATGTCTCATGAAAAACTCCAGCAGTCATGTAAGGAGTTGGAGTAATAGACTGGTCTTGCCTAGAGGCTGTGGATGCAAATGAAGTGTTTTTGGAATATAAGGTGGAAAATTTGGATCCTTCATCGGTGATCCATTTCCGACCATCTTCCGATACAGAATCTGATGATGAAGATGCACCACAGTTGAGGAGAATATAATCAGTTGGCGTATAGGCTGCTGATTCGCCAACCATGGCTATAGTATGGAGAACCAACAGGTAGACAATAAAAGTGAGCATTGCATGGGACTCAGTTGATTTGGTTTTGGATAAGTAATTGAAGCAATTATAGAGGGCTGGAAAGACCAAGAAAATTCATCAAATTCTAATAAACCGTGATACTTACTTCAGCCTTCTAATAAACAGTGATACTTACTTCAGTCTTCTAATAGAGATTGCAGCTGACTTCTTCGGTCATTGTCTCACTGATCCAATTTAGGCTTCAGTCTTGTACTAGACCTGTTCATGTCCCATACATCTTGTTGGGGTAACTTATGGAAAGAATAGTCTCTGCTATTGTCAGTCCATCAAGTAACAATAAAAGGGATGACTTTGAAAGAAAAAGATAGTAGCCTAGACTACAAGGAATTAAGAAAACAGCCCAAAGCAAAACGACAATGACTTTGTACAATAAATAAATATTTGACACTGGTTTTCAAATCAAGGATTGGTTAACAATAAGCCCTTTATTTAATGGTTGTTTGTGATTTGGTTTGCAATTTGAGTCTGCTTTGTTGGATTCACATTTGTTTTCTTCTTACTCTTTCAAAGTTTATTATTAATAATATTCTTTATAGAGGAAAAAAAAATTATTTAATGGTAAGGTTAGAAAATTTAAAATTTTAAGGGTAAATTATCAAATTGTCACTTATGTATGCTTTTAGTTTTATTTTGGTCACCTAATTATTAATTTTTCCGATCTAGTCACTCAATTTTTCAAAATTAAATATTTTAGTTACCCTCCCGTTAGTTGCTCCCATTATTTTAGTCTTTTTTTATTAACCTAATAACAAATTTGGCCCTCTAATGATTACAAAATTTATAATTTTAATTCTACTCGTAAAAAATTCAATAAATTTAGTCCTCAATATTTACAAAATTTATCAATTTAATTTTAATTCTTACAGTCTTAAAAAATTAAAATATATATAAAAATGACTTAAAAAAAACTAAAGCAAAAAAAAATGAAAAATACATCAAATGATTAAAAAAAGAAATGAATACGAAATAGTTGATGATTATTAGAGAGAGATGAAGTCGGACATCTCCATGGGACATGAAATTTACAAAGTTATATCCATTGGTTTAATTTAGTTTGTATTTCCAATTCCCAAATTAGAGTTTTTGGGACTTTGACAATTTGACTCAATCACTTGAACTACTCAAGTTTGAAAGTTATCCATGACATGTTCAAGTTAAAAAAAAAAAAAAAAAAAAAAAAAGGAGGTAAAAATAAATCCTTTTCAAAGTTTTTCTCTTTAGGTATCTGAATATTTTTAAAATAAAAAAAACATTTTTGTAATATTTAAAAAAATAATTTTTAAAGAAATTTAATTAAATAATATGATACTAATTTAAAATATGGCATTTAGTTATTAGTTTAAAATGAGCATAAAATGAATGATGTTAAAGACTCTTTATATTCAATAGATTTTGGAGGGATATTAAAAATAAATATTTTAATATATTTTAAAAAATAAAATTAAATATTAGTACATTGAATAAAAAAGAGCATTAGATACGACGTTAAAAAAAATCAACTCACAGATTTTTGAATCAAATACAGCAACAGACTACCTAACTGAACATTAACAGAAACTAACAACTTACTGAAACCTTAGTTATTGATTGCAGTCACTAACAGTGACCAAGCTAGTTTTACCTGGCATACGCCATGCTACGCTATTTGCCATTAGCAGTTGATCAGGAAACAAACATATTTTATGAACAAAGTAGTACTTCAACACATCAACTTACAAACATATTTTAAAAACAAAGTGGTATTTCAACACAGTTGAGTGAAATTTTACCTTTCAGAAAAGGGTCGATGCTTTCATCAATACTCTCATTCCCAATACACTTCCGTGGCCAATTGGCTAAACTGATCTGCGAATAGTCTAATTTTAAATCCACTGCCGGTCTAGCGAACAACACTTCAAATAGTACCACTCCGAAAGAGTAAACATCTGATTTCTCGGTTAATTGTTGGCGCCTGTAGTATTCAGGATCCATGTAGCCAAAAGTGCCCTTCACCACCGTTCTAATTGGATCATTTGTCTTGCTAATTGCACTCATTTTAGACAAGCCAAAATCAGAGACTTTAGCCACATATTCCTCATCCAGCAAAATGTTTGTGCTCTTAATGTACCGATGAATGACTCTATGAACTGCTCCTGTGTGAAGGTACTCTAATCCACGGGCTGCACCGATACAAATTTCCAATCTCTGTTTCCAGGTGAGAGGAGCTTTTTCAGTGTTATAGAGATGATCACGAAGAGTTCCATTGCTCATATACTCATTGACAAGAATCTTCTCATTGTTGTCGTTGCAATAGCCGATCAGAGAGATGAGATTAACATATCGAAGCTGAGAAAGTAGTTGGATTTCTGTCCAAAACTCTCATGCTCCTTGTTGGGACTGTGACTTTAATCGCTTGATTGTCACTTCACATTTTAAAAAGGTATTCGAATTCCGAATTCTAGGGACCCCAATTAACTACTTTGTGGGATGTACCAATTCCACTTTTAATAGGTCAAATTTACTTTGTTATTTTATCCTTTTTACTTAAAAAAAAATGAATAATTTAGTCTCTGCATGTTATATCAAAGAGAAAATTGATTTTTTCTTTAAAAATTTTATTTATTTGTATTATTTAAATTTACATGTCTAATGAAATAATTAAATATGTGACGTGACACTTGTATCTCATGTTGATGTACAAAAACCAATTTTTAACAATAAAAATAGATACAATTTTTAACATAATAACCGATTTGCTCTTTAATATGACGTACATAAATTAATTTATCTATTTTTTAATAAAAAAATCAAAATACAATCTAACTCTCAATACAAAAATTTTCACAATACATTTACCGGATTTTACCTCTTCTAAAATGAGGTGAACCAGCATGACAAATGTACCGGTTTATGATTAACAAAATTAGAATAATTTGAGTAAATATAAAAATTTAAATTTGACTAGTTTTATCAAGTGGCATAGACTATCCTCTTCTTAAGTTTCCCAAATAAGACGTGTGAATACTCCTACGTCAATACACTTAATTTATTGTTATGACAATCAAAATTGAAACTAAATTAATGCAATGACCAAAGAAGACAAGAAGTCAATAGCTGTCTATATTAGAAGGCCTCAGCAAGTGAAAGTAAACATGATATTGTTTAAAAATAATGACAATATTAGTCCCTAACGTTTTGGTGTTTGGTTATTTTGGTATTTATGAATTTTTTTGGCTCACTTTCATACATAATTTTTTTTAGTCAAATTGATCATTTTTTAACGATCATACTGACGTGATCGTTAAGGGATTAACGGCGCTGACGTGATATTTTTTTCCACGTGAATATTAACACATATGCACCTGCTGACGTGATATATAAGACAAAATTTGTCAAGTCAGCAAAAAAAAGAAAGTTTTATTCATATTTTCAATGAAAGTTTAGTAAAAAAAAATTTCACCCATGGTTTTCTTTTGTGTTTTTGTTTGAACTTTTAATCATTAGAATCTTGTTGTTTGTGAGATTATTTCATTTGAGTTTTTTTTTTTTTTTTCCAGTTAATCTCATTCCTTTATCAAAGTTTTTTCTTTTTCTTTCTCAACATATTTTTTGGCGGTAAAATTTTCTTTTTTTTTCTATCAAATTTCTTTGTTGTTCATCTTTTAACTGTGAATTTTAATTTATTTTTCTTTATGATGTTGTAAGTATTTACGAGGCTTATGCGGATTTGAAACAACAAAAAGCCATTGCAAAAGCCAACTTGTATGTAAATGCTGAGACTTTGATCAAGAAAATAGTGAAGAAAGGGAGATATGCAAAGCTATGGCTTGAAAAAGCTAAATCAAAAGTGAAAAAACAAGGGAAATCCAAGAATAAAGATAAACAAGGTGATCAAGCAAATGGTGAAGAAGTTAATAATCGTAACCATGGAGGTGATAGACAGAAAGAACCTAATAAACAAGAAGAAAATTTCTTGTTATTGTTCTCGATTTAGGGTTCCAATATTTTTTTTTTAGATTTCATTTGGGTATTTCAAAAATTCAGTTGCTTGAGCAAATGAGGAAGAAGATGAAATTTAATTTTTTACCTCAAAATTTTAATTTATTTTTAATGTGTTATAAATTACATAATATATATAAAAAATATAATATAAAGTATTATAAACTTAAAACTTGAATGATTCGGATCAAGTTGGACCTTGAATATTCAAGCTCGGTCCATATTTTAAATGGACTTAATTTTTTTTTGCCTAAGCTCTTTTTCGAGCCTAATATTTTTACCTAACCTTCCAAAATTTCGACTTAATATTTTTAGCAATGAGAGCATTGGGAGTGACGAAGGAGTCGGCGGCATTTGCTAGCATCCTTTCGACGTTGGAGCTATGCAAGAACTCAAACTCCACATGATCGGCGATGACGTTGACGTTGCCAAGGCCGTAAAAGTACCGTTTCAGCTCTGAAACACTTTTGGGTTCTGAAGGGATTGTGTTGAGCAGGATCATGAAGGAAGTAAATAGGATTTGGAGAGACAAACCTTTCCCCATTGAAATCTTTGCTGCCAATTTTGTCACATAGAGATCCAATTGATTCGAAATGAAGCTTGATTAGAAATTAACAAGGGAAAATGATTTATAAGGAGAAAGCAAGAAATTTAGTGGTCGGAATTGGTAAGTTATGTCCCTAGCTGCCACTATCTCAAATGCTTTCCACGTCTGAAGTTCATCTTTGTTTATTTGTATACCAGATTTGTAGTGTAATGGTTAAGAATTTTCGTTGAAATTAAGTTTTGGTTGAGTTCCATTGTTAAATACTTTTAACTTTCTTATATATATATATATATAAAAGAATGAAAGGGGTTAAAACTTTGAGTAAATTATCATGTTAGTCACTCTAAATAGTGGTCGTTTTCTGTTTTGCTTACTGGTAATTTCTTTTTTTTGTAAATTTGGTTACTCAAAAAAAAATTATCAAATTTGTCACTCAATCGCTAAATAGTAACAAAACGACTAATTGTGCATTTTCATGTATTGTTTTAAGATAACAAAAATAAAAAACGACCCTTATTTAGAGTGACTAATGAGTAGTTTACCCTAATTTAAGATTGACTAATGTAGAAATGCACCGTCAGCATTTGGTTACCATTTAACAGTGGATTAACCAATTTATCTAATTTTTTTTGGGTGATCAAATTAACAAAAAAAAAAGTGATTAAAATAAAACGATCACTATTTAGAGTGACTAATGGGAAATTTAGCTTTTTTTTTTTTTTTAAATTGTTTATGTAGTTTTAGTAATTGTTGATCATTCCGATTAAAAATTCTCCACTTTGATAATGGGCGTTAATGCTCGGTAGTAGGTGGTTTAGGGAGTAGGGCGAAGACTTTTAGCAATGATAATTTAAAATTATCATTTGCCTTCTTAATTTATTATTATTAGTAACATTAGTATTTGCCTTCTTAATATCACTCTCTCTTTTAAGATTTTTCCCTTAAAAATTTAGATTTAAATTTACTCGTTCAATGTTATAAGAATTCATACGTATATTAAATGAAGAAAATACAAATTTTATAGATAAATCGAGGAGGTAGATAAGACATGTTTATGGAGTAAAAAAAATATATTGACAATGTATCGAATATTAATTTTAATTAAAATTTTAAAAAATAATTTAAGAAAAAATATTATTTAATACATATGCAGTGTAAAATTTAACTTCATTAGTGGATTAAAATTATTTTTAGAACATGCAACAAATTTTTAATCTCGTTTGTGGAGTTAAAATATTTCATCACCCATGCACCAAATAATAATCCATTTTACAAATATAACAAGCGTTACAAGTAGAGGTGTTCATGAATCGAGTTGAAACTCAGTTCAAAAAATTCAAGTCCAAGCTTATTTGCGACCCACCCCATCCAAAAAGTTCACTTTACTAGGTTTCATTGCCGGTCCACCATGCTCTCGTCGTTGACCAACGACAACTGTCGTCGTTAGCCGCCGTTCACGGCGATCGTAAGGTAAAAAAAATCTATTTTTCTCTTATTCTTTGAAATACATAGATCTGAATTTAGATCTGATTAGATCGAACCCAAATTTCTAAAAAAATTCAAAAACATTCGATATTCCTATTTTTTTAATTTTTTAAAATTTGTTTTGTTTTTACTTTTTATTAAAAAAACTGTTCATATTAAAAAAAAAAAACAAGTTTTGACTTCCTTTTTTGTTTCAAGTTTTGATTTTCTTCCTTTTTTATTCGTTTTTCATTAGTTTTTGTTATTATTTACTTTAAAATAAAACCGGATTTCAAACTAGGTTTTACAATTTTTTTAAAAAAAGAAGGATTTCGATCTTTCATTATTCTTATTTTCCATTTTAATATGCCGTTCTTAACATATTTTATGTTTTTTGAAATGATGGAAATCCCCTATCGGAGTCTCTCCTCGAACACGAACGACGTTCGGAAGAATTCCGATCGCGATTGCGACGAAGGCGCTTCGGCTAGGGCAGGTACATCTCTTGATTTGCTTTTTATTTATTATATATTTATTATATATATATATATATTGAATGCATGTTTAAAAATAATGAACATCAATAATAATATAATAAATATGTATGTTAATATATATTTAGAATACGAACAGTTTCAAAATTTGCATAATAAATGATAATAAATATATATTCTATACCTTGAGAACACAGAAAGTTTGGATGCTTTGAATTTGATCTTGTACTTTTTCATAATAATTTCTTGTTTTCTTCTATCAATTTTGAATGCGTCAGGTAACTCTCGAATGCACTGTAGCTGCTTATTGCTTTGAATCACTCTGTGTTTATTTTGTATTGATTTCGGAAATGATATGTAAACCTTACAAATATTTTGAATTCGATTCTTATAACCGAAATTACAATCATGGTATTTTGTTTTTTACAACTTAAATCGTTGTCATTTCTTTTTTGCAAGTGCAGACTCGACAGTGGCGATGGTGGCAACTTGGCTGGTGGCGGTGCTGATGTGGCAAAAGATGAATGATCAAGGCAAGGGTGGCAGTAGCAAATTGCTAAGGTTTGACTTTAGAATTTTTTAGGTTTGGGCCTAATTCAGGTTTGGGCTTAGGACTTGTTTGCAGGTTGGGTTTTAGGGTATTTGGATTCAAAAATTTGTAATTTGATTTTGGACTTATATTTTAGACATTTAAATTTTAAAAATTTATTTGTTTGGTTTATTTTGGGTTTTGAGTTGAGTTTCGGGCTCGGAAAAAATAGGGCCCTAACACCGCCCATTCTAATCGGTTTGACTTTTGGTTATATATATTATTTTTACATTTTAAAAATAAAAAAAAAAATCAATTGGACCCGAATAATCGTAAAAAAATAATTCGTAAATAAAAAAACTAAATCAAACCTAATAAATTAAAATGATAATCAAACCAAAACTAAACTCAACATTACGGTTCAAATCAAATTTTTTTTTTTCTCAACCCGTCCATTAACTTTACTATCAACCAATGGCAGGCAGGGACTGGTCCCCTTTGGCTCAATTGTATAATTATAGTTGTAGTGTCTGTCAAATGTAAATGATTCAATTCAGTCCGTTTTAGCTTTTCTTTAAATAAAATAATTTCAATTTTGGCCCTTTTCGAACATTTAAAATTCAATTTAAGCCACTCTAATACAAAATGTTTTAGTTTGGCCACCAACTACATAATTCCTAGCTTCACAGATGGTGTCAACAGGCCACGAATGTAACAATAAAGAACTGCATTGACATCAAGTTGTGGATTTAAATCTGAACAACTCCCTACCTAAATAGCTCTAAAGGTGTGCACCCCAAGCCAAGAAGCTTCACTAGTTTCAAATTTCTCATAGTGGAGTGCTATTTTTAATTATTATTGTTCATCAATCATTATCTTTAATAAAGAAGATATATACAGGCACATGTGGAATTTATTTCGTTTTGTACCTACCTCAACCATCCCTTTCTTTCACAAAAAAAAAAAAATCTAATGCGATAATTGTGGGAATCTTATATGTATTTTTTTTTATATAATATAATCTCAAATCATATTTGTACTCACTTAAATTATTACACAAGCAAAAATTACAGGTCGGTTTATGTTAATCAAGTTCGGTCAACTTCGAAATATGAATTTTAAATTTTGTTCAAGTTGTAAATGAATAATTCAAACTTATTTTTAATTTAATATTTTATATGTTTTTTTCTTTTTATTAAAAAAAATTAAATTTAAACAACTTAACATATTTTTAATGTACTATTTCAAATATATAATTTTATGTGATATCCATTACAAATATATATATTACAAAAGTATAAAACGGGTTAGATCAAGCTGAAACTTTAAATGTTGTAGCTTAAGATCAATTTAAATTCTAAACATGTTTAATTTTTCTATCCAAATTTTCTTTTTTTTGATCTCATAATTTTATCTAAATCTTTCCATATCTTGAACATACCTTCAAATTTAGATAAATAATCTGACTCGTGAATGGTATAGTATTTTAAAAGAAAATGAGGTGATAGGGACCCAATGCAGAGGCTTATATAATAAGTTATGCTGTAAACCATAGAGTAAAAGCAAGTGACGATACCTCCTCCGCCTTTGCTACACTTGGAAAATGTCAGAAAGCTCATAAAAAATTCCTAGTGTTACCACCAAGGATCCCCATGCACTAGCACAATCAAAGCCCACGATAAAGAAGAGCAACAAATTGAAGCTGGGCAAACGAGCCACAAAGAGATTACTCGCTACTTCGAGGAAGAAGAAACTGACAGATTGAAGCTCGAAGCGTTGGTATTATTACGACCCGACCTGGCCTGTCAGATCGTGTCACAATGAACACGATGGTCAGTCCTCTGAAGGGAGAGAATATTTCTTATGGAAGTCTTCCGAGGCCACCGGTTTGCAAGGCCGATAAATACGGCAATTGCATAAAGCCAGTCGGTGAGGACAACCGCCCTTGCACGGTCTATAACCGATGCAAGCGTGACAATCATTGAACCATTTGGCTTTTCTTGTATTAATCGGTCGTGATTTTATTAGCATGCCGAAGCAACGTAGGCTTGGTTTGCTTTTCATTCCTGCTTGAAGAAATAAATATATTTTGCAAATGTTTACTAACTTTTTCAAAACAATAGTTATATAAGTGAATTGGTTACAATAAACGAGACGTGAATTCCATCATTTTAAGTATGTATTATCCTCTAAATTATGAATAAAAGAGTTTATGAATAGTTGAAGTATTGTATTAAAAATACAAACAATATTTCATGAGTTGTTGGAGGAATTTTTAAATTTTTTCTAAGGGATCGACGAATTATGAAATTCTTCCCCATTTTAATAAATTTCTCTCTTATGCATCTTTGAAAGTATATATGATATTTTAATTGTGATTAAAATTTTACGAATCATTAATATTATTATCGACTTGAGATCATTTTATAATTTTTATTGAATGCACAAATTAGTATAGTTATGCAATATAAATATAAATATATTTAGTTTTATTTAAATGCTTATAATTAAATTAAATCAAAAAAAAAAATATATAATTATATGGTTTTATATATTTGGGGTTGAAGGAGACTATTCTTCGTCATTCGTATGTCACAATCCGATAAAGGAACATTAAATTCAAAACATTTAAAATTTTAATGCATTTAATCGTATGAAATAAATGTTCGTCTTGAGTATGACGAAACTTCATCAACGGTGCAACAACTAGGGCGGCTTACTCTTTAAGGCAAAGACAAAGTACCAAGCCTACCAAGTTTTTCTTCAAGCAGTTTGTGATATACAATTAGATATATATCGGAATCACTATAATCAGAATGAGATTTAAATTTAAAATATATCTGAATAAATACATATAATATTTATCAAAATCGAACTTGAAAATTTTTATTTTTGTAGAATTAGGATTGTTTTGTATGGTGTTTACTTTCAATGCGGCGAATTTAATTTTTTTCTCACGTTATAGTATTTAATCTCACTGTCATCACTGTTTTTATACTAACCACAGGACCCATCCTAAAGGAGCTTAATATTTTCATCAAGCTAAGATGAAAATGTCGACCAAGTTAAATTTGTTCTTTGCAACAAAAATAAAGCGAATATGTGTGATGAGAAGTGTATAGGGTGAGTTTGGTGATGGAGCTTTTATAGTAGACTTGTTCATAAGTTAGGTGATTTGTTAGTCTCGGTCAATCTTGTTTGAGTTGGGTTGAGCTTGAACAAGAATTTCTTTTCTTTCATTTGGTCGCTCAAATTTCAATTAAATGATTTTTAAAATATTTTTATTTAAATTTAATTATAAAAAATATATAAATATCATTAAAAAATTATATATTTTATTAATTTTAAATAGAGGTACTCATGGGCTAGGTCGGAACGAGTTCGTGTCGGGTCTTAACATGATATTAATATGCTTTATATTTGTTCAAGCTCGGCTCGACCCAAAATATGGGTCTAAAATTTTATTCAAACCCGCCCTTATTTGTAAAAGATTAATCCAAACCCATTTTAGGTCTACCAATATTATTTTCATTTTATATTTAATAATTCAATTTTTTATTTAATAAATTTTTTTATATAGCCATCTTAATATTATTTTAATGTTTAAATAAGAGTAGTATTATATATTTAATATATATTTATTTTTAACGTGTTATAAATTACATAATATATAAAAAAATATATAATATAAAGTATTATAAACTTAAAAAACTTGAATGATTCGGATCAAGTTGGACCTTGAATATTCAAGCTCGGTCCATATTTTAAATGGACTTAATTTTTTTTTGCCTAAGCTTTTTTTCGGGCCTAATATTTTTACCTAACCTTCCAAAATTTCGAATGGACCTTCGGGTTTAAGCGAGTAATTCAACCCATGAACATGTCTAATTTTAAATAGTAATATGAGTTTTAAAAACAAATCAAATCGAGCCAAACTCAAATGTAAACTTAAATTATTTTTTTTTGAAACCAAACCTCAACTCGATTTAAATGGACCAAGATCTCTATTTTGTGATAATTAGTAATGTTTATTTTAATAGAAATGTACAAAGTTAGTACTATGATAAGATTATAAGTAAATATTTTAATTCATAGAAATATATATATTTGTTTTGTGGAACACTTAATTATGAAAATTTACTTATCTTTGCCGGCTTCCTAGTAGCTTGGTTTTTTGTATTGATCGTTAGTATTTTTCTCTTGGTCAAGTCAATGATGCTACAAACAAAATTTCCCCCAATTATCACAATAAAATAATAGAATTTAACTTCCCAAAAATAAAAGAGAAAAGAATTTACCTACTTTATCTTTTTACATTATATTCTCATGTCATCGGTGGGCTTTAATAAAGCAAAGATGATACCAATCTTCATTAAAGTAAAGTTAGTTGAACTCAAAATAAAAAAGCAAAAGGAATTCTAATCAATTAGATGATCACTTAACCTCATATACTTTAAAAAATTTAAAAAATTCTAAAATGTAATAAATTTTTATATTTTTCATAAATTTGAAATTTAGTCTCTTTAATTTTTCAAATTCTAAAATTTAAATCCAACGATTAATCCTGTTAAAATAAATTTTTTAAATTCAAATTCATTACAACTTTATTTTTTTTAATTAGATTACTATCAAGTGAGTTTTTTTTTTTATGTCAAAATGTTACACTAATAAATTTAAAAAAAAATAACAATGTTAGACCAAATTTAAAAAATCCAACTCGAAATGAGCTAATCAGTTATGAGAAAATTGGTAATTTAATGTTAATTTTGAAGTTTTTCTAAAAAAATAAATAAAACTTGACCAAGTCAAGCAAAATCACTGTCATTTTCTTTCACCGAATTTGAAGATCAAAGGCCCCCACTGTAGGACCCTTAAACCAATCAATGGAACCATACCCTTTCATTACTTATCCTCAATTTTCAACTTTTTTCTTATAGATAATCTCCCAGCATATTATTTATTTAAGTGCCTACAAACTCAGAAAAACGAATCGGAAAAGAAAAAGAAAAGATCAAAAGAGGAACGATGGGATATTTTCCATTGTTCATATTAGCTTCTTTGCTGTTAATCAACAACAGTGTGACCAAATCAGCAGCTTTAGCCTTTCCTGAGAGCAGACCAAACACTACGAAATACGATGAAACAATTGGTGAATTCATCGAAGATGAAGAACAAGTGGTGTTGTTCGGTGAATCCGAGGTGAAACAAAGGAGCCTTGCTGCAGCTGCAAACTCAAAACGTATATCCTATGGAGCGTTACAGCGTCAACCGGTTTGTAATGCGAATATTTATGGGAATTGTATAAAACCTGCAGGTGCTGATAATCGGCCTTGTACAACATATAATCGTTGCAAAAGGGGAGTCAAGTGAAAAAAAAAAATTAGGACCAAAAGATATGGAAGGTTTGATGTTTTGTTTTTGCGTTTGGTTTTCTATGTTACTGTTTTTAGGAAGGATGTTTGTGGCTTCTTTTCGTAGATATCTTGCGATTAATAAAGAATTTATACAAAATCATTGTGATTTTAAGGACTGAGTTCTTAGCATAATCATAAGGTATGGTATGAAATTTATACAAAATTGGTGAATGTAATTTAGAGGTCCATATAATATAGGGATTTAATCAAATTAGTCTTTGTTCTATTTAAAAGATTCAAATAAAATTAGAGTTCTATTCTTTAATCAATGTTTATTGGATAAGCTAATAGCCACAGCAAATGGCCTGTGAAAGAATGTGATGGTAAATAGGTACCATAAATCTATCAAATCATTGTGATTTCGTAAAATTTTCGCGTTTCCTATAATTGAAAGAGTCTTGTCAGTGACTTTGGAACGTGGAGGGGTCCCAACCTTTTATCCCTTTCTATGAGTTGGGCAATGGAAAAGTTGCTGCAAAAGAAGGGAGGAGGAGAGTCTCAATCACCTTTACCATCAAAACCTGTTATTGGATTCATTGTAGCCATTGGGACATTACAAACCAAGTTTCCTTAAGGGTCAATGAATAATGACACAACAATGGTGAGCCCTTCGGGGGGCCTATTTGCTTCTTTGCTTTTGCTTTTGCCTTCTGCCCTACTCACATTATTCTTTTCCTTTTCATTTTCTAAAACACAACAAAATTCATAAATCAAAATATCTCAAAATAACCAAAATAAAATTTTACAAAATTCAAGTCTCTAAAATTTATAGATATAAATATTCTTGACCACATCAACTGCATAAAGGACTCATGGTTAAACCTTTCAGTCACACCTCAAAAATCAAGATCCATCTCCTCCCCTAATTTGTATTATGTACCAAAACTTAATTTTTAGTGATACGTAAATTCTTGCTGATCAAATCATTTACTTAAAAACTAAACTAAAATATACACAAAAGTTGGGCACAACATGCACTGTGTAAAGCTATGCAGTTAGTCACCTAACTTTTATAATTTCTTATTTTGGTCACTGTAAAACAAAAGTTTTCACCTTAGGCACTCCCGTTAAAAATTATTTTTATTTTTCATCTAACTTTAATAATTTTTCATATTATCACTCATTTCTTTTTCTTTAAAATCAATTTTATTTTTAAAAAGAAAAAAACTGTATTTTTATACGGAATTGAGTTATTTAATTAAAGAGAAGAAACCTAAATTTTTCATGTAACTCTATCCCCCCGTAAAAACCCAAGTAATTCATTGGAAAAACCCAAACTTATATGAAAAGAAAACAACTAAATTTAATTTTAAAAGAGGGGGAAATTAAATTAAAAGGATAAAATGGGCTTTCCTTGTACAAACCCAAACTTTTTCTATAAAAACTCGTATAAAATCCCAAGTTTTTCTCTTTTACAATAAAAAAAATTAAAATTAATTATAAAAAGGAAAAAAAATAAGTAACTTAAACAAATCAATTATTTTTTCTTTTACTGGAAAATACTAAAATTAATTATCAAAAAATGAAAAAAAAAAGAAATTAAAAATATAAAATTGATTTTTTTTCATTTTTTTGAAAAATTAAAATTAATTCTAAAAAATAAAAATTAAATTGAAAAGATAGAAAAAATAATGAAAATGAAAACTTACTAGTGTTGTGTGACTATAATGAGTGTAACAAAACATAAAATTAACGATGAGCGGCCAAAAAGAAAACAATTTTTAACAATGCCTAAAATGATTTTTTTTTATTTTTGATGCTCAAAATGAAAAATTATTAAAGTTGATGATGATATAATTTAACTTATACTTTATATTTTAGGTTGGAGTATTTCTATGTGTAAATATCATTCGTAAATTTACATTCTAAACTTTTTTAAGTACGAGAATGTTTATCTCATAAGACAACATAACTAAAGCACGAATGGACATTTGATTCATAAATTGTGATATAACTAGATATTTCTATTGACTTGGGACTGAGCTCCATCACTACCTTGACAAATTTGTTCAGCATCCTCAATTTCTTGCAGTCGCAGAGCAAATTCAAATCTTCGAGCTACATCATTGATGGTGGGCCTTTCGCAACCATTTTCACGGATACAATATTCTGCAATTTTGGCATATGTTCTTAAACAGTTGAGTGAAATTTTACCTTTCAGAAAAGGATCAATACTCTCATTCCCACTACACTTCCGTGCCCAATTGGCTAAACTGATCTGTCAATATTCTAATTTTGAATCCACGGTCTGCACCGATACAAATTTCCAATCTCTGTTTCCAGGTGAGAGGAGCTTTTTCAGTGTTATAGAGATGATCACGAAGAGTTCCATCGAACATATACTCATAAACAAGAATCTTCTCATTGTTGCCGTTGCAATAGCCGATCAGAGAGACAAGATTAACATATCGAAGCTGTGAAAGTAGTTGGATTTCTGTCCAAAACTCCCGTGCTCCTTGCTGGGACTGTGACTTTAATCGCTTAATTGCCACTTCACATCCCTTGATGAAGCCCTTGTAGACATTACCAAATCCGCCGCTTCCTATAACGAAAGCATCGTCGAAGTTGTTGGTTGCTGCTTGGATTTCGGCCAATGTAAAACACTTGCATAGTTGGTCTGGCAGTGGTGAAGCTTTTCTTCTTTCCATAGATTTTCTTTTGTAATAAGAACGACGTTTTTTTGGCCAGAAAATCAAGGAAAGTAGAAGGGAAAGTGATACAGTTACCATGTAACCTAGGGAAACTCCAATGATTATCTTCATTGGCAGCTTTTTGCCCTTCTTTGGTTGCTTGTTCTCTGGTTTTAGTGATGCAAGGCTCGAACTCGGTTCCGGATTTGGCACTGCAAGACTACCGTCGGATTTGTTGAGTCTAAAAATCTCTAAACCATTTAGTATTGCATCATCTAACCGTGAACGAGCAGGGTGTAATGCTAGCCATAGAGTCTGCTTACTTGAACCTTCACTTGGAATCAACACAACATAGTCTTTATACACCGGAATCCTATTACCGCCACTCCGATATATCACATCGGCATCCTTTTCAGCCGTACGGTTGTTGATGAGTATGTCAAAGACTCGTTGACCTGCCTTTGTTACTTCTAATTGAGTCTCGCAGAAATGGAGCCTAAGAAGGAAATTGAAGCCACCATCAATATCGAAGTTCCATGTCGGACCGTTGTTGATATTGATATTTGGATCCCGACCCATTGTTCTTGACGTGGTGTAGACAGTAGCCGGAGCTGTATATGACTTGGTGTACTTGATCGTAACATTAGATCGAGAAGAAACACTTCCCGATGCACCTCCAAAGATATAAGGCGGATCGTCAAGCCACGTTCGAAACATTCCGGTATCATCGATGTTAGCCACGATTGCTCCACCAACGTTTAGACGATAGACAGTTTCGAAAGCAGTAGCATCAGGAATGTCAAAGGGAATTTTACTATCTACGAAAGATACAGAGTCATCTTGGTGTTTTACATACATGTTCTTCGGCATGGAAACAACTTCAATACCGTTTACAAAAGCCAAAGAGTTTGGCGATGGCGAAAAGGTAACTTCTCGGTTTCGAAACATGGTACCATAAACTCTTTACTCAACGAGGCTGGCTGTCCATCTACAGCAGAAAGTGTTAAATAGGCACTGAAATTATTGAGGAGAAGGTGACCGTTGGCTATAACAGAGAAGAAAGAAGTAGTTGCATCAAAGCCAGAGTATTGGACCGGGTAGAAATAGAAACATAGAAACTTGAGATCAACTGATACTGGAAAGCTGTAAGTGAATTTATCACGAAAAATTCTGGCAGACATGTAAGGAACTTGAGTAGCAGAATGATCTTGCCTAGAGGCTGTGGACACAAATGAAGCGCTCTCAGAATTAGAGGTAGAAAAATTGGATCGTTCATCAGTAACCCACTTTCGGCCGTCTTTTGAGACTGTATTTGATGATGAAGATGCACCACAGTCGAGGAGAATATAATCAGTGGGTATCTGGGCTGGTGAATCTTCACCCATGGCCATAGTTTGGAGAATCAATTTTCTCTTTGATATAACATGCAGAGACTAAATTATTCATTTTTTTTAAGTAAAAAGGATAAAATAACAAAGTAAAATTGACCTATTAAAAGTGGAATTGGTACATCCCACAAAGTAGTCAATTGGGGTCCCTAGAATTCGGAATTCAAATACCTTTTTAAAATTTACCAACAAAATTATGTGTAGTTCAACTTGATTTCGGTATGGAAAATATTCACACAAGATCTTGAAAGCCACCTATACTCGTTTCCCTTGCAAAATTTAGTCCCTTGCAATGCTCACTTTTAATTTCTACCTGTTAACCCTCCATCTTCTAATCTCCGCGGCTATAAAGGGTGGTGGATCGGCGGCCTATACACCAACTGATTATATTCTCCTCGACTGTGGTGCATCTTCATCATCAAATACAGTATCAGAAGATGGGCGAAAGTGGGTCACTGATGAACGATCCAAATTTTCTACCTATAATTCTCAGAGCGCTTCATTTGTGTCCACAGCCTCTAGGCAAGATCATTCTGTTACTCAAGTTCCTTACATGACTGCTAGAATTTTTCGTGATAAATTCACTTACAGCTTTCCAGTATCAGTTGGTCTCAAGTTTCTACGTTTCTATTTCTACCTGGTCCAATACTCTGGATTTGATGCAACTACTTCTTTCTTCTCTGTTACAGCCAACGATCACCTTCTCCTTAATAATTTCAGTGCCTATTTAACACTTTCTGCTGTAGATGGTCAGCCAGCCTCATTGATGAAAGAGTTTATGGTACCATGTTTCGATACCCAGAAGCTGAATGTCACTTTTTTGCCGTCGCCCAACTCTGTGGCCTTTGTAAACGGTATTGAAGTTGTTTCCTTGCCGAAGAACATGTATGTAAAACACCAACATGACTCTGCATCTTTCGTAAATAGTAATATTCCCTTTGACATTCCTGATGCTACTGCTTTTGAAACTGTTTATCGTCTAAACGTTGGTGGAGCAACCGTGGCTAACGTCGATGATAGCGGAATGTTTCGAACGTGGCTTGACGATTCGTCTTATATCTTTGGAGCTGCATTCGGAACTGTTCCTTCTAGATCTAATGTTACGATCAAGTACACCAACAACACCCCGGCATATACAGCTCCGGCTGTTGTCTACGCCACGTCAAGAATAATGGGTCCGGAACAAAATATCAATATGAACTACAATCTGACGTGGAACTTCGATATTGATGGTAGCTTCAATTACCTTCTTAGGCTCCATTTCTGCGAGACTCTATCAGAAGTAACAAGAGGCAGGTGATCGAGTCTTTGACATACTCATCAACAATCGTACGGCTGAAAAGGATACCGATGTGATATATCGGAGTGGCGGTAATAGGATTCCGGTGTATAAAGACTATGTTGTGTTGATTCCAAGTGAAGGTTCAAGTAAGCAGACTCTATGGCTAGCATTACACCCTGCTCGTTCACGGTTAGATGATGCAATACTAAATGGTTTAGAGATTTTTAGACTCAACAAATCCGACGGTAGTCTTGCAGTGCCAAATCCGGAACCGAGTTCGAGCCTTGCATCACTAAAACCAGAGAACAAGCAACCAAAGAAAGGCAAAAAATTGTCAATGAGGATCATCATTGGAGTTTCCCTAGGCTGCACGATAACCATATCACTTTCCCTTCCACTGTCCTTGATTTTTTGGCGAAAAAAGCATCGTTCTTATTACAAAAGAAAATCTATGGAAAGAGGAAAGGCTTCACCATTGCCAGACCAACTATGCAAGTGTTTTACATTGGCAGAAATCCAAGCAGTAACCAACAACTTCGACGATGCTTTCGTCATAGGACGCGGCGGATTCGGTAATGTCTACAAGGGCTTCATCAAGGGAACAAAATATGAAGTGACAATCAAGCGATTAAAGTCATAGTCCCAGCAAGGAGCACGAGAGTTTTGGATAGAAATCCAACTACTTTCACAGCTTCGATATGTTAATCTCATCTCTCTGATCGGCTATTGCAATGACAACAATGAGAAGATTCTTGTCAATGAGTATATGACCAATGGAACTCTTCGTGATCATCTTTATAACACTGAAAAAGCTCCTCTCACCTGGAAACAGAGATTGGAAATTTGTATCGGTGCAGCCCGTGGATTAGAGTACCTTCACACAGGAGCAGTTCATAGAGTCATTCATCGGGACGTTAAGAGCACAAACATTTTGCTGGATGAGGAATATGTGACTAAAGTCTCTGATTTTGGCTTGTCTAAAATGAGTGCAATTAGCAAGACAAATGATCCAATTAGAACGGTGGTGAAGGGCACTTTTGGTTACATGGATCCTGAAAACTACAGGCGCCAACAATTAACCGAGAAATCAGATGTTTACTCTTTCGGCCAATGTAAAATACTTGCATAGTTGGTATGGCAGTGGTGAAGCCTTTCTTCTTTTTCATAGATTTTCTTTTGTAATAAGAACGACGCTTTTTTCGCCAGAAAATCAAGGAAAGTATAAGGGAAAGTGATACAGTTACCATGTAACCTAGGGAAACTCCAATGATTATCTTCATTGGCAGCTTTTTGCCCTTCTTTGGTTGCTTGTTCTCTGGTTTTAGTGATGCAAGGCTCGAACTCGGTTCCGGATTTGGCACTGCAAGACTACCGTCGGATTTGTTGAGTCTAAAAATCTCTAAACCATTTAGTATTGCATCATCTAACCGTGAACGAGCAGGGTGTAATGCTAGCCATAGAGTCTGCTTACTTGAACCTTCACTTGGAATCAACACAACATAGTCTTTATACACCGGAATCCTATTACCGCCACTCCGATATATCACATTGGCATCCTTTTCAGCCGTACGGTTGTTGATGAGTATGTCAAAGACTCGATCACCTGCCTCTGTTACTTCTGATAGAGTCTCGCAAAAATGGAGCCTAAGGAGGTAGTTGAAGCCACCATTAATATCGAAGTTCCACGTCAGATTGTAGTTCATATTGATATTTTGTTCCGGACCCATTGTTCTTGACGTGGCGTAGACAACAGCCGGAGCTGTATATGCCGGGGTGTTGTTGGTGTACTTGATCGTAACATTAGATCTAGAAGGAACAGTTCCGAATGCAGCTCCAAAGATATAAGGCGAATCGTCAAGCCACGTTCGAAACATTCCGCTATCATCGACGTTAGCCACGGTTGCTCCACCAACGTTTAGACGATAAACAGTTTCAAAAGCAGTAGCATCAGGAATGTCAAAGGGAATATTACTATTTACGAAAGATGCAGAGTCATGTTGGTGTTTTACATACATGTTCTTCGGCAAGGAAACAACTTCAATACCGTTTACAAAGGCCACAGAGTTGGGCGACGGCAAAAAAGTGACATTCAGCTTCTGGGTATCGAAACATGGTACCATAAACTCTTTCATCAATGAGGCTGGCTGACCATCTACAGCAGAAAGTGTTAAATAGGCACTGAAATTATTAAGGAGAAGGTGATCGTTGGCTGTAACAGAGAAGAAAGAAGTAGTTGCATCAAAGCCAGAGTATTGGACCAGGTAGAAATAGAAACGTAGAAACTTGAGACCAACTGATACTGGAAAGCTGTAAGTGAATTTATCACGAAAAATTCTAGCAGTCATGTAAGGAACTTGAGTAACAGAATGATCTTGCCTAGAGGCTGTGGACACAAATGAAGCGCTCTGAGAATTATAGGTAGAAAATTTGGATCGTTCATCAGTGACCCACTTTCGCCCATCTTCTGATACTGTATTTGATGATGAAGATGCACCACAGTCGAGGAGAATATAATCAGTTGGTGTATAGGCCGCCGATCCACCACCCTTTATAGCCGCGGAGATTAGAAGATGGAGGGTTAACAGGTAGAAATTAAAAGTGAGCATTGCAAGGGACTAAATTTTGCAAGGGAAACGAGTATAGGTGGCTTTCAAGATCTTGTGTGAATATTTTCCATACCGAAATCAAGTTGAACTACACATAATTTTGTTGGTCAATTTTAAAAAGGTATTCAAATTCCGAATTCTAGGGACCCCAATTGACTACTTTGTGGGATGTACCAATTCCACTTTTAATAGGTCAATTTTACTTAGTTATTTTATCCTTTTTACTTAAAAAAATGAATAATTTAGTCTCTGCATGTTATATCAAAGAGAAAATTGATTTTTTCTGTTAAAAATTTTATTTATTTGTACTATTTAAATTTACATGTCTAATGAAATAATTAAATATGTGACGTGACACTTGTTTCTCATGTTGATGTACAAAAACCAATTTTTAACAATAAAAATAGATACAATTTTTAACATAATAACCAATTTGCTCTTTAATATGACGTACATAAATTAATTTATCTATTTTTTTATAAAAAAATCAAAATACAATCTAACTCTCAATACAAAAATTTTCACAGTACATTTACCGGATTTTACCTCTTCTAAAATGAGGTGAATCAGCATGACAAATGTACTGGTTTATGATTAACAAAATTATAATAATTTGAGTAAATATAAAAATTAAAATTTGACTAGTTTTATCAAGTGGCATAGACTATCCTCTTCTTAAGTTTCTCAAATAAGACGTGTGGATACTCCTACGTCAATACACTTAATTTATTGTTATGACAATCAAAATTGAAACTAAATTAATGCAATGACCAAAGAAGACAAGAAGTCAATAGCTGTCTATATTAGAAGGCCTCAGCAAGTGAAAGTAAACATGATATTGTTTAAAAATAATGACAATATTAATCCCTAACGTTTGGGTGTTTGGTTGTTTTGGTATTTATGAATTTTTTTGGCTCACTTTCATACATAATTTTTTTTATTCAAATTGATCATTTTTTAACGGTCATACTGACGTGATCGTTAAAGGATTAACGACACTAACGTGATATTTTTTCCATGTGGATATTAACACATATACACCTGCTGACGTGACATATAAGACAAAATTTGTCAAGTCAGCAAAAAAAAAAGTGAAATACGTAAATTAAATTTTAAAAACATGGTAAAAAAATTTTTGGATAAAAAATTAAATTTCATTTTTCTTTCCATCTGCTCAAACAACTGGATTATTAAAATACCTAAATGAAATCTTTAAAAAAAAATTGGAACCCTAAATCGAGAACAAAAACAAGAAATGGGAAAGAACAAGAACAAAAAAGATCTGAAACAAAAGAACGAGAAGAAAAAAAGTTTTTTTTAATGGACTTTTCAAAGTTTTTTTTTTTTTTTCAGGCTTAGGTGTTAAAAGTCATCATTCATTGTGAAAGCTGCAAAAGGAAAGTGAAAAGGACACTAAAAAACCGAGGGTAATGTTTTGTAACAATCCCAAATCCTTATTTTAACATAATTTTATTCAGATTTTCAATGAAAGTTTAGTAAAAAAAAATTTCACCCATGGTTTTCTTTTGTGTTTTTGTTTGAACTTTTAATCATTAGAATCTTATTGTTTGTGAGATTATTTCATTTGAGTTTTTTTTTTTTTTTCAGTTAATCTAATTTCTTCATCAAAGTTTTCTTTTTTTCTTTCTCAACATATTTTTTGGCGGTAAAATTTTCTTTTTTTCTATCAAATTTTTTTGTTGTTCATCTTTTAACTGCGAATTTTAATTTTTTTATTTATTTATGATTTTGTAAGTATTTACGAGGTTTATGCTGATTTGAAACAATAAAAAACCACTGCAAAAGCCAACTTGTACGTAAATGCTGAGACTTTGATCAAGAAACTAGTGAAGAAAGGGAGATATGCAGAGCTATGGCTTGAAAAAGCTAAATCAAAAGAGAAAAAACAAGGGAAATCCAAGAATAAAGATAAACAAGGTGGTCAAGCAAATGGTGAAGAAGCTAATAATGGTAATCATGGAGGTGATAAACGGAAAGAACCTAACAAACAAGAAGAAAATTTCTTGTTATTGTTCTCGATTTAGGGTTCCAATATTTTTTTTTTCAGATTTCATTTGGGTATTTCAAAAATTCAATTGTTTGAGTAAATGAGGAAGAAGATGAAATTTAATTTTTTACCTCAAAATTTTTTTTACCTTTTTTTAAATTTAATTTATGTTTTTCACTTTAATTCTTTTGTTGACGCAACAAAATTTACCTTATATGCCACGTCAGCAGGTGTATGTGTAGCAGTGTCCACGTGAAAAAAAATTACCACGTCAACACCGTTATTCCCTTAACGGTCATGTCAGCATGACCGTTAAAAATAATCAATTTGACCAAAAAAAATTATGTATGAAAGTGAGACAAAAAAAATTATAAAAATCAAAATAACTAAACACCCAAATATTAAGAGCTAATTTTGTCATTATGCCTTTAAAAAATAGTTATCAATTTTAAATAATACTATCGACTGAAAACATAAACAATAAAATAAATATAAATAACATTATCAAAAACAAAAATTTAATCAAATTTTCTTCGCCTCACCAGCTCTATAATTGCTTACAACTGTGGAGTTCTCCTACAACCATTAAATCAAGTACCCAAAAAAGGAAATCGATTCAATCCCATGCAATGATCCATTTTATTGTCTACCTGTTGATTCTCCAAACTATGGCCATGGGTGAAGATTCACCAGCCCATATACCCACTGATTATATTCTCCTCGACTGTGTTGCATCTTCATCATCAAATACAGTCTCAAAAGACGGCCGAAAGTGGGTTACTGATGAACGATCCAATTTTTCTACCTCTAATTCTGAGAGCGCTTCATTTGTGTCCACAGCCTCTAGGCAAGATCATTCTGCTACTCAAGTTCCTTACATGTCTGCCAGAATTTTTCGTGATAAATTCACTTACAGCTTTCCAGTATCAGTTGGTCTCAAGTTTCTATGTTTCTATTTCTACCCGGTCCAATACTCTGGCTTTGATGCAACTACTTCTTTCTTCTCTGTTATAGCCAACGGTCACCTTCTCCTCAATAATTTCAGTGCCTATTTAACACTTTCTGCTGTAGATGGACAGCCAGCCTCGTTGAGTAAAGAGTTTATGGTACCATGTTTCGAAACCGAGAAGTTACCTTTTCGCCATCGCCAAACTCTTTGGCTTTTGTAAACGGTATTGAAGTTGTTTCCATGCCGAAGAACATGTATGTAAAACACCAAGATGACTCTGTATCTTTCGTAGATAGTAAAATTCCCTTTGACATTCCTGATGCTACTGCTTTCGAAACTGTCTATCGTCTAAACGTTGGTGGAGCAATCGTGGCTAACATCGATGATACCGGAATGTTTCGAACGTGGCTTGACGATCCGCCTTATATCTTTGGAGGTGCATCGGGAAGTGTTTCTTCTCGATCTAATGTTACGATCAAGTACACCAAGTCATATACAGCTCCGGCTACTGTCTACACCACGTCAAGAACAATGGGTCGGGATCCAAATATCAATATCAACAACGGTCCGACATGGAACTTCGATATTGATGGTGGCTTCAATTTCCTTCTTAGGCTCCATTTCTGCGAGACTCAATTAGAAGTAACAAAGGCAGGTCAACGAGTCTTTGACATACTCATCAACAACCGTACGGCTGAAAAGGATGCCGATGTGATATATCGGAGTGGCGGTAATAGGATTCCGGTGTATAAAGACTATGTTGTGTTGATTCCAAGTGAAGGTTCAAGTAAGCAGACTCTATGGCTAGCATTACACCCTGCTCGTTCACGGTTAGATGATGCAATACTAAATGGTTTAGAGATTTTTAGACTCAACAAATCCGACGGTAGTCTTGCAGTGCCAAATCTGGAACCGAGTTCGAGCCTTGCATCACTAAAACCAGAGAACAAGCAACCAAAGAAGGGCAAAAAGCTGCCAATGAAGATAATCATTGGAGTTTCCCTAGGTTACATGGTAACTGTATCACTTTCCCTTCTACTTTCCTTGATTTTCTGGCCAAAAAAACGTCGTTCTTATTACAAAAGAAAATCTATGGAAAGAAGAAAAGCTTCACCACTGCCAGACCAACTATGCAAGTGTTTTACATTGGCCGAAATCCAAGCAGCAACCAACAACTTCGACGATGCTTTCGTTATAGGAAGCGGCGGATTTGGTAATGTCTACAAGGGCTTCATCAAGGGATGTGAAGTGGCAATTAAGCGATTAAAGTCACAGTCCCAGCAAGGAGCACGGGAGTTTTGGACAGAAATCCAACTACTTTCACAGCTTCGATATGTTAATCTTGTCTCTCTGATCGGCTATTGCAACGGCAACAATGAGAAGATTCTTGTTTATGAGTATATGTTCGATGGAACTCTTCGTGATCATCTCTATAACACTGAAAAAGCTCCTCTCACCTGGAAACAGAGATTGGAAATTTGTATCGGTGCAGACCGTGGATTCAAAATTAGAATATTGACAGATCAGTTTAGCCAATTGGGCACGGAAGTGTAGTGGGAATGAGAGTATTGATCCTTTTCTGAAAGGTAAAATTTCACTCAACTGTTTAAGAACATATGCCAAAATTGCAGAATATTGTATCCGTGAAAATGGTTGCGAAAGGCCCACCATCAATGATGTAGCTCGAAGATTTGAATTTGCTCTGCGACTGCAAGAAATTGAGGATGCTGAACAAATTTGTCAAGGTAGTGATGGAGCTCAGTCCCAAGTCAATAGAAATATCTAGTTATATCACAATTTATGAATCAAATGTCCATTCGTGCTTTAGTTATGTTGTCTTATGAGATAAACATTCTCGTACTTAAAAAAGTTTAGAATGTAAATTTACGAATGATATTTACACATAGAAATACTCCAACCTAAAATATAAAGTATAAGTTAAATTATATCATCATCAACTTTAATAATTTTTCATTTTGAGCATCAAAAATAAAAAAAAATCATTTTAGGCATTGTTAAAAATTGTTTTCTTTTTGGCCGCTCATCGTTAATTTTATGTTTTGTTACACTCATTATAGTCACACAACACTAGTAAGTTTTCATTTTCATTATTTTTTCTATCTTTTCAATTTAATTTTTATTTTTTAGAATTAATTTTAATTTTTCAAAAAAATGAAAAAAAATCAATTTTATATTTTTAATTTCTTTTTTTTTTCATTTTTTGATAATTAATTTTAGTATTTTCCAGTAAAAGAAAAAATAATTGATTTGTTTAAGTTACTTATTTTTTTTCCTTTTTATAATTAATTTTAATTTTTTTTATTGTAAAAGAGAAAAACTTGGGATTTTATACGAGTTTTTATAGAAAAAGTTTGGGTTTGTACAAGGAAAGCCCATTTTATCCTTTTAATTTAATTTCCCCCTCTTTTAAAATTAAATTTAGTTGTTTTCTTTTCATATAAGTTTGGGTTTTTCCAATGAATTACTTGGGTTTTTACGGGGGGATAGAGTTACATGAAAAATTTAGGTTTCTTCTCTTTAATTAAATAACTCAATTCCGTATAAAAATACAGTTTTTTTCTTTTTAAAAATAAAATTGATTTTAAAGAAAAAGAAATGAGTGATAATATGAAAAATTATTAAAGTTAGATGAAAAATAAAAATAATTTTTAACGGGAGTGCCTAAGGTGAAAACTTTTGTTTTACAGTGACCAAAATAAGAAATTATAAAAGTTAGGTGACTAACTGCATAGCTTTACACAGTGCATGTTGTGCCCAACTTTTGTGTATATTTTAGTTTAGTTTTTAAGTAAATGATTTGATCAGCAAGAATTTACGTATCACTAAAAATTAAGTTTTGGTACATAATACAAATTAGGGGAGGAGATGGATCTTGATTTTTGAGGTGTGACTGAAAGGTTTAACCATGATTCCTTTATGCAGTTGACGTGGTCAAGAATATTTATATCTATAAATTTTAGAGACTTGAATTTTGTAAAATTTTATTTTGGTTATTTTGAGATATTTTGATTTATGAATTTTGTTGTGTTTTAGAAAATGAAAAGGAAAAGAATAATGTGAGTAGGGCAGAAGGCAAAAGCAAAAGCAAAGAAGCAAATAGGCCCCCCGAAGGGCTCACCATTGTTGTGTCATTATTCATTGACCCTTAAGGAAACTTGGTTTGTAATGTCCCAATGGCTACAATGAATCCAATAACAGGTTTTGATGGTAAAGGTGATTGAGACTCTCCTCCTCCCTTCTTTTGCAGCAACTTTTCCATTGCCCAACTCATAGAAAGGGATAAAAGGTTGGGACCCCTCCACGTTCCAAAGTCACTGACAAGACTCTTTCAATTATAGGAAACGCGAAAATTTTACGAAATCACAATGATTTGATAGATTTATGGTACCTATTTACCATCACATTCTTTCACAGGCCATTTGCTGTGGCTATTAGCTTATCCAATAAACATTGATTAAAGAATAGAATTCTAATTTTATTTGAATCTTTTAAATAGAACAAAGACTAATTTGATTAAATCCCTATATTATATGGACCTCTAAATTACATTCACCAATTTTGTATAAATTTCATACCATACCTTATGATTATGCTAAGAACTCAGTCCTTAAAATCACAATGATTTTGTATAAATTCTTTATTAATCGCAAGATATCTACGAAAAGAAGCCACAAACATCCTTCCTAAAAACAGTAACATAGAAAACCAAACGCAAAAACAAAACATCAAACCTTCCATATCTTTTGGTCCTAATTTTTTTTTTTCACTTGACTCCCCTTTTGCAACGATTATATGTTGTACAAGGCCGATTATCAGCACCTGCAGGTTTTATACAATTCCCATAAATATTCGCATTACAAACCGGTTGACGCTGTAACGCTCCATAGGATATACGTTTTGAGTTTGCAGCTGCAGCAAGGCTCCTTTGTTTCACCTCGGATTCACCGAACAACACCACTTGTTCTTCATCTTCGATGAATTCACCAATTGTTTCATCGTATTTCGTAGTGTTTGGTCTGCTCTCAGGAAAGGCTAAAGCTGCTGATTTGGTCACACTGTTGTTGATTAACAGCAAAGAAGCTAATATGAACAATGGAAAATATCCCATCGTTCCTCTTTTGATCTTTTCTTTTTCTTTTCCGATTCGTTTTTCTGAGTTTGTAGGCACTTAAATAAATAATATGCTGGGAGATTATCTATAAGAAAAAAGTTGAAAATTGAGGATAAGTAATGAAAGGGTATGGTTCCATTGATTGGTTTAAGGGTCCTACAGTGGGGGCCTTTGATCTTCAAATTCGGTGAAAGAAAATGACAGTGATTTTGCTTGACTTGGTCAAGTTTTATTTATTTTTTTAGAAAAACTTCAAAATTAACATTAAATTACCAATTTTCTCATAACTGATTAGCTCATTTCGAGTTGGATTTTTTAAATTTGGTCTAACATTGTTATTTTTTTTTAAATTTATTAGTGTAACATTTTGACATAAAAAAAAAAACTCACTTGATAGTAATCTAATTAAAAAAAATAAAGTTGTAATGAATTTGAATTTAAAAAATTTATTTTAACAGGATTAATCGTTGGATTTAAATTTTAGAATTTGAAAAATTAAAGAGACTAAATTTCAAATTTATGAAAAATATAAAAATTTATTACATTTTAGAATTTTTTAAATTTTTTAAAGTATATGAGGTTAAGTGATCATCTAATTGATTAGAATTCCTTTTGCTTTTTTATTTTGAGTTCAACTAACTTTACTTTAATGAAGATTGGTATCATCTTTGCTTTATTAAAGCCCACCGATGACATGAGAATATAATGTAAAAAGATAAAGTAGGTAAATTCTTTTCTCTTTTATTTTTGGGAAGTTAAATTCTATTATTTTATTGTGATAATTGGGGGAAATTTTGTTTGTAGCATCATTGACTTGACCAAGAGAAAAATACTAACGATCAATACAAAAAACCAAGCTACTAGGAAGCCGGCAAAGATAAGTAAATTTTCATAATTAAGTGTTCCACAAAACAAATATATATATTTCTATGAATTAAAATATTTACTTATAATCTTATCATAGTACTAACTTTGTACATTTCTATTAAAATAAACATTACTAATTATCACAAAATAGAGATCTTGGTCCATTTAAATCGAGTTGAGGTTTGGTTTCAAAAAAAAATAATTTAAGTTTACATTTGAGTTTGGCTCGATTTGATTTGTTTTTAAAACTCATATTACTATTTAAAATTAGACATGTTCATGGGTTGAATTACTCGCTTAAACCCGAAGGTCCATTCGAAATTTTGGAAGGTTAGGTAAAAATATTAGGCCCGAAAAAAAGCTTAGGCAAAAAAAAATTAAGTCCATTTAAAATATGGACCGAGCTTGAATATTCAAGGTCCAACTTGATCCGAATCATTCAAGTTTTTTAAGTTTATAATACTTTATATTATATATTTTTTTATATATTATGTAATTTATAACACGTTAAAAATAAATATATATTAAATATATAATACTACTCTTATTTAAACATTAAAATAATATTAAGATGGCTATATAAAAAAATTTATTAAATAAAAAATTGAATTATTAAATATAAAATGAAAATAATATTGGTAGACCTAAAATGGGTTTGGATTAATCTTTTACAAATAAGGGCGGGTTTGAATAAAATTTTAGACCCATATTTTGGGTCGAGCTGAGCTTGAACAAATATAAAGCATATTAATATCATGTTAAGACCCGACACGAACTCGTTCCGACCTAGCCCATGAGTACCTCTATTTAAAATTAATAAAATATATAATTTTTTAATGATATTTATATATTTTTTATAATTAAATTTAAATAAAAATATTTTAAAAATCATTTAATTGAAATTTGAGCGACCAAATGAAAGAAAAGAAATTCTTGTTCAAGCTCAACCCAACTCAAACAAGATTGACCGAGACTAACAAATCACCTAACTTATGAACAAGTCTACTATAAAAGCTCCATCACCAAACTCACCCTATACACTTCTCATCACACATATTCGCTTTATTTTTGTTGCAAAGAACAAATTTAACTTGGTCGACATTTTCATCTTAGCTTGATGAAAATATTAAGCTCCTTTAGGATGGGTCCTGTGGTTAGTATAAAAACAGTGATGACAGTGAGATTAAATACTATAACGTGAGAAAAAAATTAAATTCGCCGCATTGAAAGTAAACACCATACAAAACAATCCTAATTCTACAAAAATAAAAATTTTCAAGTTCGATTTTGATAAATATTATATGTATTTATTCAGATATATTTTAAATTTAAATCTCATTCTGATTATAGTGATTCCGATATATATCTAATTGTATATCACAAACTGCTTGAAGAAAAACTTGGTAGGCTTGGTACTTTGTCTTTGCCTTAAAGAGTAAGCCGCCCTAGTTGTTGCACCGTTGATGAAGTTTCGTCATACTCAAGACGAACATTTATTTCATACGATTAAATGCATTAAAATTTTAAATGTTTTGAATTTAATGTTCCTTTATCGGATTGTGACATACGAATGACGAAGAATAGTCTCCTTCAACCCCAAATATATAAAACCATATAATTATATATATATATTTTTTTTTTTGATTTAATTTAATTATAAGCATTTAAATAAAACTAAATATATTTATATTTATATTGCATAACTATACTAATTTGTGCATTCAATAAAAATTATAAAATGATCTCAAGTCGATAATAATATTAATGATTCGTAAAATTTTAATCACAATTAAAATATCATATATACTTTCAAAGATGCATAAGAGAGAAATTTATTAAAATGGGGAAGAATTTCATAATTCGTCGATCCCTTAGAAAAAATTTAAAAATTCCTCCAACAACTCATGAAATATTGTTTGTATTTTTAATACAATACTTCAACTATTCATAAACTCTTTTATTCATAATTTAGAGGATAATACATACTTAAAATGATGGAATTCACGTCTCGTTTATTGTAACCAATTCACTTATATAACTATTGTTTTGAAAAAGTTAGTAAACATTTGCAAAATATATTTATTTCTTCAAGCAGGAATGAAAAGCAAACCAAGCCTACGTTGCTTCGGCATGCTAATAAAATCACGACCGATTAATACAAGAAAAGCCAAATGGTTCAATGATTGTCACGCTTGCATCGGTTATAGACCGTGCAAGGGCGGTTGTCCTCACCGACTGGCTTTATGCAATTGCCGTATTTATCGGCCTTGCAAACCGGTGGCCTCGGAAGACTTCCATAAGAAATATTCTCTCCCTTCAGAGGACTGACCATCGTGTTCATTGTGACACGATCTGACAGGCCAGGTCGGGTCGTAATAATACCAACGCTTCGAGCTTCAATCTGTCAGTTTCTTCTTCCTCGAAGTAGCGAGTAATCTCTTTGTGGCTCGTTTGCCCAGCTTCAATTTGTTGCTCTTCTTTATCGTGGGCTTTGATTGTGCTAGTGCATGGGGATCCTTGGTGGTAACACTAGGAATTTTTTATGAGCTTTCTGACATTTTCCAAGTGTAGCAAAGGCGGAGGAGGTATCGTCACTTGCTTTTACTCTATGGTTTACAGCATAACTTATTATATAAGCCTCTGCATTGGGTCCCTATCACCTCATTTTCTTTTAAAATACTATACCATTCACGAGTCAGATTATTTATCTAAATTTGAAGGTATGTTCAAGATATGGAAAGATTTAGATAAAATTATGAGATCAAAAAAAAGAAAATTTGGATAGAAAAATTAAACATGTTTAGAATTTAAATTGATCTTAAGCTACAACATTTAAAGTTTCAGCTTGATCTAACCCGTTTTATACTTTTGTAATATATATATTTGTAATGGATATCACATAAAATTATATATTTGAAATAGTACATTAAAAATATGTTAAGTTGTTTAAATTTAATTTTTTTTAATAAAAAGAAAAAAACATATAAAATATTAAATTAAAAATAAGTTTGAATTATTCATTTACAACTTGAACAAAATTTAAAATTCATATTTCGAAGTTGACCGAACTTGATTAACATAAACCGACCTGTAATTTTTGCTTGTGTAATAATTTAAGTGAGTACAAATATGATTTGAGATTATATTATATAAAAAAAAATACATATAAGATTCCCACAATTATCGCATTAGATTTTTTTTTTTTTGTGAAAGAAAGGGATGGTTGAGGTAGGTACAAAACGAAATAAATTCCACATGTGCCTGTATATATCTTCTTTATTAAAGATAATGATTGATGAACAATAATAATTAAAAATAGCACTCCACTATGAGAAATTTGAAACTAGTGAAGCTTCTTGGCTTGGGGTGCACACCTTTAGAGCTATTTAGGTAGGGAGTTGTTCAGATTTAAATCCACAACTTGATGTCAATGCAGTTCTTTATTGTTACATTCGTGGCCTGTTGACACCATCTGTGAAGCTAGGAATTATGTAGTTGGTGGCCAAACTAAAACATTTTGTATTAGAGTGGCTTAAATTGAATTTTAAATGTTCGAAAAGGGCCAAAATTGAAATTATTTTATTTAAAGAAAAGCTAAAACGGACTGAATTGAATCATTTACATTTGACAGACACTACAACTATAATTATACAATTGAGCCAAAGGGGACCAGTCCCTGCCTGCCATTGGTTGATAGTAAAGTTAATGGACGGGTTGAGAAAAAAAAAAATTTGATTTGAACCGTAATGTTGAGTTTAGTTTTGGTTTGATTATCATTTTAATTTATTAGGTTTGATTTAGTTTTTTTATTTACGAATTATTTTTTTACGATTATTCGGGTCCAATTGATTTTTTTTTTTATTTTTAAAATGTAAAAATAATATATATAACCAAAAGTCAAACCGATTAGAATGGGCGGTGTTAGGGCCCTATTTTTTCCGAGCCCGAAACTCAACTCAAAACCCAAAATAAACCAAACAAATAAATTTTTAAAATTTAAATGTCTAAAATATAAGTCCAAAATCAAATTACAAATTTTTGAATCCAAATACCCTAAAACCCAACCTGCAAACAAGTCCTAAGCCCAAACCTGAATTAGGCCCAAACCTAAAAAATTCTAAAGTCAAACCTTAGCAATTTGCTACTGCCACCCTTGCCTTGATCATTCATCTTTTGCCACATCAGCACCGCCACCAGCCAAGTTGCCACCATCGCCACTGTCGAGTCTGCACTTGCAAAAAAGAAATGACAACGATTTAAGTTGTAAAAAACAAAATACCATGATTGTAATTTCGGTTATAAGAATCGAATTCAAAATATTTGTAAGGTTTACATATCATTTCCGAAATCAATACAAAATAAACACAGAGTGATTCAAAGCAATAAGCAGCTACAGTGCATTCGAGAGTTACCTGACGCATTCAAAATTGATAGAAGAAAACAAGAAATTATTATGAAAAAGTACAAGATCAAATTCAAAGCATCCAAACTTTCTGTGTTCTCAAGGTATAGAATATATATTTATTATCATTTATTATGCAAATTTTGAAACTGTTCGTATTCTAAATATATATTAACATACATATTTATTATATTATTATTGATGTTCATTATTTTTAAACATGCATTCAATATATATATATATAATAAATATATAATAAATAAAAAGCAAATCAAGAGATGTACCTGCCCTAGCCGAAGCGCCTTCGTCGCAATCGCGATCGGAATTCTTCCGAACGTCGTTCGTGTTCGAGGAGAGACTCCGATAGGGGATTTCCATCATTTCAAAAAACATAAAATATGTTAAGAACGGCATATTAAAATGGAAAATAAGAATAATGAAAGATCGAAATCCTTCTTTTTTAAAAAAAATTGTAAAACCTAGTTTGAAATCCGGTTTTATTTTAAAGTAAATAATAACAAAAACTAATGAAAAACGAATAAAAAAGGAAGAAAATCAAAACTTGAAACAAAAAAGGAAGTCAAAACTTGTTTTTTTTTTTTTTTTTTAATATGAACAGTTTTTTTAATAAAAAGTAAAAACAAAACAAATTTTAAAAAATTAAAAAAATAGGAATATCGAATGTTTTTGAATTTTTTTAGAAATTTGGGTTCGATCTAATCAGATCTAAATTCAGATCTATGTATTTCAAAGAATAAGAGAAAAATAGATTTTTTTTACCTTACGATCGCCGTGAACGGCGGCTAACGACGACAGTTGTCGTTGGTCAACGACGAGAGCATGGTGGACCGGCAATGAAACCTAGTAAAGTGAACTTTTTGGATGGGGTGGGTCGCAAATAAGCTTGGACTTGAATTTTTTGAACTGAGTTTCAACTCGATTCATGAACACCTCTACTTGTAACGCTTGTTATATTTGTAAAATGGATTATTATTTGGTGCATGAGTGATGAAATATTTTAACTCCACAAACGAGATTAAAAATTTGTTGCATGTTCTAAAAATAATTTTAATCCACTAATGAAGTTAAATTTTACACTGCATATGTATTAAATAATATTTTTTCTTAAATTATTTTTTAAAATTTTAATTAAAATTAATATTCGATACATTGTCAATATTTTTTTTTTACTCCATAAACATGTCTTATCTACCTCCTCGATTTATCTATAAAATTTGTATTTTCTTCATTTAATATACGTATGAATTCTTATAACATTGAACGAGTAAATTTAAATCTAAATTTTTAAGGGAAAAATCTTAAAAGAGAGAGTGATATTAAGAAGGCAAATACTAATGTTACTAATAATAATAAATTAAGAAGGCAAATGATAATTTTAAATTATCATTGCTAAAAGTCTTCGCCCTACTCCCTAAACCACCTACTACCGAGCATTAACGCCCATTATCAAAGTGGAGAATTTTTAATCGGAATGATCAACAATTACTAAAACTACATAAACAATTTAAAAAAAAAAAAAAAAGCTAAATTTCCCATTAGTCACTCTAAATAGTGATCGTTTTATTTTAATCACTTTTTTTTTTGTTAATTTGATCACCCAAAAAAAATTAGATAAATTGGTTAATCCACTGTTAAATGGTAACCAAATGCTGACGGTGCATTTCTACATTAGTCAATCTTAAATTAGGGTAAACTACTCATTAGTCACTCTAAATAAGGGTCGTTTTTTATTTTTGTTATCTTAAAACAATACATGAAAATGCACAATTAGTCGTTTTGTTATTATTTAGCGATTGAGTGACAAATTTGATAATTTTTTTTTGAGTAACCAAATTTACAAAAAAAAGAAATTACCAGTAAGCAAAACAGAAAACGACCACTATTTAGAGTGACTAACATGATAATTTACTCAAAGTTTTAACCCCTTTCATTCTTTTATATATATATATATATAAGAAAGTTAAAAGTATTTAACAATGGAACTCAACCAAAACTTAATTTCAACGAAAATTCTTAACCATTACACTACAAATCTGGTATACAAATAAACAAAGATGAACTTCAGACGTGGAAAGCATTTGAGATAGTGGCAGCTAGGGACATAACTTACCAATTCCGACCACTAAATTTCTTGCTTTCTCCTTATAAATCATTTTCCCTTGTTAATTTCTAATCAAGCTTCATTTCGAATCAATTGGATCTCTATGTGACAAAATTGGCAGCAAAGATTTCAATGGGGAAAGGTTTGTCTCTCCAAATCCTATTTACTTCCTTCATGATCCTGCTCAACACAATCCCTTCAGAACCCAAAAGTGTTTCAGAGCTGAAACGGTACTTTTACGGCCTTGGCAACGTCAACGTCATCGCCGATCATGTGGAGTTTGAGTTCTTGCATAGCTCCAACGTCGAAAGGATGCTAGCAAATGCCGCCGACTCCTTCGTCACTCCCAATGCTCTCATTGCTAGCGAAGCTGCCGTGTCCATTTGCGGTAGGGGAAAACCCTATCACAGCTGCCTTCCTCCTGCAAATCGCAGTCCGCCTCCGCCTGAAACGTGCGGCCCTTATAAGCGAGATAAGACATGCCCATGATTCTGTTATTAGTCTTGAGTAAGTTGCATATTTAGTTTTTGTAATATAAGTTGGTCCTTATTGAGTAACGTGCAGCCCTTACTTTTTTTAATCGGTCAATTTTAGTTTGCATCCTTTTCAATTCTTGAAGTTTCCGTTTTGTCCAAAACGGTAGCTATTTAATTCGTTTGATTAAACTCTCTTGTCTCGCATGGAGTCTTCAATTGATTAGTTTTAAGCCTCTATCTTTTCAAATTCTGAAATTTCAATATTAATAAAAACAATGACAGTTAAATCAATTAATTAATTTTATTTGTGAGTAATATGTGAAAATAAAAGACTAACACTACATTTCACATGCAATAATATGCTTGTCAAATAAAATTTTAGAAATAGCATAATTTAAGGAATTTAGTAGCAACCGTTTGACAAAGATTGAAGTTTTAAAATTAAAAAATTACAAGGATTAAAAATGGTCATATGGATTAAATCCACAACTTATACATAGTACAAGGACTAATAACAAATTTTTGTGATTGAGCTCATGTAAAATCAAATTTTTAAAAGGGTCCAATCTAAATTTATTTCATTAAGAAACTTAGATTAAATAACTATTTTTTTTTTGGAGGGATCAAATAAAAATGATCTGTTTTATTAAGTGCCGGGGCTCCTTCTTCCTCGTCGCTTCGTCGCTGGAGGCATTCATATGCAAAATGGGAAAGTTCGCTACTTCTACACGTGCTTTCGTATTGAAAATTGTAACCCCTTCGGCAGTAATTGGGCCCTAAAGCATTTTGGTGGGCACACATAATAAGCTAAAAATATTTTTCATTCAAGAAATATTTTGTTTGGACGACCTTTAAGAAATAGTTACATATATTCAGAATACAAAAAAGGAACCAGAGACCTGCTTATATTCTACCTAAAATAATATGGATATCTATTCAATGCAACATCCATAGTTTAGATTTAGTGTTATTTGAATTGGATAAAATTGATCGATCGAATTAAGAATCAATTAATATATTGATTTAGATATAAAAATTGAACCGATCTTTAAATAAATCATTTGGAATTGATTAAAAAACAAAAAATTGGGAACAAAATCGATAGTTAAACAAATTTTTATACTATTTTTAAGTATTTAATTAATTATTATTGAACCAATGATGGAATTAGAAACCAATAATATGATCACTTCGACAATTGATCTAATTATTAAATATTATTTAGAGTAAACCATTAAGATCATCATGGGCCGGTTCACCAAGACCACCAAAGGGGTTGAGCCACCATCACTCATATTCAAGTCCACATTTTTAATGAAAGTCAAAAGGTGAAAGTTCAAGTAGTTAATTACGTCTAAAATAAAATAAAAAAATTGATAGCCACTTAAATTTTTTTTTTTTTAAATTCATCTAATTGCAAATAAGTTGAAAAATGAGACATATCTTTGAGTCATTGAAACTCAAGTTGAAAAATTAATTTTTTCATTAAAATCCATTTTTCAAACCTTTAAATAATGATGAGTAAAATTTAGTAACAGCGGTGCATCATAAAAACTTATCAAGTGAGAAAATGAATGAGAACAAAATATGGGAAACATTATGTGAAGGGAGGCACAATTTCCAATCATGTGTAGCAACGTTCGCGATAGGGGTGAATTAAAAAACATTTTAATGATTATATTTTAATTGTAAAATTTTTAGGGGTTAAAATATAATTTATCATGTATATATATTTATAATTTCATCATTTTAAGGGGACTAAACATAATTGTTTTTTTACTATTGGGATCAAAGTATTATTTTTCTATACGTTAGCTTATAAATTTATCATTTATGAATGGGTTAAATTTCTTTTTCATTTTTTTGTTTTTATATAGACTTGTTTATGAGTCAAATTACAAAAATTTTTCAAACCTTATTGTCTAAATGCAAAAATTATTTGCCCAAATCAAACTAGACTGATCCCCTGGACAGTGATAAGTAAATTATTTGAACAATTTATTTGTGTATTTTGATTAATTTTGAAGGAAAAATACTTTTAATTTCTTATCAGGTACACAAATTGATGCTTCTCTACTTAAAAGCAAGCAAAAGAAGGATTAAATTGAAGACATTTGTGAAGAGATTGGCTAAATTCGAATGTGAGGGACATTGAGGACTGAATTGCAAGAAAGAAACTTTTAGTGGAAATGGTCAAATAAGACTTAGTCAAAATTGTTATTTTCTCATTTTTTTTTCTTTTTTTTATAAGTTGTTATTTTCTTTTGACTAAATTATTTATTTTTAGCAAATGGGTAATTTAGTTTAATAGAAGGTAGGCTATATTTAGTAATCCAATTGTATATAAATAGGGATTACTTAGGATTCAATTGAAATGTGCTTTAATATCTTTTGAAGCAATTGAGCAATTATCCTTTTCTTATTTTTCTTGTCTTTTTGCGTCAGATTAATCTGTTATTTTCATCTCCATTTCATTCCCTTTCATAAATTTGTTCAATTTCCACATTAATCCCTCCTCTTTCCATCCTTCATATTCATAAGCAAACCATCACCATATCCATCCATCAAGCATGATTAAAATCATGCATCACTAAATTCATTTTAGCCTTAATCCGGTTATCACTCCGTCAAGAAATAATCATGAGTTACGAAACCGTGCTAAAAACCTTTTTATCGGTACTCGCTATCACTCCGGTTTATGGGGTAGTACAAATTCGCCCCTTAAAGTTAATTATACTTTCGATTCGAAAGTGCACGTTGGATCGAGATAGGTTGGCGTACAGTTGGGAAGTCAAATCGGTTGTGCTGTATTTGAGTTCCCGCGAACAAATTGGCGTGTCCAAGTGGAAAAAGCTAGTTGGATTCCGTCAAGGGTGGTAGAGATCGGATTTAAATGACTCGTGCGGTTGAGGTTGTTTATTTGAGTTGGGCTTTTCATAACGCAAAGCCGTTGAAATCTTAAAGTGCGAGCACGTGCGATATGGTTAGACATTCGGTAAGGGTCGGTTTGCAGGTCGTATCCGAAATCGACTACTAGAGGAAAAGTTGACGGTTAGGACGTTCTCGAGCGCTATAACCAGCTTATCGATTAAAAAGGAAAGATTAATTTTCAAGGATCGATTCAAGATCGGAGGAAACCGAGGCTGAGGCTAAGCTTATTAAATATCGTTTCTCTCATTTCTTTATCTCGATTAATTAATTAGCAGCAATATTTATTTCACTCACTTATTTTATTTTTGCTTTATTTTAGTTTGACGTTTCATCTTTAACCCCCCCCCCCACTCTTTTATTTTATTTTTTTAGGTGACAATCACGAGTCGTGGGCACGCCCTTTGACACGACGTTTAAAGAGGAAGAAACGAGAGTAGATTACAACAACTAGTCCCTGTGGAATCGACCCTATTGCCTTATTCTACTGTTTTGTATTATTTATCGTAATAATATTTATATTTGTTGGATTCGACACCCATCAAACAGGTACCTGTATATTTACCCCCTGCTTAGGGACAATGATGGCCAGGTTGCTTTTACTCAGTTACGAGGCCTCTGGTCTTTGTACTAGAACAATTTTTAATTTTCAAGTGCACAAACACTTCCTTTTTCGTAATTTATTACAACTTATAAATAAAAATCAAGACATCTATTAAAGTGATGTGTCGTTAGATGAAAGTGAAAGAGACATTAATTTGGGTTTAAGGTCGAGTAGGAGAATTGAGGTAGACTCAACTACGACTACACTAATATTAGTTACTAATCCAACATAATTGCGATTGTGAAGTGAGAATACAGACAATTATTATTATTTGATAATATATAATTCGAGGATTAGTATTTACACACACGATATAAATGTATTCACATCATACACGAGCACTTATTATATTTAAAGGGAGCTATTCAAATAAAAACAGTTTATTGATTTCTTTAAAAGTTTGAATTTAGATAAGTTTTTATTGGTTAACAATTAATGACTATCAAACTAATCACAGAAGTATGAACAGATACTACCATATAATCATATCAGTATATTAAAAAAAATGTATATAATGAAAATTTTGAATTATTTGAAATTTATAAAAGAAAAAGAAAAAAAATCAGAGTATTGTCAAATATTTTACCCTCTTACCTCTAATTGAAAAAATATCTAATAAAAATTCATATTGTGCTATTAATCTAGAATGATAAAATTTACTATTCAAATGATTTAGTTTTAATTTGGTTGGTATCATTATTATTATAATAATCAAAAAAATATAGATTTTAATTTTTTTTTTAATTTAAGAATTGAGGAAATATTATAAGTAAAAAATACGTTATATAAATAGATTAGTGGGTTCTATTTAGGGGCGAAACCAGGGGGCTGGCAGGGGCCCCTGGTTTCCCTAAAATGGAAATTTTTTCATTTAAGCCTTTAAAATTTTTTAAAATTTTAAATTAGTAAACGTAAAATTTCACTTTGCCCCCCTAAAAATGATAAAATTTTAATTTAATCCTTTAAAAATTGTACTTTTACTATCGTAAAAATTACAATTTAACTTCGGTCCTCCTAAAAAAATTTTATGGTTTCGCCCCTAGTTCTATTTAGACTTGATCATGGGTTGGATCATTCGTTTAGGGTCGAAAGTTTGCTTGAAAAGTGGGAGGTTTTTGGCAAAAATATAGACTCAAAAAATATATTTTAACAAAAAATAAGGTCTACTTTCTAAACGGGTTGGGTCTCGAGTAATAATTTTTTTGGTTCGGATTCGGCCCAGATTTGCCTAATTTTTTCACTATTATTTATTGTTGTTTTGCTACTGTTTGATGTCATTTTGATGTTGTTTTGCTGCAAGTTTTCTATTATATTACTACTATTTTATTGTTATTGTTTTGATATTGTATAACTTTTATTTTGTTATTAATTTTGCTACTATTTTAGAAGTATTTACTTGCTAAGTTGCAACTATCTTAGTGTTATTTAAGTATAAAGATTTTTTTAAAATGTATTTTCAATTTATTGGAAAACATTTATTTCAGGGGCAAAGCCATTATTTTTTTCGAACATAAATTATATATTTTATTATAGTAAAAATGTAATTTCACCGTTTTAATAGCTTATATCTTTATAATTTTTAGAGGATTAAATCAAATTTTTATCATTTTTGGGGTCAAAGAGTAATTTTATCATTATTAATTTAAAATTTTATAAATTATAAAGGAGGCTAAATGAAATTTTTTTCATTTAAGGGGTCGGAGCCCTTGCCAGCCTCCCGACTTTCACTAATTTATTTTAATGTTTTTAGTGTATTATATTTTTCAATTTCTTTTTATATAAAAAATAATATAATTTTTTTTAATATAGGTGGATTGGGCCAAGCTCAAGTCTAGCATTTTTTACCTAGATCGGGCTTGAACAAATTTTGAAGTCCATTTTCGGGCTAAACCGAACCTAAACCTAAAAAACGAGCCTAATTTTTTATATTGACCTAGCCCATAATCAAGTCTAATTCCATTAAAATCCAACTGGACAGCACTGGATTATCTGACTACCAAAGTTGAACTAACATTTGGCTGCTATTGATTGTGGGAACCGCCCAAGTAGTTCACAGTATAAAGTAATTATTAGTCGGTTTGGTCTTGGTTAATGTAACTTTTAGTAATTAAGTTTATTTTGGTTTTTAAATTTAAATTTTATCAAGATTTGAGATTATGTTTGTTAAATAAATTAATTTAGTTAATATACTATTAAAATGAATTAAATAAGTCCGTCCAAATTTCAACATAATAAATATTTATTATTTAGAAATTACCATTTACTATTAATGAAGATAATATTTTGAATTTTTTTATTCTACAAATGAAAATTTTCTTGTCATTTTTTATCTGAAAATATTAATTCCTACTGACTTGATTTTTTTTATAATAAAAATATTAAATTGATGCTAGAGAAACTATTTTATTTCCATGCATATGGCAGTGAGATTAGAAAGTTACCTGCACCGTTTTTTATGTCTCATCCATTATTGCTGTAGGACCATAGGTTCTGTAAGAGTTAAAAGGGCGATAGGGAAAAGAAAAAACCATGAATCGTTTATAAAATTATCCCGTCATCCACTTGCAATGCCATAAGTGATAAAACCCACAAATTTCTTATCAAGTGAGAAAACCAGTTAGAAGAAAGTGAAGAAAAATATGGGAAACAATGTGAAGGCAAGTGGTCTCCGATCATGCAAAGCAACCTTGACGACAATGATGATGGCCATAGTTCTTTTACTCGGTCGCCAGGCATCAGCATTTTCAGTCACAACCAGCAATATCAGCAACTTGGCTTCCCATTGCAGTGCCTCTACCACGGAGGAATGCTTGGTGGACATCGGCCATGCAGATCATGTATTTTTCGCTGAGCCAGAGACAAGCCTGCAGAAAGCTCCACCTAAGTTCACCGAATTTTCCAAGAAGAATTTCGAAACTCCAGATGATAAATGTGGGAGAAAATTTCAGACCTATAATCCTTGCGTCCCAGACCCTAATGATAGCAAAAAAGCTGAACACTGTACGGGAATTTACAAAAATCAAAATCGTGGATGCAAGTAGAATTATCTTGCCGATGATGGATCTTTTTTAGCTACTTTTTAATGTTTATGTAAACTAAATAAAGATTGCATTTTGCTTAGTTTATAAACGTCTTTCTACTTTCGAATTTAATTTCTGTATTTTATTTTAAATAAATTTAGTTTTTATACTTCTTGAATTAATCAATCTTAATCTCTTTATATTTTGAATTTTAAAAATTTAAACTTATCCAAACAATCACAGTTAAATTCTTTTTTTTGGTTAAATACCCTTATTCAGATTAGTACCCCACTGATTTTCGATAGATTGCCTGATCTAGTTCCATCAAAATTGGTATCACAGTAAGTTAATGTGGCTGTTAACAATACAAATTACTTGAGTAAAAACTTTTAAATAATTTAATAATTTTTTTTATTAGTGTAGTAATTATTTTATATTATTTTTAAAAAATAAATGACTTTCCAACATACACCGTTAACCATACAAGACACTGCTACAAGCAGAAAATATGTCAACCAATAAACGAATCTTATCCCTTGGAAAGCTTTCAATATGTCCTACAAAAAATTGGAAATATTGTGTTTTGTCCTTTTGTTCTCGACTTTTTCTCCTGTTACTTTCTGGGCTCTTTTTAACTCTCTAACTGTTGCGTCCGTGAATACTCCAACCTCTTCAATTTGTCCCACCAAAAATTGTCGATCGCATGTAGACTTCCATGTGTGGGCTGCGCCTGGTTTCAAAAATTTTCAATTTCAGGCCTTTTTCCGCCCGATCTAACTGTTTAAGAATTAATAAAATATTTAAAATATATTTCTATATTTACTATTATTTAAATTCTATTCTATTCAAGTCGAATTAATTCGAGACATAAAAAAAAGTTTGTCAAAATTCAAATAGGCTACTTGACCCCATGAACAGATCTTTCGATGTACTATGAGTATGGGCCAAACATGTTTAAGGATTGAGTTACCCGTTTGATGTTTGAAAAAAATTTAGATAAAAATATTAAGTTCAAAAAATTTAGACCATTTTGAACCACATGTTTGACCTGATGATCGAGGTGTCCACTGTTGCAGGTGTGGTCTAAATTCAAATCGCATCAATCGTGTTGTTGTTAAGGCTATGCTCTCATCTTATAATTCACCAAAAAAATTAAACCACTTTAAAATATGTGTTAAACTCGACTCCAATATTCAAAACACAACATTGTTCTGAACAATTCATTTTCAAAATTATACTATGTTTTTATCTTTTCTTTTATGTATTATGTAATTCATATGATATAAAAATTAAATATAGAGGCTTTGCAATATTGGCAAAGTCTAAAGCTTAGAACATTCATGTTTTAGGTTTAGATCAAAGAGCAAAATATTTTTTCTAATAAAAATTTTATCTAATTCTATTTTTAAAAACCGGTTTTTTGTACATTAACACGCGGTATACATGGCACACCACGTATTACTATCTAGTTATTTCGTCAATGACACTAATTCTTAACAGAACAATTGATGAATTTTTTCATAGAAATAATCAATTTATTTTTTAATCAAACATACATGGACTAATTTATCTTTTACCAATAAAGAAAATAAAATATAATTCAAATTTTAATACAAAAACCTTAATAATACTTTTACCATATGATTATTTTTTTTTTAAGGAATTTACCATATAATTCTTAAAGTTTGATAATACTAGAACAATGTGCACAATGGGACACCAAGCAATAAATGGTTGACTCTTGGTTTTCGATGTAGCAGGCTCTCTCAAATCTTCACATAACAATAATCAATAGCAATTATAATTTTTTTATTTGATTTTCCTCTTGCAAATCAAGTTAGACCAATTTAATTAATAAATAAAAAAATAACACAAATAAAATAATGACAATTGACAACCAAGACATTCTGCTTAATGATTAATCAATATATATTTGGCTCATTATGATAATATATATGAGAATTTTTACAATTTGACTAAGTATAAAAACTTTATAAATAAATCTGAGTAAATTGAAATGTTTAACTATTTTTGGTCAATGACACTAATTCTTAACAGAACAATTGATGAATTTTTTCATAGAAATAATCAATTTATTTTTGGTTTTTTAAATTTTATAATATTTTAATTTAGTAAATGATAAATTTATATTTTGGTTTTTTTAATAGTACGGGCCGTTTTTATTAATGGGCTGGGTAAAAAAACCGAAAACAAAGTCCATCATAAAACCACCAGATCAAAACTGATCTGTCAACAAACATAGATGATAACACGGAACAGCAAATAAGAAAAAGAGATAAAACCCAAACTCTAGAAGAAGAAACAGTAAACAAGAAACGGCCAAAGGAACCCTCAATCTGGAAAAACGAAGCTCCGAAAGAGAGTTGCAAGTTGAGATTAAACAGATGCAGATAAAATTCTCAACTAGATTAAATCAATCTGACAGCAGGAACTACGGCGAATGAACAAATCGATTATCCAATCAACCAACTGCTGAATCCGAATGGGAGCTTCCTCAATCCGGAAAGAATCAGAACGGTTTTCCATACCCAGCGACGCCAAACCATGAGCAGCACCATTACAGTCTCATGCAACAAGTGCAAATTTAACATCGTTGAAATATGGCTAATGTCACAGGTAATAGATCTTGTGATAGAAGAGTCATTTCCTGGATCTTGAATATTCTTGATCACTATTCGAGTGTCACTTTCCAAAATAACATGAGAAAAACCTAGGTCCTTCTCAAAGAAGAGTCATTTCCTGGATCTTGAATATTCTTGAATATTTTGATTTTTTTAAAAAATAAAATTTTGATTTAATTCATTAAAAAAATTATAAAAATATAAACTATTAAAATGATAAAAATGATATTTTTATAAAAGTATACAACTTAGTTTTGGTCCCTCTCCAAATTTTTTTTACTTCACCCCCGATTGAGACCAATATAAATCTGGAATTCAAAGCTCATATCTCAAATTTTTAGGAATCCTAACTTTATCACTAGATGTAGATATTAGAATAAATATAACACCTATTTTTATATATATATATATATAATACTTAAAATTATTTATAATCCCTTCTCAACCTATAAAATAGAAAATAAAATGCGCTTGGGTACAATCGAATCTACATTCTCTTACATCAATAATAATATCAATGTCAATCGAATTAAAACTCAATTGACTATAAAACGCTTTTTTTTTTTAAAGTTCAATTAATATAAGACATTACAAGTACATGACAAAGTACAAATTGCAAGTAAAAGTAGAAATACAAGTCCGATCAACAAACAGTTGTATGCAGAATCAATCAATATAATGCACAGTGGATGAAAAATCAAATAAAATCTGAACAGAAACCAAATAAAACTTATACAAAGCATATGCACATAGTGAATGAGAAACACACAAATTATAAATGCATATAGTGAGAGTCAAATTTAGACCTTCAAAATTCGAGACATCAACCTTTGCTAACAATGCAAAAAATTCGTTGACCTGTTTTTTCTTAGATAGCATAAAAAAAAAAATGCAAAATCAGACGGGTTGGAACAAACTTTACCCAACCAACATTTTCAATTCCTCCCATAAAGGTTCCACGACCTTAATAACACCTATTTGAGCTGTGTCATTGAGTTCATCCGACAGAAAATGGAAACCAAAATGAAGAAAATTGTTTTTCTCTAGCGATTTTAGTGCTGGTCTTCTTCAATTCAATGAATCCTTCCAGAACATTTTCAATGGAAACCAACAGCACCACCATCTCCATTATCGCCGACGACGGACAATTGAAGTTTCTAATGGACTCCCACTACAGTAGAATCCTTCAAGGTAGTGGAAGTGTGGCCAACAACGCCCTCAAGCCTGGCCAGGCGGCGGCAGTTTGTGGGAGAAATCCTTATGATAGCTGCCTTCCGAACCCGAACCGCCCATTACGACGCAAAATTGCGGCTATTACACCCGTTCCTGCGGCAGGTGAAAAACCGTAAAAATGTGTCTTGAAAATTATTTAAGATTTGAAGTTTTTCGGTTCCTTTTTTAATAATTTGTTGTGAATTTAATATTTCTTTTCCATTTGTTGGGTTGAGTTTCATTACTTATTGGTATGTTTCAGTCGTGATGCTTGGATATACCTGGATGCTTCTCTTGAAGATTATGGCTCCCTGTTATGTTTCACTTGTGTTTTCTTTAAATATGGATACCAGAATACTATGTTCCAAGGATATTTCAAATTAGATCTATTAATTTTTATTAAATCTGAAAATTCCATCTAATTATTTCAAATTCAAAGTTGATTCTATTAGGTTGATAATGAAAAGTCAAGTATTCGAATTTAATTATATCTTAACCCAAAACAATCCAAATCTAAAATGGTTGAAACCCAAAATGTTAATAAATTACCTAAAATCATGATGATTTGATCAAGAAACTTGAATATCTTGAACCTATAAAACTTGAATCCAAAATGATTCCAGACCTAAAGTCAATCTAACTTGAAATCGCTCCAAAATATTGATTAGATCTAAAATCAACTTAATTCACACAATTGATAAATTTAATTTAAATACATAAAAATTAGAAGAAAAAAAAATATCATAAATACATTTTTATCTGACACTCAATCCAAATCAAATAAAATTTTTAGCTTAATATGCAAATTTGTCATTATCCTTGTCATTATCCTTATGAATTAAAGATAAATTTATCACTAGATTTTAACTCTATTTTGAATTTTGTTGCTTTACTTTTATTTGATTGAATTTTGGCACTAAATTTAATTTTTAATTAAATTTTTCTATTCAATCCTAATTTAAAATAATTTGAAGACAAAATTTAAATAAAAATATTTTTTTACATTAAAATTAAATATTTAAAAATAATATTTTAATTAATAAAAATGGTAATTTTATAAAATTACTTAAATTTTCTTTTATGTTATATGTATTTTTTTAATTTTTATTTCAGTAAATAAAATTATAAATTTAATTTATTAATTATTAATACTTACAAGTTAAATTATTGTTTACTATTAAAATAAAATATTTGAAATAATTTTTCTTATTAAATTATAGTTTCAAATCATCAAAATTAATATTGAATGGTAAAATTTAATTAATAAATTAAAGTTGATTGTAAATTTTAATTAAATTCAAAGTTTAGTAATAAGATTAAATCGTAAAAGAGTTTAATGCCAAATTTTCTCATATTTTTAAAATATAATGGTAAATACCGATAAAAATAAAGTACAGTGACAAATTGCAATCTTCATCTATATTTTTTTTTAATTATATTGGTGTGATTATATGGTAGTATCTGTTCATACTTTCTTAACCTTTTGACAATGCACACATAGAGATGCTCGATTCCGGATCTCCTAAGATGAATATCATCCTATTTTTCACTGAAACCACTTGTTGAGTTCAAATCTTCTTCTATATTTTAATCCAAAAAAATGTGTTTGATTTCAAAATTTGCTTTAAATATTACACAAATATTAAATAAATTTACTAACCATCATTGTCTCAAAAACTAAAATGTTGTAAATTCATTAATCTCTCTAATCTAGTCCGAATTGGATAGTTATTGAACTGCTAAAAACCAATTAATAATCTGATTCAACCAATTGATTTACTGATTTGTTTGTCTTTTGCAAACTACACTGCTTACAAATTTTAATTGAATTTTTATATTAGTATTGTATAAATAAGATCTCTCAGTTAATCTAACCATTAATTTAGGCATTAAATCAAGGGCGACGTTAGAAAATTTTTTAGGAGGGATTGGAACCGAATTATAAAATTTTTGAGAGATCAAAATGTAATTTTATCATATATTAATTTCATCATTTTGAAGGGACTAAACATAATATTTTCATATTTTAAGGGGTCAAAGTGCAATTTTATCATAAATTAACTTATAATTTTAATATTTTTAAAGGACTAAATTAAATAATTCATTTTTAGGGGGATCAAGACCACTCCAATCTTCGAGCGTCACCTCTTCATTAAATACTAGTTCGAATTTGATGCGTTGCATATTTAAAAACTATGAATAAAATTTTAAATGCATTTTAACACATTCAAACTCTACATCCTCCTACACTAATAACAATATTAGTATTAACCAAACGAAAACTCAATTAGTAGTTTCTCACTTGGTTTCTAATGTAGCAGATTTTTTCTCTATATGGTTAATAATAAATTAATAATGATAATAATTGTTTATGATATTATGTTTTATATTTTATTCATATAAATTTATATTAATTCGATTTAAACTTTTACTCACACTCAAATGCACAGTTATATTATTAAATATGATGCTTGATGATCTACAATATCAATTACATAAAATTGTGTAAAAGTAATTTAATTTTATGTTTTCAAGGAATTTATCAACATTAAGTTGATATATAACATGAATTTTATAGATAGCATAAAAAATTGTACATAGTAAAACACTACCCCACCCACTTTGCTATTGTTAGAATATATATATCACTTTGGTAATGTCAACAAGTTTATACATGCAATTATAAAAATATAGCATAATGTACGTATTGGAACGTCGTGGCTATTTTTTTCATTAATTTAAACCACGTTCCACCTGCTACAACAGTTGACATTTTAATCAATCTTTGCATAAAATTTCGTAAGTTTCCATCACCTTAAAAGAGACCTCTGTTAGCTGTGCCATTGACGAAGGCAGCAAAAATGAAGAAAATATGTCTTTCTTTACCCATTTTAGTGCTGTTGTTCTGCAATTCAATGGCTACGTCAACCGAAACCAACAGCACCGTCTCCGTCATCGCCGACATCGTCGATTTGGAGTTCTTGATGGATTTGCACTTCGGTCGAATCCTTCAAAGCAGTGGAAGCGTGAGCAGTAAGTCCCTCAATCCTGGTCGGGCGGTGGCAAATTGTGGAAGAGGTCAGCCTTACGATAGCTGCCTTCCGAACCCGAACCGCCCCGTTACGCCTCAAAATTGCGGGACTTACAACCGTGCCTGCGGCAGGTGAAAGGCCGTGGAATGTGAATCATCGTAATTTGTTGAAAAGGTTTGAAGTTTTTTGGTTCATTTTAATTATTTGCTGTGAATTTCGTTTTATCTTTTTAATATGTTGTGTTGGGTTTCATTACATATTGGTATGCTTCAATGAGTATAATCGTTATAGAATTTGCACTTGTTGATTTATATTTGGATCAGACTACTTTGTGCTTCTTTTGAAAATTATTGCTCACATTTTCATTTTTACTTGAGTGTTTTCCTAATTAAGACAGCTTTAATACAATTTACAAATATCAAACTGATTACTTCAAATTGATTAATTAATTATAATAAATCGGGAAGAAAACTCACATTTTTACTTGTGTCTTTTAATTAAAAATATAAAGATGAAATTTTTAGAACAAAATGAACATATCAATATCACAGCCTTGTCTTTCCTTGATTGGATTTTTACCCCGTCTCTTGAAAAAATAAATAATGAAGAATAAGTTGACTATAATTAAAAATATATTAACTTCTTTAAATCGATAATTACTACATTCTTCCCATAAGAGCCTCAATTATTAGGCAATAATTTTATTACATGATGAGTAAAGCGAATTATCAAATATTTCACATATGAGAAAATCATAATTTAACTGAACCTCAATTATTTGGTAGGATTTAGGTATCCTTTATATCGGTTTCTTAATTTATAGAGATTAACTCTTTTGTAGTTCGTAATCATTCTTTTCAACAATGTTGTCTTTAAAATTCAAATCAGAATTTCTTTCTTAAAAATGTAATGCATTTTATCATTGAATCCAAAACTTGTTACTAAACCTCTATTATTGATTAGATATTGACATAAACTTTAAGCTATGTCAACAAAGGATAAACAGATTACACGAATTGAGCATAAAAACACTATCAACTAAAATATGAATCAAGCTTAGACTTCAAATTCGAAGGCTCAACTCTTATAGGAGCATGTTTATGCAAAATTTAAAGACTATATATAACATCAAGTCAAGCTTAAACAACTGAATTAACCCCATTTTTCTGTTTTCAAGAGAAATATAATCACCATGAAAGCAAGAAGAAAATATGTTTTTCTCTTTTCAATTAACCCCATTTTTTCCTCCCCTTTCCCCTACCTTTCTCAATTGGCTCAATAGGTGGAGGAACAAATTTATCACTTGCTTTAATTTATAGATAAAGAGGGATGCAAAAGATTGGGAGTTGTCCCACTTGGCAAAATTAAATACTTTATCCATTAAATAGATAACTTTATCGTGGGATTCACTGACTTTTATCATACGCCTACTTGAAGATGACGAGTGTCTATCTAAGACATGAGAAGCATACTGATGTATTGCACTCTTAGATTCTAGATGTGTTTTTAAATAATAATAATAATAATAATAACTTTATCATGGATTCCTTTAGTAAAATTCCATGTTATATCTTGAAATTACATAAAACCCAAATAATAATTGAAATATATTACATGATTATCAAATTTAAACATAATATTAATTTCAATTTAATTTTAAATATCATCTTTTTATTTTTTTTTTGAAACTGATAAGTTAAATTTTTTATTTAAATTTATTAAACTTTAAAAATTGAAAAATTAATTCAATTAAGCTAAATTGTTAAATCCTAGTGTTAAATCGTGTTTTGAAATTAGTAGTTCAACAATTTATGTGCAAGGGATTAGTAAAAATCAATAGTTAGATAATTTATATGCAACAAATTAGCAAAAACTAGTAATTCAAATTCATGCATTTACGTACAATTGAACTAACTTTTTAATTTTCATAAAATACGTGAATAAAATTATGACAATGTATAAGAACTAACTTCTCGATTTTTGTAAATTGGAGGGTTGAAACACATAATTAGATCTATTAATTGTTTATATTTGTTAAAGTTTTATTCGGTCTGAAATGTTTTTTGTTCTCAAATTTTGATCAAATCAATTCATATTATATTATTTTAAAATTTTTAAACATAAATATAATAACAAAAACAAAGCATGCATCAACACTATTATAAATAGATTTGTTCAAGGGTTGAACTATCCATCCAAGCTAAAAGATTTATTTAAAATTTGAGAGAATTTAAATAAAAATATTAAACCGAAAAAAAAAAATTATCTAAAAATTTAAATTCGTTTAAAATATAAATTTAGCTCAAACTTCAAAATTTCAAGCTCCATCCTAACCTCGATCCTATCAGAATAATAGTAAACTTGTTAAGTTGTTAGGAGGAGTTGAAAAGCAGTTAGAAGTTAGTAATCTAGTGTAACAGAATTGGGGATTTTATCTAAAAAATCAAATCTACTGATCGCGAAAGGTTGAATATGAATATTTACGTTCAAATATATCACATCAAAACTGTTTAATTTTTGAAAATTGTGTTTATCATAGTTCGGATGTTCATCATTTTAAATGTGATTTGAATTTGAATTATGTTAGTCGATTTGTTATTAAAAATTTACTCTACCCTTATAATTAAAAAAAAAAAAAAACTGTTGAATCTTTTTGTAGAAGAACACACAACATTACAGCACCCACTTATACATTAATTATTTAAGATTAACGCAAACTAATACAACTCTAAAAGGGCAATTAAACATCGCCCTTCCAATAACACGAAAAATGACATTTAACACACACATGATTCAAAGCTTGGGGAAGAGGTAGATTATCATATTAAAGGGGACGGAGATCATTGCAAAAATAATATACACTTCTATTTTTTGTGACACCCACGGTCGTATGGTCCCCTACAGTTTGGTTTCTTACTTGCGAGGGCAGGACAACTATGATATTGAGGGTGCGGGCAAGGTTTTTGCCACGGCTGATTGGCGTTTCCCGTGCCACCGGTTCCTGTCCCACTACCACTCACAAGGATTCTAACAACATTAGAATTCATCATCATATCGAGCTCCCACTCTAACTCCGAATTGAAAGTCTCAACCATCCGACATTCATCAAGGCGGCTGTTGCACTTGTAGCTGGTGTTGCTCTTCACTATGAAAGCAGTCCCGCAATGATTTATTTTCAAGAAAAATATAATCACCATGGAGGCAAGAAGAAAATTTGTTTTTCTCTTTTCAAATAACCCCATTCTTCCCCTCCTCTTTCCCTACCTTTCTCTCAATTGGCCCAATAGGTGAAGGAACAAATTAATCACTTTAATTTATAGATAAAGAGGGATACAAAAAGATTGGGAGTTGTCCCACTTGAATTGGGCAAATTAAATATTTTATTTATTAAAGAGTCAACTTTATCGTAGGGTCAGCTTAAAAGAATTCCATTTTGATATAATAAAAAAAAAATTCCATTTTATACTTTGAAATGACATAAAAAAAACCCACACAATTACGATGGAACTAGTCAAGCATTCGGTCTTGATTTTAAATTTCATCCTGATTAGAAGCGATTGAAAGGACGATTGTTTGGTTTTCCAGAGGAGATTTTTTGGTGGTTTCAAGCTTTTGGCGTTTCTCCTTCTTTGCATTTTCCCTTTTCTGCTCAAGTAATTGGTTGATTACTGGAATGGGAGGTATGCAATCTGATTGGGCATGACTGTCGGTGGCATTAATTGTTTTTCTTTTCTTTATGCTTTTGCTTTCTAGAAAAGTCGTTTTTGTTGCTTTTGAGAGTAGACGTTGCTGTTCAATTTTCTTTTCCCTTCTTTTGTATTTTAGACTACTTTTTTATTTAATTGAGGCCCAATCTGATTTTTACTCAAAAAAAATAATATTCATCCTTTTAATAAATTATTATCTTTATTTTAAGTTTCCAAGATCTGATCTTCCGGTAATAATTGAAAATCTTCTCCATTTATGTCAAATTGTTAAATCCTTGTCATTAAATTGTTATTTTGAAAATTAGTAGTTCAGTAATTTACATGGATTAGTACGAATTAATTGTTTCACAATTTATATATAATAAATTAGTGAAAGTTAGTAGTTCAAATTCAAAATTAATTTAAAATTTTAATTTTTATACGAAATTCAATTTATAAGCTAAATTTTTAGGTCAAATAATAATAAAATAATTTAGAGTAATAAGAGTTTGACTCAAACAAATAAATAGAGTTTAACTGAAAGATTATTTCTCAAATTTGACTTGAAATAGAGATCATAATTCAACAAAAATCAATTGATATTTTTAACTAATGTACAGCATTCCTTCCAATAACAAAAGAAATGATATTAACACATATAACATAAATTGTAAAATCAACATAAAAAATTTAGTAAAATGTACATAAAAAAGAAAACACTTTATCTTTATATACAACTTTATCGTAGGGTCTGCTTAGTAGAATTCCATTTTATATCTTGAAATGAAATAATAACCCACACAATTATTGGAAGCGTGTTCCACGATGGAGCCAGTCAAGCACTCGGTCTTGATTTTAAATTTCATCCTTTTATAATAATTGAAATTCTTCTTCAATTCTGTCAAATTCTTAAATCCTTGTCATTAAATTGTTATCAAAGGATTAGTAAAAATTAATAGTTTGGTAAAATATGACGAAACTTTTTGATAAAGTATAAGAATTAATTTTTCAGTTTTCATAAAGTGAACGGTTGAAATTAAATGTGAACGTTTGATCGGATCAAGAAAAAAAAATTTCGAGTTAACTGAATTAACGAGTCTTATTTTATATTTCTAATTTGATTTAAATTTTTTTGAATTGAATTGAGTAGTGAAATTATCGAGTTAAATTAAAAAAATTAAATATATCAAATTAAAATCTTGTTAAAGTATAACTAATTCTTTATTAGAACACGTAAATGTGAGAACATATACATTTGAAAACTTTTTCAAAGCAAAAAAAATAATTTAGTTGGATAAATTTGAATTATTAATTAACTTATTTATGTCCCAAAATTATTATTCTAGAAAATTTTTAATTTTTTAACACTCTTAATATTTTTTTAGATTTTTTTTTGAAATTTTTATAATTTTTTAAAAGATAAATTTTGAAATTTTTATAAATGTTTTGATTTTTTAAAAATTATTTTGAATCTTTTTGTAATTTTTGTTAGGAGAGAGATCAATTTACTCATTTTCAAACTTGACAGAGATCAAAAGTTATATCAGTCTGTCTTTTGAATAATTCAAGTTATTTAAATTGTAAAATTCAACTAGATTTGAACTCAAATTATTTATTTGAATTAACTCGAATAACTCGATTTAATTAACTCAAAGTTTTATTTTTTTAATCAAAATGAATTTTATTCACCCTCAATTGAAACTCATAGTTTGACTAACCTATTAATATTATATATTTTTTAATATTTTAAATATAAATATAATAAAAAATAAAATATGCATAACCATCAAAATTAAAAGTTCGGCTTGGTATGAATTTTTTTTGGTGAATTATAATAATAAAATAAAAAAATAAACAATAAACACAATTAATGTAATTTAAATTCAAATCATATGAGAAACTTTAATTTATAAATTAAGAGGGATACAAAAGATTGGGAGTTGGTTGCACATGAATTGGTTGAATTAAAAGTTTTATTCATTAAAGAGACAACTTTATCAGATGCTAACATTGGATCCACTGAGAAGGAAGGAATTCCATGTGAATTATTGAAATACAAAAAAAACCAGAGAAGGATTGAGAATGTATTCCACATAAAATCAAATTGGTTTAATTATTCGTAATCTCTCTATTTTTAATTCAGAAATTTAATTTTTATATTTTTTTATTTAATAATTAAAATCCAATTAATAAAATTGTTAAAAGATTTCTGTGAAATAAGAAAAACATGTAAGAAAAAAAAAATAGTAACTTTCACTATTATTCTTGTATGCAGGAGAACCTTACAAAGCAGCTTTTCACACGTGTAATATTGATCATATGAATATTTTTTTATTTACTTTTAAAATGTCACATAATTTTATTTACTATTAACAGTTTCTGTTGAGGTTTAACGGAACGATGATATAGTAAGTTAATTAACTGATGTGTCCAGTTAATTTGTCACGTTGAACAAGTAATAAAAAGATTAAAAAAAAAAAAAAATTTATTGGTTAAGGGTAAAAAGATAAAGGATGATTGAGTTTTCCTTTTTCTCGTCATTGATTTCCTTCCACTCTCTTCTTTACAACCCATTTTCCTTCCATTAGCGTCTTTGCAACTCAGTCGGCGGCTTCACCGTTGTGTCCCTTCACCTTCTCCCTTTCAACCCCATGCTTTGCTTTCTCAACAAGTCCAGAAGAAGAATATACTGCTGAAAGCTTGGGATCCTGTGTATGGAAAGAAATTCCACAAGATGGAATTCGTGATTCCAACTGTGTTTCACGTTCAAGGAACAAAGAATCCACTCTTGCTGTAACAGGAAGATCGATACCGATTCCACTTTGAGAAGTTGTAAGCAGAGACGACTTTTCAGCCCGAGTCTCTGCTTGAAGATCCTAAGAGACTGTTGCCTTCTTCTGCAAAAGAAGACAACGCCACATAGAAGAAACAATTGCAGTGCACATAACAACAGTTTGACAGAAATCAAACTTACTGTCTTTCCAAAAAGATGAAGAACACTGTGATCAACCAAAAATTTTCTCAGGTGCCCCACCACTTCTTCAAGAGCTTTAAGAACCTTCAGGGCTTCTCCTGCAACTCCACAATCCTTTCATCTGCTGCCGCATATCATGACAATACTATGTCATTGTAAGATTTTCACAACCTGAAAACCTATTATTTATGTACGAACACTTGCCATATGGGCAGCATTGCTGGAGAGAACTTGATTATTAACATCACCAATGACTACTGTTGATGTATCAGCATTAGTAGAGACATGAGAAATGTCAGGTGCAGAAGCAGTTGCATCGATACCATCTACATCAGCTTCGACTTCATTGTATGAACCTTCCTTTATCTTGCGCTTTTCTCCAAAAGAGTCGGGCATTTCTTCAGCCTCTTCCATAATTGCTGATTTTGCAAGCTGGTAAAATTTTTCATTAATAATACCTTCAAGCTGTTTTAGCTGCCTTTCACAATGTGTCCAAAATGGTGATAAAGATGATTCATACGAAACCAACGCTTTGATATCCGAAAGTCTAATCTCAACTTCTAAAATGCATTTAGACTTCCAGTTCTGAGCTTGCAGATCGTCTTCAGAGCTGCAAATATTTCATATTAGAATCACAAATAACAATGAAAACTGAAGAATTCTAGTCTTCTACATTAAACAAAAGAAATAGCAAAAATATATTGGCTAAAAGTAATAGCAAATACCTAATAATAGAGAAATGAAAGCAATTAGATAATCCTTACACATTTAGTGACTCCAGTCTATCTAGCAAACACTCCCCTTGTCTCAAGTTGAGTAGAGCAATCGATCCCTGTTTTATTATCATCATTAGCAAGCACATCATGGGCATAGTTCCCAGAGCAATGCTCTGTGGAAAGTCTGAAGAACAGAGCAAATATGTTTTGGAGTTTTATTTGCTGGTTAATGACAACAAAGACTCCGATTCACTATCATGTCACTGTTACATGATGTATGTGACGAAAAACAGTAAAAATAATTATTTTGTCACATTTTCAGAGTTGAGTAAGTGATTCAAACCAAAGTGATTGTTTTGTCTCTCATTTCAAAGTTGAGTGAGAATTGATATAATTTACCCTTTAATTTTTTATGTAGTTTAAAATTGTGTGATGTAACGTGCCACCTTCTTTGGAAGGTAGGTAATAGGGACATTTGCCATAATAAAAAGATTCCACGACCTTCAAATCCTGTTCAATTTCGTACAGTCACACACGCACACAAATAATGGAAGCCAAAATGAAGAAATTCTATCTTTCTCTTGCGATTATAGGGCTGGTATTCTTCAATTCAATGGATCCCTACAAAGCTATTTCAAAGGAAACCAACAGCACCACCACCATCTCCATCATCGCCAACAACAACGAGTTGGAGTTTCTGCTGGATTCGCATTTCAGTAGGATCCTACAAAGTAGCGGAAGTGTGACCAGCAACACCGGCAACGCTGGTCAACCGGCGGCAAATTGTGGTAGAGGTCAACCTTATGATAGCTGCCTTCCGAACTCCAACCGCCCCGCTACGACTCAAAATTGTGGGGCTTACAACCGTGCCTGCGGCAGGTAAAAGGCCGTAAAATGTATGTTGGTATAGTTTGTCTAAGGTTTGAAGCCTTTGGTGATTCGACGACTGATTTCCTCTTATCAGTTGGTTCCTTTAATTATTAGCTGTGAATTTATCTCATCTTCTCAAATAATCATCATGTTTATTGAATTTGCAATTGTTGACTGTATTCCCCCCTTTTCTTTCTGTTTTTCATTATATATGGATCGTATTATTTCAGGCTTATTTTTAAAATTCGACACTTGCTCGAAGAAAGCAATGCCCCACCAAAATCCAATTGGTTTAATTAAATAATAGAACAATTATTAACCAAAAAGAAATTCATGAACTAGGTTCATTTTCATTGAAGATGCTGTTGTTTTCTCTTTGTGTTTTGTTAGTTGGATTTTTACACCTGTCTCTAAAAATGTCATAAAAAAATAATGGGAAGGTAAAAGGAAGATGTTGACATACTACAAATAGTAGCATAAAAATTTTACCCAGAAAAACTGATTAACATTTTATTAACCTCAATTATTATTTATAATTTAATTTATATGTTTTAAATATTACATATCAAATTTAAGTTCACATTTAACACTTAATTTGATGAGTAAGGTGATAAAAAGATTTAATAGATACGATACTGGAAATTTTAAGACTCAATAAAACACAATCAATACTAAAATATAAGCTATATTAATTTAAAGATGTTTGGTATAATTAACACTAAACTTACTTTATAAAACACTATATTATCATCAATATTTTCAAAACTAGATAAGCGATCGAACCGATTAGAAAATTTTATAAATAAAAATATATAACAATTAATCTTTCGATCACAGTTTCACACTTATTTCCCAACTAGTTTCTAATGTCACATACATTTAATGTAATTTTATACTTTTAATATTTAATTAGTTTTTAAATATTGTATTTTTAATTACAATAGTTAACGTAAAATAATATTTCTTATTTGGATAATTAAAATATATTAACTTATCGATTCAAATATTATAATAGAAATTTTCAAATAATAATTAAAGCATTTTTAACATATTAAACATACAATATAATTTTATAGTTATACTTTATGTATTTAAGGTCAAGTATTCAAAATAAAAATTAATTAACATAATTAAGTGATAGTTAAGATTTTTAGAATTATATTCAAGTGATAACTATGTTTTATATCAGTAAAATTAACACAACTTTTATTCAAGTAAAAATTTTTGAACTAAAAATTGTAAATTTTATTTTTAATTACAATTATCACAACTTTTTTTCCTATATTTTATGCTTAAAATTCTATTTAAGTAATAACTCTATTTTAAAATTAAACCAATTCTTTTTAATTAATAATTTTAATTTTAATTTTAATTTTAATTTTAATTCTTATTATTTTTAAATGTGTAATTATCACAACTCCTAGTAAATTATAATTAATTTAAAATGTACATAGATAGATTTATTTTACATTTTATTTATTTATTATGTTGGGTTTTTGCCCATTGAGTTTTATTTTTGGATTTACCAATTGGGCTAAAAATTGTTACTTGTGCCAAATTTTATCGATAACCCAATGAACATATCAAACACAGTTTTAGAGTTCTGTAATGGGTTTCAGTGAAAACTCACTCAAAAGACAATTCAATGATTCTATTTAAATTCACAATTCAACTCAACTATTCGATTTCAACCACATTGATTATTCAAAAACATTACATATCAGCACAAGTAATACAACTCTAAGAGGAATGATACAAAACACAAAGATTATCACATAAAAAGATAGATTAGCCGCGGCAGTAAAGTCCCTTGCAATTAGCTCTACCTCCTGGGGCAAGACAACTAGCATAATTAGAACGCGGGCAATTTTGTTGCACCGGCCTGTTCCGATTTCCCGTGTTACTGGTTATCGGCGTGTTACCGGTCTGAAGGATTCTAACAACGTTAGAATTCATCACCATGTCCAACTCCAGCTCTAGCTCCGAGCCCAAAGCTTCAGCGATCCTGCTTTTGTCGAGACGGCCTTTGCACTCGTAGCTGAAGTTGCTCATCACTACAAAAGCAGCTTTGCAACCATTTATTTCAAGGAGTATTGTTGTCACCATAAAAACAAGAAGAATGTGTATGTTTGTCTTGTGAATTAACCCCATTTTGCACTCTCTCAATTGGCTCGAGGTGGAAGAACAATAAGTGACTTTGTTTAATTTATAGAGTAGGAGGGATAGAAAAGATTGGGAGTTGTTGCAATTGAAATTGACAAATATTTAAAAAAGGGAAACTTTATTAGGTGAGGATGACATAGGATTCAAAGAGTAGGAATTCCATGTTAAATTAAGTCAATTCCATTAGTTAGATTTGAAAATTAAGTGAGATGCTACAGATTCCCAATGGATGAGATAATAAATGGCCTTTGGGCCCGTTAGCTGACATATGGAAATGGGCTTTGCAAAGATTTTATTTGGATTGTATAATTTTATTTTCGGATAAATCTCAAATATATAAATGAATTTTAATTTAACATATAATTATATATATGAATTTTAATTTGGTGTAAACATATACATGAAATTCTAATTGTGATTTAAATATATACTTGAAATTTTATTTTTGATTTAATCATGCACATCTAAAGAAATAAATACATAAATTTATTTTTATATTGGATAAATATAATTATTTATATATGCAATATATAAACATAAAATGATGTTATATCAATAATTGTGTTAATAATTTACAAGAATTGAATCAAACCAAAATTCATATATACAATTGTACATTGAACTATAGTTCATGCATAATTTTGAAATTTATCCCTTTTATTTTCATTTTCATAGTGTTGGAATTATTTTTTAATATTAAAATATTTTTTATCCTTCTATTATTTATTTTTAAAAGTTATTACGAATTATAAAATATTTTAAATGCAAGGAAATAACGCTAACATGTGTCCAACAAACAATTTCTTTTTCTAAATCAAATCGCTAAATAAATTATTTAAAATATATCACGAATTTTTATAAGATATATGTTAAAAAATTCGAACTCGCAATTTGGTGTCAAGGGGATGCTCACTCATTGGGCACTAAAATTGTGAGAAGAAAATTTTCATAATTGAAGTGTTGACAATTTATTAAACGGGTTATATGGACTATGTTAAATATATGGATGATATCTGATCCATCATTAAACATCATATCACTATAGGAACTATATGTTGTAGACCAAATTGAACCGGATCACCAAGTTAATCTCTTAGATCATGGATGTTGGATTGGATTGAAACTCTAATTGTTTAGCTGTTAAGAGTCCAAATTTACATTGGTTATTATTATAATGTATTTAGCTTATCTTATTGATGTTTTGATAGGATTGTGATAGATCATCGTATGTTAGCAAGTCTCAAAATAATCTATATAATTGCGAGACTTGTTTATGTGATTGTACGGAGAAAACTAAGCACTTAATTTGTTCTTGTGATAAACCTTATTGTACGAGTGCATTTTGATAATAAAACTTTTGTATTATGGTTTTACTTGTTGAATTCACAAAAAGTGAATTTAATGGTAAAAATATCGAGTCTTTAAGATAGAGAGGTGAAAGAAATTATCACAAGATATGATATATTGGGATCACTTGTATTATTAGAATGAATATTTTTCTTATTAAACTAAGTTCCGCAAATTTAAGAGAAATCAAATTACTTAAACAACTTCTCGTATTTTGTTTATTTATTGTTTTACATTTAATGATAAAGGATTAGCCAGTCCCTTATCACTCATTCACTAATGTGGTTTGATTCTTAGCAACTATTCAAACTAACAATATAAATAATATTTTTTCTCAGATTAAATTACAATAATAAATTATATAAAATATAAAGCCAATAAAGTCACAACACTAACACTACATACACATATAGAGAGAAAACAATTACCTAATAATCAATTTCTAGTTAATTCGATGTACTAAAAATAAAAAATTAATTGACCAAAAAGGATTGATAATTTTAATCTTACTAAAAAAATTTAAAGCGAATATCCATTCTACCCCATAAATCACAAAATTTCATGTGCTTAATTACTTCGAATCAATTTAAAAGTGTAAATAAGACATTGATATTCATGAACGATTTGGGTTCAACATGAAAAAAAATTCAAAATCAATTCAATAAATCTTAAGTTCACTCGAACTATCAATCAAAATTGAGCACCATAATATTTTAGCGTGCAATCCCAAATTCTTACCCAAATAACTCCCTAATAAGAAAATTAAGCCAAGTAAAAACCTAGTAAAATCACCTAACATACTTGGCACAACCAATGAAATGCAAGGTGAATAGTTTATTTACATCATAAATGAATTTTAAAAATGATAAGTAAGGGATTATTTACACCATCTTTCTTGTATCAATTCAATCAAAGCTCTTTAATACTTCATAGCCAAGTAAGCTTTTTGCACTCGGCCATCAATTGGGTCAAGTGCGGCCATGCAGCCCAAAATGTCATTGATTAGTCCTCTAAGTATCCATTCAAGACCTGCAAAAATTCAGTAAGAATTAGGTCCAATTACTTAAGCTATATGGGTGGCAAGTCTATATACATCAAACCAACCATACACTTCATCTTAGGGAATATCAACTGTTCTCGAAACGAGGTTCAGTGGACCCGAACATGAGCTTCCTAAAAATTGATGGGTGGGTTGTTTTCCACCATTTTATATATCTTTTTGCAAAAAATGTCTCAAAAAGATAAGATAATTTTCCAAAATATAAAGTTTCCAAATATAAAATAATTAAAATTTTAAAAAAAATGAAGAGTTCCAAAAATGAAAACTTTCCAATCAATCAATTTAAAATGGATGGAAAATATGTCTTGAACAAAATTTTTAGTGATTGATCCTCTAGATAAAATAAACTCTTGTGAATCATTTTTTGTGTTTTCATGATTTGCATCATACTCGATTTAAATAGCTCGTGAATTTAATTAATTTTTTCACTTTAATATATCTTTATGTTACGAACTTATGTTTTTACTTTTGTTATATAGTAACAACTTCAGTACGAACAAGTTTAAGCTTGAATCCAATTAAACTAAATTGAACTCAAAATTTTATAAACAAATTTAATCAAGCTCAAATTTAAAAATTGATATTTGATCAAGCTTAACCCGAAAATTAAACATTAAATTTCGAGTCGAACTCAAGCTTATTTCTTTTCGAGTTTGACTCGGCCCGATTAACACTTCTATATCAACCTTCTCAATTCAAAATCAAACAGTTATATTGTATTAGGGGACAACTTTTATCTATTGGTATAGATAGAAATTAAGAATAAAAAGTTTTGTCTGGTTTGTCCCCAGGAAATAGAATATTTACTGAATTTGGTTTGTCCCCAAGAAGAAGGTTCTTCAAGACTTGACTATTTGTGCCTAAACGAAACCAAGAAATTAAGACTCTTAATATAAATATATATGAAGAATTTGGACTTTTTTGAACAATGCACTGATTATAATACCAAACAGCAGTCCCTTTTTTCTTTGCTATGTTGACCCTTTAAACCAAGTTTAATTGTAGCAAAATTCTTGGTCTTCGGCATGTCTTGTTTTTTCCATTCTAAACCACAATTTCCACTATTCTATATAAAATATTACGTAAATTTTGACACACTTCATATTATAAAATTTTAAAAATAGAAACTAGGGACCAACTTGATAACGAAAGATGAGTTGTGAAAAAATTTCATGTTTGATCACGAATTTTCTCTTCTCCTTGTTTTTTTTTTTTCTAGGTATAAGAATGACCGTATAATATATTACATAATAATAACTTGGAAATTAGGTCTTAATTAAAAAATGATATGCTAATCAGGAAAAAATGGGTTAATTGTATCAGATGTTTTCAAATTATGGTTTAGATATTAAATTGGTTCTCAGACTTTAAAACATTTTAATTGAATCCTAAAGTTATCAATATGTCAATCCAATCATCAGTTTGAACATTAATTATTGCTACTAAAATATGGAGTGAAGCATAATTAAAATACATGGATCAAATTATAAAAGCTCGTGTACCTATTATATTAATAGTTTTGATTTGACATGTTAAAAAAATAGCCCTTTTATATTTATCTACACTGTATGTTTTCTTTCAACATGGTAAATTCAAACCATTTATGTTTGGTCATGTTGGGGTTTTTCACCTGCTCGTTTCATATTTTGTTAAAACGAGAGTGAATTTTATGCTTGGGCCGTGTGGACGGTTTTAGCCTCATGGACAATTGTTTTCGGCCTTTAAAGTAGTAGCATGTTAAACAAAGCAATAGTTGGAGTTCAGCTAGGACTTTTCAACTCTTTAACTAGTCATAATGAGAAGTTTAAAGTGAAGAAAATGATTATCCTTATCCTTATCTCCCGAGAGAATTTTGGGGCTATCAGAAGACAAATTTCTGGAGATTTTTATGTGATGGGATCATTTTACTTTTAAATAGGACTTTGTTGGATAGATTCTTCTATCGGACTATAAATAGGCTGCTTGTGGTGTCACTTGTGGAGTAGTTTTTAATTGTTTTTGTCGACGGCTTTATTGTGTTATCTTTTGGTTATTTTGTGACACTCTTTTAGTTAACCTTTGAAGAGTTTTATTGGTTATATTACGAGGTATTTGAGAGAGTAATTTATAACTATCTAATATTTGTATCAAACGAATTGTTGAATCAAATCATTCTTTGAGACGAAGGACCATTGTGTTTGAATTATGTTAATAAACTTTGCGTGTTATCTCTTTTTACTTTGCTCCTTGCATTACTTTGAATTTAACCTTTCGTTTGAACCGTCTCTATTCTAACAACCGTTGGTACAGATTTGTTTTTCCAGTGCAAACTAAAGGTTTTTTCATGTAAAAAGACCTTTAAAGTCCCTTTCAATTTTGAAACTAAGCAAATTGGTCCCTCTAAAAAAACCAGGGCAATTTACTCAATATCAATATTGATGATACTTTAAGGACTGAATTAAAAAAAATTAGAGATCAGTCTAAAATGTCAATGATATCTTAGGGACGTTTAAATAAATTAATCCCAAGAAATTTCTAGAAACACCTAGCAGATTTTAAAAAAAAATGTAGATGAAAAATTACATTACTACATTAATGTGAATGATTGATATTTAAAGAATGATAAAGTTAATGATATGATTGCCGGCTAAAAGGTCAAATGAGGATCAAAACTATTAGAGTTGTGGATTAGATATAAATCCCATGCAATCTGACCTGCTTCCATAAATTTATGGGAACCCACCTATTCCTTCAAATGAATCTCCTTCATTTTAGGTTAAAATCACAATCATCCAGTTTAAAATACTATATAAATTCCCAATCAAATCGTTTCCTTTTCTGCCCAAACTTTTATTCTATGACCAAGCTTGTTTTATAATTTCTTTTATCAACGTAATCGGGAAATTTAACTAATTATTTGGCTACAATTACCGACTTCTCGATGTGGTGATGTGTGAACTTGTAATTAGCTTAACAATCTACGTCAATAATATTGTTAACTCCTTTAACAGCATGATTTAATTTTTTTTGTTGACTCCATAAAGAGATAATGATATGGCATTTCAATATTCTACTGTGTCATCCTTTGATGATTTTACATAAAATATTTAAAATTTTAAAAATATGTATGACAAAATAAATGCATAATGATAAATTTACTCCTCAATTTTTATATATTTTATCAATTTAGCTTTTATTTTCTTTTTCTTTTTTTTTTTAAGTTAAATTTGATCATTAACGAGTCAGTTTGTTTTTTAAATTGAAATATTGACTAAAACATTAATTTTTTTAACAATGCCGGCATGGGAACTTGAGCTGATCATGGGCCGGGCTGGGCCTGGTTGGGTTCGAGTCGAGCTTCAATAAAATTTTAGATCCAATTGCTAAGCCCAAGCTTGGCCCGACCTGAAAAATGAGCCTAAAATTTTGTCCAAACCCGATCCGAATTATAATAGTCAAACCCGAGCCCGACCCATATTAATTTTTTATATTATTTTATTAAATACAAAAAAATTTAAAAAATATATAATATATCACATATACTTAAAAACATTAAAACAAACATTAAAAAATAAATAAATTTAAAATACATTAAAAAAATTATATTAAGATAGTTGTAACTAAATTAGTAAAAAAATTAACAATAAAACATAAGTTCTACAATATTCAAACAATATTAAAAATGACAGTGAAACAATGGTAAAAACGCATAAAAAAATAACATCCAAACAACAAAAATAACAACCAAAACAACAACAAAAATAACAGTAAAACAACATTAAAAACAACAAAAATAGCAACAACAATAACAACAAAAATAACACGAAAATAGCAATCAAAACAATAAAAAAAACAACTCAAAAACAGCAAAAAAAAAATCAATCAAAACAGTAAAAAAAACACCAAAACAACAATATAATCTTTTTATTAAAAATGATTAATTTATTCGGACCGGGCCGGGCTAGGTTCGGACCAAAAAATCATATCCGAGGCTTGGTCCATTTAGAAAATGGGCCTCATTTTTTGTTCAAGCCCATTTTTCGGACGGGCCTTCAGGTCGGGTCGAGTGGCCCGGCCCATGATCAGGTCTAATGGGAACCTATGTGGTAGTCCAAACGCATCAACAAATGATTTAAATTTTATAAAAATTCAAAAAAAATATTAATCCATGGAAATAAAAAAAACATAAATTACATGTGAATTGTCATGCATAATACCATGTTTAAATAAATCACAATTCAACTATTTTTTAAAGGTTAATGGTCAAATTCAACTTTTTTTAAGTTGTTTTTTAACACATCAAATCCATGTCGTTCATGCAATATGTATTTAATTACTTACAATTTAATCCATGTATTTTAAAAATTTTCCATGTCAAATCCGAACTAACATTTAACATCTAAATCGACCACCAAACTAATCAAATAAAGACTTGATTGTTACAATTACAAAAATTTTGAAAATTTAGAAGTTCAAAAATTAATTTAAAATCTAAGTGATAATTTAACCAGGGTTATGTTAATATTATTTTAATGTGAAATGTAGTAGATGTTGAGTTGAATTATTTGAAACTTAACTAAACCATAGTTAGTAAAGAAATGATGTAGAGTTCGGTTAAAAATAATTGGACAATGGGCATTCCGTAATGAAATTAAATTCCAATATCCTCTTTGTATCTCTCTAAAAGTCATTTGGAACGACTCTTCACTTGTCTTTTAGTTATGCTTACTGCAAAACTTCCATTACACATCAATTTTGGAAAATCAAATGTATAATTTTTGTTAATTGAAAATGCCATAAAACATATGATTCCAACATGATGTAGATGCTGCCCCAATTTTGATTTTAGTCTTTATACTACATTTAAATTAAAATATTTTTTTAAAATTTTTTAGAGACATTTTTTCTAACGTTCACATAGATATATAAAAAAAATCATATCAACATGATAAGTTGAAAAATGTGTTTATAAGAAAACATTCATGCCAATATTTAAACATGATTGTATTAATTATTTGAATTAATTAATATCATTATAAAAATAGAGAGATGCAATTATATTAAATTACAATATAATAATTAAACTTAAAATTTGAGTATAGTAGAGGATCAAAACAATAATTTGACGAAAGGAGGCACAAGTTTTAGGAAAAAAATAATATAAATGTTGAATTTGGTGAATAAGAAAAACAAACAGATAAAATAAACACAATCATCTAGAACTAAATAACAGGATTTTTGCGAAGAGTTACAGACCTAAACTTCGGTCAAAAGTCTTATTGACGACGCAATCTGCTTCTATGTTCTCTTTTCTATGGATGTACTCTATTTTCTATTGGCTTATTTCCAATAGAAACGGTTGAATACATATGATAGTTACAATTATAATTATAATTGTAATTATAAATAATAAAAATACAAATAACTAGTTAAAATTAATCATTATAAAATATGATGATTAATTAGATTAGTATTACACTAATTATTATACTACATGCAATAATTGATTAAATTTAATTTGTAAATTTTAAATACATTTGTTGCGAACTTTCTCCATTCTTGAACGATCTAGCTTTGTTTCAATTGGAAACAAAATTTGGGGCTGTGTGCATCTAACCTTATTTCTAAGGCGATTTACTGCTCGTGAGTGCCCAACCCACGAACGTTCCAACTAATTATTTTCATTGCGTCCGGTCAGCATGCTGAATAGCGACCGCCGATCTTTCATTAATTTGAACTATTTCCCTTTCAACGATTCCTTCGTGTGTTTGAGCAAATCTTGTTCTTTGCCTTTTTTTCCCATCTCCCACATCAATTGGATTACTTTTTACCATGTCCTCTCTCTGACGGGTTAGTAGATCATCAAATTCGAAATTGTCTTCTCGATCAACAAGCCTTTTATGTTGGTCAATGTCCATTCTTACCGCTGAACTCCATCTTGCCCCATTTTTCCCTTCGTCCTTCAACCACTTGCTGCTAGCTCTTAATTCTTCTCTCGTGGGGGTCCTCAAAGATTGGTCCCATCCAAAAGAGACTGCCTGAACTCCAATTGTTTTGCGAACCGGGCAAATACTCTCCCCATGACATAGTTTGCCGCAAAGAAAACAAAAGAGAGTTAGTCTTTCGTATTGAAAAAAAGCATGACCTTCTTTGCCCCCTTCAAACAATAATCTCTTTTTTCTTTTTAAAGGTAAGTGAACATCTAGTTGAACTCTAAATCTCATATATATGCGTTCTCCCCTTGAGATTAAGGCAGCATCATATTGAACAAATCGACCTATGAAATTCCCAAGATTTTTTGCTAGTCTCTCGGATATCACCCCATATGGTAAATTATGAACTTGGATCCAAAAGAAAGATAAATTGATAGGGATAACTTTAGGATCTTCTCCCATACCGAGACGATGAAACAATATTAAGTGTCTGTTAAAAGACCAAGGCATTCCATCCAAAACCCGTTGAATATCAACTTCGTAGAAAAATTTGAATAGATACCTTTTGTCACCTAGGTCAGTTATCACTACTCCCCCTAACGGATGCCAAAGATCTGCCAGAGTCCTTCTCAAAGACGGGAAGTGGATGACACAATCTGTTAATGCTCTACCAACTAGACAATACTGTTTATCCTCCTCTTCAATAGAAGGTTTACCTTCGCATGGTACTGGGTTTTCCTCTTCCTCGTCATTAATATTTAGTTTGGCTAAATCTGCTTCCATAATTAACGATAGTGTTTTTTTTTCTTTTTTCTTTGCAACAGGAACAAAACAACCTTGGATTACTTTTAGTACTTTCTGAAATAATTGCAAGATTTAAAGATGATCGATCTTATGGGAGAAAGAAGAAGAATTGATTGAAGAAAGAATTTGAAAGAAGAAAAAAAACAAAGAACATAAAACGACGTGCCAAACCCTAGCAGACGAAAGAACTTTACTATTATTATTATTAAATCCACAATAAAAATTATTAAATAGAATCATTTCTACAAAAAAATATGAAAAATTATAAGTAGAAAGGGAGATTAAATTCAAATATTTTTTATTTTATTTTATCAAAAAGCTAATTATATTTCTAATATACCAAACAAAATCTATAACTTAAATTCTATACTTAATTTTCAATATTTTTTTTCCAATATTTATTTTTTTAACACTTAATTTTTTAATTTATCAAACATAACATTAATTTTTTTCCCACAAAACATAACATTAATTAGAGCTTGTATTTTGCTAATTATTTCCACTATCATTATTTTAGTATTAAAAAATATATACAATTTTAATTACAAACGAGTCTTTAATTAAAGGCAATATTTATTAATAAATATTGAAATTCACAATGATGATTCTATGAAACTATTTTGTAGAATACACTTACAAAAATCTTCTTAGAACAGTCGTTAGTGAAATCCAAATAAAAACTTATATTCTTGAACTTAAAAACTAAGAAACTTTACTTTCCAACATATAGCAATTTCCATGAAGCTGAGACCCCATTTTTTATATATATATATATATTGCATTGAAGAAATTTGTATTAAAAATTTGCATTTTGATGTAGGAATTTTCCAAGATATTTTCCTAAGCTTTGAAACTTCCCCGTTTACAATTTCAACCCATAAATCTCATATGCCTCCAGAATAGTCAATTGTCTTTGCCCACTCGACTAGACCTACATACAATCTTCTTGTCTGTACAATTAGTCTTATGTTTTTATTTTTATTTTTTTTAATTATTTTTAACATTTTACAGATAATATAATTAAAATATGAAAATTGTTATGAATATCTTATTAAATGGATGTCCATCAACATCAAGATAAAGATCAAGATCAAGATAAGGTTTGGTATACCTTAAACGTTAATTATTATTAGAAATAGATCTCCACTTCATTTATATTTCTTCTGTCTATAAATAGAGACTTTGGAGAAATATTGTTGACACTTCGATTGATCAATAAAATACGCTATCTCATTCTCTTATTCTCTTTGTTATTTACTCTCTGTCTCTTTATTTTATAACAAAAATATATAATTGATATTAAAACGATAACCTAATCATGTATTAATTAAAAAAATAAACACGTAATTATGATTTCTTTGAAACTATTTCTTAAAATTTCATTGTTTACGCGGTTATGATTCTTTTGCTTTGGTTTCATTATGATATTTAATAGTTATTCATGTATAAAAATTAAATAAGATTCATATTCCTTTCTTACATGTGTATGTTAAATTTCACCTGAATTTACAATTTTTAACTATTTGTTTTATAAATAAAATTTTTAACTGTTCAAAAATTTACATGCATGATTACTACAATTATACTGATAAATTCAATAGATAAATAATTAAAATATTGATCATACAAAAAGATATGAATGAATGTAAAAACTTTTTTAATTTTACATCGATATAACATTTCTCTTAAAATTTAAAATCATTTATCACTATTTGTTGAGCCGCGTGATAAAAAATTTAATACCTTTTAAGCAATATCTTATATTTGAGTTTTGTGGATTAGAAAACAAAATTAAAAAAACTTATTCATTTAGATTTAATAAAAACTTAATGTAATTATCGGATTAGAGACGAAAGTAAATAGAAATCAGTGATATCCTCGCCCTCTTAAATGATATAATCCTTAAATTTTTTATAAAATTATATATTAATGTAATGATAAAATTACATAATGATATTCCAATAAATTAAGATTATCCTTCTAAAGATTTTTTTTAAGTCCATCCTGATCTACTAGGAGGGAGAAATAAAGAACATTCATGCTTTTTATTTTTCTTTTGGTATAGTCACATCTAGAATATAAAATGTTACTCTATCAACAAATGGAAGACTTTTGTTAAATAAAAAGTCTTGTCTTGACTCCCCCCCCCCCCCCCCCCCCCACTATAATAAGGTAAACACTTCTGCCACTTTGAGAGACTTGGGTTAACAGAGAAAAAACCTATATACCAAAAACTGAGAAAAGAGAGAGAGATTAATGGAGGATTCAATTGATGATAATAAAAAGAAAAGAGAGGAGGAAGAAGTTAAGCTTCCAGGTTTTAGATTTCACCCAACAGATGAAGAACTTGTGGGGTTTTATCTGAGAAGAAAAGTGGAGAAGAAATCGATCAGTATTGAACTAATCAAACAGACTGATATCTACAAATATGATCCTTGGGATCTTCCAAGTAAGTATCTCATGTTTTTCTTCTTTAACATCTTTGATCGTTTCTTCCACTTTTGTTAAACCAGTCTAACTTGTTCAACTTTCAACTTTTGTCTCGATTTTCGATTTTTATCAATTTCAAACCAATCGATTCAATCTCTTTGTTTAGACCTTTATATAAATCAACTCTCGATTTATCCATTTCGATATTGATCCAGTAACATATATCACATCATCAGGTCTTGATAAAATTTGAGTTTAGAATTTAAATGGACAAAAAAAAATTACAAGTACCAAAATGAATCTAATTGTCAAGTTCAGGAATAAAAAATTATATTATCTTTTTATAGATATTAATATTTGATTGAATATTACAAAGTAAATATTTATAAAACTGGGCTTATTCTATTACTTTTTAAATTTTAATTCTATTACTTTTTCTAGATTTTAAAATTCGATATTAAATTTGTTGATGTAATAGTTAAAAAAAGTAAAAATAATACTCAGTCGATACAGTAATGTTAAAAAAATAATGTTGTAATAAGTTTGAAAGAATTATGATGGTATTAACAATTAAATTTTTATTTTTAATTCAAAAAATAAAAGATCAAATTTTTAAAAGTAAAAATAAATAAATAAAATTTAAAACTTATAAAAAAATACAAATATTTGTCGTAAAGTTACAATCTTAAAAGAATTATAACAATTAGTAATGAAAATTTTTATTTGTTTGAATGAACAATTTAAAGGTGAAAAGGAGCTAATAGAAGTAAATTTTGTATAAAAAATCCATGTCTTAATTTTTATAATATTTTGTTTTGTTTTATTTTATTTAAAATTTTATAATAAAAAATGTCTCTCTAATCTCTACTAATTTTACTTTGAGAATCTAAAAAGTTGACTAACATAATTATTTGATGTGGTAATTTCCTCTACTTAATTGATTCTCACTAATTTTTTATGTAAAATATTTTGACAAAGAAATAAATAATTGGAAAACCCTTTTTTTATCTTTTTATAATTTATTGTTTCCTTGGCCCAAAAAACAAAAAAAAAAAAAGTTAGTTCCTTGTTATATTCTTTACACACTCTCTATTCATCAATCAAAAGTAAACTTTGTTTAGACCTTTTTGCTTTGAAGAAAAGAAAATGCTGACCAATTTTTGGAAAAAAAATTTTAAAAATTAATCTTCAACTTCTAGTTTAACAAGGAAAAAAATGATAACGATTGAGGATTGGTTAGTTTCTTTGGAAGAAGTCTTTGAAATGTCGTCTGCTAAGCAATCAATCGGATCCTCAACAGTCGAAGATATTGTCTTTTGAAAAAAGTTTTATCTTTCGTGTTCTGCTGAAAGCAGCAACGTGTCATGAGCGAATCATCTTGAAGGCTTGATTTAAAGAGCTGGAACACCTCAATTGCACGTGAGCGGCCACCCACCAAAGGGATGTGAGTGTTTCACCATTGGTGGGGTTCGAGCCCCTAACCAAGTCCTCAAGGTAGTTGCTCACATTAAGTTGGCTTTCGACAAAGCACTGGAGACAAAACCCTATCGAGGACAATACTTTCAATTGTTAAGGATCTAATCAATTATCTGATGGACAACATTTCGAAAATTTCCTTTGAAAGAATCAACCCACCCTCAACAATAACAATACGAGAAAAAAAAAATTACTAGGATATTTTTTCAACTTCCTATGGCTTGACAAACTAAAATTATAATAGAATATTTTTATTTGATTAAACATATTTAAATATTTTAAAATTTAATTGAAATAAATTTATTTTAATGATTTTATCAATTATCATCAGATTTATTTATATACAAAGCCCATAAATAAAATTGTAGGAGAAGATACAATGTGAACTTATTCAACATCTTGTGGTTAAAATGATAGATTTCATCATACTTTGGGCCTACCATTCCATAACTATAAATGTCCAATAAATGAGTAAAACCTTGTTTCTGCCTAGGCAAACTAATTCAATTAATGGTTCAACATTATGGTATTCCCCCCCCCCCCTCTCTCCCTATTTCTAAGAAAATTTAACATCTTGGATCAATTCAAACATAGCAAGCATTTATCATGGTCTAAAAGGGAAATTTCTGTCTTTACTCCTTAGTAGAAAAAAAATCTCAAATTCAACTATTATAATCATACCAAATTCTGATTAATTTAAAATCGAATCAAATAGAATTCCTAAATAGGGATCAAACTCTATTAACATTATTTTCTCTATTTATACAACTTAATTCCACCCTCTAAAAGAACTTTTGGTTTCACCCTTGCTAAGTCCCTATAGTTTTTTCACATTTGAAATTTAACCCTCTACTTTTATTTCAAGGAATTTACTCCCTTCATATTTAAAAAAGCAAGCCAAATTGTTGTCACAATTAAAATTCTTCTCTTAAATTACAGGTTCATTACGATGTCATTATTTTATTACATAACTATTACATGAATATTTCTTTTATTTCAAAATGTCACACCAGTAAATTGAACAAAATAATTTTGATGACAGTAACAATTGAATTTACGTATCGAAATCTAAAAAATAAAAAGATTAAATTTTAAATGTACAAAGAGTACAAGAACTAAAGCATATTTTAACCTATACAAACTGATTAATTAATATTGAATGATGATAATGACAAAGTGTGTTATTTATGCATGGTTGAGGAAGAAGTTAGCAATGTGGGAGAAAAAGAATGGTATTTCTATTGCAAGAGAGGAAGAAAATACAGAAACAGCATAAGGCCAAATAGGGTGACCGGTTCAGGGTTTTGGAAGGCAACCGGCATCGACAAGCCCATCTACTCATCGTCAGCCAAAGAACCCCATCATCACCATCATCATCAGCAGCATTTATGCACATGCATTGGGCTCAAGAAAACCCTTGTCTACTATCGAGGCTGTGCCGGCAAGGGCACCAAGACCGATTGGATGATGCACGAGTTTCGCCTTCCACCTAATGGGAACCACACCACCAATGCCCAAGAAGCGGTGAGCATATACACTCTTAATTCTTCCACTTTATTTTACTATGGATTAATATACAAACTTCTCAAACATTGAGGGTCTTTTTCTTCAAAAATATGAATTTAGTTCTTAACACGATTGTTTATTATATCATTTTGGTTTTAATTTTTCTTTTACTTTATTCTTCTAATATTCAAATTTTAATCAAATAATTTTGTTTTAGATAAAAAAAGTTGATTGAACTATTAAAATTTTAATGACAATAATGCGTCAACTTACATGACAGTTTATATATATTTCACTTTTAATTTGGATAAATTTTCTAAATTTTTTTAAACCATTTTTAAAACTTGTTAATTTTTTATTATTTATTTTTAAATTTTATAAATATAAATAAATTATCATGCAAATTGTCACGTCAGTGTCATTAAAATCTTAATGATTGGATTAATTTTTCCATCTAAAAAAAGAATAATTTAACTAAATTTTAGAGATTGAAGATGAAAGTGATCCGAAAAGAAAAAAAAAGCTAAAGTATCAAAAAAGAGAAACGGACTAAATTTATGATTTTACCTTTTTTTATATAATTTTTAAACATGGTCCCATAATCCCTAAATTTTAATACAATTCTAATCTCAATTTGTTGACTTTATAAATCCACATTTCCTTGTCACATTGTGCTTCTTTTTTTCGTAATAAGTACTAGATTATTACGAAGTTTCCTGGCTGTTATGTCTTTAAATTTCATGTGGACAGGAAAAAGAAAAAATAAAGGACTATTCGAAACCTAGAGAAAAAGAAAACCCAGTGTTTTAATAGTTGCATGCATGCAGGAAGTTTGGACGCTTTGTCGAATCTTCAAACGAACCACACCAAACAACAAGTACCCACCAACCACGGCGGCATCAACGGCGGCTTGGAAATTCAGTGCCACCACAACAATCAAACAAAACGGAACTGATTCTCCCACAACTTATTGTAGCAGCTTGGAAGATGTTTCTCAAAGCCAAACCAGCTACGACAAGTGCAAGAGCCTTTGTAACACGATCATCCAAAAAAAGGGTGACAAACCAGACATGTTCATGGAGCAAGTTGATGCAAGAAACTACTTCCTTTACGGCGGCACTCTTCCAATATTGTCAACGCAGCAAGCTCCATTTACAGCCACGAATTTCCCCACTTTTTGCAACCACCCCAATGGCAATGTCGATGTGTTTAGTAATGGAAATTGGGATGAGTTGAGACCAGTGGTCGAGGTAGCCCTTGAACCCTGTACCAGCCATGCCTTTGATTATACATAAATGGGGTTGCCGGAGAATGAAGGTATATATATATAATGATTTGGAAGATGAAATGAAGGAGATGATGTTAATTGAGTGAAATTTCAGAGGCAATGTTTAAAGAATACTTTCGATTTCTCCAGTATTATGAACGTAATTATATACACATATAGGCTGTTAGGTGTTACTACATACTGCTGTGATGATATTTGTTCACTTAATATATTTCAGATGATAATTTTTTATTATGTAATATCATTTTAATTGATATTGAATTTTTTTAAAATCAATTTCTAGTATAGGTTCATTAAATTAGGTTATGTAACTAGTGTAATAGTATCTACTTCCTATATTTTTTATTTATTTATTTCATGTTAAAAAATCATAAACCTTGAAACCTTTATAAATTTAATATTTTATATTTAAGATTTCAATGTAATAAATTTAATTTAATTTATAAATATTTATTAAAATCTTTATTTAACTAATTATCTAATTGAGTATTTATTTGATTGACATTTTTGTTGTTACACCAATTCAAAGATCATAGAGTCAAATTAATTTAATTAAGCACATAATATATTCTTAACTTTAAATATATTATATATAAACCAAAATCTAGAAAGTTGTATAAAACCAGCTAGAAAAGTATGTTGGTTGAATATTAATTCGGTTAATAATACTATTATTATTGTAATAATATGAAGATTATGAGTTCAAATATGCTCAAGCATGTAATATTATCTTCTCTAATGAGAGATTATAAGTAATTTAGAAATTGTATAAAAATAAAGGTAAACTCATCTAAGGTCATTAAACTATTAGTATGTTTACGTCTTGGATGCTTAACTTTGAAAAGTTATAAAATGGTCACTAAATTATTCAAAAGCTTTCATTTAAGTCATTGAACTAATTGAAAGTTTCTATTTAAGTCACTATTAAATGAACTTCTTTTAAGTCCAATTAGTAAGCTTCAAGCTACGATTCGACAATAAAAACATTGGGCCAGTACCCATCAATCAGTAGAAGAACCTACCTTAGATCCAAGTCGATTTGATAGTCAGTGTTGGAGATCGAAGAAGAAAGTTGTTTGGATTTTGGTTCGCACATTCGTGACGTTTAAAGTTGTTTCATGAAAAAAAATTGAATTGTAGAAGAGAAAGAGAAAGAGAAAAAGAACTTTCGGCTGGTGCAAGTGATGCGAACAGAGAAGGTTATACAACAATAATTTTAATAATCCAACGACTCAAATAAAAACTTTTAAATAATTTAATAATCATTTTGTAATTTTTTAAAATTGGTGACTAAAACTTAATCTTAATAATTTAGTGAATTTACCCACAAGAAATCTAGAAAACTGTATAAAGGACAGGGCCCTTGACCCACTACTGTTAGCTGGATTTTGGGTCTAAATTATGCTACCATAAATAATACCGCACCATTTGTTGGTCCACATTAAAATCCAAATATAAGTAACACTAACACCACACAAAACCATAACGCTGATAAGTAAGGGGTGAAATTCTGAAATTTTTTAGGAGCATTGAAATTAAATTGTATGATTGTAAAAATATAATTTTATATTTTAATAATTTATATTTTTATATTTTTTATAAGATTAAATTAAATTTTATTTTTTCGAAAATAAAGTATAATTTTATTATTAAAAATTTAAAAATTTAAGGGGTATAAATAAATAAAAAATTATTTTAAAGAGGATAGGGCCCCTTCCAACTCCGTTCGCCACTGGTGATAAGCATGTCTCAACACTCCTACCGTATATAACTAAATGTCAGTAAGATTTGGGTTAAATTGACATGATTTGGTTTTCATTTATTTAATTGATTATTGGTTTTGAATATCAAATAGACCGATTAAACATTAAACCTATCCCGATATTTAAATGCAAAATATACCTAATTATTGATATATAAGGTAACCCAAATATAACAGAATCCAACCAAATTAAATTACTCGAATTGAAAATAAAGTTAATTGCACTAAACATCCCTAAACTATAATCCTCACTTTAAATTAGTCTTCAAACTTTAAAGCATTCTAGTTACATCCTTAAAATACTGAAGTTATATCAATAAGGTCCTTCCGTTATTAAAATCATTAATTTAACTGTTAAATGAGACGTAAGATCTTTTTTGACATAATTTAGAATGAAAATTTTAAAGAAATTTTAAAATTATAAAAAATGGATGTTGTAAAAATATTAATTTTGAGGTTTTCAAAAAATTTTCAAAAACTATCATTCACTTTTTTTCTCTCTCTCTCTCTCTCTCTCTCTCTCTCTCTCTCTCTCTCTCTCTCTCTCTCTCTCTCTCTCTCTGTCTCTTATTTTATTTCTAGTTTTTAATTTTAAAAGTTATGCACCAATATTTATTTTTCTAAAAAAATATTTTAAATTATGTCACATAAGATTATATAAATCATTTAATGGTAAAATTAATAATTTCAATAATGGAAGAGCTCAATTGATATAACATCAATAGTTTTAGGATACAATTAAAATGTTTTGAAGTTTGGAACTAATTGTAAATGAAGGTCATAGTTTAAAGATGATTGATGCAATTAAATCCTTAAAATAACTCAACTCAATTAACTAATTCTAAATATAAAATAACTCAAATAATTAAATTCATAAAAATAATCCAACTCAATTAATTAATCAATTAATTTTATAAATAAATATTTAAAAAACTTGACCAAAAACTATTGGAAAATTGTGGATTCAATTAATTAAGTTTTGAATCTAAATTCAATTTGATAGATGTGGTACATTCCAGCTTTACTTTGGTTTAAATGCTAATATATTCTAATTGTGAATATGTTGCATTTATATTGAATTGATATTAATTTTAATTGATTAAGTATGTATCATAAATATGGTGACACGTGGGGTGTTATAAAATTTAATTAATTATTATTTTATTATAATTTAAGAAAAATGAAATGATAAATTATATCAAATATCATTAAACTTCTATTAATTTTAATTTTTGATATTGAACTTTTAAAATTTTCAAAGATGCTACTAACGTTATTGTGTTATTACAAAGATGTCCATTCCACCATTTAGTGCCGCTACTTAGGTAATGACATCTGATGTGACACATTAAATCCACGGTTAGGTAATTTTATTGATTACATAATAACATGTGTTTGATTTTGTGATGGGTTTCACAACAATATAGCAGTTAGGCAATTTCATTCATTACATAGTTTTTTTCGGAGTGAATTTCTTAAAAATTCGATTTTTTCAAAAAATTATCAGATTAGACCATTTTTTTGAAAAATTATGGGACTAGGTTGATTTTAAGAAAACGCTTCCAACTAGAAGTATTTTTCCTTGTGTTCCCTTTTTTTAGGTTTAGAATTTTTTTTAAACCCTCCTAGACGAACGTATGTGGCCACCTATATCGAGCGCTCCATTCAAGTTGTTACCCAATAGATCATTGTATCGCAAACCAAAAGGTCGACAGACATCAACTCGGATACGAAACAACATGGACATTCGAGAGAAATCAAATCAATCGAGGTTATGCAGGTGGTGTATGAACCCATGGCATTCAATGTAGTCATGTCCACATCCACGAGATGATATAAAGACAACATCTTGTCGAAACCATTTTAAAACGAAGTTTCGAAAATTTATTTTAAAAATTGGAAAATGGGAGTCGCCACCAATCTTTTATTTGGTGTGATTGGATCCCCACAAAACGTTTAAAAAAACGGTTTTGAAAAAACATGTAGGTCTTCGAAATCTAGACAACAGATTCGGGAGTCGATTACGCATGAGGAAGGATTAGCACCCTCATACGCCCAAAATTGGTACCACATTGATTACTTTCGGGTCTTGATTTGTGAAAACGTTGAAAACTCGAGTAAAATTCAAAATACGACCTTTGTCTTTAGAAAACTTTGCAATATTTCAAAGGAAGCCCTTTTGCAAAAATTCGTCCCCGTGTTTCGAATCTCTATGAGAACTAGAAGTCGTACCCAACACATTAAGGCACTATGTTCTCGAATTTTCAAAATTAAAGGACGTTTTGAAATATTTTGAAGAGGATATCCGATTGCATGAATTACGAAAATCACACCCCACATGTTAGGGCATGACTTATCGAAGTTTCCACACAAAAAGGACATTGCCTCGGTCTTGCTTTAAATTTATATATATATGTGTATTTGAAAACTTAAAATTTTGTATTAAGTTTTAAAATACGATCCTCGAACACATGACTTAAAGGATTTGATTATGGAATGCCCATTTACTTCGATTTTTGTAAAGAATTGAACTCGCGACCAACACGTTAGGGCACGACGTTCTCGGAATCTCGAAGTTAAAACGAATTAAAAACTCGAAAAAGGATATTCGATTCGTGTGAGTTATACAAAAAATCACACCCGACACGTTAGGGCATGATTTCCCAAAGTTTCCACACGAAAAGAACATTGCCTCTATTTCAAAATAATTTTGGAAATAAAAGTGTAATTTTTAAATGCGAATGAACAGTTAATAATGGAGATTAAATAACACGAAATAAAGTAATTAGACAGATAAGTGATATACAAAAATAAAAAATACGAAATACGAATGCATAATAATTAAAACTTAAATACAAATATTAAAGAGGAAGAAAAATAAAAATAATCAAAGTTGAAAATGTGATTTTTGGATACTCAGGGGCAAAATGGTAATTTTGAGAAAATTCGAGGCTAAAAGCGGAATTTTTAGAAATCCAAGGGTAAAATGGTAATTTTTGAAAAAAATTGGGGTCAAAAATGGAATTTTGGGAAGTTTGAGGGTAAAAATGTAATTTTAAGAGAAATCGGGGTCAAAATAGTATTTTGGAAAGTTCAGGTGTCAAAATGTAATTTTTGGAAAAATCGAGGTAAAAAATGGAGTTTTTGAAAGTTTGGGGGTGAAAATATAATTTTTGGGAAGTTTAGGGACTTTTAGTGCAATAAAACCAATAACAAGTGACACATGGCAACCTCCCAGACATCTTGAAGTTAAAGGACTAATTTGAAAATCATGAAAATTTTCTGGGCTAATTTTGTAATTAAACAGAACTTGATTTAAAGATTAAATTGAAACAAATTAGAAGAAAGAGGGACTATTTGCATAAATAAGCAAAAATCATGACACGTGGCAGCTCCTAGTGCTTTCAAAAGGTCAAGGGATTAAATTGAAAAGTATTGAAAATTATTGGGCTAATTTGAAATTAATTAAAAGTATGAAAAGGACTTGATTGGATATTTGAAAAAAAGCGAAAGGACCATATACAGAAATAGACCATTAATCAAAAACATGCGGATCCTAAGGCGGGGCGGGTCGGATTCGGGTGAAGTCATGGGTCAAAGCTCAAAACGATGTCGTTTTGGGGCTTAAAAGTCTAGACCAAAACTACGTCGTTTTGGTCTTCCTTAAATATCATCCTCACCCCTTTTAAAATCATTTTAACCCTTCATTTAAAAAAAAATTCAAAAAATCTCTCAAGCTCTCTCACCCCCTCCCTTTTTCCTCTCCAAGACCGGCCAAACCTTGGTCGGTGCCCCACCGATCTCCACCACACGTGCCTCCGACCATCGTTCATGATCATCATGCATCCTCGCCGACAGTCTTCCAATGTATGCATCGCTGCCTCCACGTTCACGCACCGTTCGAGATCCGCCCACACCCCGTCAGGTAGGTCGAAAGTCCCCCTCCTTTCATTTGTTTTCTATTTTGTTTTGATTTTAAAACCTTATGCTTAAATCCTTTAAATCTAAACATGCTTTTGTCATTTTCTTTGAATTTTTATCTTGATTTTAAATAGCGATCTATTCTTATTCCCTTTGTTTTTGGTTTTAGGCCTTGTTGTTTACTGATTTTTTAAACAAACTGTTTTGGTTTTGTTCGTTCCTTGGTCTTGTGCTCGAACCCACGATGGCAACGTTTGAGATCGCAAGATCGGCGGCGGCTATGGGGCCTCTGTCCAAGCCTACGACGTCGGCAACAGATCGACAAAGGGGAGACCTTTCGGTTTTCTTTTATTTTATTATTATTATTAATTACTATATTATTATTTAATGTTATTGTTACTATTATTAATGCTATTATTAATGACGGTGTTAAGATAATATCAATATTAAGTGATAGTAATAATAAAGTGGTAGGTGCATTAACATATAAATAACAAAACATTTGAAATTTAATCAAATAATAACAGCAATTAATAATCAATGTATGTATTAACTGTACCTCGAAAGTATTGGATGCAATGTATTCTGACTTGTACTATGCTTCTATACCTTGATGCTTATTCGGATAACTTTGCTCGATATTAACTGCTTGTATTTTGATTGCCAAGATGCTTTGAAAGTTTATTTTTGTATTGATTTTGCCAGTTTCGAAAGAACAAAAAGCCAATCCTTTTACAACAGATTGAATATGATTTTTATAACCAGTGTTACAATGATGGTTATTTGTTGTTTTACAATTTAATGTCTATCTTGCTTTTTTCTTTTGCAAGTTCGACGGTGGAGGCTTGTATCAGTGGCGGTGGCAGTCTAAGCTGCTGGTGGTTGCAAGTTGAGTCTAGTTAATGCTGACGTGGCATGTCCTGATAGGTTGAAATGAAGGTAGTAACAGTAGCACTTAGCAGATTAAGGTTTGGTTTGGTTTGGGTTGAATGTAATGGGTTTGGGCTTAGGTGTGGTTTGTTGGAATTGAGTTTGTAATCGGGTCAATTGAATTGGCCCCAATTGGATAGTTATTTGGACTTGAAATTGGACATTGTTTGGGCCTGTAACTTTGGACTTTTAATATTTATAATAAGTTTTAAATTTAAATATAAATCTAAATTTATTTTAAATTTAAATTTGAAAACAAATTTATATTCAAAATAAATTTAACCTTAAAATAAATTTTAAAATGAGTTTAGTTTGGGCCCGATCAAAATTGGGCTTCAACAGCTGTCCCTCTTTACTCGTTGATGTGTAACAGGAACGGAGCAAAGACCGAAAAGATGCCCAATTTGTCAGGGGTCCTCCCTTTGATGCTTTTCTTTCAACCAGCTCGCCTTTCGTTTTGTCAGTCGTCCAATCTTCGCTGCATCCACCTTTCCACTTCTTCAATGTGGTGGTTCCATCCTGCTTTAAGGTAATCTTCAAAAAGACAAAATTTGCTACTGTAGCTTCACTCGATTCGCTCACAACTTCAATGGTTTGGTGTCGTTAATTTGGTCTACTTCTTAGTATCTTATCAGGAATATGACCGCATCGCTTGTTTCAATCCGCTTCTCTGTACCTCATCAAAAAGACGAATTTGGTCTACTTCTCAGTATTTCATCAGGAAGCTAACCATTTTATTGCTTCGACCTGCTTCTCAGTATCTCATCAAGAAGCTGGGATTCGAAGATTTACTCACATCGAGCCCTGAGTTGGTATACTTCTCTGTATCTCAACAGGAAGATAACCGCCCCGTTTGTTTCAATCCGCTTCTCTGTACCTCATCAGGAAGATGAATTTGGTCCACTTCTTAGTGTCTCATCAGGAAGCTAACCTTTTTATTGCTTCGCTCTGCTTTTCAGTATCTCATTAGGAAGCTGTGGTTCGAAGATTTGCTCGCATTGAGTTGGTATACTTCTCTGTATCTCATCAGGAAGATGACCGCCTCACTTGTTTCAATCCGCTTCTCTATACCTTATTAGGAAGACGAATTTGGTCCACTTCTCAAATCTCATCAAGAAGCTAACTTTTTTATTGCTTCGCCCTACTTCCCACTATCTCATCAGGAAGCTGGGGTTCGAAGATTTGCTCGTATTGAACCTTGAGTTGATATACTTTTTTGTATATTATCAGAAAGACGACCGCCTCACTGTTTGTGGATAATCATAATTCGCCCCATGATTGGGGTAGGGTATTGGAGTCCTTCTCCTTTTTAACTTTTCCTAAGTGATCTCAATGATTCATCTCGCCATTTTGCGGGGATGTGACCTATGAATTATGCTTCTATGGACCTCTATGTAGGCCTAAATTAGAAAGTCATGGTTAGAATGAATTAAATGCTCCTAACTACATCAATGTGTATGTTGAATGTCAAATTTATTTATTATTATTCAGGTCGGCATAGTCTATCGCCCATCCAAATTCTGTCATTGATGTGTTGCCCATATTCTTCTAGGCTGATCTTGAACTGCTTGTTTTTAAGTTTGTCTTCCTATTAGTGAACTTGTTTCGGATCCCTGTAATTTCCAGAAATTCCAGAATAATGCTCATGAATCTTTGTATGATTTATTAGTTCATTATCCGTTATTTAGATGAAAAAATGCTTTGAACAAAATTATGCAGAAATAAAGTCGTATTTGAAAATTCTATTCAACAAAGAGGATCAACGGAAGCAATATTAGTCAAAAATTGCCAAGTATACAATAAAGGATAATTAATTGCCCCGGATATCGCAAAATGAGTTTCTCTGCATCGACTCGCTAAGAATCACTCTTAACTCAAATGTGTGTCTAGAAGACCTGAAGTGCTTTGTTGATGCTTCAAGCTGTAATTTCCTTCCATCTTGTCACCCGTCCTTGGGTTTGAACTGCCCTTTGCGGGTTTTCAACTCAAAATTTCCTTGGTTTCCAAGACGCCCTTTGCGGGTTTTCATCTTGAACCCTTTTTTTTTAGGCGAATTATTTTTTCACCGAGTCTGAATTGACAGGGTTATACATATCCTTACCGTCCATTTCTGTTAGGATGAGAGCTCCTCCTAAGAAAGCTTTCTTTACTACATAAGGTCCTTCCCAATTGGGCATCCATTTTTCACGGAAATCTTTGTGTATGGGAAATATCTTTTTCAAAACTAGATCTAGGACAAACCTTTTTGTCGTAAGCTCGCATCATTCTTTTCTGGTACATCTGACCATGGCAGATGACTCTTAATCTCTTTTCCTCGATTAAATTTAACTGATCATATTGAGCTTGAATCCATTCTATCTCATCTAGTTGAAGCTCAGTTAAGACTCAGAGAGAAGGTGTTTCAACCTCAATAGGCAAGACTGCTTCCATACCGTATGCCAAAGAGAATGGTGTTGTCCCAGTAGAAGTTCTGACTGAAGTTCTGTAGGCAAAGAGGGCAAATGATAGCTTTTCGTGCCAGTCTTTGTAAGTCTCAGTCATTTTTGTAACGATCTTCTTAATGTTTTTATTAGCTGCCTCCACAGCTCCATTCATTTTTGGGCGATAGGGAGAGGAATTATGATGCTTGATTTTGAACTGTTCGTAAACTTCTGCTATCGTGCTATTGTTCAAATTCAAGGCATTGTCGGATATAATTCTCTCTTGCATCCCGTATTGGTAAATAATTTTTTTATCAGAAACTTGCTAACCGCAGACTTGGTGACGTTGGCATCTGAGGTTGCCTCTACCCATTTGGTGAAGTAATCGATCACCACAAAGATGAATCTATAACCATTGGAAGCCTTTGGAGAAATTGGTCCAATGACATCCATGCCCAACATAGAAAATAACCAGGGAGAAGTCATGACATGAAGGTGTGATGGAGGTACATGAATCTTGTCTCCATAGATCTGGCACTTATGGCACTTCTTGGCATAATTGATGCAATCGTCTTCCATAGTAAACTAGTAATACCCAAATCTCATTATTTACCGGGCAATTGTGAAACTGTTGGCGTGTGTCTCATAAATGCCTTCGTGATTTTTCTTAGCTTCAACTGTGTTGACACATCTCAGCAACACTTGATCTTTTCTCCTTTTGTACAAAATTTCCCCATCTAGGACATATTCACTGGCCAGTCTTCTTAATGTCCTCTTTTCATTTTCTGAGGCTTGTTCGGGGTACTTTCGATCCCTTACAAATTGAAGAATATTCTGGTACCATGGGCAATCATCCTTTTCTTCTTCTTCCTTTGCCTCGATATCACAACAATGAGCAGAAGCTTCATAAATACTCATCTGAATGGGCTTTACATCTTTTGACCTACTCACTTTAATCATCGAGGCTAAAGTGGTAAAAGCATTAGTCATCTGGTTTTCTTCTCGTAGGAGATAGTGGAATGTGACGTCATCGAACTCTGTGATTAACTCGAAAACCAATCTACGGTAATCCACTAGCTTAGAATCTCTTGTTTCCCATTCTCCTTTGAGTTGATAAATTACTAGTGCGGAGTCTCCATAAATCTCTAAAATTTTGATTCCCCACTCTATGGCCGTATGGATTCCCTATATACATGCTTCGTATTCAGCCATGTTGTTTGTGCAATCAAAATCGAGTTTACTGGTAAACGGGTAGTGATCTCTTTATGGTGATATCAAGACTGCCTCGACCCCATTACCCGTGGCATTTGAAGCTCCATCAAAATTCAATCTCCAAGGTTATTCTACTGTGGTTGCTTCTTCAGTACTCACAACGTACATTAAATCCTCGTTCAGGAAATCGAAGTTTATCGGCTCATAGTCCTCTAAAGCCCTGCTGGCTAGGAAGTCTGCTATCGCACTCCTTTATACTACCTTCTGATTGACATAGACTATGTCGAATTTCAAGAGCAAGATCTGTCATCAAGCCAATCTCCCATTCAATGCAGCTGACTCTATCATGTACTTCAGAGGATCTAATTTTGAGATCAACCAAGTGGAATGGTACAACATGTATTGTCTTAATCCGCGTGTGGTCCAGACTAGTGCACAACATAATTTTTCAATTAGCAAATATCGAGTCTCGCAATCAGTGAATTTCTTCCTCAGATAATATATCGCCCTTTCCTTCTTTTCGAATTCATTGTGTTGGTCTAGTACGCATCCCAAGTAATTTTCAAAGACTGCCAAGTACAGGATCAATGGCCTATTAGGAATTGGAGGTACCAAGATATGAGCTTTGGATAAATAATCTTTGACTTTGTTAAAGGTTTCTTGACATTCATCATCCCATACACCCGGGTTGCTCTTTCTAAGCAGGCGGAAGATAGGATCGCATTTCTCAGTCAACTGTGAAATGAATCGAGTAATGTAATTTAGTCATCCTAAAGGTTTTGATCATATCTTCAGGGTCCATCCTTATCTGATTATATCCAAAGAAACCATCTATAAATGAAAACAGAAAATGACCTGTTGTGTTATCGACTAAAGTGTCGATGTGAGGTAAAGGGAAATTATCCTTTAGGCTAACTTTATTTAAATCTCGATAGTCCACACACATGCACACCTTTCCGTCTTTTTTGGGAACAGGACTATGTTAGCTACCCATTCAGAGTATTTAACTACTTAGAGAAATCCGACGTCAAATTGTTTCTTGACTTCTTTTATTTTTAAAAACACATCCATTCTCATCCTTCGGAGCTTTTGCTGCACGAGCCTGCATTCTTCCTTTATAAGGAGTTTGTGCATCACAGTGTCAGTGCTCAAGTCGGGTATATCTTGGTAAGACCGTGCGAATAACTTCCAATTTTCACCTCTTTCTTTAATAACTCGATAAGATTCTTTCTGGTTTTTACAGAGATGCTTGTCCCAATTTTCACCTCTTTCTTTTCATCTTCGTTCCCCAGATTAATAACTTCCACTGGGTCCGAATGAGGCAGGATTTGTTCTTCTTCTTGCTCCATCATTCTTAGCAGATTCAGAGGCAGATTACAATCTTGATCATATTCGAGGTCTTAAAGTTCTTCCAAACACACATCTTGCTCGAAGTGAGGTTCGAAGTGGTGTTTACGAGCATTACTCTGAGTAAATCTTAAAAATTATAGGGAGTTCCTCTACGGTCCAATTATTCAGGGTGCTTCCAAGTGCACACGGACCAATTCTTGATAGTTCCCTTCCTTTCCTTCATCCGATATAGCATTGATGCCTAGATCTTTCATGATGCTCCCTTTGGTTCCAATTGTTGCTCGCTTTTTTTCCTGCGCTGTCTTCTGGTTGATTACCCCTTTCGAGGCAAAAGTCTCATAGATGTGCGAGAAGACCATGGGTTCTCACGAGATTTCCTTTCCAGACAGTCTAGCCCTCCTTTTTTCTTGCCTCTTTTTTAGCTCCTTCTTTTGTTTTGCGTCCGGCTTGTACCCCAGGCCATAAAGATCCCGCTTTTCTATCTGCATTGGCACATTAACTCTTCCCTAGAGGCATTTTCCTAGTCTTTTCCCAGGTATAGCTCCCTTTACGACTGTTAACCGCAAGCTCATTCTGGTGGTCGATGATATTGTAGACACAGGTATCTTGCTCCCTTCCAAAATGAAGGTTGCATTGACGAATTCTAGTGAGCTGAACGAACATTCCACAGCCTCCTCGTCTATTCCTACGTAGGGTGAATCGCTCGTTATGGAAGCGATTATTTCCTCAACATTGATCGTGATTAATCACCCTTCATTTATTAACTTCACTTTCTGGTGCAAAGAAAAAGGTACTGCTCCAACTGAGTGAATTCATGGTCTTCCCAACAGACAGTTATAAGTAGGCCTAATATCCATCACTAGAAAATCCACCTTATATGTATTTGGCCCAATTTGAAGAGGTATTTCGATCTTGCCCATTACCTTCCTTTCAGTCCCGTTAAATGCTCTCACTATGTTATTACACCCCTTCATATGAGAGTTATCAATTGGCAATCTTTGCAGTGTAGCTAGCAGTAGCATATTCAAGGCTGAACCATTATCTATGAGTACTCCAGATAGCGTATACCCCTTACAACGGGTAGTGATATGTAAGGCTTTGGTGGAACCTATTCCTCCCGTCGATATTTCATCATCGTTGAAGGAAATGAAGTTATCAGCACTCACATTATTAACCAATCTATCTAGCTTACTGACAGAGATGTCATTTGCTACATATATTTCGTTCAGCACCTTCATTATTGCGCTTCGATGGGCTTCCGAGCTTAGGAGCAAGGACAAGATTGATATCCGAGCAGGCTGTTTGTCTAATTTTTCCATTACACTATATTCACCATGCCTTAAAAACTTCAAAAATTCCTTCGCCTCCTTTTCAAGTACAGGCTCGTTCGTGGGTACTTCGAGTTTGTTAGCTATTTCTTCCTCGGGCTCACACATTATTGCTTTCCCTTTGCTGATCTCTTTTTCTTTATCTACTGGGTCATAATTTTTACCACAACGGGTAACAAGATTCGCGTCCTTCCTAGGCTCTCCCTCTCTTGGTATGGTTACGTTACAATTGTAATTCCATGGGACCTTTTTACTATCCCTGTAAGGGAATGTTGTAAGCTTTTGTATAATTATGCGAGGGGTTGTTTGTTCCTTTTTCGCGCTATTTGTTGGATTACAAATAATCACCTTTAGGCAATTAATCCCATAAGCCTTAGCTGCTCCATCCTCGGAGGCACAGACATCATTAACTTCCTCTCCTTCTTCGAAAAATTCTAGCTCTCAGTTGTCTATCAACACCTGCACCATGGCTTTAAACTCGACGCAGTCTTGAATTTCATGCCCCTCAACGGCATGAAACTCACAATGGTTATCAGCCTCTATTATTCTACTCTATTTATCCTTTGTGATTATCCTTTCTTTGACCAACTGTTACCATACCCACCGAAGTGGAGACCTAATTTTTTCAACGTTTCCTTTAATTTTTCGAACTCCTTTTTCCAGCAAGGCGTTCACCCCTTGCTCCGGGAGAATGGGCAAAGGATTCCCAACTATATTGGGCTTTGTTGGCTCTTCTAATCTTACGACTCCATGCTTTATAAGTCCCTCGACTCGTCTTTTAAATGCAGGGTAATTTTCAATCGAACGGCCTTTTGCCCCTACATGGTATTCACAGTGAGCATTCGCATCGTACTAAGCCGAGAATGGGGGTTTATATGGTTTCACACGCTGAGGAGCTACCTCATGCGCGTCATATAATATCTTGTAGAGCTCTCCGTATGACATCGAAAGGGGAGTATATTGAATTCTTCCTCAATTTGGCCTGATGCCGGTTCCTGCCTTTGGGCATTTTGGTTATTGCTCGTTGGAGCTTTGGGCTGACCTGTCACGAATGGTTTTGTGTAGCTAGGTCTATACATGCTTGCGTTATTAACTTCATTATCCCTCCTTCTGGGGGCAAGTTTTTTAGTGTTTTCTCAGGCTTCAATCTTGCCAGTCTTGATTGCATTTTCAATTATCTCCCCCGATAAGACCATATCAGAGAAACTCTTGGTGACGTTTCCTAACATATGATTAAGGTAAGGAGCTTTGAGGGTATTAACAAACAACATCGTTGTTTCCTTTTCTGTTAGTGGTGGCTGTACCTGAGTTGCCTCATCTCGTTATCTCATGCATATTGCCTAAAACTCTCGTTTGATCTCTTCTCCATATTTTGTAATGTAAGCCGATCAGGAGCTATTTCTGTCACATGGTCGTATTGCTTTAAGAAGGCTTGTGCTAGATATTTTCATGAATGGATTTTTGCTCGGCTCAATTGATTGTACCATCTGACTGTTGATCCGGTCAGACTGTCTTAAAAGCAATGAATTATCAATCGGTCATTATGAACGTGCCTCGCCATCTTCCTGCAAAACATAGTTAGGTGGGCTTCAGGACAACTCATCTCGCTATACTTTTCAAATTCTGAGACCTTGAATTTAAGAGTGAGAATCATATCCGGAATCATACTTAACTCTTTGGCATCTACCCCATAAGAATTTTCAATTCCCTGTATCGCATCGATTTTCTCCTTTAACCGCCTATATTTTTCCTCCATTTGTCTAGGGAGATCTTCTTTCATCATCTCGTCGAAGTCTGGGACACCCAGATTCGCAGCATTATCCTTTGGGTTTGACCTAGATATGTCCGTGGCCTGTTGTTACGTTCTTATAGTAACGGTGGCCTCCCGCCCTAGCATTTCATGTGAAGTCGAGTTATGGAGGGGTGTAAAGCTTGTGGGAATAATTGGGTCTTCCTCCTCCTCTATAGTAGAGTTTTTTCCTTTATCGACCATGCTCTGTTTTACTTGTGTCAATTCATTTATTAAATTTTTTTGTACCTCCATAAATTGATTTTTCATTTCCCTGCACATCATTGTCATTTGTTCTTAGATATGCCCTTGCATTTGATCATGTAATTCTTTCTGGATTTGTTCGAGTCTTTGCTCCATGGCTTTAGTTTTCTTACGAGTATTATAGCGATGCGAGTTTTCAATGATTATTGATGTAACTGGACAGTTTTAATTAGTTAGGATTGTTATGCAAAAATACGCAAAAATGTTATGCGAATAAGATGCATGCATGCAATGTAAGAAAAGGCATTGATTTTGAAGTCTACTTTCCATTAGAGCAACTTCTCTAGAAGAAAAGCTTCTTTACATAAAGTAAAGTTACACAAATGGTTTAACCTTATTGCTTAGAACTTTGATCCTTCTTAAGAGTCCAACTAGCTTCAGTCCTCGTTCTGATTTTGATTCATATTGGAGGCTCAAAATATCAGCTTCAGCAGCTAACTATTGCATGTGATCGACGGCTTCCCTCATTTGAGTCAGTGCTTTTCCCATTATATAATCTCTCACCTCGACTTGGCTCTGAGCTTGACGAGCGTGCCATTCGCTAGTTTCCATATTTCTCTCCATGATCTCAAGTCGAATTTTGTTATTGTTGAGTGCAGCCTCTAATTCCTGTACTTTTTCCCTTAATTCTTGTCTTTCAGCCATACATGTTTTAAACTCCAGTACAGAATTCCAACTCCTCTATTCTCGCTTCTAAGCTAGTTAGCTGAGCTTTCATCTCGGCCTTCTCAACTTGTTTTTCTAACAACTCTCCTTTCAAGGCGTTTTCATGAGCTTGACCGTCTTGAAATCTTCTTTGCCATTGTTCTATTTGGTCTTTCTATATCTGCATTTCCTGTCGCCATTGCTCAAAAGTCTTACCAAGTCCTGCGTTCTTCATGGATTGACGAAATTTCTTATAGTGTTTCTTTAATTCTTTCAAGTCTTCCTCGGCTTTTCTCAACTTCCCTTTTCTCAACTTTATCTTATCCTCTTCCAATACTTCTATCCTCTTACTAAATTTCTAGCTCTTTCTTTCAAAATCCTACTTTATGATGTCTATTTCTGATGGGTCTTCTTGTAGATATTCCTCTAATGAACGAACATTTTCAGAATTTGGAGCAGGAATGTTATCGTTAACCTTTTTACTCCTCCACCAGTCATAATTCGGTGTTGTCAATGGCTTAGCACTAAATTTTTTCATTCTGTACACTTTCTTCCATGAATTTGCTACCTCTCGGACCCTTATCTTATAATCATTCCCCTTATAGGAGAACTCGCATTGCGCTAGACCATATGTTGCAGGAATGAATTGTCTCGTCTTGTACTGTCTTAATACAAGCAAAGGAGCATATCTAGTGGCCTCCCATACCTCGAGTAAAAAGACCCAATCAAAGTTACCATAACGGTAAAGGATCTCATTTGGGATGAACCAAGGCGCGCACCATTCGACGTCTTCGTCTTGAAGATTCTGAAGGATAGCAATCCATTTTTCCTCAGATACATTTTGTTCCTTTTGCGTGGTAACAAAATCCTTCAAAGGCGAGAAGTCAACTGCGAACACCTTGCAGGAAAGTTTTTTTACCTTTCAGAAATGGCTTTGAAACCAAACCATCAAAAGCTACGAACAATCGAGGAATCTTCCTTCCCCTTCTCTTCGACAAGCACTTAATGATTTGAAAGTTTCGGCAAGGATAGCAGGGACGAGAGTGACTCCTTTACTAAGATGATCGAACAATACTGCCACCGCATCTTCCAAATGTCCTAATGCTTTTTGGAACAGAACCAACCCGTATATGCCAAGAGCAAAAATGTTATTGCGTTTCTTCATATCCGGGTGTGTCACAATTAGGTGTCGTAAGCTCTTCCAATTGATACACTTGTTGTCTCCTTTTACTTTTATCCGAGACGTGACCCATAGTTCACTCATCTCGGTTACACTCATCAACCTCTTTAGAAATGTCGGGACACATCCATCCTTTGAATATGCTTTATCGACTTGGATTTTGGGACAACGGATCAAATCAGTATACTCCTTCACCGTGGGTGTCATGTCTAGGTTCTCGAGGGTAAAATAGCTATACGCAGGGTTTCAATGTTGGGTAAGGGCTCGAAAAAGATGTTTGTCGATTTTTACTTCGAGCAAGTAAGGCAAGTCTCCATATTCCTGATAAAACATCTGTTCCATATCGCTATACCACTTACCCCAATTATCTCTTAATTCTTGCAGATTGTTTTGAGTCACCTTAATGCGAGTATAATCTCAAAACTCCGACAAATGCCCCTCTTTCAAGCTATTGCCTTTTTCACGCTGCTGTTCTTCTGACCATAAGCGCGCAACCATATTATCCTCCACTCTATCAAGTAATCCGCCTTCCATGATGAAACCGCCTATTTGGTAATCGAACTTAAATCAACACCTTTTCATTCATGATGATGCAAATGCAAGTAAAATAGGCAAAACAAAACACGGTTAGCAAAACGTAATAATGAAATCAACATACAAGTATATAACAAAGAACCTAAGAAATAATCCGTCTAGGGCGAGTACTTACGGCTCACTATATGTGGTTTTAGGTTCTAAAGTAAAGGGTACCCAAACCAGTAGATTCCTCGATCCTTACCCATTACAAGTTCATACGAATGAGTTCGATTTAGGAGGATACATTTCCCACATGTTTGCACGGAAGTGAAAACTTCACGAAAATAAGGGTACTTTGTAACCCCGAAAGCGATTCACTATCCTACACGGAGGTGAAAACCTCACGAATGAGTAGTTTCTCGCTTCCACTTAAAAGGGTAATAACACAATGCATATGGATGCAAAATTACACTAGCAATATTACATAGTATAATGTCACACAAAGATGTCGAGGATCGCATATTAAACAAAACTGAAGTTTAAAAGTTATCAAAAAAGACTCGAAAATAATCAATTTTGGCTTGACTCTCGTTTATTTTTAAAAAAGGTCCTAGTGGAGTCGTCAAGCTGTCGAAACCATATTAAAACGAAGTTTCGAAAATTTATTTTAAAAATTGAAAAATGGGAGTCGCCACCAATATTTTATTTGGTGTGATTGGATCACCACAGAACGTTTAAAAATCGTTTTGAAAAAACATGTAAGTCTTCAAAATCCAGAAAATAGGTTCGGGAGTCGGTTACGCATTAGGAAGGATTAGCACCCTTATACACCCAAAATTGGTACCACATTGATTACTTTAGGGTCTTGATTTGTGAAAACGTTGAAAACTCGAGTAAAATTCAAAATACGACCTTTGTCTTTAAAAAACTTTGCAAAATTTCAAAGGAAGCCCTTTTGAAGAAATTCGTCCCCGTATTTCAAATCTCTATGAGAACTGAAAGTCGTACCCAACACGTTAGGGCACTATGTTCTCGAATTTTCAAAATTAAAGGACGTTTTGAAAGATTTTGAAAAGGATATCCGATTGCATGAAATACGAAAATCACACCCCACACTTTAGGGCATGGCTTATCGAAGTTTCCACACGAAAAGGACATTGCCTCAGTCTTGCATGAATGCTCGTTTACTTCGATTTTCATAAAGAATTGAAGTCGTGACCAACACGTTAGGGCACGACGTTCTCGGAATCTCAAAGTTAAAAGGGATTAAAAACTCAGAAAAGGATATTCGATTCGTGTGAGTTATACGAAAAATCACACTCGACACGTTAGGACATAATTTCTCGAAGTTTTCACACGAAAAGAACATTGCCTCGATTTCAAAATAATTTTGGAAACAAACGTGTAATTTTTAAGTGCGAATGAACAATTAATAATGGAGATTAAATAACACGAAATAAAGTAATTAGGCAGATAAGTGATATACAAAAATCAAAAATATGAAATACGAAGGCATAATAATTAAAACTTAAATACAAATATTAAAGAGGAAGAAAAATAAAAATAATCGAAGTTGAAAATGTGATATTTGGATACCCGGGGGTAAAATGGTAATTTCAAAAAGTTCAGGATTAAAAGCGGAATTTTCAAAAATTCGAAGGTAAAATAGAAATTTTTAGAAAAATCGGAGTAAAAATGAAACTTTAGAAAGTTCGAGGGTAAAAATGTAATTTCTAAAAAAATATGGTCAAAAATAGAATTTCAAAAAGTTCGGGGAAAAATATAATTTTTGGAAAAAACGGGGTCGAAAATGAAATTTTTTGAAAGTTTGAGGGTAAAAATGTAATTTTTAGAAAATTAAGGTCAAAATGAAATTTTGGAAAGTTTATGGGTAAAAATGTAATTTTTAGAGAAATCGAGGTTAAATGAAATTTTAGAAAGTTCGGGGGTAAAAATGTAATTTTGGAAAAATTAGGGTTAAAATAGAATTTTGTAAATTTTAAGGGTAAAAATGTAATTTTTAGAGAAATTGAGATCAAAAATGGAATTTTGGGAAGTTCGGGTATAAAAATGTAATTTTTGGAAAAATCGGGTCAAAATGGAATTTTAGATAGTTTAGGGTGAAAATGTAATTTTTGGGAAGTTTAGCGACCTTTAGGGCAATAAAACCAACACAAGTGACACGTTGTAGCCACCTAGGCATCTTGAAGTTAAAGGACTAATTTGAAAATCATGAAAAAATTCTGGGCCAATTTTGTAATTAAACAAAACTTGATTTAAAGATTAAATTGAAACAAATTAGAAATAAGAGGGACTATTTGCAGAAATAAACCAAAATCATGACGGTGGCAGCTCTTGGTGCTTTCAAAAGGTCTAGGGATTAAATTGAAAAGCATTGAAAATTATTGGGTCAATTTGAAATTAATTAAAAGTATGAAAAGGACTTGATTGGAAATTTGAAAAAAAAACGAAAGGACCATATGCAGAAATAGACCATTAATCAAAAACTCGCGGATCCTAAGGCGAGTCAGTTCGGATTTTGGTCAAGCCAACGTCATTTTGGTGCTTAAAAGCCTAGACCAAAACAACGAAGTTTTAGTCTTCCTTAAATACCATCCTCACCCCTTTTAAAATCATTTTCACTCTTCATTTAAAAAAAAATTCAAAAAATCTCTCAAGCTCTCTCACCTCCTCTCTTGTTCCTCTCCAAGGTCGGTCGAACCCCGACCAGTGCCTCATCGATCTCTGCCACACGCCCCTTCGACCATCGCGCGTGGTCATCGCGCATCCTCGCCGACAGTCTTCCGATGTACGCGTCACTGCCTCCACGTCCACACGCCGTCAGGTAGGCCGAAAGTCCCCCTCCTTTCGTTTGTTTTCTATTTTGTTTTGATTTTAAAATCTTATGCTTAAATCCTTTAAATCTAAACATGCTTTTGTCATTTTTTTCGAATTTTTATCTTGATTTTAAAGAGTGATATATTCTTATTCCCTTTGTTTTCTGTTTTAGGCCTTGTTGTTTACTGATTTTTTAAACACTGTTTTGGTTTTGTTCGTTCCTTGGTCTTGTGCTCGAACACACGATGGCAATGTCTGAGATCGCAAGACCAACGGCGGCTATGAGGCCTTCGTCCAAGTCTGCGACGTCGGCAACAGATCAACAAAGGGGAGACCTTTCGGTTTTCTTTTATTTTATTATTAATATTATTATTATTATTATTAATTACTATATTTTTATTTAATGTTATTGTTACTATTATTAATGCTATTATTAATGACGGTGTTAAGATAATATCAGTAATAAATGAAAGTAATAATAAAGTGGTAGGTGCATTAACATATAAATAACAAAACGTTTGAAATTTAATCAAATAATAACAGCAATTAATAATCAGTGTATGTATTAACTGTACCTTGAAAGTATTGGATGCAATGTATTCTGACTTGTACTTTGCTTTTATACCTTGATGCTTATTCGGATAACTTTGATCGATATTAACTGCTTGTATTTTGATAGCCAAGATGCTTTGAAAGTCTATCTTTGTATTGATTTTGCCAGTTTCGAAAGAACAAAAAGCCAATCCTTTTACAACAGATTGAATCTCGCTTTTATAAACAGTGTTACAATGATGATTATTTGTTGTTTTACAATTTAATGTCTGTCTTGCTTTTTTTCTTTTGCAGGTTCGACGGTGGAGGCTTGTAGCAGTGACGGTGGCAGTCCAAGCTGCTGGTGGTTGCAAGTTGAGTCTGGTCAATGCTAATGTGGCGTGTCCTGATAGGCTGAAATGAAGGCAACAACAGTAGCACTTAGCAGATTAGGGTTTGGTCTGGTTTGGGTTGAATGTAATGGGTTTGGGCTTAGGTGTGGTTTGTTGCAATTTGTAAACAAGTGTTTTTATTATACCATACAAATAAAAAAAATACAACTTTGTTCCATTGTTTTCGTGCATTCTTGATTTAATAATATGAAATGACAACAACTAATTAAATAGTTGTTGGGGTGTGTGACAGTTGAGAGAAAACGCTTCCAATTAGAAGCGTTTTCAATTTATGTGATAAAAGTGATTTCAGTTGATAGTATTTTCCTACAAATACAAACGATTTTTTACAAATCTGATGGACATATTTTTGTAAAATCATCCTAATCTAATAATTTTTTGAGAAAATAACCTAATCACATAATTTTGTTTAAAAAATGGGTATTTTAAGGTAATTCAATCTTTTTTACACAAAAATAAAAATTAACCATAGTTTAGCGGCGTTTGATGTAGTTAACCAAAATTGAATGATATTTCTTACGTCACGCCTCTTCCCAACTCGGATCCTTGTCATAAACCTAATCTCCTAAAGGATCAGTTCATTATTATTTTTTATTATAAAAATATTTTATTTAATAGGCCAATTAAAAGTCTCCACGTCACCAGAAGCACATCTTCCCATGCATCGCTGCTCACACTACACACTTGTCTAATACCCAATAGGATTCAATAAAATGGAGACGTCATTAATAATTATCCCCCAAATAAACCAGCACCCCAAAACCATCGCCCACGGAATGTAATACCCCATCGATACCCCCTTTTCTTCCTCAATCTCAACAGCAAGACCCGACACGACCCGAAAAAATGGTCCAGACAAACCAGTCCGGTTCCGGCAATGATTTCAAGCTCATCGGATTCTCGAATTTCGTCCGGTCCAATCCGAAATCCGACCGGTTCACCGTCAAACGTTTCCTCCACATCGAGTTTTGGTGTACTGACGCCACTAACGTCGCTCGCCGTTTTTCATGGGGTCTCGGTATGCAATTTGTAGCTAAATCGGATTTATCCACCGGAAATTTGACCCATGCTTCTTATCTCATCCGTTCCGGTGACCTGAACTTCCTTTTCACTGCCCCTTATTCCCCTTCTATCGCCGTTGCTCAAAACCTCTCCCCTCAATCCACCGCTTCCATCCCTTCTTTTGATCATTCACTCTGCCGATCATTCGCTGCCACCCACGGCTTAGGCGTTCGCGCCATCGCTGTCGAAGTCGACGACGCCGAAACCGCTTTCACCACCAGTGTCACCCACGGCGCGTTACCCTTTTTCTCTCCTACCTCACTCGGCGACGTCGCCACCATCGCCGAAGTGAAACTCTATGGCGACGTCGTTTTGCGTTACGTCAGTTACACCACCACCATAAACTCCGACCATGATTTCTTGCCGGGATTCGAGAAAATCGAAGACGCCCTTTCTTACCCTTTAGATTTCGGACTCCGACGACTCGACCACGCTGTCGGGAACGTCCCAGAACTCGGTCCCGCTGTTTCGTACGTCAAATCCTTCACCGGCTTCCACGAATTCGCTGAATTCACAGCTGAAGATGTCGGAACTAGTGAAAGTGGACTAAACTCTGTCGTTTTAGCTAACAACGATGAAATGGTATTACTTCCGATGAACGAACCGGTGTTTGGAACAAAAAGGAAAAGCCAAATCCAAACGTATTTAGAACACAACGAAGGTGCCGGAGTTCAACATTTGGCATTGGTGAGTGAAGATATATTCAAGACGTTAAGAGAAATGAGGAAGAGAAGCTTCGTCGGCGGTTTTGAGTTCATGCCGTCTCCGCCGCCGACTTATTATAAAAAATTGAAGCAAAGGGCAGGGGATATTTTGAGTGATGAACAGATTAAAGAGTGTGAAGAACTGGGGATTTTGGTTGATAGAGATGATCAAGGGACTTTGCTGCAAATTTTCACTAAGCCAGTTGGTGATAGGCAAGTTTTTCTCTTTACTAATAATTTTATTTTCATCGTTTAATTAGCTTAGCTTCTTACAATTATGGATGACATGACACTGAACACTGAAAAAATCAGACAAATTTTAGTTGATGATTTTTAGATTCAAATGTTAGATTTACTCTAAGCTTTTCTTCGGGATTGAATTCTTTTTATTTAAGTTAGGCTTTTACTTGGAAATTGTTCTTATATTGATATTAGAATATATTTTTTTCAAGTTAGTCCATGATATTTCTTTAAAAATTTCAAAATTCAGACTAAAATGTAAGAATAATTGATAAGTTCAGGCATTAATTTGTGTAAAAACACAAAAATTCAGGTCTAGTGTGTAAAAAATTATCTTGTTCGGCCCAATTTAGGAACAATTGTCAATTTCAAGTTTAACTTGGATAAAAGAAGTTAATGCCCTAACGTAGGAATAGTTGTTAAATTCAGACCCCAAATAATGATTTAACCTTTAATTTAATGAATTTGGGCGGGTTAATTCTGGTTTTAGTCCCTGTATTTGCTTTAATTGGTATAACTTGGTGTGTCTGATTTTATATTATTATAATAATAGACGGCACGAAAGGATAAATACCGTTAAAGTGCTAATTTGTTGATTTCTAGAAATTTAATTATTCACGTTGAACCAATAAGACCTTACTAATAATATTATAAAAATAGAATATCAAATTATGTGAAATTAAAGTAGAAGGATTAAATCTTTAATTTCTGCATAATTAAAGGATTAAAATCAAAATTAGATTGAATTGGGGCATCTAGCTCACTTGGATAGAATTTAGACCTACTAATATCATCGTAGAAGTTAAGTATAGGATTAGACCGAATTTAAGCATTTAGGGGGATGGAATTACAGATTTGATTATTGGATAATTTTTTTTTGGCACAGTTTAAGTTTAAATTACAATTTAGGTATATTAACATTATAATTCGAACTTTTAAGTTCTTTAACAGTAAACATTGCTGAAACTTTTAATTAAAAAAAATCAGTTTGCTTCTTGATCTAATATATATGGATTAATTTGTTCATTTCTTTAGTAGAGAGGGCAAGTGCAATATGATTCCCTCCATACTTTTATGGGAGAAAATTAGTTCATATGCTTTCATAAATGTATATTTTCTTTTTATTTTTGAAGGTACAAATATAATTATATCAACATTTCCGATCAAAACGAACAGTACAAGTAATGTATCGACTAACTAATTCAACTTAACAAACTAACCAACCAACAATAAATCTAGATGAGCACACATACATTTACATATAATGTAGGACTCGAACTTAAAATCTCAAAGTTTTCAGAATTTCAATCTTGTCATTAAATCAAGTCCTCGACGCCTTATATGTATATAATTTCTTGTTTGGTTAACCAAAGTGGGAACCTTTTTTGTTTTTGTAGGCCAACCATCTTCATAGAGATAATACAAAGAATTGGGTGCATGGTGAAGGATGAAGAAGGAAAGCAATACCAGAAAGGTGGATGTGGTGGTTTTGGGAAAGGCAACTTTTCTGAGCTCTTCAAATCCATTGAAGAATATGAGAAATCTCTTGAAGCCAAACAATCCCAGAATCCATGACTTGATTGAAATAAAAAGGGTTTCTTCTTGCTATAATACATATTATCAAAATAACTATTAGTTTTAATTGCACATATAAAAACTTTATGTTACCTATGTTATTCGAATTCGAATATAAAAATATCTTATAGACATAGTCCTTGTTTTTTGAACAGTTTAATCATAAATTCTGATCATATCCTCTTTTTTTGTCACAATGCTTAGAATTACTCGTAATCTTTTTTCAATCCATAAATTGGAAGATAATGTGTCTTAACGCATTCGAACTCACGTCCTCTTGTATTAGCAACAATACTTATAAGCCATCTATTGTGTATAATCTCATAGAACTCTCTCCTTTGCTAGCATCTTTACATTTAGATTATCAGAATTTTTTTACACATGGTTTAAATTATCAGAATTTAGAAATCTAGGTATATTTGGCAGCCTTTTTTATTTATTTATCGAGTTCAGCACAAGTATTTTTGAAAATTATTTAAAGGATTGTATTTTTATGATCATGTTCAAATGCATCTCGGATAGACTTGAGTGAAAATAAAATGTTGGGATTAACAAATTTTGATGAAGCAATTGAGATGGATAATGATGTTAAGGTATCATGATCAACAGTTTAATTGAAGTGTGGATATACTTGAGAAGTCTTTCAATTATAGAGATTTGATTAAATTAATCTTTTTCCTATTATGTGGATCAATTTAATATTATTAAAAAAATTCAAATTTGAGATTTACATATAATATCTACTTAGGATAGTTGTATACTGTGAAATTGGAGATTTACACATAATAATTATTTATAAAGAGATTCCATTTGAGTATTCAAAAATTAAAATTTAAAAATTAAACTCGAAATTAATATCAATTAAAAATTTAAATACAAATATTTTGTTATTCAATCTTTTATTTTATTTATTTTTAAAATACGCAGAATCATTTCAAAAGTAACTCAAATCTTAAAAATCAACACATTAACAAAATGTGAAACTCGAATTTTGGAGCTTCTTCAATACACCTCAACAGAAACAGATGTTGGATTATTCTCGCATGGATCACACGTGAGGTCCTATTGGCTTATCTAAATTATTCTTTTCATGGATCGCACATGAAAACTTTAAAAAAGCTACTTTGCTCCTTAAGTGGCTAACAATAATAAGATGGATGCAAACCATCTGTTATCTCTTATGAACTTTTAATGACTTTGAATTTAATAATTTTCAATTAATCCAAGTCATCCCCTATTAGTTATCTCTTATGAACTTTTTCTTCACTTCCATCTGCATCGATTCTAATTATTTATTTACCGTTTCATTTAAGTTATTAAACTATTAAAATTACTATTGTATGGCTTTTTTTTGTTTGCATCGCCTACATCAATTGAAAGTTCTCTTTCCTTTTTACTTCTATAGTCCAATATTTTTTCATAAAACAACTTTGAACGTCATGAATCTGCAAATCAAAATATCAACAGATTTCTTCTCTGATCTTTGACACTAACTATCATATCGACTTGGATCTAAGGTATGTATTTTTGCTCGTCAATGGATGTTGATCCGTCGTAATAATCGCCAGATCGTCTATTGAAGCTTGCTAGTCGGGCTATAAAAAAACTTAACAACTCAATTAGTTAAATAAAAAAGTTTAATAGTTAATTGACTTAAATGAAAACTTTCAAATAGTTCAATGATCATTTTATAATTTTTTAAAGTTGAATGACCAAAACATAAACTTACTAATAATTTAATGACCTTGAATGTAATTCACGTTTATTATAATTGATCATGATAATCAAAAAGCAAATTCAAATGAGCAGGCAAGAGGACTTGATCCTAAAAAAATAGACAATTTGCTTTTTAATAAAAATTATTAAATTAAAAGTTAATATATATATATATATAATAAAATTGCATTTTATTATCTAAAAAATAGTTTAATCCTTTCAAAAATGGTACAATCATAAATTAATACTAAATACATGATAAAATTATTCTTTAACCTCTCAAAAGTTTATAATTCATTCCAGCTGAAATATTTTTAACTTCACCCCTAATGATCGTATTCATCAAGTCTACAATCACAATCAAGGGCAGAGGGAAGGGGGCAAGCAAAAATGAAAAATTGTATTTAAAAAATTACAAATTAATATAATAATAAAATTACACTTTAAACCTTTAAAAATATTGATTTAATTTTAATCCTCCTAAAACAATTTCCTGACTTCACCTCTAATCACAATAAATACGATACAATCAAACTAACTTCTGTGACCGCCATTTCCATCTGTCCAAAAAAAAAACTAAGAATGAAACTACTTTGACTTTGATTTTCCATATTTAGATATGCATTCCCTGACACCTACTTCAACTGTTATTTGTTTTATGGTATACCAAAGAAATTGGAAACATACTTTTTTTCTTCACTGTATATCTTGATTCTTGACTGTTAGTAATGGAGTTGAAACTTTTTGCACTTAATTCGATTCCCAACCATCCATCAGAAAAGAAAAATTGAATGTCATCTCCAAAGTTTCTTCTTCATTAATTTCCAAACAAGTGCTTGCATGACTTTGAATGTAAATCATTTTCAATTTAGTCTTAGTTATCTCTTATGAATTTCTTCTTCACTCCATCTTTTAAACCCCAATTTTTCAATTGTTGTTTCTAAACAAATCCACGTTGCATTGGCTGGTTCTCGTCTTCTTCTTCATCGTTTTCGTCGTCTTCCTCGTCGTCATTATCAACAAGTTTTCTACTGTTTTTGGGGAAAGGTGGGATGATTGGTTTTGCTTACGTGAGAGAGTGAACTTCGAAAGAAATTGAAAAATGTGATGTGAAATTTAAGTAGAGTCCTATGCATGGTTTCTATGTTGACATTGTAATACACACTTAAAAGGAAAATAAAAATAAAAACCAGAAAGTTTCCGTCTAATAGATAAGTATTAACATCATTGAACATGTTTTCAACAAAATATTACGCGCATAGGGATGGCAAAATAATTCGAATTGTGACTCAATTCGGTTTTATAGAAAAGGCATTTTATGGAAATCGGATTTGGGGTGGGGCGGGATGGGATGGGACGGGTTGGGTTGGGTTGGGTTTCAATTAAATTTTTCAAGTCGGGAAGGTGCGAAGTCAGGAATTTCGTTATGTGAGGTCTGAGCTAAAGTTAAAAATTCTTAGTCAAAATGATTTAAATTGATGAATTATGATTTCTTAAGGGGGCCGAAAATGGAAATCTTCCATTTAACTAAGGGCTAAAATGAACTTAAATTGAATTATTAATTATTGAAGGGCTAAAAATGAAATTATTTCATCTTAGCAGAAGGCCAAACCTCCTGCTTGCGCCTAACTTTGGGTTAGGTTTAGATGATTTATAAAAATGCAATTACGAAAAAAAATCAACTAGAACTTGACTTGTCCGAAATACTAAATATTTTTTTATGTTATATTATTATTTGAAAATTAAATAAAATTAAATAAAAATTTAAAATATATAAAACAGTTAAAATGTTATAAAGTATTATAAATGTTTAAAACAATTAGTTAAAGTATAAAAATAGCCCTTTTGAATAAAGTGGTTATATTGCAATTTTAGACCCCTTAAAAATATAAAAATTTTAAATTTGACCCCCATAATTTATATTTTCATCTTGACCCTTAATAAAAAATTGGTCTTCGTTGTCATCTGAATCTTTGAGATTAGGTACAGAGAACACAAAATTATTTGATATGATGTAAATAAACTCCCCTAGTGTGTAAACTTGAAAAAAAAAAGAAGTTAACAAATAATAATATATAAGAACAACAACACAATATAATAGAACTTTAAATCTTTCGATATAAGATTTTTGTTGATACCGTATTAACGGAAATGAAAAGAAAGGGAAAGGTGAAGAAACAAATAAAAAGATCTCAAAAATGAGGTTTGGAGTATCGTCCCCTCTAAAAATAATCTTTGAAATCGTATTTAAAAGAAGTTTTTCAAGTCGAGTTTTTTGAATCAGATATCGAACCGGATTTTGAATCAAATTATAATATATTTTATTTTATTATAATTGCAAGAGTATTATTATTTATAAACTGTATATTGCCATTTTTTAATTGGTAGGTTCAAAATTCAAAAAGAAAAAAAGGTATTATCCTAGTAATTTCTTGAGGTTGAGGCAAACCTAACGTGATTGCGTGGTGGGAACTCCAAGCATTAGCCTCCCCACACATTCCCAATTTATTTAAATTTTCTTATTTTCGTTTTGGTCAAACAATACTTTAAAAATAATTGCATTCAATTAAAATATAATTCATATGAAATATGTTTAATATATCATTTGATATTCGAGTTTGACACTTTTTTTAATGTGGTATGTGTTATTTTCTTGTCCGATAGTTATTTGTATTTAATAAAAGTTATATATTTTGGTACCCAAAAGAAACAATGTTTTAGTTATTTATAGTGTTTACTTCGGGTTTTAGGATTTATTTGATGAAAGTTAATTGTTAATATTATTAGGTTTGACTTTTTCTTGTTTTTGTTAATAGAATAATTTCATTGTTAATTGCGAATTTGTTTAATTTTGTATTTAATTTGTTAAATATAATCTGATGATTGTGATTTAATTCAAGTTTTAGGATTTATTTAATGAAAGTTAATTATTAATATTATTAATTAATTATGAATTTTTATCAAATCAACTTTAAAACTCGAATTAAAATATATACATTTTGTCAAAAACAAGTACCCATATTAAAAACAATTTCAAACTTAAGTATCAAATGACGTATTCGACCTATAAAATAAAATATAGTTTAATTCAGAAAAATTTAAAATTTTCATTTTATTTTTTAATATACCATTTAATTATTTAAAATATATATTAATATATAACTTTAAAATGTTCAGGATAAAACAACAATTAATCCGTAAACCAACTTTTCTTATGTTGGTCTCTAAAATTTTCTTGTCCACATTAGTTCAAAATTTTGGTAATTTTTCTTAATTTGATCCCTAAAATTGAATTCCATTAAAGTATGATGACATGTCACAATCTCGGACTGGTACATTATCGCTTGAAATTTTTATACATATATTTATAATTTTTAATAATGTTTTATATTTTACATATTTTTTAAAATTTTCAAACGATAACATAACACAGTCCAAATTCAAAGACTAAATTTGGAAAAGTTGTCAAGTTTCGAAATTAATGTGGACCAAAAAAATTAAAGGCCAAGTTGTAAAATATTGTTAAGTTCGAGGACCAAATATCACTTTATCCCTTAATAATCCAAAATTTTAATATATTTATTTATCAAATAAATTAATTAGATGAGATGTTAAAGAAGAAAATAAAATCCATTTAGTATCATTTTTAAATTTTATTGAATTATTTCTTTGAAGTAATTAAATTGTTTTTTTTTAGTACAATAATATATTAAATGAAAACATTTTAAATTCGTAACTAAAAATTTTTAATGAATTAACTTAAGCAAGCTTATAAAAGCTGTAATTAATAATCCACTTCTATAAAATTCAATTAAATTGGTATATATTAAAGGATTAATATATTTTTTAGTCCTTGAACTTAACAATTAGATCTATTTTGATACTTCAAATTGACAATTAGATCCACTTTTAATCATTGAACTTAGCAAATATAAAAGTTCAATGACACGGCACAATCTCAAATTGCCACATATCAAATTTTGATTGAATTCAAGTTCAATGATCAGAATAAACTTAATTGTCGAGTTCGGATACCAAAGTGAACCAAAAAATACGAGTATCAAAGTGGATCTAATTGCTAAATTTAGGGATTAAAAGTTATATTAACCCTATTTTAATGAAAATTGTACTAAAAATATAAAATTAACCTAAATAATTAACTTTTTATTAATTAATTATTACAGTTACCAAAAAGTATTGTGTGATTCTAGGGGTATTTCTTTATTTTATTAATTTAGAAAATAAATTTCTTGTTTTTAACTCTTTGATCAACAGTAATTTTGTCAGATTTAGGGAAAATAATATTTTTTTGTTAAAAAGTTTCTAATTAATTAATTAACCAAGACTTTTGAAAAATGTGAACTTTAAAATAATTGAAAACATTAATACTGTATTTTCAATTTCCAAAGCATTGTCATGTGCTACTTATTTTTAGGGTAAATTAACTATTAGTCCCTGTTATGGATTTAATCCATATACTTTAATTTGGTCAATTTTAGTTTTTGTATTGTTTGAATTTTGTAATTTAAACCATAACCTAAACGATAACAATTCAATGTGTTATGTTAAATTTCATTGTTAGTCATGTAATTGTATTATGCGTAGGTTGTGAATTCAATGTTCTTTAATTTGATCGTATTTAGTCCTTGTACTTCAAACTTTAAAATTTGAACTCGATCTCAAACAATTGTTATTACAGTCATTAACTAAAATCACATGGTCTTTTTTTGTGAGTGTTACGTAAAAATAACAAGCTAGCATGGCATTGTACATGTGATAATATAACTACCATATATGATTTTGAAAAATAGTGTAATTTATCATGACAAATTTAATAGCTACCATCTGATCAAGATTAGAATTTCAAAATTTGAAAAATATTTACACATAATACAGGGATTAATAACATAATTTGACCTTAGTATTTTTACTTTTGGGTCTTTCAACATTGCACAAAGATACTAACGAGAGACATTCATTCCCTTTATTTATTTTTTATTTGGAAAATTGTGAAATTATTTATTAATTATGCAATCAATGAACAAATTGCCCCTTTTTAAGTGTAAATGTCTTTTCTCAATGCATTATTAATTTATTATCCCCGGGTCTTTGCAACGTGGTTGTTTAGATTAAACTCCAAACGGTTAGAAAATTGATTTTCTTTTTCATTTTAAAACTCTCATTTTTCAACCGATTGAGTTTTAGTTCGATTAATATGAGTATTGTTGTTAAAACAGGAGGATGTAGGCAAGGCAAAACTAGAAAAAAAATTTAGAGGGACTGAAATTAAATGATAAATTTTACGATAATAAAAATGTAATTTTTAAATGATTAAATCAAAAATTTATTATTTTTAAGGGGGTTAAAGTATAATTTTACCTTTACTAATTTAAAATTTAAAAAACTTTTAAGGGCCTAAATGAAAAAAAATTATTTTTTAGGGGCCCAGGACCCCTACCAACTCCCTGGATTCGCCTCTGAACGTGGGTTCAAGTATGCTAATAGCACATTATCCTCCTATTGAGTTGAAGAGAAGCTATGGATAGTTTTAAACATGGTATCAAAAAGAACAAATATGATCAAAATCAATAATGATAATATGAAATTGTTAAAAAAAATTCTCATTTTCCAAAATTATTAAATAAACTAATAGAATTTTGTTTAATCACAATCTAAGATAAATGAAAAAGTAAAAAAAATTGATTTTCATAAGTCGAGTCGAAGTGAAAGTTTATTTGAAAAAAACTTTAGGTTCAAGATTTATTTAAATAAATTTATTTCATTATTTAAAAAATAATATATTTTAATTTAATTATAAAATATATAAATAAAAAATCATTTTTATATTTTGGCTTAATATAATATTTGATATTTGAACTTGACATTTTTTTTAATTTGGTATTTAATTTTTTTATTACCCAATTTGGTACCTTAACCTAACATTTTTTCCTAATTTGGTACCTAAACTTTTTTGGATCCAATTTGGTACATGAACTTGACATTTTTTCCTAGTTTGATACCAAAGCTTTTTTTTTAAGATTCATTTTGGTACTTAAATTTATTAAATATTATAAAAATTACACAACAATAACGGTGTTGAAATTTTTTCTGTTATGCTACAAAAATATTAATAGTTTTAGAGAATATTTATGTTAAAAATAGATATTAAGCTATGCTTAACAAATTAATATTAAAAAAATTAGGTACCAAATTAGGAAAAAAGGTCAAGTTCAGGTACCAAATTGGACCCAAAAAGTTTAAGTATCAACATAAAAAAAAGTGTCAAGTTTAGGTACCAAATTAAGAAAAATTATTAAGTTTGAGTACCAATTTGGACCAAAAATAAATTTAGATACCAAAATAAGAAAAAATGTCAAGTTTAATTACCAAATATTATATTAAGACATAAATTTTTTTTTATTGAACAATAAAATGAGCTGAATTGAACTTGTTTAAGGTTGAAAAATATAAATTCAAATCCATCCCATGAACTCATTTATTAGCAAATAGAGATGTTTATAGTTCGGATTTGTAATAAATAAAAAAATCAGCAAGTTGACTTAAATTTAATTAGATTTATTGAGTTTATAATCATTTTTAATTAATTTTAAAATGACAATTTTATTATAGTCAACCTAAATATAGAAAAATCTTTGTAAAAAATTTGGTAATGAAAAAACACATCATTCAACTCTTAAGCAAATCTTACAATTACAATGTTTCTTTAGTAGATGGAAAAATTGGGTTAAGAATTAAAAAACATTAAAATCAACAATAAATGCCAATATTTTCAATGTTATGTGGCTGTTACCACAAGCAAGAATAAATAATGGATTTTTTTTCAAAGAAGAATAACGTTTTATACCATATTCATTCAAAAATATCAAAATGATATAAATTTTTTTTAAATCGACTATAATTGCATCTATTTTCAAATTTCTTATATTAACTAATTTAATTGAATCATTTAAAATTAATTTTTAAAATTGTTAAAAGGCTTTGATTTTTTTTCATTTTTAATTAATTGTTTACATATTATTATGTTAATTTATATTTAATCGGTTCAACGATGAAATCGATTTTAAAATATTTTTACTTCTCCTTTTATGCTATAAATCTTTTTGTTGACCGGAAATAAGTCAATAATAGTATTAAGGAGGAAAGCTAGGACCGGGATATTTTGGGTAAGCTTATTGGCATAGGATAATTTTTTTTTCCTTGTTATTTTCTTTTTTCGAATTATTTTAATGATATAATATTTTAGTAAAAAAAATTACATCTATTTTCAGAAATTATTATATTACCAAATTTTGAATTATAAATATAATTAATATCAATTTTATAAAAATTGAATCCAAAGTCAAATCGATTAAACATCTTATTCCTATTCCAACCATTTCCAAAAAATAATAATAATAATTTTTAAATTTTTAAATGTGTTTAAAATATCAAGAATTAAGAAAAATAAAAATATAAAACTTTTTTTCTGGTCGCTCTATTTCTTTCTTTCGTTCTTGATTAATCGACTACGACATCAACTTTAATGCTGGTCGTCGACCGTCGATATTCATTCCCCTTATTTTTTATTTTCAATTATTATTTTCTTTTATAGTTTGGTTTTCTTCTAGTTTTATTTGTCTGTGGTATGTTTTTCCTCTGTCTCGTGGCACGCTTCTGCCTTATGACACGTTTTCGTCTACTTTTGTGGTAGATTTTCATTCGTGGATAGTTTTTTCACAACGCTCGGCTTTGATTTGTAGTTATCGGTGATCTTTCAGTTGTTTGATCTCCTTTTGTGATTCGTTTGCCGATGTAGTCAGATTTGTTTCGCGAAGCAGCATGCAAGATTGTTGATTTCGCTTACCACTCCTACTTTGATTCTTAAGCGTGTAAGTGGATAGAGATAAGGAGTTTTATTTATTGCTTCCTTTTTCCTGTGTTTCATCTCATCCCTATCATTGTAGCTCACTAGACGTGTTTTGTTGGTTTGGTTTTTTGTTTTCAATTTTTTTAATTTCTCTTTGTTTTGTTATTTTTCTGCTACATTTTAATTTCATTTGAAATGTTTCTCTATTTTAATTTCTAATAAATTCATCCAACATATTATTAAAAAATAAAAGAACAAAAGTACAATAAAATTTTTGTTGAAAATAATAAAAAATTTGATCTAAAATTCAACGATTTAAACCATCAATTCGATTCAATAATGTTTTTTTTTTGTTGACTAAAAAAATAAGTCAATACCCCAAATTTTCTATTTCTATTTCCAGCAAAAGATTTTCCTTTGCCCTTGGACAAGTGCGTAAATTTGAAGCAGCACTTATTTTATTTTTTATATTTTTTCTACTTTCTTCAGTTAAAAAATAAAAAAATGTCAAAATAAAGAATTAAAAACACAAGAAAAAAAAATATTAAAAATAACCAATAAAATGAAATCCAGAAAGTAAAAAAAAAAAAAAAAAAAAAACCCCAAAAATTAAAGGAGTTTTAATTTTTTTTAAATTAATGTAAAAAATGAAGAAGAAGGAAACAAAGAGGAAATAACCCATGAAAAAGACGAAGAACAAGAAGACTAGGTAAATCATATTTTATTTATTTATTGTTGGGTAAATTCTACTAGTAATTCCTGTACTTTACGAAAATTATAGATTTAATCCTTATACTTCAATTTGGTCATTTTTAATCATGTACTTATCATATTATAAAATTTCAATACTCACTAAATGATAATTGTTAAAATTCATTAAGTTTTGTTACTTTCAAAATCTGATATGATAAGCATATTTTCATATATGTAATTTCTCACTAAAAATCTAGTTACTGGATTATCGAATATCATTTAGTGTCAAGATTGAAATTTCAAAATCCAATCAGAGAATATGAACTAAATCTACAATTGTACGCAATAATACATGACTAATAGTGATTGAATTTTATCAAACGAATTTAACGGTTACGGTTAAGGTCATGACAAAAATTTTAAAATTTGAAAAATACAGGGACTAATAGCAGAATTTAGCCTTTATTTATTTAAGTTGTTGGTAATTTTGGGTTGCATTTATTATTTATTGAAACCGCGTTTTTCAAAAAAGTGGACTTCTAAAATATTTTTTTCCTTTTTGTTTTTCTTTTTTAAAAATTCAAAGTCTTTAACACTGATTCAAAGATGACCACCTAGAAAAAAAAATATTTACATTTCTTCTTTAGCTTTTCCTCTTTGCCTTTCCCTGCTATTGGCTTCTTATTTACTTTTATTTTTTTTTATATCTCCTATCCCAAAAAAAAAAAAGCCCCAACAATTTTAAGTAATTTTCCTTTCTGGGTTTTGGTATTTTTCTCAGATTTTGGGGTTTTTGGTTTGTTGTTGGCTTCTTCATTTTCATGTAGGATTTTCTCAGTAAGCAAACAAGAAAAAAGATCAGTGCAATGTTGGTGAGAGTTTCTTTAGGTCTTGTTGTTCTTTTTCTTTCGATTTCATATGCTGCTTTTGAAGCTACTGCTAGAATCCATTATGATCGAATCAAAACTGGGAATCCCGATTCCAATTCCAATATTTCCAGTTTGGCTGGAATTGAATTCCCTGATCATATGAGCTTCAATGTAGTTTCTTCTTCTACAAGTACCAATGGTTGTTCTTATCTTAATGATGATGATGATGGGTCAAAGAAGATTGTTAAGCTGCACTTGAAACAGAGACAAATAGATTCAAAAACAGAGCCAAAATCCTCTGTTTTAGAATCAACCAAGAGGGATTCCATTAGGATTCAAACACTTCATACAAGAGTCATTGAGAAAAAGAATCAAAATGCAATTTCAAGGCTAAACAAGCAATCCAGTTTGAAGCCGGTGATCGAAAAAGCCGCCGCGCCAGAATCTTACACAGACGGGTTTTCCGGTCAGCTCGTAGCGACTTTGGAATCTGGTGTTAGCCTTGGTTCAGGGGAGTATTTCATTGATGTGTTTATTGGTACCCCTCCTAAACATTTCTCTTTAATACTTGATACTGGAAGTGATCTTAATTGGATTCAATGTGTTCCTTGTTATGATTGTTTCGAACAAACCGGTCCGTACTATGATCCGAACGAATCGAGTTCGTATCAGAATATAAGTTGTCAAGATGATAGGTGCAATTTGGTTTCATCCCCTGATCTTCATCTGCCTTGTAAAACAGAGAATCAAACTTGTCCTTATTATTATTGGTATGGTGATAGTTCGAATACGACCGGCGATTTCGCGGTCGAGACGTTTACCGTCAATTTAACGTCTTCGACCGGCAACTCGGAGTTTAAACCGGTGGAGAATGTGATGTTCGGTTGTGGTCATTGGAATAGAGGACTTTTCCACGGTGCCGCAGGATTATTAGGCCTTGGGAGAGGGCCACTCTCATTTGCCTCGCAGCTACAATCACTATACGGTCATTCATTTTCGTATTGTCTCGTTGATCGGAACAGCGATACGAATGTCAGTAGCAAGTTGATTTTCGGGGAGGATAAAGCTCTTCTCAACCACCCCAATTTGAATTTCACGTCTTTGCTTTCCGGCAAGGAGAATTCTGTCGATACATTTTACTATGTTCAAATAAAATCCATCCTAGTCGGAGGTGACATCTTGCCTATACCCGAAGAAACATGGCGATTATCGACCGATGGTTCCGGTGGTACCATTGTCGATTCCGGTACTACTTTAAGTTACTTTGCAGACCCTACTTACAAGATCATCAAAGAAGCATTTGTGAATAAAACTAAAGGGTATCCATTGTTGAAAGATTTCCCAATCTTGAATCCATGTTACAATGTGTCCGGGGTCGAAAATGTAGAGCTACCCGATTTCAGAATCGAGTTCATCGACAGAGCCGTATGGGATTTCCCGGTCGAAAACTACTTCATTTGGCTCGAAGAAGACGTGGTTTGTTTAGCCATTTTGGGGACACCAAGATCAGCACTTTCAATTATAGGGAATTATCAACAACAAAATTTTCACATCTTATATGATACAAAGAAATCAAGGTTGGGATATGCGCCAATGAAATGTGCTGATGTTTAAGAGCTTCGTTCACATTGTAAAACAATGGAAGATTATTTTGATTAGATAACATATACAAGAAATCAAAATTCTTTTTTTTACTCTTTTTTCTTTTCTTTTTTTTTTTTGTAAGATTTTCAGTTTATACATTTAAAAAAAATGAAATTTAAACATTCTTGAATTGCTGTATAATAAATAATAAAAAAATCAAATTTTACTGGTAAAATGCCTTCTTTATTTATTGCCTTTAAAACATTAGATTTTTCTTTTTTGCCTAGCCTTGTTTATCATAATAAAATCATTGCAGGCTTTGCATATTGTTGGTAAAATTGTCATGGAAGTTTTTCTATTAGGAGTTAGACTGCATTTTGTTCTTTTTACTTAAAAAATAAGTAAATCAGTTCCTATACATCAAAGAGCAAAATGATATTCTCTAATAAAATTTTCATCTATTCCTATTGTTAAAAGTTGGTATGGCTGACGTAATAACTAGATAGTTACACATGGTGTGTTACATGTACCTCATGTTAAAGTACATGATTCAGTTTTTAATAGTAAAAATTAATGTCATTTTTAACAGAATAATTAATTTATTCTTTGATCTAACGTATAAAAATTAATTTATTCATTTTTTAATTGAGGGATCAAATGTAATCTATCTTTTAATAGAAGGACTTCCATGCTACTTTTAAAAAAATTGTTAGAATGAAAACTTTTGTTTTTGCCTATTTGACTTGCTGCTGCGCCAATAAAAATATGAAAAAAATTCTCTTAAATTTTGCTATTAGTTTATGTAGTTTTTGGATTTAGAAATTTCAATCTTGACCAAAGCGTAGTTATCAAATTCATTAAGCTTTATATTTAAAATTTTATGTAATTATTAGTTTATTATTTTCACATATTAATCATAAAAAAAAAAACTAGTTAATAGATTTAACTATTATTGTGTCAAAATTGAAATTTCAAAATTAGACAAATGTAGTGACTAGTAAGAGAATTCAACTAAACAATTATAACTATTAAAATTTTGTGTAATGATAGAAATTTTAAAATTCAAAAAGTGCAAAGACAAAAATTAACTAAATTAAAATATAGACTTATGAAACATGCCCTTCCAAGGACACCCTTGCTACCGGAAACACCTTCGCCAAGGGTACCTTCAACACCTAACTTCTCTAGGCTACCGCCTCCACCACCTAACCTTGTTCGCCAATGCTCTCTTTCACCACTAGAATTGTTTCAACCGGTTGTCAAGAGTACACAAATCAATTATTTTTAACGATCTAATCACTTTGACAAAAACACTTCTACTTATCACCCACATACCCTGTAATTTGATCATTGCACATTGTCTTGTCAACCCAACAAGGAACGAATGAATGAAGGACCAGTCTATTAAGAAGCGTCACGTGACATAAACGAGCCAACCCATTTATATATTCCTCTCCTACTTCTCAACAAGAAGTTCCTTCTCTCTCTCTCAAAACAATCTTCTTCAACCTAAACATTTTTGTATCTTCCTTCTTCCTTCGTCGATTAATTCCCTTTGTTGAAGCTCAATTTATCCGGCCCAACATAATTTAAATTTATTTTAAAATTAAGTATTTTAAATTTAAATTTTTTGAAAATTTAAATTTATTTAAATAAAGTCCAAATACAAAAGTCCAATTACAAATTGGGCCCAAATGCTAACCTAAGCCTAAACCCAATCCCAATCCCAAATGACCCAAATGCTAACGAGCCCAAGTGATCCAAACCCTAAAACCAAAATAGAAGCCCTAATTTGCTGCCAACTTGCACTGCTGTTGCCCTCATTTCAGCCACTCAAAGCGTGCCACGTCAGCATAAAGTTGCACCACCAGTAACTTGCCACCGCCACTGCTACAGCCTCCATTGTCATACCTGCAAAAGAAAGAAAAGACCAGTTTTAAATTGTAAACAATAAATTATAATCATGGTAATACTGGTTATAAAAACCAGATTCAAACATTTTGTAGAGGGTACTGACCTTTTGGAGAGGTATTCGAATTCAGTAATAAGAAAGAAGTTTCCCTTTAGAAATTCGCATACAGTTTTTTTTTAAAAGTTAATACTCCGCAAACAACATTTGAGCAGATACACCAAGCAACCGAAACAGATTCAAAGTCCCAAGCCTTGAAATCAACCAAGGCTCACCAAATGGCGCCATTTCAGGGCTAGCCTATAACCTTCAAATCCACGTCGTTTGACCTTATTTGACTCGACCCGATCCGACCCAACCTCAGGATCCGCGTGTTTTCATTAAATGGTATATTTGTGCACCCGATCCTTCGCTTTTTCTGACATTTACAATTTAATCCTTTTCATACTTTTAATTATTTCTAAATTTGCCCAGCAATCTCATTTTTTATTCAATTTAGTCCTTTAACCCTTTTGAAGTACCAAAAGCTACCACGTGTCAATATTTTGGTTTATTGATGTAAATGATCCCTCTTATTTTTAATTTGTTTCAATTTAATCCTTAATTCAAGTTTTGTTTAATTACAAAATTGGCCCAAAAAATTTACATGATTTTCAAATCAGTCCCTTGACTTCAGAATGCCTGAGAGGCTGCCACGTGTCACATTTTTTTTTATTGCTCTTGAGGTCCCTAAACTGCCCAGGAATCATATTTTGACCCCGAACTTTCCAAAAATTACCATTTTACTCCGAATGTCTAAAAATTTCATTTTAACCCCAAATCCTTCAAAAGTTACATTTTACCCCCAAACTTTCCAAAAAATACATTTTGACCCTAAAATTTTCAAAAATTACCATTTTAACCCGAATGTCTAAAAATTCCATTTTTAACCCCAAATCCTTCAAAAATTACATTTTACCCTAAACTTTCCAAAACTCCATTTTAACCTTGAATTTTCCAAAAATTACAATTTTACCACTAAACTTTTCAAAAATTATATTTTGACCTCGAACTTTCCAAAAATTACCCTTTTACCCTCGAATGTCTAGAAATTTCATTTTTAACCCCGAATCCTTCCAAAATTATCATTTTATCCCTCGAATGTCTAAAAATTTCATTTTTAACCCTAAACTTTCCAAAAATTACCATTTTACCCCCGGATGTCTAAATTCCATTTTTAACCCCGAACTTTCCAAAAATCACCATTTTACCCTTGGACGTCTAAAATTTCGTTTTTGACTCCGAACCTTCCAAAAATTACAATTTTGTTCTCGAAGTGTCCAAATTTACCGTTTTGCCCCCGGGTATCCAAATTGCATTTTATCCCGTCTGCTTTGTTTTTAATATTCATACTTAGATTCTAATTATCATTCTTTCGCATTTCACATCCTATTAATTTTTTTTATTTTTGTGTATTATTTATCTGTTTAATTATTTTCTCTTCGTGTTATTTAATCTTTGTTATTAATCGTTCATACTAAACTCCATATTTATTTTCAAAATTATTTAAAACCGAGACAATGTTCTTTTTGTGTGGAAACTTCAGGAAATCATGCCCTAACGTGTCAGGTGTGATTTTTTTGTATAACTTACACGAATCGAATATCTTTTTCCTAGTTTTTTAATCCCTTTTAACTTCGAGATTCCGAGAACGTCCCTAACGTGTTGGTCACGACTTTAACTCTTAGCGAAAATCGAAGCGAACGGATATTCTATCTTCAAATCTTTTAAGTCACATGTCCGAGGATCGTATTTTAAACTCAACACGAAATTTAAAGTTTTCAAATACACATATATCAATAATTTTAAAGCAAAATAAGACAATATCTTTTTGTGTGAAAACCTCGAAAAACCATGCCTTAATGTGCGGGGTGTGATTTTCGTATAATTCACGCAATCGAATATCCTCTTCGGAATCTTTCAAAATGTCCTTCAATTTTGAAAATCTGAGAATGTAGTGCCTTAACGTGTTGGACACGACTCCCAATTCTCATAGAGATTCAAAACATGGGGACGGATTTCCTCAAGAAGGGTTTTCTTTGAAATCTTGTGAAATTTCCTAAAAACAAATATCGTATTTTAAATTTTACTCGAGTTTTCAAAGTTTTAACAAATCAAGACTTGAAAATAATTAATGTGGTACCAATTTCGAGCGTGTGAGGGTGCTAACCCTTCCTCATGTGTAACCGACTCTCGAACCTGTTTTCTGGATTGTGAGGACCAAAATATTTTTCAAAACGGATTTTAAATGTTCTATGGTGATCCAATCACACCAAATAAAAGATAGCGACGACTCCCATTTTCTAATTTTAAAATAATTTTCGAAATACATTTTTAAAAAAAAATGGTTTCGACACCCTCCATCATCACCATCCTCATAGTACGGCTCTCCGTATTGGTTGAATAAACCGTCTCCATCCTTCACGTCCTATTAATAATTTCACAAAATAAAATTAATAAAAATAAAATTTTAACTAAAAAATTCACCATAGGTGGATTATCAATTTTGCTTAAATTTAAAAAAAAAATCATAAAATGATAAAAATAATGGGTCAATTATTTGGTGTATAAATGCTATAGTGTCATATGATATAATGGTAATAGATTAGACTTAGTCAACTGTTAGGTGAGCCCCAAACTTTTCTTTATACTTATTTCGTTTGTCAGTTTCTTTTGCGGTCGTCGCATTTACACTAGGGGCCTACCCTATCTACAATTATTAATATTTATATTATTTTTATATCTACTTCAATTTTTAATTTAACTTTTTTATTGATTAATTTTTTAATACAATTTATAATTTTTTAAACTTTATTACCCAATTAATTATATTTAAGTTCATAATTTTTAAATTGTTAGAGCAGTATCAATAAGTAGTTGGGTGCAATGATAAGACACATTGTACTCTCAATCAAAAAATCTAAATTCAGATCTTGAAAACAATATTATTGAAAAAACAATCACAAACCTTAAATATGAATCGTAAAACGAAATGAATAAAAATCCGTTCATCAAGCTCGATTAATTTTCTGCTCAAAACATAGAGAGATGTTTGTATTAATTACAAAATTTTCACAAATATAAATTTCGTTATAATAGTTTTAATCTTTTTTTGTAATAAGAGATTATAACAGTTTAATTAATGTATGGCTTTGATAGAAATTTTATAGAAACTTTATGACATAAACATTTTTTTTTAATTTTCAAATAAATATATTAAAAAATTTAACCATGGGATGCATGCGTAATAATAATATAATGGTCTGTACAATAAGTTTAGTATACAAACATTAAATTCAAAGTTAAAATTTACACCTTAAAATATTGGTCAAATAACTCAATCATATTTATTTAAAAAAGTATAATGATAAATTAGTCCCTAAATATTTATATCTTTTACCAATTTCACTAATTTCTTTTATCTAAATTTGGTCATTAACTTTTCCAAAAGAGTAAAATTGTTTTGCTTTAATGAAAATATTGATTAAATCATCTTTTTTAATGTTGTTGGTGCGGCAATCCGTGTACCAGCTAATATAACATTATTTGTCTTGTATATCACATAAAAATAATTTTAAAATAAAAATTCAAAAAGTAGTATTAAATACATGTGGATTGTCATATAGGTTGTCATGTTTAAAACTTTAATATTTTAATCAGTATTTTCGTTAAAAAAATAATTTGACTCTTTTTGAAAAAGTTAATAGTCAAATTCAATTTTTTTTAAAGATTGAAAACTAAATTTAACTTTAAAAAAAGACCAAATTGATAAAAATGTAAATATTAAGTGTTATGTTTATCATTATACCATTTAAAAACTAAACCTATTGTCGAAACCGATTTAAAACAACGAGTTTCAAAAATTATTTTAATGTTGGAAAATGGGAGTCGCCACCAATCTTTTTTTCGGTGTGATTGGATCACTACAAAACGTTTTTTTTTTTAAATCGTTTTGAAAACATGTAGGTCTTCGAAATTCAGAAAAACAAGTTCGGGAGTCAGTTACGCATGAGGAAGGATTAGCACCCTCATACGCCCAAAATTGGTACCATATTGATTATTTTCAGGTCTTGTTTGTAAAATTATGACAGCTCGAATAAAGTTTAAAATACAATCCTTGAATGCATGAGTTAAGTTTAAAAGAAATCGAGTTTGTTTGGAAGTCTCGCTTATTTCAAAGTGATCGAGGAAGAAAGTTACGTCCCGTAAGTTAGGACACAACATTTCAAGATCAAAAAATAATGAGCTTTCCTTTGTAAAACTTTTTAAATTTTTGGGAAAAGGATATTCGATTATCTCGATTTGAAGAAAGGTTGCACCTAGTAAGTTAAGGCGCAAATTTCAGAATCGAAGATAAGGAAACATTGTCTCGATTAAGGGTATTCGATTATTTCAATTTGAAGAAAAATTGCACCTAGTAAGTTAAGGCACAAATTTTCGAAACTCGAAATAAAAGAATATTTCCTTGATTTTAAAGTTTTTATGAAAACAATTTTGAAAACAAACATGCGAATTTAATATGAATAAGTAGTTAATAATAGATATTAAATAACATGTAGTAAGGTAATTAAGAAGATAAATTATATGCAAAAATAAAAAATGCAAAATACGAGTGCATAATAATTAAAATTAAATGCAAGTATTGATGACGAAGAAAAAATGATGTAATCGGAGTTGAAAATGAGACTTTTCGGATACCCGAGGGGTAAAATGGTAATTTTGGGAAAGTTTGGGGTTAAAAATGAAATTTTTAGAAATTCGGGGGTAAAAGGATAATTTTGAGAGTTTCGACGTCGAAAATGGAGTTTTTGGACATTCTGGGGCAAAATGGTAATTTTTGAAAGTTTCGAGGTAAAAAATGGAATTTTTGAAAGCTCGAGGGTAAAAATAGAATTTTTGGAAGTTTAGGGGTAAATTTGGAATTTTTGGAAGTTTTAGTGTCAAAAATGGAATTTTGGAAGCTTGGGGGTAAAATTGTAATTTTTGAAAGTTTCGAGGTCAAAAATGAAATTTTTGGAAGTTTGGGGGTAAAAATGGAATTTTTGGAAGTTTTAGGGTTAAAATGGAATTTTTGGAAGTTTTGGGGTAAAAATGGAAGTTTTGGAAGTTTTGGGGTCAAAATGGAATTTTTGGAAGTTCAGGAGTAAAAATATAATTTTCGAACAGTTTAAGGACCTCCAAGGTAATAAAACCAAAAACAAGTAACACATGGCAACCCCTTAGGCATCCTGAAGTCAAAGGACTAATTTGAAAACCATGAAAAAAATTTTGGGTCAATTTTGTAATTAAACAAAACCTGATTTGAGGATTAAATTAAAACAAATTAAAAATAAAAGAGACTTTTTGCATAAATAAGCCAAAACAATGACACGTGGCAGCTCTTGGTGCTTTCAAAAGGTCAATGGATTAAATTGAAAAGCAATTAAAATTACTAAGCCAATTTATAAATAATTAAAAGTATGAAAAGTATTAAATTGAAACAATAAAAAAAGTGAAAGGGTCAAATGCATAAATATCTTCTTTCTAAAAAACATGCGGATCCTAGATCGGGTCGGGTTGGATTTCGAGTTGACCATGGGTAATAGCAAAACGGCGTCGTTTTAAGCATTCTGAATCCATGTCAAAACGACGTCGTTTTGGATGGCTATATATATCCTTTTAAAACCAAAAAAATCACTTTATTGCTTCTTTTTTTTTTAAAATATGAAAAACTCTCTCCTTTCCTCTTATGCCGGCCAAGCTCCAGTCGAGCATCGTCCCGCCGTCCGACGCGAGTCACCGGCCACGCGCCTTTGCCTGCTGCTGCCAATCGATGCCCGACACCAACTCCAGTAGCACGCGTGGTGCTTCTCCGTTCACGCGCTGTCAAGGTTCAAAGGTTTAAAAACGTTTTGATTTCTTTTTAGTTTAGATTTTATTAGAGTGTTTGGGTTTGCCTTTTACATTTTACTAACATATTTTAATGATTTTTGTGTTCGAATCTACGACGGCGGTGTCTGGGGCGGCAAGAACGACGGTAGCTCGGAGCCCTCCGTCCAAGCTCGTCGACGGAGTCAGGATCGAAAAGAGAAAAGGGTAAAACCTTTCGACTTTCTTTTTATAATTATTATTAATAAATTTATATTTATTATCAAATAGTTATTATTTATTCATTTAAAACAGTTTAAAAATAATTAAACCATTCCCAAAACGCATTTAATTAATATGCAGGATAAAAAGAAATATTATTATGTATTCAATGTATATATAAAAAAAAAACCTTTTAGTTTCGAAAGGAATGATGGTTGATTAATAATCATACACTAATGTATTTATTATGTACTTGAAAAATGGATATTTGAATACTTACCTTTGTTTTGTGTTGCTTCTATTGAACCTTTTTTAGAAAAAAAAAATCGTCCCCTTTTACCAATTTTGAAACTGGTTTTTATAACCAGTTTTACAATAATCATCTTTTGTTTTTCTTTAATAAATGTTCATCTTGTCTTCTCTCTTTTGTAGGTTCGACTATGGTAGTGGCGGTTGGAGCAGCTAGTGGCAGGGCAAGTTGGAGCTGAAGGAGGAGCTGCTCGGGCTGACATGACGCATTCTGAGTGGCTGAGGATGGCAGCAGCAGTGCAAGTTGGTAGTTTAGGGCTTGGGGTCATTGTAATTTGGGCTTAGGTTAGCATTTTGTGTAGTGAAATGGATATTGGGATAACCGAAATTGGCTCAATTGGGCTTTTATAATTTGGACATTGACTTTAAAGGATTTGGACATTAATTTAATTTTAATATTAAGTTCTTAAATTCATTCAAATTTGATTAAATTTAAATAAATTTAAAGCAAATTTAAATTTAAAAAGATAAATTTAAATTTATCTTAAATTTAAATTTAAAAATAAATTTAAACCTAATTTTAAAATCAAAGCTTGTTCCAAAATTTGGGCCCGATTAAAATTGGGCTTCAACACCTATTATTTAATTAAATTTGAGATAAATTTAATTGAAAATAGTGTCAGCACACCGACATTTGTTACGTGTTTAATATCTCTTACTAAGATTTCAAATTTGAATTTCATGAATAAAAAATAGCTATGTGAGAGTAGTCTCTTTTAGCTTGACTTATTTAATTGTAACTTAATATAATTAGGTAATAATATCATAAAGGCTCTTATATTAAGAGTTTAATTGTATTTTGTCTCTTTTATTAAAAAATGAGTAAATTAATTTCTGTACATTAGATTAAAAAGTAAATTGGTCTTTTTTATTAAAAATTAATCTATTTTTACTGTTAAAAATTGACATGAATGACGGAATAACTAGACAGTTACATGTGCATGCCATGTTATACCTCATTCTACCATACATGAATCAATTTTTTTACAGTGGAAAAAGATGAAATTTAAAAAAATGATTAATTTATTATCTTACATATAAAGATTAATTTATTATCTTTAATAAAAAATAAAATATAATCTAACTTTTAATATAAAAATTTTCATAATATCTTTACCAATATAACTATTGAATATCGAGAAACCTTTGAAAAAATATAAAATTACTTAAATGAATGAATGATGAGTCATGTACTCACCAATTTGCGCTATTCAACAAAGGCAGTTCCAAATTAGCGTGGTTCGCTCGCGTCCCCATATGTCGTTATCTAATAAAATTGAAAATTCATTCGGGCAACAATTCAAAAATCACTAATACGTACAATATAGATAATTATCCCACACACTCTGGATGGAATAGAAAAACTACAAGCGGGTTTAAGTTGCTTATTTTTAAAATATAATTAAATAGTTAATGGAAACGATGGTTAAAATATTAATTTTTTAAAAATATTGTTGTGATAATTTACATGACTGTTTACGTGTATCTTATATTAAGATGATATTATTTGTCTTAAATATTACATCAATAACTAATTTAAAATTTATAAAAATATTAAAAAATCAAAATTTTAAAAATATAAAGAGTACATGTGGATTGTCAAGCATGTTGTCATGTTTAAAATTTTAAAATTTTAATTAATATTTTCGTTAAAAATAATAATTTGACTCTTTTTTAAAGGTTGATAGTCAAATTTGATAATTTTTAAAAAAGTTAAGTACCAAATTTAGCTAAAAGAAAATAATAAGAGTGAAATTGATAAAAAATATAAACATTGAGGATTAAATTTGACATTAATTCTTATATTTTTATAAAAATTGTGAATATTGTAATTTTTAAAAACTTCAAATATCATTTCAATTAAAGCTAATTTAATTTTCTTTTATAAAATTTAAATAAATATATTTTCATATAATTCTTTTTTCATTCATATATTATAGTCTACTAATAATCAAATATATTTGTTTTAATTTTATTATCAAATTATCAAATTATAAATATAATTATTTTAATTGAGTAAAAATTTTCCATAATATAAAAAGTAAATATATATATATTTTTTAAAATCAGTGAAAGAAAATTCAAGGTACTATAATTTTTAAAATCTAAAAATCTAACAGATGTAATCAAATTTGGTGAAATTTGATACAAATCAATTCAATTGTAGATTTATTAAATCTCATTTGTATAAATTTCATAACACTACACATTAAGCATAACTTTTTGAAACTAAACCAAATGGGTACTACTTAATAATAATAATAATTATTATTATTAATATCATGTCTCTATACTTTTTACAAATGTGAAATTTAGTCCCTTTACTTTTATTTCCAAGAATTTAGTCTCTACACTTTTCAAATTTCAAAATTTAGGTCAAATTATTAATATTGTTAAATATTTTTGTTAAATTTATTGATGTGATGTTTAGAAATAAAAAAAAAATTCACTTGATAACAATATAACTAAATTATGACGTTGTAATAATCTTAAATTTAATACTATAATTTTAACAGTCTTAATAATTGAATTTAAACCTTAAAATTTGAAAAAATAAAAAATAGAAGTCCTAAAAATAAAAACATAAAAACTAAATGAATAAAAAAATATTTCATATTTTAACCTAATAACATCAACCCTTTCAGACGCCGTTCCTCGCCTTGTGGGAAAGGGCATTAGGCACATTCCTCCCCCCGCTTGGAATTTTTGGTGGTGGCTGTAAAGGGTCAATATTCAAACATGCTATATCATATTTGCTTTTTAAGAAAACAATAAAAGAAAACAATATGATTTAAAATTTAAACTCAAAAATCATTTACTGAAATTTTTTAATATTCGAAAATTTGTCATATATTTTTTTAATTTTATTTATTATAAGCTCATAATCATGTTAAAAGCATTTTATGTGTATAAAATATATTAAATATATTTTGAAACACTCATATCTATTTGTCTTTTTTATGTAACTTTTGTTGGTATTATATAATGTTTTATATAGCATTTAAGTTTTTTTTCATTTATAATGTTTATTTCATGTAATCAAATATTGTATGTCATTATCATGTATATATATATCATTTTTATTTTATGTAATTAAATTTATGTTTATTATAACGTCATTTTTTAGTTACATGAATATATAATATTTTTTATAAAAACATGACATCAACAAAATTGATAAAAAAAAATTAATAATGTTAACAATTGAACTTGATTTTAAAACTTGAAAAATAGAGAGACTAAAAATTCTTGAAAATAAAAGTACAGTGACTAAATTTCAAATTTATAAAGAGTCCATAGGCTTATGACATATTTTAACCTCTATACTACAAAACATTTATTATTAATATATTTATAATTGTAATCAATATTTATTATTAAAATATTTATATTGAATGTTTTTCAATAATATTATTTAAAATTTATTATTAAAATAAAATTGGAATGTTAAATAATTTATTAAAATAATAATTTATATTAATAATTTATTATATTATTAGATATAGATAATTAAATATGTACTTTTAATAATATTGAAAATAATATATTTTATATTAATATTTTATTAATTTTATATATTTAAAAAAAAAATTATTATTAATATAATCATATTAAACTTGACTTAAATTAATCTTTATATAAAAATAAAATCACTCATAAGGAGCTTATTTTTTGAAAATTACTTACTCTTTTTAAAAAGATAAATCATTTTTAAAAAAATTATTTATTTTTCGTTAATCAAACTATTTTTCATTAAAAAAATATAAAAAGATGCAAAAAATATTTTCCAAAAATCACTTTCAAAGAAACAGACCCAACCTTAAAATTTTTAATTTTTAATCAAATTAATTTAATAGCATGACGATAAATAGTAAAAATATATGTAGGAGAGTCTCCAATCGTTTCAACATAGTAAACTGATTGCTTATACTTTTTGGGAAGTTTCTAATAAGGTATCTTTCAATATTTATAATGTTTATTTCATGTAATCAGATCATGCATGTTATATATTAATTGTTTTATTAAGTTGAATCCCGTGTTAGTATGATGGTTAAGAGTATTTATTATTTCAGGTGTGACTTGGGTTTGAGTCACGTTAATCATGTTTTTGTTAGGATTTTACCCTTCCCTTATAATTCACTAAAAAAAAATATTTAATTAAATTTATATTATTGATTATGTGAGTCTCAATTCAATTGTGAAATTATTAAAATAATTATTTTTATAAAGTAATAAAAATTATTTTAAAGGTAATATTATATTTTTATATTTTTATATAGAAAATATACTTGCATGATAAAATTTGAACTTGGAACCTCATTATTTTCCTTTTTTTTTTTAATGTGAACTCATTATCTTTATAAACTCAACATATCATTTCAACTAAATCCAATGGCGAATTTAAGGGTTAACAGGACCTCGACCCTCTTAAAATAGAAATTTTTTATTTAGGTCCTTTGAAATATTAAATTTGTAATGATAAAAATACACATTGCCCCTCTTAAAATGATAAAAATTTAATTTAACCATTTAAAAATTATAAAAATATAACCACGGGAGTTAGATGAGATGGCAAGAGTCTCTCCTACTTTAACTAGTGGTTGAGGGTTCGATTCTCGACCTGTGCATGGAGCAATTTTAAAACTTGTGATGAGCATCCACCCCCTTAATGCACCTACAGAATGTGAAATATTAATCATTGGGCTCGCTCCAGTAAATATCTTGAGTAATAAAAAATTAAAATTATAAATATATGGCTATTAAAATTGTAAAATTGTATTTTTACTATCCTAAAAATATACAATTTAATTTTGACTTCCTCTCAAAAATTTCCTGACTTCACCCCCGACTAAAACCACATTTTATTTTTATTTTAACTTTTTATAAATTTGTTACATAATTTTTCTACCCACATCGTGGGTCAAGAGTGAAGCCAAAAACAATTCATTTGGAAGGAGGCTGAGATTAAGTTATATATTTTTATGAGAGTTAAAATGTAACTTTACCCTTATATTAGCTTATATATTTATGGTTTTTAAAAGGATTAAATTGAAATTCTAACATTTTTAGGAGGTTTTTTTTATAATTTTATCATATATTAACTTATAATTTTATAAATTTTGAAGAGACTAAAGCAATAATTTTCCATTTTCGGGGTGTCCCATAAAATTTTTTTATTGAAGAGCCGCCAATTGTTTGAACATAGTAAATTGATTGCTTATAATTTTGGGAAGTTTCTAACATATTTCCCACCTATAAAACTAAAATACAACTCTCTCACCATTTCCACTTTGTATTTTTTTTCCTATTTTCTATAACTAAGATATCTCTTATGTTCATTTTATAGTTCATTAAGATTAATCATCTTGAGTTAGTATATGCACCTTCCAATAATGTAATCTCGAAAATTCGAACTTGAATTCTCTCCCTAAAAGTGTAATGTGCATCTTATCTTTTAGGTATAGTGACCTATTTGACCCTCTAACTTTATAAAAAAAAAATCATTTTAGTCATCCATTTAATTTTTGCCTTGTTTAACCCTTAAATTTGTGTTTTTTTTATCAAATTACTTCAAAATTGATGGAAAAGTTAATTTTTTTTTTTTTTTTTTACTTTATTGATGCGGCATGTAACATCTTCAATACCCCTGAGCTGGGAATAGTGTTAAATTGAGAGTAAATGTGTTAGAATTTGAGAATGTTATAAAATAAAAATTACCAGTGTTAGTAGAGGGTGAACATAGATACTGAAGGTAATTGAAAAGGCTCGTATGTTGTGAGAAATAAATTTAGAGTATTGAATTTGTAAGAGAATAAAAAGTATTGGGGCAAAAGTGAAGGGACTAGAGGTGAAATTTTACCAAAAGGAAGTGTGACTCATGAATGATATTGTAGAGAAAGTTGAGACGCTAAATGGTCAATATCCAACTTATATTATTATGGTATGAGTAATGATTAAGATTAAATTGTGGAAAATATTAATTGACTAGAAAAATTTAGAACCATTTTATTTTTTCTTAATTGTTCAGTAGGTAAAATACAAGATGAAAAGAAAAATTATCTTCATCATACTAGTATCGTCCACCATAGAGAAGAAAAATACAAACTTCTCTGAACTAAAAAAAAAAAAAAAAAAAAAAATTGTCATTGTAATTTTTTTTTTTCATGTTTTAAATTTGTTTGAACCAAAAGAAAAATAAACATATACCAAATTCGGTTTCGTTAATGGATTTCAAAAAATTTCGATTTAGTTAACAATTAAAAATTTTAATTTTTTTATTAATTCGATTCAGTATTAATCGAAATGATGATTTGTACATCCAAAGTTCAATCACCTTCAAATTTCAAAAAAAAAAATGTCAAATATGAATATATATCAAATACGAGAGTTTCAAGCCGAAACGAAACATCCAACAAGGGTCCAAAAAATAAAAAAATCCATTTTAGGTTTACAAGTCCAAAACCTTGGGCTTGTCATTTTGGGTTCAAAAGCCTCACCCTAAGGATAGCCCACTTTAGCTATTTTGGGCAAAGGAGTGGAAAATCGAACTCGCATTGTTACACTTGTTCTAGTGTCAGGTTATCTATTATGTTCGATAAATTTAATTTAAATTAATTTAATTTTGGATATAATACCATTTAATTTGAACAAGGGTGATTTTAAAAGTTTTCAAGTTCGAATTTCACCCCTTTTAAATTATACATGAGTTTTCAATCAATATTTTATTTTCACTTAAATCCGATTATCGTGGGTCTTATCCATATAAGTATGAATATATTCTAGATATATATTTGATCGTTTTTTGTAGTGGTTAATTCTAATTATAATTATTTGAATGTGTATTATTTATATTTGCAACACCGTAATTATAATTTCAAAAGAAATTTTAATTAATTTATGAAAACATATACATATAAATATGAAATAATAATTGCATACTATATATATATATATTAAATGGAAAAATTAGCAAGCTTGTCATAGTTGAATAAATTCTTTCGAATTTTGAGATTTTTTTATATAATATAAGCACTTCAATTCCTAAAGCAGAGAATATAACACATGTAATGTGTCTAAACTCACAATTTTATCAATCAAATTAAGATTTACATTTTAAATCTATTTGACACGGATTGTAATTATGGTTTGCTTTAATATTAATATATAAATTTTAAATTGTATTGAAGTCTTTTTCAAGTATTAAAAATGGAATTTTAATTAAAAAAATCTTTTGCTTAACATAATTTTAAATAAATTAAAATTTTAATTTTTTTCAAATCTCTTCAGGCAGGGGCGTTGTCAGTCCCCATAAAATTTTTATTTATTTATTTAGATCTTTTAAAAATTTAAATTAATAAAAATAAAATTACACTTTGAACCCTTAAAAATGATAAAGTTTTGATTTAACATTTAAAAAATTATAAAAATATAAATTAATAAAATGATAAAATTATATTTTACTATCATAAAAATTATAATTTAATTTCGATCCTCTAAAAAATGATTTTTGCCTTCGTCCATATCTTCGTGTTCATATTAAATTAACTTATAAAAATTATATAATTAAATCATTTAAAACTAGATGTATCAAACGAATTTCAACTATATTAGCTTTTATATCTACTTTCCAACACATTAATGAATGTAAAATGATAATACATCAAATCAACACATTCTTTAGGAAAAATAAAATGATGGTTAGTGAGTTCAATCAAATGAAAATTAAAAAAAATAAAAAATCCTAAACCATATCGGCACTTGATTATGCTTCAAAGACAATTTGTCAACGAAAGAAATTTAAGAAATAATTATAAAAACCGGAATTGTTTTTCATTTTATTATCAAATTCAATTGTGAATTCATTAATTGAATAATTTATAAATTATGTATCGAATTTTCTATTCATTTACAGCATATTATTTTCATTGTTATTAATTTTACGGTTCATCTAAATATATTTTTCAAAATGGTCATGATATTGTTTTTCTTTAAAGTTGATGATTATGGTTGGACAAAAAGAGCCATGTTGTTGAGTCCCATGTGAGAGCCAAAAATTGTTATGATGGACACAAAATTGAATAGATTAATGGGTTAATATACCATTTCATACTTAAGTTTTGTTTTAACTTTTAATTTGGTATCCAAGGTTTTTTTACAATTTGATATCTAAGTTTACCTTCGATGTTCAATTTTGTACTCAAGCTAAATGGCATCGCGTTGCCTAATGAATATTTGACACATGTGCTCTAATAAAAAAAACATAGGTAATTGAGCGAGAAAAGAAGTCTCATAACAAATCGAACATTGAAACAAAAATAATAAATTTTGATTTAATTTTTTAAAAAATTATAAAGATATAAGTTGTTAAAATGGTAAAAATACATTTTAGCTCTTATAAAAATATACAATTTAAATTTACCTCCCCCTTCAAATTTTCTAGTTTCACCTTGATTTAAGCCAAACTTTGAGACTTAATTGGGACAAAAAAAAAAAACTCAAGTATCAATTTGAAAAAACCTAGGTACCAAAATGAACATTGAAACTAAACATAGGTACCAAATTGAGACAAAAACAAATTCAAATACAAAATTGAACATTAAAACTAAACCCAGATTCCAAATAATATATTAACCCTAGATTAATTAATTAATTGTACCTAGGTTGGACTTAATTTTCCTCCAATCAAGACAACCATGCATAAACTACTCATAATCAATTTCAATTAAGATATAGTTATGACTTACAATCACCACTTCAAGTCTTTGTTACCATAATTAATCAAAGAAACAAGTTGAAAATTAATTATATGCTGATCACAATTCATTTCTTTCATCATGAACTTCATAATTCCATATCAAAATCCTTTAAGTGAGCTAAAAAACAAGATAAATTTGTAAAAAATATTCAAATAGATTAAATCGATAATTCAATTCAATTAAATTACGATATTAATAATATATAAATAGTTTGAAAAAGCCTCATCATGTTTAAGCTAAAATATCTCATTTTTAACTATAAAAAAAATATCTTATTTTTATTCATCAGAAAATTATTTTCCCATGATAATTATTTTTACAAAATAAACATAAAAAATGATTTTTTTTTCAAAATTTTTTGAGTAACACATATTCTAAAAATAAGAAAAAAAATGTAATGATAATAATAGAAAAAAAAAAAACAATGATCAAAAGATGGATCCAAAGTTGAATGATAAAAAAGCAAACCATTATATGTAGATTTTTGCAATACTAACAATGAGTCCTTTTTCTTTGTATTTTTTTATTTTTATTTATATGTTATTTTCCTTTTTTTTTTCTTGATAAAAATAGGAAGCAAAGATTAAGATCTTTGGGTAAGTAAATAGCAACAAAATCATTAGGAGGACAATTCTTAAAACCAAATAAATACTAGTTATAATATAGGATAAATTACACTAGTAGTCGCTCAATTATTAGTACTTTTTTTAGTCACTCAATTATTAATACTTTTTTAATCATTAGTTGGGTAACGTAAAAATTGAAACACTAAAAAATTCAAGATAGTTGGGTGAAAAGAAAAAGAAAAAAATTTGAATAGTTGAATAACCATTTTGTAACATTTCATAGGGTGACCAAAAAAGAAATTTACTGATAGTTGAGTGATCATTTTGTAACTTTTAACAATTAAGTGATCAAAAAAAATTTACTAATAGTTGGTTGACTACTAATACATTTTACCCCATAACATATTATATTTCACATCTTTTTAACTCATACGTGGATTTGATGTTTTAAGTTCGAGTCTCACCATGTATAGATATTATATGTGAGTTCAAGTTTAAACACAATATGTGTGGTTATAGTTATTTTAGTTATAATTATTTAAATATATATTATTTATAATTATATTTGTATTTGTGATTATACTTTTAAACTCTTTCAAAATTGATGGAAATCCAATGACTCTCTAATAATATATATTAAAAAATAAGTTAAGGAAAAACTCAAATATGTAATATTATATCAGACATATATTTGTAGATTGCAATCAAAGTTGTGAGGGAATTCAAACATTCATTACTTTACCAAGAAAATAGAAATAATAATAAGGGATAATGTAATATTTAGTCCTTGAATTTAATATTTTTTCATTTTACTCCTTAAATGTTTATTTGGTCGATATTAATCCTGGAATTAGGTAATTTTGTCAATTTGATTCTTGAACTTAGATTCTCTTAAAGTATGATAATATAACATTCCGAGATTGTATCTCATAATTTGGTAGTTCTTTTTCTTAATTTTGGTTCTTCGTATAAGGCACTCTACAATTGTTGTATGTAATATATTATAAAGTATTTTCAAATAAAATATATAGTGCTGAAGTTTTATATTATTACAACAATCATATATATACATATATAAAATATATATGTATATATATAATGGAAAAGAAAGAAAAAATTGTAATTGAAGAGAAGTATCTCTATGTAAATAGACATAGTTATTCGTAAATCTGTTTAAAAGAAAGGCTGTATTCTTTCAGAGAGGTACATAAATACCTTTTGATACTTTATATATAGGCACTACAAACGAGAATTGATATAATGGAATTGAGTTTTAAGAGAATGACAACATTATATATATATATATATATATATATATATATTTTTTTTTTTTTTTTGTGTGTTCATGGATTTCATTTTGATTTAAAATAATTCGTAGTGTAGTATGAATTATTCTCTTCAAGTAATGACATTGTATCTTAATAATAGTATTTCTTGATCCTTTTTCATACGAAAAGAAATAACAATTCTTAGGATAGTTTCTTAAAAATATCGATTTCGGATCCGATCAAATGATTTTATACAACAAAGATTGTGCCGCATAATAACCTAAAATCGAGAAAAGTTACAAAATTTCTGAGAACAAAAAAGTTTAGGTACCAAATCAATAAAATCACCAAATTCAGGGGCCAAATATCAATTTAACCGTAAATGGACCATAGAGAGCAGTATTTGATGAGATGAATAGGACCACAATCCACATGCAGCTTTTGCACCACAGCTCAAAGATTTCCCACAAACCAAAAAAGCCTGCTATAACCTAAGCTGTCTTCCTCAACTTGTCGCCCAAATATTTAAATACACACACAAATTTGCTTTTGGAATTTGTAAGCATCAATGGAAATAAAACAAACCCAATTTCCCTCATCACATCATGCAATATGGTCTAATATTTTCTAACACAAGTTGGCTGAATTTATGGTAATGATAATTAACAACTATTGCCTTTGTCTAACCAATGAGATTTTTCACAATGGTTTATCATCAGTTACGATGATTTTAAATAGGCGATGTATTTATTTTCGATAAAATTAAAAATGACGATACCGATAAAATTAATTATTATAATTATAAAATAAAAAAAATTTACGGTACCGGAATGATCCGCCCATCCAAAACGCCCTCAGTGTTGCCTTTTTTGGATTAGCTGTTTAAGCCTATCATATATACTATTGGGAGTAGGTGTAACAGTGTATTGCATTTGGTATTAAACTATACGGTGCCATTTAAGCAGTGGGAAGCAGAAAATAGTGTTTGATAATAGTTAGGCTGTGTTTAGCACAGCTTTTAGAATGAACTTTTTTTCAGATAAATCCTTTGGGCTTTAAACTTAATTAAACAAATATTATTTGGGTATTTTTTTAACTTTTCAACTTAGAGAAGCTGAAAATTTCAGCAGTAGCAGCCCAAACGGGCTTTTAGAATCTTGAATTAACTTTTTTAACCTTACACAAGCACCAATTATTTCTTCCTTCCTTCTTTTTATTTCTTTAATTTTTTGCTCTCTTTAATTAAATTTTTAAATAATTAATATTAATTACTTAAAAATATTTAAAATTAATATTTTATATATTAAGTTATAATAAATTAATTTTATATTATTGTTAAAATATCATAATATTAATTAATTTGAATATCATTTAAATGTATAATTATTATTTTATAATACTATATCTAAAATAAACATTTCATTTCTTAAAAGTACTTTTTGACAATAATACTAAACAATCAAATTTTTAACCAAAATTTTCAAAATTACTTCTCAAAATAAATTTTCCACCACACTTCTCAAAAGCTTTTTTTTAAAAACAATGCTAGACTAAACTTAAGTGTAGGCTGCCAGTTTCCACTTTATACTGACATCCCATTTTGCCATTTTCATTCAGGATAATATAACATTTAGTCCTTGAATTTTATAATTTTTTCACTTTAGTTCTTGAACTTTTTTTTTAACCCACATTAGTCTTGGAACTTGATAGTTTTTTCTCAATTTGGCCTCTGAATTTTGATTTTGTTAATGTATAATAATGTGGCATTCTGAGATTATATCATATTATCACTGTTTTTTTTTTAAAATATATAATTTCTTTTTTTAGATTTTATATCAAATTTATAAAGTTTCAGGTATGGTGTGACATAATCTCAAAGTTCCACATCATCACACCTTGACGGAATCCAAGTTTAGAAATTAAATTGTAAAAATTATCAAGTTTTGAGCCCAATGTGAAATTTTCAGGATCCAAATTAAGAAAAATTACCAAATTTAGGGACTAAAATGTTATATTAACCCTTGAATTCCACCGTCTGCAACAACAACCGCCCAAAAAGCTAGTCTAGAAGAAATGAAAAAAGAACCCCACATGGTTGACGTTGCAATCTATTCAATTCCCCCCACCACTTTCTTAAAAAATATCATTTACTGTAAATAAATTTTTATGATTTTGTAAATAAATTTTTTTATTTAAAATTGAATATCAATTAAAAAGTAATTTTTAAAATATTTTTATATTATAAATATTAATTTTATTACAATTCGAGCCTATTTGATTATTTTAATAATACGATAATTAAATTAATTTATTTAATAATAAAAGTACTAATTTAATGCAATCCTACATACTTTTAACATATATATTTGTGTGCATGTGAATCTTTTCAACTAAAAGGAATACTATTGAGAAAGCTAAACATCAGCTTTTTTGAAATTTATTCCAAAAAGAATATGTAAAATCATATTCATTTCAGAAAAGGTGTTTTACTTTTGAAATAGGAAGCGTATATATTGGGTTAAAGTATTTAAGAAGTCCCTATATTATAAAGGTTATATCAAATTAATCCTTTTGGTTATTAAATGAATCAATTTAATCCTTATACTATTAAAAAGAATCAAATAAATCCAAGTTGTAATATAATTAACATTTATTGAATAAAAAATATCTTAATTTTTTTCAATTGCAATTCAATTTCAAATAAAAAATTTTACTTACAAAGAGAACATAATATTTTTTAAACTAGCTTTATTTCAATTTGATTTTATTTAATTCTTTCAATGATATAGAAATTAAAGTGATCAATTGAGGGAATAATTTAATCAGGTCCATACAATATATATTTGTATGTGTGTGAATGTTTTCGACTAAAAGGAATACAATTATACTATTGAGAATCAGCTTTTTGAAATTTATTCCACAAAGAATATGTAAAATCTTGTTCATTTCGAAAAATACTTTTTTCTTTTGAGATGGGGTGCTTATATATTGGAAAAAGAAAAGGAAAAAAAGTTATTGATAATTCTCTGTGAAAAAAAGAAAAGAAAAGAAGAGTTGAGTACTATGCATTTGAGTATGCTGGTCTCTGGTCTAAGCTTATAAGCCTGTCATCTTTATAATTACACCATTGCCAACACTTGTTATTGCTGTTTTTTTCTAACACACCACCATACCTCATCTGTGTTTTTCTTTAGCTTTTCGCTTGACCAACAATGCAAGTTCTTGCAGGGAAACTGGTTCCTTTCACCACGTTCATACTGCTTGTCCCGTCATTTGTAAGCTCAATTGATGAAGACAACAGTGGCAACATTCAAAAGGTATTGGATTCATGTCCTTTGATGGAGTTCTATTACATTGTTTTTTTCATTACAGATCTGTGTTTTGTTTTTCCAAACAGGTGATCAGTCATAAACTGATGTTTCAGATTACACTGCATGGATTCCTCCTTTGGGCATCAATGGGGTTTTTAATGCCTATTGGGACACTTGCTATTAGAATGTCAAATGGAGAAGAATGTGGAAGAAAGCTTCAAATTCTTTTCTATGTTCATGGGGCCTCACAGGCAAGTTCATCTCTTTACTCTTTTGTAGATTTGAAATTTAGTCCCTTACTTTTTTAATTTTTTAAAATTTAGGTCTAATAGTTGATACCGTTAAATGTATTCTATTAAATTTATTGGTGTGTCATTTCAGATTAAACAAATACTCACTTTATAGCCATGAAACAAGAAAAATGATATTATAATGAAGCTGAATTTAACTAAAAAAATTTAACGGTGTTAACAATTGGACTTGTATTGTTAAATCAAGAAAGTAGAGGGATTAAATTTCTTAAAACAAAAGTAAGGAAACTAAGTTCCAAATGTATATATGAAGAGTATAGGAGTCTAAAGCATAGTTTAACCAAAAAATACATACCCTATATAGGTTATAATTTATTTTTGCCATAATGTCAAATTTAACTCTCAATGTTTACATCTTTTGTCAGTCTGACCATTTTTTTTTTGTTAACTAAAATTGACTCTCAACCTTTTCAAAATATTCAATTTTGACAAACAATCCTTCAAAAAGAGTTGAATTGTTATGTTTTGATGAAAATGTTGACTGAAATGTTTCCACATGTTAATCCATATGTATTACATGCTATTTTTTTTGAATTTTTATTTTCTTTTTAATTTTAAATTATATGTTGATGTAACATATAAAATAAATAATGTCATGTTAGCGTGAACTACATGAGGGTTGTCAAGCCAAACATCATTTAATGATGTTTTAGTCAGTATTTTTGTTGAAAAAGAAAGCAATTAAACTCTTTTTGAAAGGTTAATGGTCAAATTTAATTAAAAAAAATAAAGATCAAATTAATAGAAAATATAAACATATTATATCTTTATTTTTCTTTCACTTTCCTAATGTTATCTCTACATGGAAAATTATAGCATTGAAAAAAAGAAATCTATTCACAAACTCGTTAAATATCATATCATGTTGTAAAGTGATTACATGAATTAACTTAACTAAATCAAAAACTCTTTCTCGGTTCGACAATAATTTTATATATATAATAAAATAAAATAACATTGGGGATTATCATGAATTCTTGAGAAGCAAGAAAAGTCCAATGGTTTTATACAAATAAAAAGTCTAAGATCTTTCATTATGTGGGGGGTTTTGCATTGATATAATCACAGATCAGAAGCTAAAAAAACAAGCTATCTTCACATTAAATTTATAATATCCGGATTTTGATACCAAAACTCGTTTTTTAAATATGTTGGATCAACATTTTTATTTTCATGTATGGCAGATACTTTCAGTAGTTCTTGCTACAACAGGAGCAATAATGTCAATCAAAAACTTCAACAATTCCTTCAACAATCATCATCAAAGATTAGGTGTAGCTTTATATGGCATCATATGGTTACAAGCCTTAACCGGAGTTTTTCGTCCATGGAGGTAAATCCGAATCCCGACCCCATATTCGAATGAATAGGTAAAAATACTTTGAAGGCTCTTATACTCAAAAAATGAGTAAATTAATCTTTGTACTATTGAAAACTGACGTGATTGACGGAATAATTAAACAGTGGTACATGGCAAGATATGTGTACCTCATACTGACGTACAATGATCAGTTTTCAACAGCAAAAATGGATGGAATTTTTAAAATGATCAATTTATTTTTTGATCTAATGCACATGGACTAATTTGCCTGTTGATTGAATAGAGGAAGTAAAATGCAATCCAATCATATTACTAGGTTTTTTTAATACCACGTGAGACTTTTTCTCTTTGCAGGGGGTGTAAGGGAAGAAGCGTCTGGTTTTTTGCACACTGGTTACTAGGAACTACAGTGTGTATTTTAGGTGTAATCAGCATATACACTGGATTGGGAGCATATCATGACAAGACATCAAAGAGTACAAAGCTTTGGACCATAGCTTTTACAGTTGAGATCACTGTGATTGTGTTGATTTACTTGTTTCAAGACAAATGGGTGCATATACAAAGTTAAGGTGTACCAGTGAGACCTTGTGAAGAACACATCATGACAAGACATCAAAGAGTACAAAGCTTTGGACCATACCTTTTACAGTTGAGATCACTGTGATTGTGTTGATTTACTTGTTTCAAGACAAATGGGTGCATATACAAAACCAAGGTGTACCAGTGAGACCTAGTGAAGAATACAGTTCAATTGGTAATGAAAAAGGAACCGACAAGTGAGCATTCTTGAAGAAACAAAAAAGGGTTACAAAGTGACATAAATTTTACTAACACATTTCATTTTTTTGTTGGTGTTAGAAAAAGAAATGTTCAAATGTTGGATCAATCTTTTGTTGGTGTAAGAAAAAAAACATGTTCAAATGTTTGAGCAAAGCAAAAAGATGGCAACAGTTTCAAAAACCATAAAATGGGGTCATCCACTATCCATAAATCAGTCTAAAAGTTTCTTATGATGCTTTTGAAAATCTCATCTGCTATGATTTCAAAAGTTATGAAAAAACCTAAAATAAACAAAATATTCTTATAGTGAACTTTCAGATTATGCTATGGTCATGAGAACTATATAATACTTCAGTGACGGATTGAGAAATACAATTTACGGGTAGAGACGAATTTAAATTTTTTTTTGTGATCGAAACTAAATTATATATTTTTATGATAGTAAAAATATAATTTTATCATTTTAATAACTTATATTTTTATAATTTTTAAAAGATTAAATTAAATTTTTATAGTTTTTTTAACAACGAAAATATAATTTTACTATTACTAATTTAAAATTTTATAAATTATGAAAAATTTTCGGTGTTATCCCCGCCAGCCCCCTTATATCCCCCTGCTTATGCATTAAGTCAATATTTGCTGCAGAAGGAAAAATTAGAGAGAAAATCATATGTTACTCGACTAGCAGGAATTTTCAATCAGATTGGATTGACATGCCAGATTTGATTGGTTAAATACTGATATTAGTCTTTATAAAATGTGCAAATTGTGGATTTAATCCTTTACTTTAATTTGGTATTTTCAATTTTGTTCTTTATCAAATGGTAGCTATTATATTTATTAAGCTAAATTTTACTATTTTCAAAGTCTATGCACAACTTGTTATTTCTACATATTACTCACAAATATTTAGTTAAATTCAATATTACTCACAAAAAACTAGTTAATGAATTCAACAACCGTGTCATTTACATCAAGAACGGAATTTCTAAATTCAAAAAATATAGTGATTAAGAATAATACAATTAGAGAATATGGACTAAATTTGTAACTTTACTACGCTAATAGTAGAATTTAACCAAACATATTTAAATGCTACCGTTCGATCAATATTAAAATTTCAAATTTTGAAAAGTACATGGACTAAATTTGACCAATTCAAAAAGTACAGACATTAAAATTGATCAAATTAAAGTATAAGAACTTAATCTACGACTTACATAAAGTACAGAGACTAACAACAGAATTTAACCATTTTGATTTTCCTATTAATACTTTGATCATAGTTAAGTTTTGGAGTGGAAATTTAAACTTGGTACCTTCATTTTGGAGGTGTTTTCAAGTCATTTGCAGTACCATAGAATTGTATATATGCAACATGAACTTGTATTAGCAGCAAAAGATTCCGGCATCCTCGTATTTACCGTTCAGACAGCCTATCTTCACCTAAGTTATTAACATGTCGATGTTCCAGTAATCCCTCTCTGTTTCAAGGAATTTGCAAGCATATATGATTCTAACCTATAAGCTCTTCACTATATTACTCATTAAAGATGTGTGCTCGTAAGTGGTAAAACCTGACGACAAGCTCCCAACCCCCTACTCGAATGAGCTAAGCATAGGAGACCGATGAATGTGTTCGATGAGATGCTCGTTTCATGTCATACTCATCCATGTAGGAATAACTACAAATTATGAATAAGCTCTTAACAACAGAACCAACAAGGAGGACTCAATTTCGGGAGTAAACCGATCATGCAATAACGAAAACGAAAACGAAAAGAAAAGGCAACAACAAGCTGAACTTAAGTTCGGGTCGGTCTAACCTCGATATTTCTATTTACTTTGAGTATGTGTATGTATATCAAGGAAAAAGCTGGACATAACCTGTTAATATAGCAATCCCTAATATTATAAGCGGCGGAACAAGTACGAATCCTCCGATCGTTGCAAAGAAAACCGAATCATTTCTCTGAGAAACTTCATTCAAATATGCCTGTCTCCTGATATTTCTCTTCTGTGAGATGGTTAAAAACTTTGGACTAACCTTCTTCAAGTTTTTGCCCAATGGAATAGTAAAGTCATCGTCTCTATCACCGACTAACCGCACAAGCTGCTCACGAATCGTGAATTTCCCAGACCTACTGTCACTTTCATACCCTGGTCGTAAAAGAAACAAATCAATCACAACCTCACTGTTGTTCAATATAGGCCATGCAAGTTGCATTTACTAGGGATAAGATCAACGTACCGTCAGCTGTGGAGCTCGTTGAACTTAGCTGGTCCAAAAGATCGAGCTGCGTGCGTGCGGAAGACAATGAACCTTAACAAAAAATGTCGATACACGAAATCAGCGATCTAATGATTTATTGAATCTCAATAGATGTTTAAAAGTATCAACACCGTGAGCTGATGCCATGACAAATAGTAAAAGAAGTAAGAGGCATGGAGAGCAAACATACAGCTACTCATGCTTTTAAGTTCAATATCATCATTTATTATACCCATCCCACGCGCTACGATCGAGTCAACTCATCACATATTAATGAAGTAGTAGCTCCTGTACCTCTATAGTCACCCTACGACCTCTGCTAAAGCTCCTCTGCTCTAAAAGCTCTTTCCGTCGCAAGAAATGTTATATTGCTGTACGCAATCCCACACACTACTATCAAGTCACCTCCTCACATATTAATAAAGCACTCGTACCTCTACAACCACCCTATTGGGAGAGAGCAATTTTAGGTTAAAATCGATTAAACCGACTCAATCGGTTCAGTCACTTTTGGTTTGTGCAGTTTTTTCAGTTATGCGTTCGGTTTGAGTGCTTAGTTCAATCAGTTATCGGTTTTTATATTTTCAAACCCTATGATAAAAAAACCAACTTAGTTTAGTGTATATTTTTTTAATTATTTATAATTTATAACATAAAATAAATATATATTATTCAAGCCCAATAACTAAAATCACTTACCAATTAAGTCAGTTTAATAAAAAAAAAACCAAAAAGAAAAAATGAATGCTTTCCCCTACACCCTACGTCGTTGAAACCCATGTCAAAGCTCCTCCTTCATAAAGGCTCTCTCCATCACAAGAACAATAAGCACTCTTCATCATAAGAGTAAGGGGAGCTCAAGAAGGCCAGGTGCGACCCTAGGCTCGTACAATGTAAAATTTCATTTTGGCCTTTTAAATTTTACAAGATTTTAACTTAGTAAATGAACTAAAAATGAGAAAATTTTAATTTAATCCTTCAAAAATTAAAAAGATATTACAATTTAACTTTCATAAAAATATACTACTTAATTCCGGCTCCCCGGAAATTCTTTTTTTTACTTCACCCCTAGAGGAGGCCTGCCAAAACTTTGCTGAATTTCTCCAGAAAAAAACTCTCTAAACTCCTTAGACCCCCTTGAAACCACCATTCCTAGTGGCTCTACTACCTTCTAAGGTGTGAACCGTCCTCATCTTAACCACTTCCCGCACCCCTTACTGTATAAATAGCCATTACAAGCCACCCCATATTCTGTATTGTAACATATATACGGGATTTCAAGCACAAAACCAAATATCTATCCATCAATTTAGTTTTCTTTCTACCATAGTATAACAACCTAGAGATTCAATCAAGACATGTCTGCTTTGACAAGGGAGAAAAGGGTATATATGATTTACAGTTCAATATACATATATATGAAAAGGAAGCTTCATATGCTTAGGCAAAAGAGACCCAAGTTGAATCAAGTCCTAAATAGCAAACCCATTAAACCAAACATGGCTTCTCCCAATCACATATTATGTAAATCCAATCAAACCCCAGCAAAATTAAACCAAAAAACAAGGAACTTTTCAACTAAAGCTAAAGAATTTAAAGAAGGAAATTGATACCAGAGAAAGCAGGAGGGTCTTCCTCTTTAACTCCCCCTTCTTTTCCTTCAGATTGAGCAAATGTTTTACCGCAAGAAGAAGAAGAAGAAGAGGTGAGCTTGAAAGCGTGTTTGGGTTTTGAGTAAAGCAATGGAGGACCAACAATAATATTAGAATTTGAACAGGGTTTTGGATTAAGTGAAATAGCCATGAAATACAAAGCCATAACCAAAGTTTTTTTTTTTTATATATATTGATGGTTTTGGGGATCAACCGATCAAGCTCTGAAGCAGCAATTTCATTTTAACCTTTTATTAATGTTGAGACTAAAGACTGAATTTTGCTTTGAGTTGCCTGAGCTTTCAAGTTTTGGTTTTGTTGGAGAGTGATGTCCTCCACATGTTCACATGAGAGGCCCTTACGTGATGCGTGGTGGCTATCCCCCCCTCTCCTATGCGTGGTGACACAACCGCACGAGTAGTTAATAATAGGTTTAATTTTGCCTCTAATCCCTGTACTACTTGAAATTTTTAAAATTTAGTCTCTTTCTTTTATTTTCGATTTCTACTTATTTGATTTGAAAATTAAAATTCAATTGATAAACTTGTTAATGAATTTTCATTAAAATTTGAATATGTGATTTTTTTAATTTAAAAATTGATGTTGAATTGATAAGATATATCCAAGTAATAAAATTATCAAATAAATTTTAATTTTTAAATCAAACAAGGGAAAAAACTGAATTTATAAAATTAAATGTAAAAAATTAAATTTTTAAAAATAAAAAATATAATGATAATTAGAAATTATTCTTAAAATTACTTCTTAATTATTCACGGTAGGATACATTACACTCTTAAATAGAGAATATAAATTTAAACTTTAAAGAAAATATTATTAAAAGAGATAATTATCAATCTCAAATATAAACAGTAAAATAAATATACATAATATGAGAAAAAAGAATTTGGTTCAATCCTTATTCTGAATGAATTAAGTTAGAGGATTATGAGCTTTACATTAATTAAATCAATATCCAACTGTAATCCAAAATTAACGAAAAGGGCATTACAGTAATTTCAAAAGAAAACCGACATCACGAAAGAAATATGACCGTTATAGATCTCTCTACAAATCCAGGCGTTTCAAATTCTTCTCTCTTTTTCCTTTTAAATTTAAAATTTAATTATTATTAATTATTATAAGCCTTAGCTTTCACACAACCAAAGAAGGAAACCCCTTCCCCCCCAGAAAAAACCCATCGTGTAAGCTTTCTCTTTTCTTGTTCCATGCAAAAGAAATCAAGCTAATTTCAAGAAGAAGCAATATATATTTTTTAATTTATATTGTTTTGGAAAGCTCTTTTTTAGATATTAATGGCGAAGCGTGGAGTAGAGGAGGTGGTGGCTGTAGCTGTGGAGGAAAAAGGAGGAGCAATGGCGGTGGTGGTGGAAGAAAAAGAACAAAAAGAAAAAGAAGAAAATGAAAAAGAAGAAGAAGAAGCACATCCATATGCATTTCATGTATCTGGTCCTCGTAATGTAGCTAAGCCTAATTGGAGAGACCTTATCAATTCTAGTTGGTAAGTAATTTCAACGATTTATTCATTTTTGGTTGATTTAATGAAGTTTATATGCTTGATTTAAGATTACCCATTTCATTTTTTTTATCTAAATCTGTGCTTTTTCTTTTCATTTTTTGTTTTTGGTAAGTCAACAATGTTCTTGTGTTCTAATGTGTAGTTCTAATTATTTTTTGCTAACATGCAATTTTGTTAATAAATTATGTTTTAAATGCTTGATTTTAAGATACCCATTTCCTTTTTTGATCCAAATCTTTGTGCTTTTTTTTTTCTCAAATTTTTAATGATTTTCTGAAGGGGAGCAGTACTTGGTGAAAATTGAACCTTTATGGTACTAATCTGGGTGATTAGGGAAAACTAAAGAATGATCTCAATTACATTATTGCAGTACCTAGATTTAGATGCAAAGTTTTAGGGTTTTGAATTTTTAATTAACATCACAAAGTTATGAAAAAGGGTTTAACTTGACTTGATGCTTAACTTGTTCACTGCCCCAAATGTAACTTGGGTTTGAGTTGTGTTAATTACGTGGTTGTTAGGGCTTTGTCCTCCGATTATAATTCAAAAAAAAATATGAAAAAGGGATGTTTTGAAATTTGAGATCTAGTTGATTACTGAATAACAAGAGGGTTATATATTTTTTCATGATAGTTAGAAATATAATTTCACACTTTTATTAGCTTAGCTTATATTTTTATGGTCTTTAAAACGACTAAATTGAAATTCTAGCCTTTTTTGGGAGCTAAACTATAATTTTACCATATATTAATTTAAGATTTTATAAAGTTTTGAGTCTAAAGAAGCAATTTGCCATTTTAGGGGGCTTCCTGCCCTCCCTTCCTTCACCCCTGTTGAAGAAGGAACTGTTTTATGTTTGATCGAGCACGAATCCGTGCTGTCTTTGAATGAAACCTTGATATGTATATGTATATACCACATATATAGTTCTAAAAAAGGCATAATTTTGTATAATCTGTTTGTTATGTTAATGAGTATGATTCATAATTTGCAGGAAAGATACAAACTATAAGAGATCGGTAATCGCTTGTTTCATACAAGCAGTTTATTTGCTCGAATTGGACAGACAAGAGAATAGAACGGTCGAAACTGCTCTTGCACCGAAATGGTGGATGACTTTCAAGTACAAGTTGACACAAACTTTGATCGACGAAAGGGATGGATCGATATTCGGAGCAGTACTAGAATGGGATCAATCGGCAGCCTTGGCTGATTTTGTGCTCATTAGGCCTAGTGGAGCACCGAAAGCCGTTTTAGTACTTCGTGGAACTTTACTCAAAGGTCCAACTATTAGACGAGATATTGAGGATGATCTTCGGTTTCTAGCTTGGGAAAGCTTGAAAGGTTCTGTTCGATTTAAAGGTGCATTGGAAGCACTGAGAACAGTTGCCGAACGGTATGGTAGTAGCAATGTATGTATTGCAGGTCATTCTTTGGGAGCTGGTTTTGCTTTACAAGTGGGAAAAGCATTGGCTAAAGAAGGGATATATGTCGATGCTCATTTGTTTAACCCGCCCTCAATTTCAGTAGCTATGAGCTTAAGAAATATCGGAGAAAAAGCAGGTTTTGCTTGGAAAAGACTTAAATCGATGCTTCCTTCGAGTAGTGAACCTCAAGCTGACGGTGATGAAGAGATCAAAGATAACTCTTTAAACCTAAAGAGTTGGTTAGGACATATATATGGGGATAAAGCTTCTATGGGATTGAAACAATGGGTGCCCCATTTATATGTAAACAACAGTGATTATATCTGTTGCCACTATAATGATCCCGAAGGAGCAACAGAGGAAAATGAGTTGAACAAAGAGAACACCGGTCCTACAAACGGTCAAGTTGCGGCGAAGTTGTTTGTGATGTCGAAAGGGAAACAAAAGTTTCTCGAAGCTCACGGTTTAGAGCAATGGTGGTCGGATGACTTGGATCTTCAGCTTGCTATAAATAAGAGCAAATTGATAAGCAGGCAATTGAAGTCCTTATACAGCCTCCCAGCTTCGCAAGTTACGAAAAGGCCGAGATAAAGAACAAAAGGCAAATGATTTGATTCTTATAGATTGTTTCTGGTCATTTTACAATAATATGTGTGAATGTTTTTCGATATGCCAGATTTACTGGTTTCTCTTGTTATCAACAAATGCCTACCCCATTTCCTGGAAATATATAGATATATTCATTTTCTATGTGCTTTCACTGTTCTTCACATTTGATTATACATGCAGCAATCAATGTAGTCGAATAGGCCGGTCTCTGGTTCAATCAGGGAGCAACCTTTATGCCATGACAGCTCATGATCATTGGCATCAAAAAGCCATGACTCGAGATTCTGGTAAGCTATCCAGTTTGTCTGTAGTTGGCTTGTCGATAAAGGCACATGATTAAATATTGAGATGTCTGGATCAGCCACCTCCATCAGGGCACTTTCCTGGTTTATTACTTCTGGCTGAAATGCTTCCTCAAATGAATCGAACATATAGAACGAGGAATCCATAGCAGTGGAAGCTATTTCAATGTTTTCCATGTTGGGAACCTTTTCAACTTCTTCAGGTATATCGGTTGTTCGGGTCTGATATCCAGTTAGCTCTTGAACAAGCTGCTTGAAACTCGAGCTGTCTGTAATGTAAACCTTAGGCCTTAAAACTTTTTCCAGCTGGTGAAGTTGCTTCTCGTTCTTGGACGTTTTTAACGATGCCGTTGCAGGCTGAGTTACCTTCTTCTTCCCCATTGTTATTGTTTCATGAAAATCATGTAAGGATCTGAAACCATAGTTGTGTATATATATACATATATACACATATATACGTATATATATGGAAGTTTCCAATTCATGGGATATAAATGTCTGCAGGTAACGGACAAGAGCCTAGTCATAGGACAAGAAGAAAAGATGCTGAAAATGATGTTTGTTCCATAATAAGAGTTCCTTTCTTACCAAACAAGACCAATGACCAAACCTTTATTATTATGTCAAATAATAAGAGTTCCTTTCTTACCAAACAAGGCCAATGACCAAACCTTTATTATTATGTCAAAATTTTGTTCTCCAATCCCTCTCAATTTCAATATTAAGCAAATTCATCCCTCTAAAAAATCAGGACAGTTTAATCTCTGGCAATTTCGAAAGTGAATACATTTTCATCAATTGTATGTAATTTTGATTGATATAATAACAATTAAACTTTTAGTATTTACATATTTTGTTAATTTGGTCCTAATTAAAAAATCTGAAAAAAATGTTTAAAAGTTTTAAAATTTAAAAAGTCCTAAAAGAATATGTTAAAAAAACAACAATAGCTTCAAATATATATATAAAGAGAGACAGAATGTGTAAACTTTTAAGGTTAAATTTATTATGTACCAATAACCAAAGCTTTATTATTATATACTTTTGTTTGGTAAAAATATCTCTCCAATCACTTTCAATATCGATATTAAGTAAATTGGTCCTTCTAAAAAAATCGAAGCAATTTAATCAATGTCAATTTTAAAAGTGAGCAACTAAGGACAACGAATCACCACAATTAATGTGTTCTGTCAATTGTACATAGTTTTGATTTATATAATAACAAATTAAACCCTTAATAGTTACATATTCCATTAATTTGATCTTGATTCTAAAAAAATCTATTCGAAAAAAATGTATAAAATTTTTAAAAAATCAAAATTTCAAAAAGAATGTGTTAAAAAATTGAAATATATATAAATAGACGAATGTGTAAATTTTAAATGTTAAATTTATTTTTATATCAATTTAAATTATGTAAATTTGATAAAAAAACATTAATATTATAATTAATTATCTTTATATACTTACATTCGAAATTGACAATGGTTACATTATTCTATTTAAAAAAAAAAATTATTCAATATAAAAAAAATAAAATTTAAAAAAAAAAGTTTTTTTTTATCAATTTTTTTCATCTATAATTTTAGCAATTAAATGTATATTCTAAAGTTTGTTTGTGTAATGACCTAAATTTATAGGCACCGGAAAAAGTGAGTTATAAGGCCTCCGTCTTAGTAAACTGAGTTCTTAAATAATTATTAGGAGTAATTATAAGTTTAGTAGTGTGTTTAATTAAGCTTTTATTAGGTGAATTTAATTTAATTTAGAGTAATTAATAAAAAGGACTAAATTGAATAAAGGGTAAAAGTCTAATTATACATTAAAAGAAAGAAAAAGGGACTAAAATGGCAATTATGCCTATTGCATAAATTGAGGCAGCAAACAGAGAAAAAAATCTAAAGATTTTTGTTGATTTTAATTTATTATTAATTAATATTAAAATATAATAATATAAATTATTATTTAATTGGTATTATTTTATTATTATTAACTAATATATATATATATATAAAAGAAACAAAAGAAGGAAGAACAGAGGCTCAAACGAAACAGGGGAAAAAGAAAGGGAAGGAAAAAGAAAAAGGGAAACTAGAATTTTGAAGCTTTAATCTTTAATTGGTAAGTCAATTAAACCTTTTTCTCTTAAATTAGATGTTTTAGAAGTTCTAGAACAAAGTTTTGATGAAATTAAATTGAGTTCTTGGAAGTTTTAAGGTTTTTGAACATAGTTCATGTTGAAGAAAATAGTGAATTAGGGATTTAATTGAATGAATTTCAAGTTAGAATTGATAAAGGGCTTAAATTGTAAAAGAAGCTATAAGTTTTGTAATAGAGGGATTAAATTGAAAGAAATTTTAAATTAGGGTTTTATTATGAACATTAGATAGTTAAGTAGAATATGGAAGGAAATTCAATAAAAAAAAATGAATTGAGTTAGAAAAAATAAATAAGTTAATTAGGATTAAATTGGAATTAAGGTATAAATTGGATAGAAATTCAATTAATATTATAAATTAGTGCTGTAATTAATAGTGTAAATTTTTTTTTTTTTTTTGTAGCTAGCAAAGAACCCGAAGCATCGGCACAAAAAGGAAAGGAAAAAGTTATCGAAGAGTAATTGCGAAATCTGGGTTTGTATTACTATAATTTAAATTATTCATTATTTAATGTTTATTTAGATATTTATATTTAATAAGTGAAATTGAAATTGAAAGTGCTATGAATTGTAAATTGAAAGTCCCTATTAACTAGTCGGATTGAGTCGGATATAGTTGGCATGCCATAGGATTGGAAGAGTTCAGGGATACTTCGACCTTGAGTCGATGAGACACTGGGTGTCATTATTTTACTTCAGATAGATTCGATGAGCTACTGGGTACCACTTTACTTCGGCTAGGCCGATGAGACACTGGGTGTCAATTTATTGCTTCGAACTATCCGATGAGGCACTGGGTGTCATTCTGGTGTGTTTGGTTGGATTCGTGCATCTGCTAAAGTCCGAGTCTTGTTAATAGGGGTAAACAATGTGAAAAAGAAAAATTGAATAAAAATAAAAAATTGAGGCATATAAAGTGATATGTGATGAAATTGAAAAATGATAATGAAATGGTTAAATTGATTTGATATTGACATGGAATGAAAGTGGTGTATAAATTAAGATAAAATGTGTTCATGTATTATATGATTGATTATGTGAAATTTATTTGGTTATTTATAATTTGAATTATAGTAATACCACTGAGTATGAAATACTCAGCGTACAGTTGTTTTCATGCGCAGGTTAGTAGAAATTAAGGTATTGATTCAGCATTCAGATCGATCTCGACCTCAGTATAAACTCTGTGATGTAATTCTCCTCTTTTAGTAAAAGTGGCATGTACTGTGTTGTATAGGTTACATGTACATGCTTGTAGTGTTAGTTGTAAAAATATATTTATACTATATTTTGATATTAGTTTAATAAAATGGTAAAGAGTATATTATAAAATTTGGTATTATGTTTGAGTGAAAAAAAAAATGAATAAAGTTATTAGTAAATTTTGAATAATATTAAGAATGTTTAATAATTGAATTAATATGTTAATGGAATGATTATGATTTAGGTGAATTTGAGTATAAATTGTTTTGATTGCGGGTTGAAATTACAGGGAAGGTTAGATGTTTATAAAAGGGGTTATATCGCGTTCGAAAAAAAAATTTACAAAAAAAAAATCCACGGAGCATTAAAACAAGTCTCAATTCCCTTCTAATATGTGTTTTAAGCCTCGAAGGTTCAATTAAGAAATTTTATGATTATTTTATAGTATGTTCATTAATTATTTATTGATTATTTGTAAGTTATCCGATATGTCTGGTAATATATTGTAACCCTGTTCCAGCGAATGATTATAATATATTTATGGTAAGTTATATTTTCAGGTATCTAAATCCATAAGATAAGTAATAATCTTTGAACAAAGTTTAATTAACGGTTTTTAAGCACGATTTTTTTTCATTCAAATAAGCATTTAAAATTCATATATAAAATAAATTAATATTTTTATTTTATAAAATTAAAATATATTTTTATTTTATTGAAAGTTGATAAATAAATTAATTACCCAAAATTTATTAAAAATGGCATCAAGTTTGGAAATTCACAATTACAATTCTATGCAGCAAAAAGTATAAAAATAATATATATTCTTTTATTTCATCCAATTATTCTTTTATACAAAGTTTTTTTTAATACATGTAATGAAAGGTGGTTTTTTCTTAACATGGCAACTCTGAATTTAAATATTTTATAATCCGTAGATTAGTTGACCAAGATCAGAGACAAGTACCTGGTTGTATACTATATTTTGGCAATTAGTTAGCTGATGTTTTTTAAAATTACAATTATAAATATTATAAAACACAATTGAGTTAATAATGAAAATCAGGATGAAATCGAGAAATTTTTTTAGGGATCGAAATTAAATTTTACGATAGTAAAATTGTAATTTTTAAAAGATTAAATCAAAATTTTATCATTTTTAAACGGGTCAAAGTACAAATTTATTTTTACTAATTTAAAATTTTAAAAATTTTTAAAGGACCTAAAAATTTCCATTTTAAGGGGGAGTTAGGACCTGCCAACCCCTAAGTTCACCCCTGATGAAAATATATTTAAAGTCAAATTAGAATAATTTAAAATACAATTTATATAAAGTGAGAATCAAATTTGAAACATTGAAGTCTCTTAACTTCAATTAGTTGTTATTTTGTTGCAGCAAAACTTTACTTCCTTCAAAATTCTTTCGTTATTATAGTAAAATTAGAAAGAGTTAAATTATTATTTGAGGCATGAACTTGGTAATTATTCTCACATTAGGATTTTTTTTTTTGTTCAAGTTAGTCCTTTGGCTTTTTTTTTTTTTTTTTTTTTTTGTCAAAGTTAGTTTCTGAACTTAGCAATTGTTCTCACATTAAGGCTTAATTTTTTTGTATCTAAGTTAGTCCCTAGTATTTCTTTGAAAATCTTAAAGTTCAGGCCTTAATGTGAGAATAATTATTAAGTTCAGGGTATGAAATAATTGTCCAATTCAAGCCCCCGATATGAGAACAATTACTAAATTCAATGCTAATTTAGACACGCAAAAATTCAAATTCTAATGTGAGAATTGTTGCTAAATTCAAACCCAAATAATGATTTAACCCAATTAAAAGTGAGAAGTAAAAGCAAATTTAATTTTTTTGATAAATATTACAAATTAGGGGATAATAATAACAAAGTTTGAACGTTAATCTTTTGGGTGCCAATGAAGAACTTAACCACTGCTCTATTATGATGTTGATCAAAATTAATCAATCTAAATTTATAATAGTTTTTTCTTCTATATTTAATACTCACATTTAATTTCAACTAAATTTAAGTGAAATAGAATTAAATCATTTAAATGAAAAACAATACTTTGTAACATCATTTTTTTTTCATTCATAAAATTCAAATCCAAAACTTTAATTATATTAAACTCTTAAATATTCATTTCAACAGAATTGTCACCATTCATCGTATGTATCATTAAAAATAGATGGAAGCAAATTAAATTATACAATCCCTATCGCTTTACAATTATTTAATTAATTTGATTCTGACAATGAAACGTGGCTTTAATTTTGTATTTTCATGCCCGCCCCGTCCAACTTAAATCACACCTCAAACCTCAATTTATTTTTATTACTTTATGTTGAAGCATTTTCATTTTGTTATGATGTTGATTTTTTACTTAATAATTAATAAGTATAATAACATTTTTGGTCCTCCAACTTTATACAAAAAATATTTTAATCTTTCGTTTAATTTTTTATTCTTTCAGCTCTTAAACTTACATTGTTTGTCAAATCACCCCTAAAATGGATGAAAATGTTAAAGTTTGTTAACTTTGTTAACGTGACATACACGTAGATTGTCATGTGACAACATTAATAAATGTTAATTTTTCCATCTACTTTGAGATAAATTGATAAATAATGCAAATTCAAGATTAAAAGAGGTGAAAAATTAAATAAAGGATTAAAATGACTTTTATCATAAAGTTAGAGGGACAAAAAAGTCATTATACCTAAATTATATACATGTTATTGTGAAGTTTGGGCCGTGAACCCCAAGATTTTTATATTATTATTTATTGGGTAAACTGCAAAAAGGTAACTAAACTATTCGTAAGTTTATGTTTTGGTCATTCATCTTCAAAAAATTACAAAAGAGTCATTGAACTATTAAAAAATTTTCATCTAAGTCATTGGGCTATTAAAATCGCTACTATATTGGCCTTCTCTATTCGTACCGTCTGCACTAATCGAAAGCTGTAATTCACATTTTCTTCTACAGTTCATTTTCCTTCATGAAACAAACCAAAATCAAAACAACTTTTTTTCTCTGATCTCCAACACTAATTTTTCATATCAACTTGGACCTAAGATATGTTTTTTTACTCGTCGATAGGTATTGATCCACCATACTGATTATCAAATCATTGCTTAAAGCTAGCTAGTCAGACTTAAAAAAAAAAACTTAATAGCCCAATAACTTACATAAAAACTTTGGAATAGTTTAGTGACTTAAATGAAAAGTTTCCAATTGTTTAGTGATGGTTTTATAACTTTTTAAATTAAGTGACTAAATCTTGAACTTATTAATAATTTAATGACTTTAAGTATAATTTATCCTTTAAAAAATATAAAAGAATTCCAAATTGCTGCAACCTTAACCATGCAATTTGAATCGTTATTTTAACTGTTGAAATTTAAATTTACTAAATACTCAAGTATACCATGTACAACATTTATAATCTTAATATTATTTGGTACTTAAATTCAATTTTACTATTTAATTTAGTATTTGAATTTAATTTTAATATTCAAAATCATCATATTTAACTAACTGAATTTAATTCGTGACTGAAAATTTAAAATTAAATAAATATAATGATTAAAATTGATCAAATTAAAATATAAAGATTAAATCTAAAAATTAAACATAATACAAGGATTAATAGTAAAATTTAACCATAATTATACTAGCGAATCAAACAGTCAAAGAACCGAATATCCGACCAGACAGTATATGCACATTAATCCTGTCCTAATATGACCGTACATCTAATTATCACCGGATTTATTGCTACTTTACTGTGCTAATCACAACTAGAGAGTCCTCCTCTCACAAGTCAAAATGCTTTAATTCAACACAATTTTCACGATTCAACCCCCCTCCCACCAAAAAAAAAAAAAATCCCTCAAAGCCTGTATCTTTCTCCCTTTTGTCCTTCTCTCTGTGTGTTTTTTTCTTTGAGGCTCTGAAATAGTGAAATCTGATATTAAAAAAAGAGAGTTATTTTTGGGATTCAGTTTCCTACATATCTTCTCCTCCTTTGTTTTTCTATTTTCTTTTCCTTTTGGGGTTCAAAGAAAACAAAGAAAAAAGGGAAAAAAAAAGGAATTCATTTCTTTGTGTAATCTAAGCAATGATTAAGTGTTACCCTTTCAATATTCTCTTTGTAAATATTACTTTGATTTGCCTTGATGTTGTTCTAGCATTTATTGCCTTTTTCCAGGTTTGTTTTCTGCTTCTTCTTTTTTAATTGTTTATGTTTTGTTAATGCACTTGGCTGATTTTTATGGTAATTAGTGAATATGGGGTTTGATTTCTGTTTTTAATGGGGGATTTAGTAATGTTTTTTGATTGGGAAATCTGGGTTTTTGTTTGCTTCCCGAGAAAATGTTGGAAATAAAAATCATAGAAACTTATTGAATCGCATATAGGCATTGCTTTAAGATTTTAGTTTTTTCAGTACATTTTAGCTTTAGAACCAATTCAATCAATTGAATGGCTGATTCTGTCCTAATATATACCGTTGAAAAATTTATGCCTTTTTAAAGTTTTGTATAATTAGTGATGATTTTGGCCCTGGTGAAAGATCCCTGTATTATAGAGACTGTATCAAATTAGTCCCTCTATTATTAAATGAATCAACTTAGTTCCTATGCTGTTAAAAATATCAAATAAGGCCAAATTGGAATAGAGTTAACATTTATTGTTTAAAAAAAATATCATTTACTGTTTAATTGAGCTGATTTTTTAAAAGTTTTTATGTTTTTGTAAATGAGATATTTTGTTTGGAATTGAACAGCAATTGAAAAAAAAAAATTTCAAGAAAATTTTAATACAGTAAATGTTATCTTTATTGCAATTTGGACTTATTTGATTCTTTTTATTAGTGTAGGGACTATTTTTATATAGTCCTTATAATACAGGGATCTCCTAGGCACTTTAACCTTTTGGCCCTTCTTTGTGTTGATTTTTTCTTAAATCTTGGGTTTGAATGAATCTTTTCTATTTGTTAAAATTAAAAAAAGAAAAGAAAAAAGAGTTAGCCAATATAAACCTTTAGCTACTGCTTCGATTCTTCGTTTTCCTTGAAGCAACCGTGTTTTAACCGTGTCGGATACATATATAATTAACTTGATTTAATTTCCTTGTATAGCTTAAAAAGCATTAAAAATACATATTTCGAGTTTGCTTTTTCTTAATTATATGTATCAGAAATGTTTTGACATGTATTTGTAACCTTTGTTTAACCAGCTTTGTAGGATTCAACTACGGAATCAACGAGTTGGGTGGACACGTCAAAAAGTAAGTTTATATGGTTGTTCTATGTGTACTTGTTCATAGTTTGCTCACCTCGGCTTAATAAAATTCGGGTTTCCACTTCCTAGTGTACATAGGAGGAAGGAACTCTTATGTAAGAGTGCAGATGTGATATATGTATGTTATGTCATAGTACTTAAAGATACTTACTTGTATCTAATACTCGCACTTCAGCCTGAGTAACATAGCTCATTTGTATCAAGTTGTTTCTAACATATTGTATAGCTCAACTTTCACAACTTTTGAATTAAGATTGTTGTATAAAAGCACGGAATTCACTTATAGCTATGTTTACGATTCTAATTCGTGTAAATTGATAAACTATGAAACTTTTTTTTTCAAAAGGAACTCGATGCTGTTATTCTTTTTTGTCTCAATGAAACTATACTAATGGAGCAAAATGCTAATTGCAGGTTCTTCATCTCATGATCGGCTCTTCTAATTGTGGTAGGAGTAAGACAAAAGATGTCGAGAGGCATGGATCTAATTGTAATTTGTATCTAGTGTTTTGGAAATGATATCGCATTCATAGTTTTGAAGCCACGATATAACGTGCGACTTTTCCTTGAACAAGAAGCGACCTATGAAATGATATATATAGGAGCTCTTCTAAGACAAAGAACATGAACTTATGGGATGATTATTATGAATACGTTTATTTCTTATTTTGTACAAGCATATTTGCAATGCCAATTATAATTCCAACTAGGATTCATCGAGAAGAGCTAATCTATGTTGGCCAACCTAACAATTTCTCGAGTTCCAAGCTCCAAGATCCCCTTTATGTCTTCTTGTTTTCAAGTGTCTCAATGTGTCGGCCTTTCAAATTTATTCTTTTTCGATCTTTTTGATCCCGGGAAAGGGACTTTATCCTATACTTTCATGTGGAACATTGAAAGATTTGTTACCTTCAATGTGATCAAAAGAAATTCCAAACCGGTTTCCTTGGTTCTGAATTTACAAAACATAACATGCAGTCGTGTCTAAATATTTTTTTTTTTCTGCATCAGATAATTATCTTTGGATTTTCTTTTGTCTTCTGACAGGTTATTTCATTTACTTTTTGTGCATGGTTGTTGCCACATGCAAAAGGTGGCTTTGCTGGTCTAATGTGTGTGGCTTTGTTCTAATGGGTACGTTTCTCTCAAGTGAACAACAATTTATATTTACCTTTAGTACTTGTTTCTATAGCCGTTTTAACTTGATCTTCCCATGGTTTAATGGTGAAAACGTTATTGCAGCCTTGCCCAAGATTCTGTTTTTGGCTGCATTTCTTCTTCTACTATCTTTCTGGTAAGTCGGACCGTGTCTTAATGATTTTTCTTAATATGCTTTCATGTTGATTTTGGGAAAAAGTACCATAGAGGCCTTTGTATTAGGAGTCAAATTGCATATTACTCCTCTATACGTTAGATCAATGAGCACATTGATCTTTTCTGTTAAAAATTTCATCCATTTGTACTGTTAAAATCTGACGTGGTTGATAGAATAACAAAATAGTGACACATGGCGCACCACGTACCTCATGTTGACATACAGAGGCTAATATTTAATAGTTTAACAGAAGGACTAGTTTGCTTTTGATCTAACATATAGGGGTTAATTTGCTCATTTTTTTGAGTAAAAGGGGCAAAATACAATTTGACTCCTAGTACAGGAGTCTCCATGGCATTTTTACCGTTGATTTTACATGAGAAATTGGAAAATATCATGTTGATCTTCAAAAAATTTTTGAAGGATGTGCTAGTAATTGCTGTTTAGATACGAGACATTTACCTAGGAAGTAGTGTAGTGTAATTTATAAGGTACATGTACGCTTTTATGGGCAATGATTTTATAGGGCCGACCTTTGCCATCAGGCAAATGATGAAGAGGATGGTGATGAAGAAAATAGTAGTCGAAAGCCTTTGTTGGAAACTTCGAAGACCAAGGTAGGCTTGTCAAACATTGATATTCGTCGGAAATGTTGCTCGTTCCAAGGTATTCGAGTTGGTAGCAGACAAAAATTTGTTATTGTGGTACGAGTACAAATAAGTTCTATTTACAGTCCAATCTTATCGTCAGTAGATTTATTTTTATTTTCCTTCTTCCACCAGGTCATTGTGCTCAATGTCCTTTTAATAATTGCCTTTGCTGCAATAATCCAGACTGAACAGAAGAATCCTAGTAATACTTTAGTATATGCTCGGGTATGGATCATATTACTCCCTAATTATTATATGGTGATTATGATAGAAAGGTTAAAATATGTCATAAATCATTATACTTTTTTCAAATTTGAAATTTAATTCCTATACTTTTATTTTCAGGAGTTTATTCTCTTTACTTTTCAGATTTCAAAATTCAAGTCTAATAATACTCACTCTGCAGTCATGTAACTAAAAGAATAACGTTATAATAAACTCGAATTTAAGTGTTAACAATTGAACTTGAATTTTGAAATATGAAAAGTAAAGAGATTAAATTTTTAAAAATAAAAGTATAAGAACCAAATTCCAATTTTAAAAAGAATACAAGGATTTATGACACATTTTAATCTAATATAAAACTATTCCTCAGTGGTATCAAAGCAAAATGGAAAACGGTGAATGCATAAGATTGAAACTGTGAATTGCAAATCTTCTAATTGTTACAATTCATTGGAACTAAATGAGAATATAATCTTTTATATTTTCAATGTGATTATTAGTTATTGGTCCGTAACAAATTCTTGTGCAGGTGTATATAGATTTTCTTGCCTCGTCGGTGCTTCTAATGGGTGTAGCTTTCGGTTGCTATGGTGAGAAATGACTTCTTTCTTAATTTTTCTAGTGATATGTACGGATTTGAGCTTTTCAGCGTTGTTTATTTTTCTCCCTTGGATATGGGTAACATCGCATTGGTTAATGGTTTTAAGAACTTTTTCCTTGGAGTTTATATTGATTCTTCGTTTTTCTTAAAGCACATGTATTAACACATATTCCGATATGAGTATAAGGATATGATCCTTTTTGGACTCTCTAAATACACAGAAAAACTTTGAAAAAGTAATCATATCTGTGTTGGACATATACTCGTATTCAATATTCACACTTGAGCGTGAGAATCATAGAGCTAGTCAAGTTATATTGAAATTACCTAACAAAGAGTATTGAGACAAGGTCTTTGTTTTTCAGGTTTCCTTCTATTTTCTAAATTGAGGAGAGTTCGGTCTGAGAAAGCTTCATCTGAAATGCGAAAGGTTTGCACTTGCTACCAGTTCTTCATTTAGCCTTCTTTATGCATGCATCTTTCATGGGTGAAACGTATTCTCGATTTCTTATCCCTTAAGCATGCTAAAAACACGTCATTAGAAACTTGGTGGTAAAGTAATTTCGATAAATTCTAGAAGCTTGTCGCATTTTGCAGGTGGTTGGTTTAGCAGTTGTCTCGGTCTTGTGTTTCACATCGAGTTCTTTAATAGCTCTTTTCTCGGATGTTATTGTAAGTACCTGATATCTTAAGACCTAAACATAAACTTACTAACAATTTTGTGATCTTGAGTGTAGTTTACTCTGTTAAGATTTCTTTCTATTTTCCCGAATTAGGCATGTGGTCTTTCTTATAGACCTAATATTTTTTTCTTTCTGTTGACAGCTTTTTCATCATTGGAATCCAGAGAAGATTAACGGCGTAAAAGCACCGATTCTTCTTATTTTGCACCATGTTTTAGGTATTTCATTCAGTTTTCGAAGATCGGCTTTATATTTATGATTTTTGATATAGTAAACGGTTTACATTTTGAATAAAATATTTAACGAGATACTTTCTATAAAATGTATCATTAAGTTTCTATAAAATGTATCGAGTTAATGTTTAACCTCAATCGGCAGGATCATCGGTCCCCTTCGCTTTTGGACTATGGTTCATGAGAGAGCTACCAGCCCCGTCTACATGTAATAGGCAAGTGCAGCCAAGAGCAATAACTTTTATTAGTTATGGACCGGCAGGAAGGCATCATCATCAGTACTGGCCTATCGCAACAAGTTCTGAAAAGCAGGTATCGAAAATCCGTTGTCATTTGCTGTTAACTTCTAAATATGCCTGCATAATATTCAGCTATGGATCGGTGAAATTTCAAAAGTATTTATTATTTAATCACTCAAAATTTTAAAAATTAAAAATTAGTATAATGGTAAATTTACCGTTTGATCCCCAAAAAATTATGATTCATCTCTGACTCCCAAAACAATTTTCCGGTTTTGCCTGTCCAATACTCACACCTAACTCGACAAACAAGCCCTCCACTTATCTGCTTAAACAGTGATCATCACTACCATATACCTTTCTCCGACCATTCTTTCTTGATGTTCAAATGAACAATGACAAACCCGAAACCGGGTTTTTCTTCTATATTGCAGGTGTCAAGAACAAGTCCAAATTAAGCACTTATTTATTCGGAACAACTAAAAGACACCATGTTTCTCTGCTGGCCTAGCTCCAAGGTTAAAAAAGGGAATGGGAGTTTTTGCGATGTACAGCAGTCGCCATTAATGGAACTAATCAGTGGATTACAGATTTAAATGACCCTATTTTTAATTAATCACCATAGTTTGACATCATTTGAAACATTATATATATATATATAGGTGATACATGAGTGTAATAGAAACAAGATAGATGTTTGGTTCCTTTTTGTTGTTGTTGTAGGATATATGATTCTTAAAGCATTGTGTTGTAAATGCATACCGAGGTTTTTTGTTAGAAACAGTTGAACATATAAGCATTTGAACAATATTTGATTCTTTGTGATTGTTAGTGCATTAACATATTTTTTTTAACATTTATCTAATTATTAGTAATTTTTTGTCATCTAATTATGAGAAATTTCAAAATGATCATTCAATTATTCGATTTTTTCATTTTTGGTCATCCAACTATTCGAAGTAAAATTATGTACAATTGATGAACCATATTAATTGTGAATGACAGAAAAAAGAGTTTTGGGAGAGTTGGCCTTGTAAAATGAGAATTTATTAGACTCGAGTTCGAATTTAGAGAAAATTTTATTGATTTTTATATATATACACATGAGAAAAGACTGTATGAAATAGGAGTGCCAGGTCATTAAATAATTTAAAAGATATACTAAATGACGTGTTGTCATTTTTTCATACAATCTTTTCTCATACACATATGCATTTCAATCCAAATTCAAGGTCTATACAATTACTCAATTTTGATATTAAGCAAATCAATTCGTTTAAAAAAATCCTGAACAATTTAATTTCTTACAATTAATCATAACACTAATATTTTTCATCATTTTTACATAATTTTAATTGATATAAAAAAAAATTTAATCCTAAAAGTTAAGACATTCTACTTAGTTATATGTACCTAGAAGCAAAAGTTAGTTTTCTTTATAATCTTTTTTAATTTTATAAATTTTTAAAAAATTATATATTTTTTCAAACAACTTTTTTATAATTAAAATCGATCAAATATATAAATACTAAAAACTTAATTTATTATTATATTAATTAAAATTTTTATACAAATAAAAAAATAAATTATCTTAGATTAATTATCCTTAATTACTTTTTTTTTAAATTAATAAGAATCCATTTGATAAATATCAAAATTAAGAAAAATTAAAAAGTTATTATAAAAATAACTTTTTTCCAAAAAAAAAAGAAGCAAAATTAAAACAAAATCTTATCTAGGCTAAAAGGGAAAAAAATTCACTTTTTGACTTTATTTTCACAGTAAAACAGTCGTACGCTTACACTACTAGACAGTACACATTAGGGCTTTCTTATCAAAAGCCACATTTAAAAAAAAATTATAATTCTTTTTTTTTTATTGGCGATCAGTGAGAAAAAGAAGCAGCAAAAGAGAAAAAAGAAAGAGAGCAATGGAGATTGAAGAAGACGAAGAACGACGTCGTCAAAGGAAGCTGGAAGAAGCTCTTGAAGTCAAATCCCTTCGCCGTATTATCAGTGCTTACCTCAAGTACGTTTTTTTTTTCGATTTTCTTCTCTTTTTTTTGAATTTATTGTTTTTATTATTATGAGTTTTATTTGTAGTCTCGCATGAATTTTGAATCATTTTGAGTATATTCAATTTAAAAAAAAAAATTAGGAAAAGGTATAATGAGAAACGATGATTTTTTAGGTTTTTTTTTATAAATAAAATTAATTTCGGCTGCAGTTCCATTGCAGTTGAATATAGTATACTGCGATGTATAAACTTCAAATTAAATTTTAAATTTGAAGGTTAAGCTAATGTGGACTAATTTTCGGTACTTTAAAGAGTTTGAAGTGAAGTATAAGATATTGTTGATTATCGTGCTTGAAGTATTTTTCTTCTTCTAATTTCATTTTTTTTATTACATTTGTATGGATATTTACACTCTGTTTGGCAGGAAGGAAAGAGAGGGAAAAATAGAAAGAAAATGCTCTAATTTAATGGTTGAGTTAAAAATATTACATATGCTGTTATGATTCATCCTCCCTGTCGAAAATAGTATTAGATTTCTAGTTATTATATTTTATGTACAAATTCTGTTGTTACTTGGTTATGGTCTGCTGTCAATTATTTTAAATGTGCTTTTGGTTGTGAATACTACGCTTAGTTTAGCTTCTCTTTGGTTGTTGATTTTGCTGTTTTGCTTGCTACTAGCAATTTGTTATTTGCTTGTTGTTGCTTCAAAAAAACAGAAAGTATTTGATTAAACATGACTGAAATGTTATATTGTTTCGTATAAAACTAAGGAATACAGTGAACTGCCAATGCGTAGAGTAGCAGTGCTTAAAATGAAAAGCAACAAATCATGCTAATTTCTACTGACAAAGAGCTTTTACTTCTGCAAAAATAGTATGTGCTTTTATATTTCAAATGCACTTCGTTCCATTTTGTTTCTGTAGCTAAAGCAAGTGTTAAAAGGAATGATCTGACCTTAAATGAGAAAAAGGGTTCGGTTATTCCATAAGGTGCTAACTTAGCAATTATCTCTAGCAATTGGCAGTTTCTAACTTTCCATGCCAAGTGCCAACCCTGTTTCAATTATCAATGATATTTTCCCTTTCTTGCATGGATAATTTATGCAGTTATCCAGAGGCTGCTGAAGATGATGTCAGAAGATATGAAAGATCATTTAAGAAGCTTCCGCCTGCTCACAAGGTGCTCTCTCTTGCTTGACTAATCTTTAAAAAGTTACTTTTGCCTGCAACTGATCTCAGGAAATTTGTATACAGTTGGCTTTGATCTTTTACCACTATACCATGCTCAAGACCATGTTCATTATGATGATTAGTGGTTATATTTAGGAAAAGGAGGAACCTAAATTTAGTTTTTTTTAAAATATATACACAATACCCGGATTGGGTCTTTTTAGTTATTAAGGTTACCTTCGAATCTAAAGCAAAACAGTGAGGGAATTTTATTGAACTTGACATTAATAAATCTTTTTCTGGTGTGCTTCACAGTTAGGCAACTATAAATATGGATGCAAGAATTTTCCATTCTGAGACATTTTATAAATGTGCGTCCCTGATTCAGACTTCAGAACCTGAGAAAAGTGCTTGAGATAGCTTGGTGTAACATTCTATCTAACCATAACTGAGACTAATTACATGCTTTTAGAAAAAAAATGTGCCTACCTATTGCAATGAAGCAAATTGGACTTAGTTGTTGTCTTAGTTGCTGCTGTTAGGAAGGGTGGAAGCAAAGGATATTTTTTTAACCCAACGAAAGAAAACTGGAAATTGAGATTCTTGTCCAGTTATGTCTCTTTTTCTTTCTCAATATTCCAATGGGGTGTCTTGCTATTTACTTCATCATACCTTATATGTAAGGTTGCTTGGAAATGTACTGGCCTTATCTAAAAGGATGCAGTCATTTAAATATTATTCTTTGCTGCAAAATCTTCAGTGTGATAGGAACTTTTTGTGCCAAATTGTTATGCTCTTAAATGGTTACCTTTATTATCCTTACTTTATTATGTCCTCAATTTGTTTTCTTTTCAGGCTTTGTTGCCCCACTATCCTTCTAAGTTCCAAAATCTAAGAAGGTAAATTTCTATTTCCTTGCTTTTATTTATGGTTTAATTTCTGGTTCCCAGTTTATGCTGCCTTAACTTAGAACAGGTCCTAAATCTTAACTTGAGACTTATGTTTGACCTAACTGAAACTTGTGTTGAAGTACACAGACAAGATTTGCTTCTTTGAAACAATTTGTACAAGTGCATTAACTATATTCCTAATTAAACCTTTGAAGGAAAAGAAAACTGTTGTGTTGTTTATCTCAACTAAAATATGGTTTTGACATCTTAACAAATTATAATATCTCACGTTTCTTGGTGCAGGTGTATTTCTATGAATTCGTATTTCATATTTACCATGCTTCAGGTGTGTCGGAGTACATTTCTGTTTCTCCACTAGTTTGTATTGGAAGATAATATACTCAAAAGGTTATAATTATTAATTTGTTTGACAGGCATTTGAACCTCCTTTAGATATGAGCCAGGATGTGGATGGTTGCAAGGATCCACACATAGAAAACTTTGAACATGGGCATTGCCATTCTGAGGAGAGAAATGCTTCCTCTTGTCAGTCTGTATCAACCAGCGGAAGTATGTGTTGTTCCAACCATGCTCAAGCTTGTTCTCAGGAAAAAAGCAACATAATGAGCAATACAACAGCAGAGGTGGCCACTCACCAGCTTTTGTGAAATATATTTAATTGTATTATAAATATCAAAACTCCACCATTTGATTGGTTCTTGATTTATTTCTTTTCATTTAGAAATTTGACTTTTGTAGATAGCTGCAGGAGGTGAAAAGCGAACAGCAACATGAGCCTATCTTTGGAAGCGGTGCTGGAGATGTGGAAAATAACAATGAGATAGCTGAATGTTGCAGCAATGATGTAGCTGATTCTAATGGGAATGTAATACATTTTATTCTTTACATGATGTTTATCTTTTGCCAAGACAAATGAGATGTTGGATGTTGGCTGGATGAACATTTAGTTCTTTTATTTGTAAAAAGTTCTTAATGATTCAACAAGTTCTTAGTTAATTAGGTGTTGCATTTTTACCAAATAAAAATGAAAGTTAGGGGTGGCAGCTTCTGTTATATCATGATTTCTTTCTGCAACCAAGCATTTGGCTCAACTTTTGGGGTTAATGATTCCCCATTCAAAGAGTGGGATTCTATTCCCCATTACCCCAAACCAAGAGAGAAATAATTGCTTTCCCTAATTTTTATAGTTACATATTTCTATGATATAAAGGAGTAGGGAACTTTATGTTTTTCTATCCGTGTCCCTCATCCCTTCCCCTCCTTTTTCTTCTTATATGATCTTGTATTGTAAGATGTGTATATAAACTCTGGTTCTTATTTGGAATAATAGTTACTGTCTGAACAAAATGCATTCATGTGATGCATACAAGTGTTTATACAGACAATTTTGGAGATCATTGATAGGAAGTTTCCCTTTCTAGAGAGAAGTTAATAGAATTTCTTAACTACTATTTGCAGAAATGTTGAGGCTGGATATATGAGAGATGATTAGGGCTGCATGGGGCCCCTCATTGAAGAGTCTTATGAAAAGATTCTTTTTTTCTTTTTTAAAATGCTTTTCCCTTTCATTCTCGTATTGGCATATTCTGAAGCAAGCTATCTGTGCACTTTCGTCATCATTGTCTCTAATTTTTTCAAGTGTGATATTCAAACTATTTTCTGTATGCCATTCTTTTCTAATTATCTCTGCCTCTGTTTTTAAATTCAGGCATTTTCATCTCCACATGACTGGTTGGATCCATCATTACAGTTAAATGTTCCATTGGTTGATGTTGATAAGGTTTGTTGGTGATCATACTCTTGCTGTTAAGTGTTAGTGTTGAATTAAATTGTTAGGCCTAAGCATATCCATTAGTTTTATCTCTTTAAGTATTGCATGACGGTCTTATAATAATATAGACTTGTCCTAATTTACTCTTTGCTGTCTTAGTTAGAATTTTGGTTTGGAATTTTTAGCATGAAATATGTTTAGTTGTTTAAAGTTGTAAAAAAAAAAGTGTTGTAATTCATGTCTACATCTTTTATTTCTTCAGGTGCGCTGCATAATAAGAAATATTGTAAGAGACTGGGCAGCAGAGGTATTGCCTTTTTTATACTTTATTTTAAATGATTCTCAAGTTTAGAGTCACCATGGATGGTTTCAGGACAAACTTGTATGAGTTCCTTTTTGTATGTTCTTTTGATAAATGCGGAACTATTACTTTTTCGCAGGGAGAAAAAGAACGAAATCAGTGCTATAAGCTCATTCTTGAAGAACTTGATGCTCAATTTCCTAATCGCTCCAAAGAGAGGTACGAATCTTTAATGTGTTACTTTGGAGTTTGTCCTTATATACACTGAATTTTCTTTTCACTTGTCTAATGATTGTGATGATAGCATTATTTTTCAATTTGGTTAGAAAATGCATTTTTTTCAAGTGTAGCAAACCACTCATATTGCGGTAATTTTGGGATTAGAATCCAGATAGACAGTGAGCTTCCTGCTGCTTGTATAAGAATCTAATATGATTGATAAGAAAACCATATTGTTTGTAACTGTATTTTGTTATGTTGTGGTATGTGACTGTTTTGTTTTACTATTGTAGTAAAACCATGTATTTTGTTGTGCAGCCCTCCTGCATGTTTAGTTCCTGGTGCTGGACTTGGGCGGCTAGCCCTAGAGATTTCATGCCTTGGTATGTATTTTATGTCAAACTGTTACTTCTTTGATTTGACGGAGACTACCAATGTTCTTTTGAGATTTCTCATTTCATGTAACAGGTTTCATAAGTCAAGGAAATGAATTTTCGTACTACATGATGATATGTTCAAGTTTTATTCTTAATCAGTAAGAACTTTACCTCTAGTGCATTTATGCAAACTAGAATCCCTTTGTAAAGATGCGGGTTCTGCTAAATCTATCCTATTCCTTCTCCCAAATCCCAAGAGCCATAAAATTTATTTGTTCTATTTCATTTTTCAGTACTGAAACAACTGGACAATGGACAATATATCCTTGGATCCACAGCAATTGCAATTCACTTTCAGACAATGATCAACTTCGTCCTGTTTCAATACCAGATATTCATCCAGCGAGGTATTAAGCCATTGTTTACTTCTGTGATTTCCCTATAAATGCTTTACAGGTTTATGTAATTTACTTTTCTTGAACCTGTTCTGTGCAATATACCTTCCAAGTCAACTCCAGAGCTTAGGGGAAGCATTTTTGCCTTGATGGTCCATTATCGATTTTTTTTTAGTTTTTTTTTTTTTCTTTATGAAACTCCTAGTGGTAATGATCTTATATAATAGAGTATGAATATCAAAGGCTTAATTTATTGTTTAAAACCTATCAGCCTACGAAAAACTTAATGGACAAATTTTTGTCTTGCTGCTTATAAAACTTATGTCGATTCTATTGAGGTTCTTTGTTTCATAATATTTACGTGAATTTCATTGCTAAGTTGCCATTGTCTTTTCTGGTTGCTGGCAGTGCAGGGATTACTGAAGGATTTTCTATGTGTGGTGGGGATTTTGTTGAAGTCTATAATGATTCCAGCCAGATTGGTAAAGATACTGGCGCTTCTTATTCCCTGCATATTGTAATTTTTGTCTATTGAATATGAATGTTATACTGTATGTCCCTTATTTATTAATTACACTAACTAGAATAGTAGTACATATAAAGTGGAACACATACCTTTAAGGCCTAGCAGAGTACCAGCTTCTTTGTGGCTGACAATGATCCTTTAGGTTTGCAATCTATCTTCTTGTTGTTACTTATCCAATGATGGCACTAATCCTTCAATGGGGGAGGTTCTCGGGGGTTGGCTACATTCCACAATAGGAGTGCAGTTTTTAAGTTGTTGGCACATACATATATATGGATGTACATATGTGCATATTAGCTGTATCGTATATGTATATCCAATTGTAAAACCTTATGGCGTTTATTTATGCTGTCTGCAGGAGTCTGGGATGCTGTTGTGACTTGTTTCTTTATTGACACAGCGCACAACATCATTGAGTACATTGAAATCATATCAAGAATTTTAAAGGAGGATGGCGTGAGTTACACTTAACACTGTTTTGTTCATTTTATCTTTAACATTGCTTTGAGTTTGTTTAATGATTAAACAATTGGTTGGATGGCAGGTTTGGATAAACTTCGGGCCTCTACTGTATCACTTTGCAGACATGTATGGGCAGGAAGATGTAAGTTGTATTCTGAGCACTTCTATGCCCAAGCCATTTTATTGGCTGATCTTAATGTTCTGCTCCACTGACCTCACTTTAAAGAGCACGATTTCAGATAAAAACCAAACTACTTGAGCTTGTTCAATAGGTTTGTTTACCTAGTGAAACAAGAGCTTGATTCTCATGCTCCGTCTCAAACTTGATTATTTGTGCATGAATATGAGCTCAAATTGAAAGCTTTCATCACTAATTAAAAATAATAAAAAAATGTATTAAGATAATAAAAAATCTCGATTAGGTTCACGAGCAACTCAAGTTAGGAATTAAGCAACTTAAGCCAGGAATTAGGATACTCAAGCTTGGCTCCCTTGAGAAATCAAGCTTAGCTTGACAAATGACTAAGTCGAGTTCGTGTTTTCTCGAGTCAAGCTCAATTAGCTTGTAAAGACAGATGTCCGGTTTGCTCCCGTTCCCCTTACTTTTCTATCTCCCTCCCTTTATCTGCATTTTAGGATATGTCAATTGAGTTGAGTTTGGAAGATGTAAAGAAGATTGCTTTTCACTATGGTTTCGAGCTAGAGGTAATATTTTGTACACCCTTTTTGTTCTTATATGTCCCATAAATTTTTGTCCCTTCAATTTTTGGCCAAGCCACGTAATAGCTATGATTGATGCCGTCATATTCATGACTGCAGAAAGAACAGACCATTGAGACAACGTATACTACAAATCCTCGATCCATGATGCAAGTAAGTATTTTAACCTTGTTCTCTACTAATTCTCATTCCTGTGTCACATTCTATCTTATTAAATCTAAATGGAAATGGTGCTCTTCTTCCTTTATTATGTTCATAATCAAACTGTTCATCACTGTCTGTTTGCCCATTACTCGCATGTACTTAGCTGGTTGATCATATATGTCAATCAAAGACACCAAGAACCATTTTACCTTGGTTTTGCTAATCAAATAGTTCATCCATGCCCATTTGCCTATGCTTACATGTCGTTAGCATGTTCATTATAACATCAATCAAAGACACCAAGAAACGTTTTACCCGAGCTTTGCGCTTAGCCGCCATCACAAATAATGCTATTTGTACAGTTAAATGTTGTGTGTCCTAAAATTTTAACTTCCCGTTTATGATATTCTTTGCAGAACCATTACAATGCTGCATTTTGGACAATGCGAAAGATAAGAACAACTACGACATAGCATGCAAGAAGATGATATGCATTCCTCTCTTAAACATACTCTCAGGTTTTATTCCTCATTTGGATATTTTTTATATATAAGACTTAATTTCCCCTGAGATTCTCTTATTAGTTTGGATTATTACAAAACATAATCAGTTCTTTGATTGATTATATAGATTTATGCAATCAGCATATTCTGTTTTGAACCCAAATTTTGTTTCCTGTGGTTACAACTTAAGAGTTACTGTTAACCCAAGTTTTCATTTTACATTTATTTGGACGTGTATGATTGGAAAAACTTTAAAAAGTTCGAATATACATGTGTTGGAGATATATTGTTGTTTGTGTAAATATATATTCGATAAGGGGAAGAGGTAAAGGTAGGGATTGTTTAGGGATCGAACCCAGGACTATTTTGACCTGAAGACTTGATAACAAGTCTTTTATTAACTCTATTCATGGTTCGATTGATGACATGTTGATATATTTGATATTCACTTAAGAGTATGGATAACTTAGCTTAAATAGATGCATATACGAAGTACTAGGGTGTAATCGAGCTGACCCGAGCTTGAATACTGACAAGTTCGAGCTCAAGATGGACTCGAAATTTGAAGCTCGATACTTGGTTTGAGCTTGATTGACTTTCTACTTTTAAGTTTGAGCTTGGCTAAAGATATAATCGAGTTACTCGAGCTCGAGCATAATTAAGCAAGCTTGTTTATCACTTTTCATACTCGAGCTCGAGCTCGACTCAATAATTAAGATTATGGTTAATGATATATTAAGGGTAATAATGTAATTTAATAATATATTAAAAATGAAAAATTCAATAAGGCTCGTGAGTTATTCGAGTCAAGTATTATTAAGTTTAAATTCGGCTCAATTAATAACTCGAGTTAAAGCTCAGCTCAATAATTACTAAATCGAGTTTGAGTATCTTTCAAGTAGTTTGCTGAGTATAAGTGTTTCATCTACACTATCTATGGAGTATTTTGTTTGTTATTTTGCTTTGGGCATTGGCATGAAAGGTGGGGAAGTGAAGAACTTGGAAATCATTGATAAGAAAGTTAAATAAACCAATAGGATGTTTTTGTTATCAGTTTAATTAATTTGATATGTCAATTTGGTCCCAATATTTTATTTAATATTTGGATCATAGGATAAAGACGAAAGCTTGAATGTCTACTTATCCTCATTCTTAGTTTAATGTTGTTGTCACATTAGTTAATTTGATCATTTGTAATTATTAAAAACTTATTTATCAAACATTAAAATGAAAGTTAAATTATTATACATAATAATTTTTAAAATTCTCCTTTTATTGCTAATTAATTATGAAAATTTTTGTTTAGGGTTTAGGATTTATTTTAGCATAAATGAAAGGCATAACAAATTAATTGGATTATTAATTTTATCGATAATGATGTGGTAGCTCGTGTAACCGTTTCATGTTTATTTTATAAAAAAATGTTTTAAAATTATTAAAAAATTTTAAGAAATTATCTATTCAATTATTTTTTTTGTTTAAATAAAAACGAATTATTTAATTTCTGAAATTTGTGTTAAAGTAATGAAAAAGAAATTTATAGTTAAAATAAGGAAAATATTTTGACATTATGTGTTAAATAAAAACCCTTTGAAAATGATGCAATTAACACTTTTTTTTTTAATTTTTGCAGCAAATGTATTGAAACTTAAACATAAAGATAATCCATTTGGTAATCAATTAGGCATGTTTTGACTTTATATTTACTTTACAAACAAGTTTACGATATTTGTTTAAACCCAAAAAAAGTTTATTTTCTATTCCTTTTCCGTACCCTTATGATATAAGTAAAATAATAATTTTCATTAAAATTAAATTTGGTCCATGCCTGACGTTTTTTAATGTATAAAAAACAATTTAAATTTACTGATTTTTAATAAAAAAATACAATGGAAATGTTATTCTTCTTTGTTGCAAAAGCATCATTTGTTCAATTTAATTTTCTTTTATTAAAATATAAATTTTAAAAATCTTGAAATTCGAATATATATTCCTCATACCCAATTTTTTCACTCGAAATTCTAAATTTTAATAATTTGGTATATTCTCCGTAATAATTAAAAAAAAAAAAAAAAAAAAAACTAGTGAAAAGATACAAAAGAGAAAAGGAATATAACTTTTAATTTTTGTAATTTATTTTGTTTTTGTATATATTTATTTTGATTGTTTGTTTGTTGAGTGTAGCAATCTCAATCAGTCATTTTCCCTGTCAACATTCAGTGTACGAAAAAACAAAACACAATTAATCTCACTCAAGTTTGTTTAGCTACCAATTATTTTAATTCTATATTTTTTAAAAATATAAAAATTTTAGAACTAAAATCAAATAAAAATACTGTTAATTCGGTTTATTAACTTTTCTATTTTTATAGATTTGAAGTAATTATAAAACATGAATGTTAACATAAAAATAAATATAAAATTGATATAAATACTATGAATATTTTAAATATACAATGTATATTTATAAGTGAAATTATAATTATAAATAACTACAATAATTAAAATTAAATATTATCGAGCATAAATTTAAAAATTAAATTAATAATCAACTCAATCTAATTAAAAAACTCATAAAATGTTAGAAGTCATTAAAATTCTTAATAAAATCAGTCTATTAGTTTCAATCAATAATTTTGTTTAATTTTTTATCAATTTCAAGTGATTCACTTAAAAGGCAATTGAATTCTTTTGCTCGGATCATATATCAATTGATTTTTTATTTAATTGGTTTGATAATTTATTTTAATCTATTTTTTTTGGTGAATTATATAAAGGACGACAAAGCCTTAATAACAACGTGATTAGTACGACTCGAACTCAAGTCACACCTGAGATAATAAAAACTTTTGATCATCAGGTCAATACATGAGATTCTTTTTAATCCGATTTTAATAACATTAAGCACAACCAAACACCAAAAAATATCAAAAATTAAACTACAGTAACTCAAAAAAAATTCACACATAATGAGATTTAAGTCGAAATAAATCTTGAAACAACCCACGCGTAATTTATTTAAGTGAAAATCGATTCTAATCTCGCAATGTATGGATACTTCGATCTCAATATACATGAATGCCATGGACAAATTTTGCCTAATTCTTTTCAACTCTTTGTCTATTATAAATAGTACCAATTTGATTTTACATTGTATTTGTTTATAAATATATTTATATTCCTTTTGTATTTATGAGTATATTAGTAAATATTTAAAACAAATCTCCTAGATCTTATTGGCTAAATACATATAATATTAATTATTTATTATAATTTTTATAAACATAAAAATTATAAATATAATTAGCCAAAAAAATACTACTCTAATTTTTTTAATAAAGGAAAATAAAAAAAACCAAACCCTCCTTTTTATTAAATTCCAGTTTTTCTCTTTCATCTCCTCCGTCTCTCTCTCAGAGACTGAGAGAGATTTTTCGGTCTTTCTTTTTTTTCCTTCTATCTTCCCTTCCTTAAATAAAAAAAACACTCTTAATCCTCCTTTATTTACATTACTTGCCACTCTCCCCCTTCATGTTTCCATCTTAATTCAAAACAAAAATTCCCCAAATTATAAACTTTCATATTTCTACTTCTTCTGTTGTTGCTGCTGCTGTATTCAGGGTTTTCTTTTTAGGTTTTTTTTTTTTTTTTTAAATATGGAGAGATCCGATGGTAAACTTCCCAGCAGCTTCTCTCAAACTTCCTCAGGTTTTTTATTTTTTTTTCAATTTTGTTTTTGTTTTTATGATGCGAAAGAAAATTAATTTCCATGAAAAGTTTGGATCTCTACTCTTTTTTTCTCAGCTACCAAACGTTATAGCTTTATTGTCTTTGCTAGATTACTGATTTACCTTTCTTTAAAAAAATTAAATATTTCGGTTTTGTTAGTTTAATTGTAGGGTTTTGTTTATTTGATGGTTTGTTGAGATGTATTGTATCGATTCATCGGCTTATATTGTTTAATTGCTATTTTTCTTTATGCAGATAATGCTCTTTTTGATGCATCCCAGTACGAATTTTTTGGTCAAAATGCTGTGGAAGAAGTGGACTTGGGGGGTTTAGAAGATGGTGAAGAGGATTCTCCTGTGTTTGCATCCACTGAAGATGATGAGTACCATTTGTTTGATAGAGAGGTGAGATTTTATTCCTTTGGTTACACATAGCGCAGCCCTCAAGTCAGATTGCATTTTGCCCCCTATGCAAAAAACGAGCAAATTAGTCTTTCTACATTAGATTAAAGAGCAGTTTAGTCCTTTGCATGTCTGACGGAATAACTAGATAATATTGCCACATTACGTCATTAAAAATGGATAGAATTTTTAACAAAAAGATCAATTTGTTTTCATATCTAACCGATCATTTTGTTGAGTAAGGGGCAAAATGCAATCTAATTCCTATTAAAGGGGCCTCTATGGCATTTTTAGCATTACTTCCGCATTGCTTTGTAGATGCTGATACTTTTTCATTCCATGATACAAAAAATCTTTTTGTTATGACCTTAATTTGTTATTTACATTTGAGTTTGACTAGGCCTTAAACATCTTCGTCGAGTTTGTTCGCCTTCAATTTTGTACTTATCACTTGTGTTTTAGTCTATGTTGTTAAGCACATGTTAAACTTTAATTGTGTTTTATTCCCTGGTTATTTTCGAATTTAAAGTTTTCAAAGTTTAATAAGAAGTTTGATTAGTGTACTTATATAATGTTGCAAGACAAATTACACTTTCGCAATTGGCTTATGTTCCAAATACTTTTGCTCGAATGGAGTTTTTTTGGTTTGGAGGTGAGTTGATATTCTATGGTAAAAGTATCATGGAAGCCCCTATACTAGAAGTTAGATTACATTTTGTTCTGCCTTCTCAAAAAAAGGGCAAATTAGTCTCTGTATATCAGTTCAAAGAGCATATTAGTCATTTTCGTTAAAAATTTCATCCATTTGTAGTATAAAAAATGGATAAATTTCATGTTGACGTGCAAGGACGAGTTTTTAATAGTAGAAATGAATGAAATTTTCAATAGGACCAATTTGCTCTTTGAACTAACATACAGGGATTAATTTGCCCCTTTTTCTAGTAGAGGGGGCAAAATGCAATCAGATTCCTAGTACAGGGGCCTCCGTGGTACTTTTACCAATATTCTATCCAATTGAAGTTCCCCTTTTGTAATGGTGTTATCAATCCGAGGATGTTAACATGCATGAAAAGATCTTATTCTTGATATTTATTTTCAACTAATACAACTTCGTATACACATTACTTTATGTTGGAATTCAAAATTAAGGGTACTATGTGATAAAAGAAATAGTTTCTTTAATTGTTAACAGGAGATATCCGAATAAAGAAAGATGTTCTCATAAACTAAAGCTTTATATATATTGTTTTGGATGATGAAGCAGTTAATATTAGCTTTCTGTTTCATTTTGTTCTTGTTTTGAAGAAATTTATGCCATTAATTTCTGCGCTTATGTATATTGATTTCATTATTTGCAATAGTCCGTCATCTATTAAACACAAATCTTGTTTCGACTTTTGATATTTCTGGACTGTGAAATATGACTATTTTCAGTTCTAATTTTCCTGTTATTCATTTTCAGGTTGTAGGTTTAGGATCATTGTCTGACATGGATGATCTGGCTAGTACTTTTGCAAAGGTCAGTCCCTTAATCCATCTAACTTAGCATTCATGAAATTTCAAATTCTCCATACTCACATATTTGTTTCAAATACCATGAAGGCCCTTGTACTAGGAGTTGGATTGCATTTTGCCCCCTTCATTCAAAAAAAGGGCAGATTGGTCCCTGCACATTAGATCAAAGAGCAAACAGTCCTGTTAAAAATTCCATCCATTTTTACTGTTAAAACTGGTCTCATGTGACACACCACTTGTAACTGTCTGGTTAGATCAGTTTGCTCTTTGATCTAATATACATTGACTAATATGCTCAAATTTCGAGTATAGGAGGCAAAATACAATCTGACTCCTAATATAGGGAATTTCATGATACTTTTACCATTGCCCTTCATGTTTGTAGCATTTTAATGTATTTCTCTTCCTTCTACAGTTGAATAGGGTTGTTACAGGACCAAGAAATCCAGGAGTTATTGGTGATCGATCGGGATCTTTTTCAAGGGAAAGTGAGTAGAACAAAGCCTTATTGTATGCCACATATTGTAGTTATATTTTTGTATTGCTACTAATGAACGAATGAGGTAATAATTTATTTCCATTTTTCTGCTTGAAAATCCCCAGAACAAGCATCCCTCACCATCATAACTTAGTAACTTGAACTAAATTGAAATTTTGTACTTCCCCCATCTATAGATAAACTGACAATGAATGTTCTTGATAGGTCTTTTACTGTAGGGATTTAATCAAATTAGTCTTTTTTGCTATTAAATGGATCAATTTAGTCCCTGTACTATTAAAAAGAATCAAGTAAGATCAAATTGGAATAGAATTAACATTTTCTGTTTAACAGAGTTAATATTTTTAAGTCTTTACGGTTTTGTAAATTAAATCATTTATTTGGAATTGAATTGCATTTGAAAAAATAAATTTCTAATTTTTTATTACAGTAAACGTTAACTCTGTTACAGTTTGGACTTATTAGATTCTTTTTAATAGTATAGTTTGTCCCTATAATATAGGGACCTGCCAGGTACTTTTAACCAACTGACTTATATTCTTGTTATCCAGACACAGTTTCATGGTGAATTAAGTGAATGTTTGTTATTATATACACACTATATCTATATATTTATATACACACACACGAACATTTCTTTATCTCTCTATGTGAAGGCTGTTAACTAAAAAATCAACTTGAGTTTTGTATTCTTATTCAAGTTCCTTTTTTTAAACATAAAGTTCTCGTCTTTAGTTGAGTAATGAATTTGTAGGATTTTGTTCTTTAAATGGTGCTTCTTTATGCTTTTTAGTAGCTTATGTTACAGTTGTGAACAAATTTTTCCAGGTTCATCTGCTGCTGATTGGTCTCAAGATGGAGACTACCTAAATTGGATGGATCAGCATATGTTCGATGTAGAAGATGTTCAAGAAGGCAAGGGATGGTCCTCGCAACCACATCTTTCTACAGCTCCTCCTGTCTTGGAACTGAAACCTTTGTATAGAACTTCCACATATCCCCAGCAGCAACCACAGCCACATCACTTTTCAAGTGAACCGATCATTGGATCTAAATCAACCTTCACGTCTTTCCCACCTCCTGGTAACAGATGCGAGCAGTCTTTACCTACTCACCTAAAAATCCCGGCTCTTACCAGTGGATCTCAGCCCCCCTTCTCTCCATTATCTAATTCTAGTCTCCGTTTGGCTGGTTTATCTCATGGATTGCATTATGGTGGTAATATGTCTCAGTTAACGTCTCCGGGCCTATCTTTTAGTAGCAGGTCGCAAAATCAGTGGGTTAACAATTCTGGTTTATTACATGGAGATCATGCTGGTCTTTTGCATCATATGTTGCAACATCAAATACCTCATCAAAATGGCTTGATATCCCCACAGTTAATGTCATTGCAACAAAACAGGCTGCACCATTCGATTCAACCGTCTTTGTCACATTTGACTGCATTACAATCTCGGCTGTATAATCCTCATCCTTCTTTGCATAAAATGATGTTTGGAACGGCTGATCATAGGGAACAACGGACGAAATCATCAAGAAACAGGCAGAGCATGCGGTTTTCTCAGCAAAGTTCTGATACTGGTAGCCAGAAAAACGAGAGTGGGTTGGTACAATTCCGATCCAAGCATATGACTGCTGAAGAAATAGAGAGTATTCTTAAGATGCAACATGCTGCGACACATAGCAACGATCCTTATGTAGATGATTATTACCACCAAGCTTGTCTTGCCAAAAGATCATCGGGATCCAGGGCTAAACATCTTTTTTGCCCGTCTAACTTGAGGGAATCACATTCTCGATCCCGTAACAGTAGTGGAGAGCAGCATTTGCATGTTCATGTTGATGCACTTGGGAAAGTCCCCATCCCTACCATTCGTAAACCTCATCCTTTGCTTGTAATTGATCCTCCATTAGTTGATGGAGGTTCTGAACAGAAAACCGAGAAGCCTCTAGAACAGGAACCGATGCTTGCAGCTAGGATCACCATTGAAGATTCTCTAGGCCTTCTTTTCGATGTTGATGATATTGACAGGCTCTTACAATCTAGTCAGCCCCAAGACAGTGGGGCTCAACTTAGACGGAGGCGGCAGATCCTGCTTGAAAGTCTAGCACAATCGCTTCAGCTCGTTGATCCTCTTAGCAAAGGCGGACATGCAGTTACCTGTTCTCCCAAAGATGACATTGTGTTCCTAAGGATCATTTCTCTTCCAAAGGGTTGTAAACTCATCGCCAGGTACCTTAAACTTCTCATCCCTGGAAGTGAGATTATTCGAATAGTATGCATGGCCATTTTCCGTCACTTGAGATTCTTGTTTGGCGTTCTTTCTTCCAATCACGAAGCAGCTGAAACAACTACCGACCTTGCAAAGACTGTTTCCCTATCTATCAACAACATGGATATCCGTTCACTTAGTGCTTGCCTTGTTGCTGTCGTTTGTTCTTTAGAACAACCACCGTTCAGACCCCTCGGAAGCCCAGCCGGTGATGGTGCTTCAGTTATTCTAAAATCCCTTCTCGAAAGAGCCACTCAAGTCTTAACTCATCCATCTGGAAATTTCCCAATGCCTCATTACACATTCTGGAGAGCATCCTTTGATGAATTCTTCACTCTCCTCACCAAATACTGCGTCACCAAATACGAGTCGATAATACAATCGATACACAACCAGTCTCTACCAACCACCGAAGTAATTGGTTCAGAAGCTATAAGACGTGAAATGCCTTGCGAGCTCTTACGTGCTAGTCTCCCTCACACCAATGAAGCTCAAAGAAAGCTTTTAATGGACTTCTCGCAACGTTCTGTCCCGGATAATGGATCCAACTCGCCTGCTGGAAGTAATAGCCAAATAAACTCCGAATCAGTAAGGGGCTAACCTAAAAAAAGGTTTTAGAGGTCTTTTACACATTGGGTTCTTGTTTAAATTACACCCCTTTTTTTTAAAAAAAAAAATAATAATTTCAAGGAGAGAGAATCCAAGGATGGCAATGGCAAAAGGGGGGATTGGTGGTGAGTGAATGAATGAAAAGTTTAAGCTTTTTTATGATTATTATAATGGTTGCTATGTTTATTGAAACATTTCAAATGTCAAAGTGGGAAAGCTTTAGTGGGGTTTAGAAGAAGAATATGTACAGGACCTTTGGAATGGAATTGGAAACTTCTTTTCATTTTTTCTCTAGTTTTATGTTTATATATAATATATACTGTTTCATTTCATTATGTTAGTTTGTGAAGGAGATTGAGATGTATGATGAATGGCGATGCAATTTTTTTTTTTTTTTTAAATCTATTTGCTGGGAACTGAGGGTGCAAAGGGCAAAACCGAATCTTGTAATAATTGAAAAAATGTCCCTCACATGTTTAACTATGTTGAAAATGATCCTTTGATTGCTGCTGCTGCTTATTTGTTTATTTTGGAATTTGATTTCTTTCAGATACCTATTAGCATCCATTTGTTTTGTTTGTGTTTTAATGCATTAAATTTTGGGTAAACTATCTTACAACTATTAATTTTTTTAATCACTTAATTATAAAAATTATAAAAAAATCACCTAATTATTAACAAATTTTGTCATCCAATCATGAAAAGTTACAAAATTATTACTCAAGTATTCAGTTTTTTATTTTTTGTTACTCAATTAGATTTTTGGGTGTTGTTAACCATTTGGCGACCAAAAAAAATTTTGAATAGTTACGTAACTATTTTATAATATTTTTAGAGTGGGATGAAAAAAATTATTAATAATTCAATGAATATTAATATAATTTACCTTAAATTTATATTAATCCCTGCCTTGCATGCATCTTGTGGGACTTGGAAATTACGAGTATTCTAATTGTGACATCTCATCTCAAAAATAAATCACGAAGTTTTATACGATTTAGTTCCGTATTTATACAAAGATAGCAATGAAGCAAAGTAGTGAGGTTGGGAGGGATGTTGCCAAAACCACTATTGTTGTATAGTTTGCATGTTTTGCTCTATCATCTTTTAAAATCATTGAAAGTTAAAATTACTATTATGTTGGATTTTGAAAGTTATCAACTAATAATCAGATCATTATCATAAATAAATAAATATTTCTTTTATATACGTATATTCCATCCTCAAACGTCTCTTTTTTGAGCAAGTGCACGTGCCCAAAAATCATAAGAGCACATAGGTATGGAACTTTGTGTGTTTTTTTTTTAATATGATATATATCATATTTATATTTAAATATATGAATCACAAAACATAAATGTTAAAATTTTCCTAATAAAGTATGTCGTATGCGTGAGCATAATATAGGCGTGAAATTTTCATATATATTATTTATAATATATTGAACATGTGAATGGGTTCCACTCGTATCTTTGACCAATTAATTCTTTTGCTTCACAACGAAACAATTTTCTTGTTTCATTTTACTTCCCCTTTCCGTCACGACTCACGCGTTATACAAATAAAAATATAAAATAATATTTAGTCTTTAAATCTAATAATTTTTTTCATTTTGGCCCATAAACTAAATCTTCATCCGCGTTAGTCCCAAAATGCAGACAAAAAAGTCAAAGGATCAAAGAGAGAAATATATCAAGTTCGGGGACTAAATTTTATTTTACCCAAAAAAAGCATTTTACGGCCGTTCCTCTTTTAAGTTAATCATATATACATCCAAAAAATGATGGGAAAAATAAATAAAATAGGTTATTAATATATATTACGTAAATATTTAACATATTAAACATATGAAAGTTATATAATATTAATTTTTTAAAAACAAAATTAGTGGAAGCCAGAAGCAACACGACAGCAAAGTTAGGTCTCATACGTGGAGATGACACGTCACCACTGTATTTTTTCTTTTTGTCGCGTCCACTGAATTAATTATTGTGCAGAAAAATAAAATAAAACTTTGAAAACTTGAAGAACATGACTTAATATTTTCCTACTCCATTAATTTTGAATAATTATATATATTAAGATACAATATAATATATTATATTATAAGCCAAACCCATATCATTGATATGTTTACAGACTCAAGTTCTAGATTAATTTTTTAAATATAATATATTAATATGTCCAGACGTTATCCGGTTAAGTAATAAGGCGTCTGATATTTCGTAAATAATATATTAATATATACAATTCCATGTTGCTTAACTTTTTATTTACTTGGAATATAGTAGTTTTGGACAAAATTAAGATTGTAAATATAAGAAACAAAACTTGTTTTCATTATTTATTTACTGTTAAATTACTATATAATCGGTAATATTATTTTTATGCGTTTATTTTATTTATAATATAATAATTACTTCATATCTAAAAATATATTTATTTATTTATTATTCAATAATATAAATATACATACTCATAAATTTAAGAAAAACAATGATACAATCTTGAAAGAATCCAACACAAAAAAAGCTTTTATATATATTTGTAGATTTTTGTAGTTTTTAAAAATTTATATTTTAATCCTACACTTTTACACATAGGCCGGTGCAGGCCGCCAACTGGTAATCAGAAAGAGAAAGGAAAGTTGAGTTTTTAAGAAACCGTCATTACCTATTCTCCTTTCTATATATATATATCCATCAAACTCTTCATCTTCATCATTTTATCTTTTACACTTTAATCAAACTCTTCATCTTCGTCGTCATTACCTATTCTCCTTCTTTTGATCAGCTTAAATTTTCAGCCATGAATCACAACCAGCAACACTTCAATCAATCATCAGCAGGTCAGTTCTCTTCTTCAATCTTTCCTTTCTTGGCTTATATGAAAAACCAGAAATATTAATATGGTTTAGTACTTGTTTAATGATCAAACAGCTGCATACCCACCACCACCCTCCACGGCGCCAGGACCCTACGTCACAGCACCGCCGGTTGGTTACCCGATGAGCAAAGACGAGTACAGTCAGCAAAATCCGGCTGCAGTCGAAACCAAGTCCAGAGGTGATGGATTCTGGAAAGGATGGTAAGTACTACCTAATACCTATACATATATACACAATGAAATCATCTTTTTCTTTTATATAGATATATATACTGATGAAATTGAATCATTTGAATTGCAGTTGTGCTGCCGTTTGCTGTTGTTGCCTTCTGGATGCATGCTTTTGAAGCCTTTGTTTTTGTTGTTTCCATTGTTTGATAGAAATTATGGGTTTCTTGTTATTGATTTTTACAGATACAGATTTGATTGTATAACTGGGGACGATGATGACTTTTTTAGGTTAATCTACCCATGTATTTACGTTTTGAATAAATTTATATTGCTCTATTCTTGTTTTTCACGTCCCTATTTATTTCCAGAAGTATCTTCCATATAATTGAAGGCCTGGAATCCAATAAACAATTTTTAAAAACAATTCATTTCTATTTTAATAAGTGGACTTAAAAGTAAAAATGGGAGTTAAAAATATTATTAAATGCTTTTTTTAAAACAATTTATTCTTTTTAATTTTTATTCAAACTGAGATAGGATCAAAGTCATACTATCTTATCCTAAAATACATAATATTCATGATAATTTATGTTTATTTATTAAATGAAATACTTTTGAGTAAAAATGTATTCGGTTCTCACCAATAATTGATTCAAATTCGGATGTTAAAAGCAAGTAATCAAATGAAATAAAGTAGTTCGATAAAATTTCATACTTAGAGTTAATATTATATAATCTTGTTGGGACATCGTAAAATAAATTAAACTTTTCTTAATAATTTTTTGAGCAAGAGCTAAAGTAAGAAAACAACTCCTAATAATACTACAAGAATTCTCGTAACTATCATAGTAGCAACATGTATAATCGAAATAAGAGTAGGCCTCTTTATGGTATCAGATAACAATATATGAAAAAAAATTTACGTAGAATCAACAATTATACCGACAAATAATAAGAAAACAACTCCTAATAATACTACAAGAACTCTCGCAACTATCATAGTAGCAACATGTATAATCGAAATAAGAGTAGACCTCTTTATAGTGTCAGATAACAATATATGAAAAGAAAATTACGTAGAATTAACAATTATACCGACAAATAATAAGAAGCACACATAAAATAATAAATAAAAAAATAATCTTATTATTATAAACTAAGTTATGAAATATTCCGAAATTGAAACTCGAAACTTCTTGTTATCCAAAAAAAAAAACCCTTAAAACTCCTAATAATAAACCGAAATCGTTTATTTAGTTACAAACTTACTGCAACCGACATTAACAAAGCTTTACTTGTTTAAGCATTGTTGATTTATACTCCTACATGCAACACATTTCTTATTGGAGATGACACCTGTTTAACACGTGTTTTCTTATTTTTCCAACTTCCAGGTATGGAATTTTATGGGTCAATGGTTCTTTTGTCGATTGTTTCGCTAGTGATACAACAATGTATCATAAAAAAACTAAATGTATCATAACCATCTTTTACAATGAGATAAATTATATTTTGCTCTCTTTATTTAAAGTAGATAAATTAATTTTTGAATTCTAGATCAAAGAATAAATTGATTATCCCGTTAAAAATTATATTTATTTTTATTATTAAAAGTTGAAAATTTTTGTTAACATTAAATTACAAGTGATTATTTTGTCAACTAATAATAAAAATAGATAAAATTTTAACAGATTAATTTACTCTTTTACTTAACATGTAATAATTAATCTACTATTTTTTGAGTAAAACAGGTAATATACAATCTGCCTCTGAGTATGAATTACTAAATTTAAATTTTTTTTATTTATTTCACACGTATAAATATGTTACTAAAAAAAATTCAGGCTCCAATTCCGGAATTATTAGGTTAAGACCTAAATAATAATTTAACTAAAAATTTGGGTAAAGGTCCAAAATCCAAATAAGGCCCAAATTTATTCATAAAAGAAGCCCACTGATATTCATCAATAAAGCGCTAGGGTTTTCAGTCACTCATACTACTATATATACACCTCAATTTCAAGTTTATCATTTTCGACAATCAGATCCATCGCCGCCGCTGTCGTTGCAATGGTGAAGTTTCTAAAACCGAACAAGGCCGTGATCGTCCTCCAAGGTCGATACGCCGGCCGCAAAGCCGTGATCGTTAGATCCTTTGACGAAGGCACACGCGACCGCCCCTACGGCCATTGTTTGGTCGCCGGGATAAAGAAGTACCCGAGCAAAGTCATCCGCAAGGATTCGGCCAAGAAAACGGCGAAGAAATCGCGCGTGAAATGCTTCGTCAAGCTAGTGAATGACCAGCACCTGATGCCCACGCGCTACACCCTCGACGTGGATTTGAAAGAAGTGGTCACCGCCGATGTTCTCCAGACCAAGGACAAGAAAGTGGCGGCTTGTAAGGCCACTAAAGAGAGGTTTCAAGAGAGGTTCAAGACTGGGAAGAACAGGTGGTTCTTCACTAAACTTAGGTTTTGAATGTTTTATTCTAATGGTGTTAAAGCTTTTTATGTAGTTTCTTTAACATTTTGGATTTGAATTTTGAGTCTGTTGTGCAATGAGATATTTTCTGGGTTTCTTATTGATTTTTCTCGTTTCTGTTACAAATTATGTATAATTTTCTGAGTGCTTTATCGATTTCATAGATCTATGGAAGATGGAGAATTAAATAATTTAATGTTTGTATATATTTTATCATTGTTAATTGATTTGTTAGTGAGCTGCATTGATTCGACATGATAATGATTAGAGTTTTCTCGACGAAACTCACGTAGTCTCGTGAAACTAAGTGAAGATAAAATTAGTCACCAACGCCTCGAGAGAACATGCCATTGTTGGCTTGAGAAATCGAATCGACAGGAGTTGTGGAAACAAAGTACCAGTGGCTGAACAGATAGGAGAAATATTTGGTGGAGAACGGAGGAGGAGGGAGCAGGTCGACGTAAAGGGGTGAAGATGGAGGTTGGGTCGTCGGTAGGGGAGGTGGAATCGGCTACCGGTCGTAGCCAGTCCAGAGTCGAGGCCGCCATTGGACTGCTAGGGTAGGAAGGAAAATTTTTTAATAGAAATAATTAAGTTGTTATTTGAATTAATAGGTAAAAGATTAATTTATTCAATTTTTAAATAAAAGAATAAAATGTAATTTTTAATATAAAGTTGTCTATAATATTTTTACTCAAATTGTTATATAATACATTTTCTTTTTTAACCTAAGACTTTTAACGTAATTAAATTTGAAATTGAATCTGATCAAACATTTACACATTAATTTTTTAATTCATGTCTCGAAATTAGGTGTTGAAGTTCTTCTCATTCGGCTCAACTTGCATCGATGCATCATGTATAAAAAAAATTAAATCGGTAAAGTAAAATGTAAAAAGAAAGAATAAAATAAATCATTGTTGTTATTATGAATGAAATGAAATTTTTAACTAGATAAAAGAGAGGAAACAACAAAGAAATTGAGAAAAGAAAGAAATTACGACTTTTTATTAATTAATGAGAATAATTTACAATGTTTTTTCAAAATTTATATGTATAAACATAAAAAAAATATAAATGAAATAATACTCTATTTTTAATAAACATTGGAATCCTGATGTATATCAAACTTATCTTATCTTCTTAATAATAAATTATTCATAAAACTCTTCATTGGATGTTCATTGGTAAAAAATGCATATAGTTAGAACTTCACTAAAATAAAAATCCAGTGAGACAAAACCTCGATTGAAGGAAAAATAGTAACACCCTCATGACAACATCACATAATATATCATATAATTACTTAAACGAGTTTGATAAACATTTATATAATCATTCTTTTAAATGTCATGAATGAGAAAAAATTTTGGAAAACAAATTTTAATCTCTTCAGAAGTCCCAACAATAATCTTAACAAATATCGATCATGATCCTTTTATAAAATACACATATTCGGATCAAATCAATAAATATTTATGCAAATATATTTAACAAATTCCATGGAATTTTTATATACTTCCAACATTTCATATCCTTCAAGAATTTTAATATAATTTTTCACTATATAATGATTCATATAAAAATTGTAAAAATAATTATTAGACATATTTTAACTGACAAATTAGAAAGATATCTAAATCCACCAAAAAAACATATATTTCATAATTAATGTCGTAACTTAGCAAAAAAATTCATTTTCACCCAAAACTACTCATCGTACTCTCACTGACTTTATACATTTAGATGTTTGGATTACTAATTAAAAACTTCATAAATTTAATTCTATTTGAGTTATGTTTTTTTATTTTGACCAATCTATTTTATGCACATATTTCTTGACAATTTTATTTAACATCCTCATTTTCTTTTATTATCTCGATAATAAAATTGCACAAAACCGTTGCCAACAACTTTTCATTCTTGCGGTTGCATCTTTTCTTATATTGACATAACTTATCAAGATCTCGTTATTTTTAATATTCCAATCATCAATTTCAAATACTTGAATCTCTTCTATAATTTTAATTATTAGTTATGTCATAGGTTTTTACAGGAGCACACACCGCCATTATATAACCATCTATATTTATTAATTTCTTTTAGGAGAATTTCATCTTTAGAATCAGTTTTATCATACTTCAGGCATGCATTACTTTTATTTATTCTAACAAATTGTCCTACTAAGACTTTGATACATCAACTGGTCTGTAAGACTTAGTTATTTTTATTAGGTTAGTAAATAAATTAGCAATTAACTTACAATAAAGTAAATTATCTTTTGAACTTCTAATTTAAATTATTTTTTTACGATAAATTATATCTACCTTTTGAAGAATTATCTTGGCAGCTCTCATTGTTCTGTTTAAAAATATTATATTATATGCGTAAAGCTTATTTTATATCCGAGAGTCACAACTCTTATCAATGGGGAAAAGTCATTTTTAGTCAAATGGCCAAATGCAATTTTTCTCTTTAATGGCAAAATGTCATTCTAAAAAATGGTAATGACCACATGGCCATTACTATTATTTAAAAAAAAAATTGACGAACCAGTTGTTTTTATAGGAAGAAACTTCCTTTTAGTTTCTGGTAACTGCTTTCTAATTACCTTAATGGGTTTAGGTTCTACCAATTACGAGTAGGTCAGATTTGATTCAATCCAATATTTCCAATAAAATATAATTTTAAAAATAAAATTTTAAGAAAATTAGAAACATATCGAGTATAAATCTGATTAATATATTACTCAATCGATATAAAAGTATTATAAAACGTTAATGTGATTGAATGGTCGAAGTTTCATATCTATCAAATCTTTCACCATCTTCAAAAAATATAAATAAAATAAATTATTCGAATGAAATAAAATTAAAATTAATCTAGAAATAAATTATTTGATATAAATTTTTATTTAAGTCACAGAGTTGTTAAAATAGTTGTTGTATGGTCTTCTTTATTTGTATAGTCTGCACTAATTGAAAGCACTCATTCCTCTTCTTTTTTATTCTCATTCTCTTCTACGGTTCAATTTTTTTTATAAAACAACTTTGAACGACATGAATCTACAAACAAAAATCCAAACAACTTTCTTCTTTGATATATAACATTGATGTTCTTCTACTCATTAATGGGTACTGATCCACCATACCGATCGTCGAATCATCACTTAGAGCTTACTAATTGAATTTTAAATAAATTAAAAAACTTAACAGCCGAGAGACTTAAATAAAAAATAAATAGTTCAGTGATTTAAATGAAAATTTTGAATAGTTTAATGATCATTAAGTAATTTTTTAAAATTAAGTGACCAAAATGTAAACTTACTAAATAGTTTAGTGACCTTGAGAGCAGTTTACCCTATTTTTAAACTAGGTAAAATATTTTTTAAAAGTATTTATAATTAAACACAATTTAAGTAATAAATGACAAAGAAAAAAGAAAATAAAACTTCCATTTTAACTTATTTCCCTAATTTTAAAAAATAAAACCTTATTTTCCCAATTTAAAAAAAAAAAGTTTTATTCGTTGGCGTTGGCGATGACCAGACCAAATTACCCGGTCTGACTCCGACCAATCGCCATTAACATCTAAACCAATTATACTAATCTTTTTTTGTATGTTAATCCAAAAAAATCCTTTTCAGAACAAACAAAGCTGTTAAAATCTTCCATTGAAACCTCAACCTCAAACCCCTTCAAAACTAATTCGGGTTCAAAACAACCGGTTCAACTGGTTCATATAATCAGATGAACCACCAAAAACCCAGAAAAAATCAAGTAAGTTCTTATAATTTCAGCTAAAATTTACTGTTTTGAGTAAAGGGTATATGTTTTTTTTAATGCTGTAAAAAGGGTTTTTTGAATGGAGTTGAATTTGGTTCCTACATCAATTACAAGGCAAAAACAAGATCCTGCTTGGAACCATTGTGAAGTGTTTAACAATGGTGACAGATTACAAATTAAATGTATGTATTGTGGGAAATTGTTTAAAGGGGGTGGGATTCATAGGTTTAAAGAACATTTAGCTGGTCGTAAAGGTCAGGGACCAATTTGTGAACAAGTTCCGCAAGGGGTTAGGTCTGTTATGCAAGAAAGTTTGAATGGGATTTTAGTTAAACAAGATAAGAAACAAAAATTGATTCCGAAATTATTAGCTTGTGGTAGTAGTAGTAATCCGAATATCGGTGGTGAGGTCGAAAATTTGGGTTCTCATGATGATATGAACTTTGAGATTAAACCGATTTCGGTTTTGAACACTTTGGAAGGTGATTCTAATGTGGTTAGCAAAGTCAGTAGAGGTAGGAAACGAGGTCGGGATCGGGATCGGAATTTGATTGAAAGGAACAATCCTTGTGTGAAAACCGATCTTGCATTGGTTCCAAAAGGGGGAGAGAATCTGGTTCATATGGCCATAGGGAGATTCTTGTATGATATTGGGGTTAATTTGGATGCGGTGAACTCAGTTTGTTTCCAACCGATGATTGATGCTATTGCTTCTGGAGGATCTGGGGTTGTACCGCCGTCTTGTCATGATCTTCAGGGATGGATATTGAAGAATGTAATTGAGGAAGTAAAGGATGATATTGATAGGAATAAAGCAATGTGGCGGAAAACAGGGTGTTCGATTATAGTTGAGCAATGTAGAATGAAAAATGGAAGAGTTTTGTTAAGTTTTTTGGTTTATTGTCCTCAAGCAACTGTGTTTTTGAAATCCGTGGATGCATCACATGCTGTTTATTCCCCGGATTACTTGTTTGAATTGCTTAAACAGGTGATCGAAGAAGTAGGATCCGAGAATGTTGTGCAAGTAATCACTATTTGTGAAGAGCCATACCTTTTTACCGGGAAAAGGTTGATGGAATCATTTCCTTCTCTTTATTGGGCTCCTTGTTTAGCACATTGTGTTGATTTGATGCTTCAAGATTTCAGTAACCTCGAGTGGATAAACGAAACAATCGAACGAGCTAAATCTCTGACAAGATTCATCTACAATCATAGTTCGGTTTTGAATATGATGAGAAAATTTACTTCTGGGAATGACATTGTGGAACTGGCACTTACTCGTTTTGCTACAAACTTTTCAACATTGAAAAGAATGGCTGATCTCAAGCTAAATTTACAAGCTATGGTTAATTCTCAGGATTGGCTCGAGTGTCCGTATGCAAAGAAACCCGGGGGTCAAGCAATGTCGGATATTGTTAACAATAGGTCGTTTTGGAATTCATGTGTGTTGATTGCTCGTATAACGTATCCCCTCTTACGAGTCCTAGAAATAGTTGGTAGCAAGAAACGATCCGCAATGGGATATGTTTATGCCGGGATTTACAGAGCAAAAGAAACAATCAAGAAAGAACTTGCCAAGCAAGATGATTATATGGTTTATTGGAATATTATAGATAATAGATGGGAACAACAACGGCATCTACCTCTTTACGCTGCGGGTTTCTTCCTTAACCCGAAGTTTTTCTACAATACTGAGGAACATATACACAATGATATCCTATCATCCGTGTTTGATAGCATAGAGAGGTTAGTTCCTGATACGAACATCCAGGACCAAGTTGTTAGAGAAATAAATTTATACAAGAATGCTATGGGAGATCTAGGAAGGCCAATGGCAGTCAGAGCCCGAGATAATTTACTTCCCGGTAAGTATCCTTGCATAGAGCAGAACTGCCAAATTGCTATTTCGGGCTTATTTAGAACTTTAGAGGTAAAAGTATCATGGAGACCCCTGTACTAGGAGTTGGATTGTATTTTGCCCCCTCTACTAAAAAATTTGGCAAATTAGTCCCTATATATTAGATCAAAGCAAATTGGTCCTTCTGTTAAAATTCCATTTATTTTTACTGTTAACAGTACAAATGGATGAAAATTTTAACAAAAAGGCCTGATTTATTCTTTAATTTAACATTCATGGACTAATTTGCCCCTATTTTTTTAGTAAAAGGAGAATGCAATCTAACTTCTAGTACAGGGGCTTCCGTGATACATTTAATAAACTTTAGGAACTACTCCTTAGTTTTCATTTGTTATCTTTTCATCTGGAAGAAAGTTACGGTATGATTTTCATAGATTTACAATATGCTTTATAAGAAAACTGATCTGCTGTTTTTCAAATTATTATATATTTTCACTTTGGAATTAATGATTAAAAGTGTAGGAGAGAGATACGTATCTAAGTTACAACGGTGATCTTATCGCATTGTCTGTCATATTCATCATATTAATAGGTGAATGGTGGTCTATATACGGTGGAGGTTGCCCAAATTTGCAACGTTTGGCCATCCGCATTCTCAGTCAAACTTGCAGTTCAATTGGGTATAAGCCAAACAAGATATCCATCAAAGAAATACACGACACAAGAAATTTTCTTGAGCGTCAAAGGCTTAGCGATCTCGTCTTTGTTCAATACAACTTATATCTGAGACAAATGTAAGTCAACACCAAACTCGACTTCAATCTTTAGGAACTTCACAGGAACAGGATCGTGATAAAATTTTGAGTTTCCACTAATTTATTTTGCAGGGTTCTTCAAAACCAAGAAAAGGATTCCGTGGATCCCCTTGCATTTAACAGCAAAGATATTCTTGAAGATTGGATTGCCGATAATGAGGTATACCCGGACAATCGTGAGAGTTCAGATTGGAAGTCACTTGATCCCCCTGTTGGTAACGGAACAACTTTAACACCCCCAGGTGATGAAGCTGAAGACTTCTTGAGTACAAGTAAGTATAGTTTTCTATGTTATATTTCCTAGTATATAGAAGTTTTCGAGGATGAAGTAAACTCATACATGTGGTCCATGTGCAGGGTTTACGGATTTAGATATTTTCAATGGGTTGAAGGGGGTCAAGGAGTAGATATGAAGACAGTGCTATGGTGCATCGAAACCAATTAAATCTCACCTACTTTAGATTGCTGGTTATTATTATTTCCTCCGTCATGTGAACTTCGTAGTTAAAATGCTTTATCCATAGTAGAATTAGTGGTTGTTGCCAATTATGTCATAGCTTAGTCAAGGAGAAATTGAGATAAAAGAAAATTTTGCTCAAGTGCTCGGAATAAATAGTATGGATTTAGGAAAATTTTCTCCCCGTAAAGTCGAAACTACTACTTTAAAGTCTTGTTTCCCGCTTTTGCATACGGACTGAGAAGGAGCAAAGCTGTACAGTGTCAGAGATAGCTCTTTGTAGAAAAATGCGGTTGTAATTTACGGTTGCTCCTTCAAATTGTTACCTGTTGCAATAATTATTAAGCAAGTTTCGAAGTCTTAATACGAACTTCACATGCGAATCGTTGTTTGTGCAATTTGTTTACATTTTTCCTTTCAGAGGCACTGCGAAATTTGGGGATTTGAATATTAACCAACCGGAATATTGTACTCAGCCAGGGCTAAAATTTCTTGATTCTGGCTGTGCAATCATAGCTTTAATTTACGTTTAACGATTTTTGATCGGTTACATGAAGTTTCTTTAAGAATGCTTCGTAAGTTTCTTCCCTGAGAGAATGATAGGTTTTGATCTTACTCAGACTTGAGAGGTGAGTGTTTGATATTTTTACTTCTTTCCCTGTATTTGGAGAATCATACTGCATACCTGTGTACATAAGATGGATATAGGTTTCGGACACTTTAGGGAAAATGAAGAGTCCACATAGTTATGGTTTATAGAGTTTCGATATGAGATATAAACCAGAAGCATGATCAATCCGATTGAATTTTACTGAATACAAACTTAAATATCGATATGCATAAAACCGACTGTTTTTGACAAAACAGGCAAGGGAAAGAATGAAAACAAGTTCCCCAACCGAACCTCAAAACCCGAGCAATAAAGCTTTTCTATTCTGCCTTGCATAACTTGAAGAAAGAAAATGCAAAGAACACAAAAAGGGAGGGGGGAAACCCTAAACTAATAACTCTTTCCGAGAATAACACCAATGATCGCTGACACAAGAGCTACTCCGAAAACGAACTTTATGTTCGCCAAAGGAGAAGCCTCGGTATGAGTAGCTGATGAAGAAGAGGAAGCAACTTGTACGGAGGCGGTTTCCGACTTTTTCTTACTCGTACGTTTTGTTGGTGTTGAAAATGTTAATCCATCAATATCTCTGGAATTCACCTCTACACTATCCTTCGATTCGGCTGCACTGCTCGCAACCTGCAACACATGATTTGGAGGTAAGCAACTTAAAACTTTCTCAAGAAAATGTAGCGAAGATGATCTTGAATATGAACTGACCTTCATTTTAGCTTTAGCTTCTTGCAATTTATCTTCCAACTCTTTGACTTGTTTATTGAGATGTAATGCTTCTTTGTTTTTGGCTTCGAGCTCTTTGATGGAATGTTTTAAAGCTGCTTCTCGTTCCATCTCTTTCTCAGAATCTGCATCCTTCTGTTTGAAAAAAGTTGGTGTCGGAACTTGGTGTTATTCATCAATTTATCATACGGCAAAATGATCAAAAAAAAAAAGTCTATTCTTTTTAATAAATGTCCAACCTGTTGAGCGATCATTATTTGAGCGAGTTGTAAATCCCGTTGAAGTTGAACCACTTGTTCATTGATAACATCTCTATCACTAATCTTTTGTGCATGATCCTCTAATTTCGAAGTTAATTCAGCTTCTCTTACAGAGGCGGCTGTCTTAACACTTTCAACCTACAAGCAAGAAACCGAATTATTAGAAAACATGTCAACGGTCAGTATCCTTCTTTATTAACAGACTATAGTGCACCTCTTCTTTCAGTTGAGCTTCAACTGTCACCAACTGTTCTTCAAGTTCTTTGACACGAGTTTGTAGCAAGGAACTCTCCGCAATCTCAGCCTTGAGATTGTTAATCTCTGACTTTAGAGATTCTTCGTTTTCTTTTTCGTTTTTCAATTGTTCTTCAAGCTGTAATATTACAGATTGAAGTTCCTTCTTTGTGTTCTGATGCGTTTCGTTGAGCAAGTTACTCTCCTCCATTAGTGAAGAAATCTGTAACATAAAAAAGAATAAGAAACCAATTATATAGATTGAACTCGAAATAGAAAAAATCGTTATACTAATTTTCAACAAACCTGAGATTGTAAACTCTGCCCTTCGGAAGTAATTTTCTGTGTTAAATCTTCGATAGCTTTCTTCGAAATGTGAAGTTGTTCAGCTGTTTCATCCTTCTCGGTCAAGGCTGCGGTCAATTTGCCTTCTAAATCACCGAGTTTTGACTCGTAGTCAGCTAGTTCCTGAGTAAGCTTCAAATTTGCCTCAGCGAGTCCTCCACTCTCCTTTTCAAAGTGAGCCGACTTGGTTTGCAGTTCCTCAACAAAGCTTTCAAGCTGCTTTAATTTGGAAAGAGTCTCTTCAACCTCGACTTGTCGAGATACAGAAATTGTGGATGCTTCATGAGCTTGTTCTTCGTATGTTTTAATTTGGACTTCAAGCGCATTCAACTTTTCATTCAGATCGTTGGATTCTGATTCTTTCTTCGTGTATTTCTCAATAGCCTCATGTAATTGAGCTTCTGCTTCCACAATTCGTGATTCTGCTTCTGCTTGAAGTTCTGAGGCCTTCGTATGCTGGTCGGATAATTCTCTAATCGTGCTCATATGAGAAACAATCTCTTGAGCAGTTGATTCCTTCTCAGAAAGAGCTGAACTAAGCAATGCTTTAAGCTCATCAATTCTGCTCTTCAACTGAATATTTGTCTGAACTAAAAGTTCATTCTCTGAGGAAGACTGAAGAGCTTTATTTTCGAACTCCAATATCTCGTTTTTGAGTTGTTCATTTGTGCTTTCTAAAGAAGCCAATTTCAGTAAGCTCTGATCCAATTCTTCTTTTAAAGATGCAGACTGTCCAGCCGCTTGAGCAACTTGTTCTTCATACACCCTTATCTGATCTTCAAATGTTTTCAATTTCTCGAACAGAGATTTCGCTTCTGAATCCTTGCTGGTGAAATTTCCCATTACTTCTTGGAGTTTAAGCTCTGAATCCCTTGTTAAAGTTTCATGCAATGACTCGAGCTCCGAGTTTCTTGCCTTGGCTTCCTCTAATACTCTTACGTGTTCCTCTAGTTGCTCTTCAGCAGATTTGAGCTTTTCCATAACCTCACTTTCTCTCAAACCAACAGCCGTAAGATCATTCTCAGTGCTTTCCAGTTTCTGTTGTCTCAGATTTAAATCACTCCTCAAGATTTCCACCAGATTTTCAGCTTCCGCAAGCTTTTTGTTGGAGCTTTGCGATGTCTCTTCTAGCTTTTTTTTCTCATCTGTTGCCAAATTTAAGCACTCTGTCAATTCCTTTTCCTTCTCACTGGCCATTTGTAGTGCAATTTCAAGGCTCGATGTTCTAGCTTGGAATGCCTCAAGTTCAGAAGTGAGTTCGGATACCTTATCAGAGTACTTAACAGACTCGCCTTCTGCATCTCCACATTTCTTTTCTAAATTGCTTATCTGTTCCTCAAGTTCCTGAATCCTGTACTTCTCTGCTTCAAGTAACAACTCCAACTCGTTGACCTTTTTGTCGGCACCCTCTAGTTTGGAATGAGAAGTCTGGAACAGATCCTCTAGTTCAAGGCTGCGCTGATGACTCATATTAGCTCTGTCCTCATGGTGAGCACTTCTCTCTAAAGCAACCTTCAACTCTTCTGCGAGCTCCGAGTTCTCTGTTGTTGTCTGATTTAGAGCTGATTCGAGCTGATTCATCTTCTCCTGATATTCCTGCATTTGATTGTTCAGCTGATTCTTTTCTTCTATGACCTCCCCCAACTTGTTGGTAAGTTCAGATATTTTCTCTGAAGATTCCTTCAGTTCTTTCTCGGATTCAAAGCCTTTCAACTCTACCAAATTCAACTGTTGTTCAAGCTCCACATTCCTTTGCTCGGCTGCTATAAAACGTGCTTCAAGCTCCCTCAGTTTTGATTTTGCATCTTCTGCAGCTTCATTTGAAGCCAGAAGTATATCCTCCAGTTCAAGATTCTTTTGAGTAGCGGTTGCTGCAGCAGCTCCGGATTCATTATGTAGCTCTTCAAGAGATTTCAGTTTCTGTTCAAGCTCTTCATTATTAGACAAAGCCTGGGACAATAGAGAATCGGTTTTACTGAAATTCTCATCTGAAAGCTTCAATTTTTCTTCAAGTTCGTTGCACAGCTCCTTCGACAATGCTGCATTACTGTTAAGATCTGCAATGGCCGTTTCCAAAGCTTCTTTTTCATTTAGAACTTTCCTTAATTCTTCTTGTGCAATTGAAACATTGACTTCTTGATCCTTCAGTGTAGCTTCAACCAATTCCCTTGCTTTGACTTCCTCTTCCAGTTTCAACTTGATATCTTCCAACTCGGAAACCTTAGCTTGAAGATCTTCTTTAGTTGCAGCAAAAGTACTTTCAAGAATTGAGATATCTTCCATTGCCTTGGATTCTGAATCTTTTTTCTGTTCCAACTCTTCAGTCAGCTCATTTATAAGAGCTTCCTTTGAACTAAGTCTTTGCTCCAAGTCTGACACCAGTGATTTTGAAAGCGCCAACTCCTCTTGAGCAGCAGAAAGTTCAGCTGTTGTGCTTTGAAGTGCTGCCTCAACTTTCTGGTTTTCAGCAACTTTCTCGTAGAGTCCCTTGACTTCTTCCCTCGATGAAGCCATCTGATCTTCCATTTCTTTTGCACTAAGTTTCGCAGTTTCAAGCAATTTCTCAAACTCCAAAGCCCTCTGTGTCTCAGACTCGGCATGTGAACCACTTTGTTTGTGCAGCTCTTCAAACTTCCGAGCCTCTTCAACGGAACTTTGCAGATCTTGCTCCAACTCTTGCATCCTCTTTCTCGAGTTTGCAATCTCAATATTGAGACCATCAAATGCTTCTTTTACTTCAGTGAGTTCCTTCTGTTTCGTCTCTTGAGCTTGCAAAGCCTCTTGCAAATTGCTTAGCTGTAAACTGTATCTCTGCTCAGCTTGAATGATCTGTTCTTGCATTTTCTTATGATCAAGATCGAGTTCTTCGTACTTTTTCCCCACTTCATTCAATTTCTCCTTAGCAAGCACAACTTCATCCTTCAGTTTGCTGTTTTCTGATTCAGAAAGCTTTAATGCTCCAACCACTCTTTCCAATTCAAGCTCGAGTTCTTTCATCTTTTCTTGAGCTTCAAGTAGTTCTCTACCAGGATTGCTCAAGCTTCTTTCGATGGTCGATTCATTATCTTGCTTAGAAGCAGGATTAGCCGGATTAGAACCATCTTTCATCTCTACTTTAATGAATTCTCCATCCAGGGTGGTTTCTTCCTTTTCGACTAGCGGCAAGTCTCCATTCGAGGCCTGTAATTTTTCACCATTATTATAAACTAATTGTGAACCTCAAACACTCAAGAGTGTAATACGGTGACTGAATTGCTTTCAGTTAAACGGTATTCAATAGATAAAACTGATAAAAATTGCAGAATGTAGAGATATGCAAATACCTTAACAGCATCGGCAACAATTTCAGTGTCCTCAACAGCTTTCGTCACTGGGATTTCACTACTTACTAGGTTGTCTCCTTCCATGTTCGCCTGTGATCATTGGAGTTCACAATTCAGAATTGAAAAAAATATATATGTAAACATCTTGAAATGACCGAGTTTCATTGACATGTTAATTTGAATAAAATCATATTAGAAGCAAATGTAATTCTAATAGTCCCATTACCCATAAGAAAGAGAACAAATAAAATTCTCAGAATCTATTCTTCTATTCTAAGAAATATGTGCCCACTGATGTTAAGTTACTAACGTCATGTAACTTATGGTTTAATAAACAATAAAACAATGTGATAAATATGACTTGTATAAACACAAATAACATGAATTAGCTCACAAGTGTACTATATGGATTTCATTCATGTTTAAAATTTTAATGTGTTTATGTTGGAAGTGATTGACATAAAAATTTTTTTTAATTAAATACATTATTTAGTATCTGGCTTTGACAATTTTTGTTCCAATGCAGTACTATATTTGGCAAATTCTATACACTTTGGTACTTGAAAATTACCCTGTTAACTATTTAGTATTTTTTTTGGTGAATAACTATTTTGCATTTAATTTAGGTTTTAAGATTATTTGAAATTTTAATTAATAATATTAGTAATTAATTTTAATTAAACCAACTTTAAAACTCAAAAAAAAATCAATCATTTGACAAATTAAATTCAAAATTGAACAATTTTAAATTTAATACTAGATTTATTTTATTAACAAATTTATGAAAATTTAAACTTAATTAGCAATTAACTTTCATTAAACCACACACTTAAACTCAAATTAAACACTATAAAATTAATACTATTGCTTATAGATATTAAAAAAAAAAAAAAAAAAATTCCAAATACAGGCAACATGTTGTAAATATATAAAAATATTATATTATAAAAAATTCAAATTCAAATACCAAATGGCTAAAAAATTATTTTCCATTTTATGTGAATTACATGCTGAACGATAAAATGCATATCGTTTGTAGTTTCAGTAAGGTGGAATTCAATCTTCTTTTTCTAAATTAAAAGAAAAATAACATCAGCAATTAAATCATTTTTTCTAAAATATAAATGGATTAAAAGGACAATTAAGAATTTGAATGGCTCGAGATCCCAGCTGGCTAAAATTAACGTAAAAATGTGTTTTTCTTTCTTTTTGTCTTCTAATTATCGTTTTTATTTTTGTTTTATTGTATTCATTTGTAACTTTCCAACGCATAGACAGATGATTTTGTTTTCATTGTCCCAATCATGTGAGATGAAATACCTTTGTGGGACCCTATCTAAATTTCCATTTCTCAATAAAGTCAAATTTTACATCAATTATAGATTTTTAAAAATTTTACCATTAATCGTAAATAACTAAAAATTTTAACTTAATTAGAAAAAAATATTTGTTATTTTTTATAAGGGCGAGACAGCAAAAGTTGTAATTCTAGGAAAACCTCTCTCATCATTCACCCTATTGCCTCTTATAAATATATTTATAAAAATAATATAAATAACAAATAAAATTTTGGATAAATGGTTAAGTACCTTAAAAACTATAAAGGTTTAGCTTTGAATCTTATTCTGCTTATTATTTTTTATTTTTATTCTATAAAAGATATACTATTTAAGGATATTTTCGATATTTTATAATTGAATTAGTGTCTGATTACAATATCTTTGATTAAGTTTTAAAATTTGAACTAATAACAAACTAATTTAAAATATATAAATCAAATTAAATAATAATATGATATTAGATGTATTTTTAAAAGAGAAATGACTTTCTTTTATTTTTTTGGGTTTTTTTAATCTTCTACCAACCAACAGAAGGAATTGTTTGTAAGTGGAGTTTTAATATTATTTTTATTAAAAATTAAAAAGAAAAATTGGACAACTAAGAGGAATTCTATACGTTACAGATTCCTTTGAGATCTAAAAGACTTTTTTTACCTAACAAAGCCACACCGAAAAAAGGAGCTACAAAACAGTGTATAATTTTACATAAAAAACAGTGTAGATTTCATTTAATTACATTACAGCAGAAAACAAAAACAGTGATCAAAACAGATGCAATCGGCGATAATGATCAACGACGATCATCTTGTGAAGATCAAAATCAAAAGTCAAAAGGAAACGATGAAAACAGTCACTATTTCGATCTTTTCTTTCCACTTTCTCGAATCCAGTGGCGAAAAAATAAAATCATCAACTAAATACCGATCTAAAAAGTTCAAAACGCAGATAAAATCCATAGCCACAACACAAAATTCAAAAACCTCGGTAAGAAGTGACACCATATCGATATATATACATGCAAGCAGGATTAAAAACAGTCGCTATTTCGATATTTTCTTTCCACTTTCTCGATTCCAGAAAGTAAATGGATAATAAAATCAGCCAAATACCGATCTAAAAGTTCAAAACGCAAATAAATTCCGAAGCCACAATACAAAACTCAAAAGCAAAAAAAACTCACTAACAAGCGATTCTATATCGATATATACAAGAAGGATTTAAAACAGTCGCTATTTCGATAGAAAAAAAATCATTAAGCAAATACCGACCTAAAAAGTTCGAAACGCATATAAAATTCATAGCCACAACACAAAATTCAAAAAATTCAGTAACAAGTGATACTGTATCAATATATATACGTGCAAGAAGGATTAAAAAAGAGATTTGATCTTCTTGCCTGTTGATAAAATTACCGGATTTGCTTTGCTTTGCTGTGATTCTTCAATTTCGATTTGCTAAAATTGGCGAATTCTTTTTTTGAAAAAATTTTGAAATTATTTTTCTGAAATAAAAGGAAGGTGAAGAATGATGGCGTTCGATGAAAAAATTGCGAGAACCTTTGGTATATATAGTGAGAGCGTACGTGGGCCACACTTATAACAGCCAATGCCACAATACCTGGGTCGGAACGCTGCCGTTTACTTAATATATCGCCCATAGATTTCTTTTTAATTACTTTTCATACCATATTGATTTTTTTAAATTAAATACTTCTACATAATTTGAGGTCATAGAATTTTTATTTATATTCTGTTCAGATTTAAGGTTTTCGAAATCAAATCGATAGTTTTGATTTATCAATTCAACTAATTTTTATAGTTTGATTAAATAATTTATTAATTTTTTTAAATATTTCAATTATTTCAATTTAACCATCGAGTTTAATCACTCTGTATCAATTTATTTAAATTTGAATATTTCTATTACCAACCCGATTTACTTTCTAATGATTAATTCTATTGTAATTGTTTAAACATGTATTATTTGTATTATCGATTGTAATTATTATTTTAAAAAAACGATTTTTTTCCTAATAAATAAAATTTAACCAATTTTTTTTTCTTTAGTATGTTAGAATTGTTTTTAAAATTATTAAAAATTTCTCGTAACCTATCATTTATTTTATCATATTATAACTACCAAATCACAAAACAGAATTATGTGGGGATTTAACATTTAAATTCATGGCTATTATTGGTTAATTTTAAATTGATATCTTGATTTTTTTAGATTTTGTAACAAAATCTAATTGCCTAGGAAATTAAGCAAATAATGTTAGTTGCATTTAAGGTGAGAATCCACAACATATAACACCATTAGCTAATGTGGTGCTAGTAAATCTCAAAAAATCCAATAAAAAATCTTACCATTATTAATTCACTATCTGATAGTTTTTATTTTATTTTGTATTAAGAAAAATTAATTTACTATTGATTGAGTCTCGTTTAGTTAACATCGATATAATTGTCAGTGTAAAAATACATGAGTTCGAATGTACTGAAACACATTATCCTCTTAATTAAATGTTTGAGAGAGACTTTTTCTATGAAATGATAATCTCAATTGTGAGTATTACTTATATAGGACATTAGAATTACATTATGTGTGTATGTCTTAGATCCTAAAACATTTCGATTTTTAATCCATCGTGTTTTATAAGCTTAATTATAATTATAATTTTTTGAATGTGTATAATTTATTACTTGTATTTGCTAGAAAAAAAATCACCTTGCAATTCCTTTCAACCAGATTGAAATCAAAAATTATTTTTGGGGGACAAATTCGTGTTATGTATTTTTATGAAAGTTAGAATGCAATTTCATTATTATATTAACTTATATCTTCATAATTTTTAAATGATTAAATTAAAATTTCATCATATTAAGGGGAAAAAGTACAATTTGACTTTTTACTAACTTATATTTTTATAAAATTTAAAGGGATCAAACTGATATTTTCCTATTTTAAGTCGGGCTGCCAATAGAGTTGTGCATGAATCAAGTCAGGCCAAACTGAATCGAGGTTAAATTCCAAAAAAGGGTCAGCTTGACCCACCCAATAAACCCATTTTGTTGTTTAAAAACTAATAAAATATTATTTAATAATTAAATTAAACTTAAAAATATTTTATTATTATTTAAATTGAATTCCTATTGGATCAGGTAAACTCGAAATACAAAAATCATATGCTAGATAAGCTGTTAAACCCTTAACAGATCTAATTGTCAACCCCTTAATGCTGCTCTTGTTTTCAATTTAAATAAATTAAAAATTATGTGATTTTTTTATTTCACAAAAATATATAAAGTATATGTGGTAAATTTCTAGCATGAAAAATTAAAAAATTTCATTAGTGCATGTGTATAAAACATGATTGAAGTATTAAGTAGAAATCCCACTTCCAACTGCCATAAAATAATATATTTTTCGAAGAGATAAATAATATACTTTTTTATAGTTTAATTGGAGCAAAATTAAAAGGTCGGCATGTATTTTATGATTATTTGAATAAATTTAGCAAAAGAAAATACCAATAAAATTTATATTATATAAAACAGAAGGCAAAAGCCATACATAATCAGATATCTAATACTTATATGTAGAATACAGTTATCTGATATCTAATACTTATATTTAAACTCATAATTATTAAAAAAATTATATTTAAATATTTTATTGAATTGATATAATTTTTAATCAGAGTACCAATTCAATTATGAATTCATAAAAATATTATTTTTTTTAAATTATAATTAATATTATTATGATGACAATTTTATATTTTATATTGTTACATAATCTTTAAATAAAATAATTATAAATTATAAATTCAACAATTAAATAAATGCTAAATAATATTAAAATATAAATTCATTACCACTCCACTGACATACATTAATGAATAAATTTCAAATTTTTCTTTCACTCACATCATAAATATAATAAAATCTAATACACAATTAATTATAAACAGATCAAGCATTATAGAATGAAAGTTGACAAATAATCGAAATATTTTTTATTTGGGCAGCATCTTTTGCTAAAATGATCAAGGTTCAGGGGTGTAGACAAGGGAATGTGATAACTTTGTAGCACCTTTAAAATTTTAAAAGTTACAAATTAATATAATGATAAATTTACAATTTGATCTTCAAATATTGATAATTCATTTATGTCTCTGAAATAAAATTTTTGATTTTGCTCTTATTAAAATCTTATTAATTTTTTATGAATCTAAATTCAAAACCCAAAATGGATAATATTTTTTTTTTATTGATTGTAACATTTTTTATATAAAAAATTAAAAAATGATAATATATTATAACTCTATGAATAGTTTTTTTTTTTTTTTAAAAAGGAGTGGTGTTTAGGAGGTTTAAGACATAAAGAAGGTTTGATTGGTCATTGGACAACATAGAAAAAGGATGTGTTTCTTTTTGGTCACAAGTTGGCGGCCATTGATGACCGACCAAACCGCCCTTCTATGTTTTATTTGGGTAACCAAAGGTGAATTACTAACTCTGTCTTTCTTTGGATGATAAAGACATTTCTCCATTTTTGTTTATTATTTGTTTTAAATCTATATGTTAAAAAAAAAATATTTTTTTTATGCCTAGATCGGCTTAAATGTTTCTTAATTTAATTTATAATATTTTTGGGATAATATAACATTTGGCTAATGGCTTAGCAACTAGATTCATTTTAGTACTTGTATCTTTTCCACTCTGTACTTGACAATTAATTTCGTTTTGATTTCTAAATTTGAAAATTATAAAAGTTTGATGACATGACATTGTGAGATATCATCACTTGAAATGAAAAAGATATATATATGTTCAAGTGATGTAGTGCGACCTTAGAGTATCACATACATTGTTCTAATAATTGGATCGATGGTTGAATCGATGAGACCACTGGTTCTCGATTCAATTAATTTGATCGACTCAACTATTAGAAAAAAAATAATTAATTAAAATTTCATAATAATATAAAAAATTATTAAATCGATTCAACCTATTCAACTATTGATTTTTGTCCAAGTTTTCAATTTCGAGCAATTTTTTATTCAAATGATTCAACTCCTTTGTTCATACCAGTATACTAGTCAGTTTTCGATCCAATTAGTCCGACTGACCAATCCAGTCATATACTAAAGACACTAGTCATATCGTCAAATTTTGACGAAATCTAAATTCAATGACCAAAATGGATCTAGTTACCAAGTTCAAGAGCAATAAATTATATTACCATTTAACTTTTATACGGTACGAATTACATGATATATTAAATACAATAAAAAATAACACATCATAAACTTGAAACATGGGCCAAGAGCCTGAACTAAACCTGATCACGAGTCAAGTTGAGTTTGAACCGACTCGAAAAATGAGTCTAAAATTTTATCCAAGCCTGATTCAGATTAAAAATGCTAAATTCAAGCCCAACCCAACTTGCATTAAATTTTTTTAGATTATTTGTTATATAAAAATAAAGTTAAAAAATATAATACATCAAATACTCTAAAAACATTAAAATAAATGTTTCCTAACAATCTGAGAATATATTAAAAATTTTTTATACTTAAATAATACTAAAATAGTTGCAACTTAGCAAAGCAAATGCTTCTAAAATAGTAGTAAAATTAACAATAAAACAATAGTTTCAAACAATAACAACAAAATAGTAGTAATATAATAGTGAAATGACAACAATACAACAACAAAAAAGAAAGTTTAGGTTGATTCGAATCGGGCCAAAAAAATCCTATCGAGGCTCGGCCTATTTAGAAAACGGGTCTTATTTTTTGTCTAATTCCATTTTTTGAGCCTATATTTTTGCTCAAACTCTCCCAATTTTTGGGTGGGCCTTTGGGCTTGGACGGGTGAATCAATCCGTGATCAGGTCTAGCCTAAACTAACCCTTAAGCCTATATTTTTATCCAAGTTCATTTTTCGAATTTAATATTTTTGTTCAAATCTACCAAAATTTCGAGCAAATAACTCAGCCTTTGAATAGGTCTAATATGTCAGATAGAGTGATGAAGTACTTGATGCCTCTTAGGTTTCAAGTTTGAGTCATGTGAAATGAAAAAATCAACGTTAAGATAGTTTTCTTTTACCTCTCATTAACAATGCAACTTGACCCGACTTCAAATTTAATCGGACTCCATCTATCCAACATAGCTACAAAATAACAAAGTGTCCAAAAATAAAGTAAAATTTTTCCTAATTTTTCAAAATTTCCTCTTCAATCCATTCTATTTAAAAATGAATTTGTATCACTCAATTGAAAATAATTAAAATTTGAAATCGTCAGCAATCCTTGATGAAAATATTAAAACTTGAATTAAAATATAAGAGTCTTGAGGTGAAGCATTTTAAAAAGATGTATCTTAATAAAAATGATTTTAGCTTTTTAACAAACTTGTTTGAATATTTTATAGGCACCACTCCCTACTTTTACACTGAAATTTGCATTTAAGCATATTTTAACTTATTTATTTTATTTGGTGAGATTTATGGAAGGATGTTTAAATTAAATTGGATAGGGTTAAATTGATTAGATTAAAAATCGGTTTGAAGAGGAACATTAAATAAATTAATTCAAAAATTAATACAAATTAATTAAATTGGATACTTAAATTAAATTTTAAATTTTTTTATTAAATTTCTAATAACTTATTTAATTAAATTCAACAAACTAATCCAACCTATAGCAACAAACCAACCAATGCACTAACCAATTCTAAAAACTAGTTGGCAATAATGGACCAAATCACCGACTTTAGTATCGGCAATTTGTCATATGAGTCATCTTTGAATTATAAAATTTGTCCTACCCAGCTTTATATAATGATGATTATCAAAATTAATAATATAAGTAAATATAGGTTACAATGACTCGTTAGTATAAGTAATTAAATTTCAATATGAAATTTTAATAAACAAATTGATATGAAATTGTTGGAGCCTAATATTGACCGGGCCTCTTTTTAATTAATTTTAAATTTAAATTAATCTAAATTTAAATTTAAATTTAATTTCGAAATTAAAAAAGTCCAAAAATAACAATATCCAATTACAAATGGCCCAAGTCAATCCAAATACCTTAAGCCTAATCAGCTACAATGGATGCTGCTACCACCTTCCCCTCAGCCAATCAGGATCCGCCACGTCAGTAACTAAGTTGCCATCTCCAGTTGCAACTTGCACTGCCATCAGCTGATGCAACCGCCATTGCCACCGTTGCCGAACCTGCAAGAAGAGAAAGCAGAGATATGCATTTAGTTACATAGGACAAAAGAAAATGATTGTAAACACAGATTATAAAAGTCGAACTGATGTTTGTTGTAGAGGTTGAATTGAAAAGAGGAAGAAATCAATAAACAGTATATATTAATATTTTCCAGAGATCAATACAAAGCAAAGTCACTCGAGTAGTCATAAAGGCAGCAAAAGCAAATACGAGCCGATTCAAAGACTCAAGCACTAGGGCGTTCAGGTATCCCAAACATATACATTTATTATTATTCATTATAGTTAATTAAGACCCTTCATATTTGTACTATACGTATTAAATACACTAACGCCTTAGCTGTTATCATGCACTCTTTTGCTCATTCAAGGTATTAAGTATCTATAATATTAATAATAAATGTGCTTTTAATAATATTTATATAATAATACTAATGATCTCATTAATAATAAATAAGTTTTTTTTCTTAATAATTAATAATAACAATAAATGTTTTGATAACAATAATAATGATACTATTAATAATTATTAAATAAGAATAAAAAAAACGAAAAGTCAGAAAGATGCTTTCCTAGTCGCCGTTGCCGGAAGTCGAGCCTAGCCGAACGTTGCTTGTACCCCGTCGCGCATGGACCTGCAAAAAGAAGAATCAAAACGCTTGATAATAAAGAATAATAATAATAGAATCGTAAAAAAGGGAATTTTCCTAAAACAAAATCTGTTAAAAGTAAAGATCGAGGTTTGATCTCACCAGATCTAAACTCGATTGGTGTTTTAAAGGAATACATAAAAAAAAAGGCCAAAAGAAAATAGACGGTTCACCTTCGACGGAGGCGCGTGGCATGTGGCACGTTGAAAGCAACTGCATGTGCACTGGAAGACCCCCGGCGGTGATGCGCGATGATCACGCGCAGGGATCGACGGTGCGCGTGTGGCCCTACGCGCGACAGACGGCGACCAGCCTGACCAACTGTGGCATGGCCAGTCGAGAAGGGCTGAGAGGTTTTTTTGAGAGGGTTTTGAGATTTTTTTTTTTTAAGGTCGAAGGAAATGATTTTTTTTCTCTGAAATGGGGTATTTATAGGCCCTCAAAACGATGTCGTTTTGAGGGCTGAGTTTCAACACTAAAACGGCAACGTTCTGAGCTATTACCCGAATCCGACCCGACTTGACTTAGGATCCACGTGTTTTCGAAGGAGGGATTATTTATGCGTTCAATCCCTCCGCTTTTTCTAAAATTTTCAATCAAGTCTTTTTTTACACTTTTAATTAATTTTAAATTGGCCCAATAATTTCCAATTCTTTTCAATTTAATCCTTGGATCCTTTGAAGGCACCAGGGGCTGCCACGTGTCATTATTTAGGTTTATTTCTACGAACGATCCCTTTTCTTTTAATTTGTTTTAATTTAATCCTCAAATCAAGTTCGTTTTAATTACAAAATTACCCCAAAAATTTTCATTGGTTTTCAAAATGGTCCTCTGACTTCAGGATGCCTTAAGGGCTACCACGTGTCACATATTTTTGGTTTTATTACCTCGAAGGTCCCTAAACTATCCAAAAATTACCATTTTACCCTCAAATTTCCAAATATTCCATTTTTGACCCCGAATCTTCCAAAAATTACCATTTTTCCCCCGAACTTCCAAAAATCCCATTTTTGACCCAAACCTTCCAAAATTACCATTTTACCCTCAAACTTCAAAAAATCCCATTTTTGACCTCGAAACTTCCTAAAATTACCATTTTACCCTCGAACTTCTAAAAATTCCATCTTTGACCCGAAACTTCCAAAAATTACCATTTTACCCCCAAACTTCCAAAAGTCCCATTTTTGATCGGTCCAAAAAATACCATTTTACCCTCGAACTTCCAAAAATCTCATTTTTGACCCCGACACTTCCAAAAAATTACCATTTTACTCCCTGATGTCCAAAGACTCCGCTTTCAACCTCGAAATTCTCAAAGCTACCTTTTTACCCCCGAATGTCTAAAATTCCATTTTTAACCCTGAATTTTCCCAAAATTACCATTTTGCCCCGTGCATCTGAGAAGTCTCGTTTTGAATTTCGATTGCATCATTCTCCTTTCTCATCAACATTCGCATTTCTTTTTAAATTATTATGCACTCGTATTTTGCATTTTTTATTTTTCGTGAATAATTTATCTTCTTATTTATCTTACTTCGCGTTATTCAATATCCATTATTAACTGCCTATTCATATTAAACTCGCATGTTTGTTTTCAAAAATTGTTTTTTTAAGACTTTAAAATCGAGGCAATATCCTTTTATTTCTAGTTTCAAAATTTTGTGCCTTAACTTACTAGGTGCAATTTTTTCCTCAAACCGAAATAATCGAATATCCTTAATCGAGGCAATGCTTCCTTATCTTCGATTCTGAAATATTGGGCCTTAACTTACTAGGTGCAACCTTTCTTCAAATCGAGATAATCAAATATCCTTTTCCCGAAGATTTAAAAAAGGTTTACAAAGGAAAGCTCGTCATTTTTAGACCCTGAAATGTTGTATCCTAACTCACTGGACGTAACTTTTCTTCTTTGATCACTTTGAAATAGCGGAATTTCCAAACAAACCATTTCTTTAAAATTCAACTCATGCATTCAAGGATCGTATTTTAAACTTTAAGCTTTTAAATGTTACAAATTAAGACCCGGAAATAATCAATATGGTACCAATTTTGGGCGTATGAGGGTGCTAATCCTTCCTCATGCGTAACCGACTCCCGAACCTATTTTTCTAGATTTCAAAGACCTACATGTTCTCAAAACGGTTTTTTTAAAACGTTTTATGGTGATCCAATCACACCTAATAAAGGATTGGTGGCGACTCCCATTATTTTTCGATTTTAAAATAATTTTTGAAACTCATCGTTTTTCAAACAGAGGATGGTTTCGACAGAAATAATAACAAAATAGTGTTTCGATAAAAGTATTATAAAAATTTTTGTATTAGAAGTTAAATGGTATTTAGATTCATTTACTAAAAAATGAGTAAATTAATCTTTATACGTAGATAAAAGAGTAAATTGATCATTCTATTAGATATTTCATCCATTTTTATTATTAACAATTGGTCATTGTAAGTTATCATGAGGTACACAGCATGCCACGTGTCACTATTTGATTATTTTGTCAATTACGTCAATTTTTAACAGTACAAATAGATGAATTTTTTTAATAAAAATGAACAATTTTCTTTTTGATATAACATACGATGACCAATTTATCAATTTTTAAATAAAATTTAAAATATAATTTAACTCTTAATATATAAACCTCTAAATACTTTTATTTTTTTTAATTCTACACTTTTCTCACACTAAGTAGAAGGAGAAATTTTTAGTAATAATAAATTTTCTATTTATCTATAAAAGGAAGTAAAGTAAATTATATTTTTAGAATCATTAATATTTTAGAAGATTTTTTTCCCAAATAATTTTGAAAAAAGAGTGACTAATTATTTTAGCACCCAAAAAGGAAGAAAAATAATAGTTGAAAAAACCAAACCTAAGAGTCAAATGTGGGCAGCTTTTGAATTCCATACATTGAATGATCAGCTGGAATTATTTATTTATTTATTTTGAATAAAGTTGAATTTAAATTAATTAAAGTGTGACTATACAACTTATTCACTTTACATCTTACTTCTAATTATACAAATTTTTAGAAACTACTTTTCATTAAATATATGAATCAGACTTTCAACTCCTACAAATTACTCCATATCTAGAATATATAAATTGTTAGAATTCTAATTCAAAATATTTATAAATTTATCATACAATTTATTAATACATCAATTATAAAATTTTGAACTCTAGATTAAATTATTTATAAAATTATTTAATTAGTGGTAGAGGATTTATGCTTTAATCTACCCATATTATTTGATATTTAATATTTTAGATGATTTTTTTTATTAAAATTTAAAATTTTAACATATTTTCTTTTGAATATATTGGTATAATTACATGTAGTATTTGTTCATACTTTTTTAACCATTTGACAACGCACACATACTTTGCACACATAGGCGCTCGAATCCGATACCCCTAAGATGAATAACATCCTCTTTTTCACTGGAATCACTTGTTGAGTTTATTTTAACATGTTTTTTAATGTTTACATAGTATTGTATTATTATATATTTAATTTTATGTAATGTAAATTACATAATATAAATAAAAAATAGAAATGTATTATAAAAATATAAAATGGGCCAAGCTGAGCATGAATATTGAATGTTGAAGTCCAACCCATTTTTAAAACGGTTTTAATTTTTCTGTTTAAACTCATTTTTTAAATTTTATACTTTTGTCTAATCCTTCTCATATTTTAGACGAATAGTCAATTCATGAACAAGTATACCTCTCCTACATCAAATATATACATAAAAATTAATAATTTTTTTATAATAACATGTAACATAAGAGACAAAATTATAATTTTATACTGAATTTATTTCATTATATATTGGATTTGGTTGTCTATCTGATTTGATTCATGATTTCTTAATAAAATACAATATTTGATTATATTTATAATTTTTTTTACAATAATAATTATATTGAAGAATTTTCCTTTTGACTCAGTAGAGTGAAATACCAAGGGAGTTAAGAATTAAAATGAGAGGAATTAAAGCAAAGATTTGTGCTATTTATTTGTATTTGCAAACTGCAAATGAGGGCCAAAATAGTTTGACTTTTGACTAAGTCATGGCCGGCTGAATGCCAACTCAGCTTCTCAATTTTAATTTTGAATGACTTGGAAAATTTCCAAACCACCCACTCCCCAAAATTGGCCGACCACAAGGCTAATTTTCGATAATTTGTATATTTAGGGTTAATATGTTATTTGGTATTTGAGTTTAGCTTTAGTATTCAATTTGATACTTAAGGTTTTTTATTTGATATTTGAATTTTTTATCCCAATTAAATACTTATGTATTTTTTACTAGAACAAACGTGTCAAATATTCATTGAATCATATGTTATCAATTGGTTAGTATACTAGATTGAACATTAAAGCCAAATTTAAATACCAAATTGAGATAAAAAAAAACTCAAGTATAGATATAAATATTAAAACAAACTCATTTAACAAATTGTATAGGTAAAAGTACTATGGAAGCTCTTGTATTAGGAGTCAGATTGAATTTTGCCCCATTTACTAAAAAATTTATCAAATTAGTCCTTCTATGTTAGATAAAAAAAATAAACCAATCTTTTCTGTTAAATTTTCCATTCATTTCTACTGTTGAAATTTGGCGTGGCCGATGAATAATCAAATATTTACATGTGATGTGCCATGTGTAGCTCATTTTAGTGTATAAGGACCAGTTTTTAACAGTAAAAATAGATGGAATTTTTAATAGAAATACTAATTTGCTTCATGATCTAATGTACATTAGATAATTAGTTAATTTTTTTACTCGAGAGAAAATAAAATACAATATTATTTTTAATACAAGAGCTTCCATAATATTGTTACCAATGATATATTGAATCTATATTAAAATATTTGATATGTGATGATTAAAGTAACATTTATGTTTGCACAAGATTTCATGAATTAATAACTCATGTTAATCAAATTTAGTATGTTTTTTGTATTTATGTGAAGCCAGAAAAAATATTATGGGTCAAATTTTAAAATTCTAAAATGTCTATTAAAAAAACATATAAATTAGTGCATGATATTAACATTCATACTATTTCATATATTAATCATTGATAAATTAATGTATAATATAAACTAAGTGAATAAACAGATATATATATAAAAAAAATTAAGTTACGTCGATTGAGTTTTAGTTTAATTGGCATGGTATTATTATTAATATAAGAGAACGTAAGTTTGAGTCTGTTGAAATGCATCATCTTCTTATTTATGGGTTTATGAGGGACTATGGATAATTTTAAATTTTATATAAAAAAATAACAGAAATAAACAGAAACTATAAAAGATTGTTAAAAAAAAAAAGTAATTTATATTAACACTTAATAAACAAACAGATAAATCTAAGTTTTAAACACAAAAGATTCACGAATTCAACATATAAAATAAATGAAAAAAAAAAAAACACAATATTTACACTTACCAACTTCTAAATTTTATAACCTAATCAATACATTAAAAATCATATATAAAATAAATATATCAAATTCATTCAATCAACAAAAACTTAATATTACATATAAATCTTAATATATCACAAACAAAATTACAATCTTAATTTTTTAGATATTAATCAATAAAACCTTAAAAAAAATGTCGGATCACCTATTTTGTAAACTTTTATAGACAATGTGTAAGAAATAATAAGAAAAATATAAAATAAATGTAATAAATAAAATAAAAAATTAGAAATTTTAATAGAAATAAAAGTTAATTTTTATAAATTTATATTTTTTATTTAATTTTTTTTTAGTTCAATTGACCCCACAACTACTAATGTGACACCTTGGTCATCAAAATAAAATAAAAATAAATGTTAATGAGGACTCCTATAGAAGAGTATTTAATTGGAGAAATTTACCAATAAAAATCCTCAAATTGCTTATACCTATCAACTTCATGATGAGGATGTCTAACCAAATCAATAGATGGGTTATTATAGAATATTAATGGGGATATTGATATTATTATAACCTACCATTTCACCCCATATTTTTTTTTTTTGCTATTTCCGATCTTTTAAATTGCTTAAATTAAAGAAATCTACAAATTTAAACACATTTAAATTCATATTTTTTAAATTATTATAATAATAACAATACTAATTAAACTGAAATTTAATCCGCAACTACCCACAATTGTCTTCGTAATTAAGTTTGCAATGTAACGAGGGAGTTTCATTTCGGACCTCTAACTTATTTTCTTCCTTTTTCCCACTTTTTCTCGATGGTAATTGCTCAGTGGGGTGAACAAAATAGGCTAAAAAATTGACCCACAATATAGGCATTTGCTTAGGCTCAAAGTCATGTCACGTCAATTTCTTTGTAGTGCAAGTACCTATAGATGGAGTGGGTCACAAATATGCCACTCACGTCAATAATTATTTGATTGGGGTTTGATTTAATGGCATGGTTTGATATGGAAGGTTAAAGTATTATGAAATTCTTTAAAAAATTGGAATTGTGTTTTATTTTTTCGATTAAAAAATAATATAATTTTTATATATTAAATTAAAAAATAAATAATTTTTTTTGATAAAAAATATTTATTTGTACTGTTAAAAATCGATGGTGTTGATGAAATAACTTGATAGTGACAGGTGACTTGTCACGTGTAATTCATGTTAATGTATATTTACTAGTTTTTAACTATAGAAATTGATGAAATTTTTAATTGAAAGACCAATTTACTCTTTGATCATTTGTTTATTTTTTTAGTAAAGTGAACAAAATATAATTCAACTCTTAGTACAAAGACTTCCATGATTAGTGTCAAATTATATTTTATCCTCTTTACTTATAAAAGTGATAAATTAATTTTTATACATTAAATCAAAAAACAAACATGTCATTCTATTAAAATTTTCTTCATTTCTACCCTTAAAAATTTAAATGTAAAAAAATGTAAATTTTCATAAATTTGAAACTACTACGTTAATGTGTAACATATTAAACAAATTTATGTACCAAAGCCCCTTGTTTAAGCCTTTTATCGGATGGGCTGGTATTAAAAAGAGCTCGGTTAAATGCTATGTATCATAGCAAGCAAATTAAAGGAAAAAAGTTTTTGTTAGGACAAATGAAATATTTACGTTAATATTTTTGAGTTAGATTTGAAAAAAATTTAAATCCAATTTGATTATTGTTAAATCTAACTTTAACTCATACAATTTGAGCCATCAAATCAATCGAGTTTAGATATTTTAATATTTAATTTGAATCAAAAGTTTAATTGAATTTTTTTTATCATAATATTTAAGTTTAATATATCATTTGATATTTGAGTTTGACATTTTTTTTTTAATCTGATATCTGTATTTGATAAAAGTTCTACTTTTCTATATTTTGCGGTATCAATGACTTACACAAAAAAGTTCGAATAATGTAATGATCATTTAGTAATTTTTTGAAGTTGAGTGATCAAAGTGTAAATTTACAATTTTGTGACCTTGAGGTGTAATTTACCCTAATGTTTTTTTTTATTCCGTTTTGGCATATAATCTATCATTTTCATCTTAGTAAACTCAAAACTTTACCAATAAAAACATGACATGTTACTTATTCTTATTAAACATCGATAAATTTAAGAAAATGAACTGTAAATGATATCTTTTAAGAAAGTAAAACATTTTTTTTTACAAAATTAGGAAAACGAATAAAATTCAAACAACACGTATAATGCATCTCAAAGAATCAAATAAGATAAAAAAAAAGTTTGTTTATAAAAAATTAAATTATCAATTTCTTAGATAATGCAGTCATAAACTCTTTTTAGAGTCATGTAATTAGAAGAATATTTCTATTTTTTAACTAAAAAAAATTTAAATTGTTAATTTCTTTTATGAATTAATTAAATCAGACGTGACGAGATGAGTGTTTTTAAAATAAGATTAATAATCGAATTAATTAAATCATCGATTCATTAATATGATTGATTTGATTAAAAAATAATTAAAAATTTAAAAGATAAAAAAAATTGATTCAATTAATTTTTTAATCCGATCAATTGATTCATACCAATTTTTAATCATATAGGTTTAATATCAGTCTCCTAACTAATTCTTCAACCGATTTCAATTCAACATGTCGATTCTGTCCTATACAAACACAATTGTGTAAGATGCTTGGAATCTTTCTTTTTTTTTTCACGAATTTATTTTCTAATCGAATCCCATGACAAAATGATGTTCCTTCATTTCCGGAAACTATTTTCCTGGGATTCTTGGGCTGATCGACCAAGACAAATCCATTAACGCTGTTTTATGGACATTAGTGGACACGACCAGTTAATGCTCATACAACAATGTTCTGTTTGGCCTTTTACTCGTCAGTCTCAGTCTTTCCCTTTCAAATTTAATGAAAATTACACGGCATTGTCGATAATGGAAATTAAATATTTTAATTAGATTTGGGCTAATTAATAGCCCAAATTGCTTTCAATCAACACCAGAAAATCAAAATAAGAAGTAAAAAAAACCATCGTTTTCATCTCCTTCTTCACTGGTCGTAATAAGAAATCATCACTTTCAAGAATTTTGAAATATTTTCTTTCATGTTGAAAATTATGTGTTTTTGGATCTAAGTCGATTTGATTCATTGTTTGATTGTGGTTGTATTTGGGTTTTTATTGAACTGATCGTGATCTCTTGCTTTTTTTTTTTCTGAAAATTTTGATTTCGGTGGTTGAAGAAAAAAAAAAGGGGGGGGGGATCCAATCTGTTTGTGAAAGTTCCTGTGTGAAAAATCGAAAACCATGGCGAGAGTTAGAGGAGATAAAGAAGATGCTGAGAAGTACAGTGGTTTGCTTAAACTAGTTCAAGTTCTGTCGTTTTTGGTTGTATTCGTCGCTGGAATCATCATCGGATTAGCCACCAGTGCTCATATAAATACTTATTTCTCTTCTCAAGCACAGCTTTTTTCAACTTCGACGGTCACTTCATTTCAAGTATCGAGCAACAAAGCCAACTGCAATCAAACCCAAGCCCCATGCCCAGAGGTTGATTACCTTTCAATGGATGCTTTTATTCATCCAATGAATTTAACACACAAATTATCAGATGATGAGTTGTTTTGGAGAGCTTCAATGATGCCTTATAAAAAAGAGTACCCATTTCCAAGGGTACCAAAGGTGGCTTTCATGTTCCTTACTAGAGGTCCTTTGCCTTTCATGCCTTTATGGGAGAGGTTCTTTAAGGACCATGAATTTTTTTTCTCTATTTATCTACATACACCTCCTGATTATTACCTTAATGTCTCTACTAGCTCTCCTTTCTATGGAAGACAGATCCCTAGTCAGGTACTTTTTCAAAGTTCTCATTTTCATCCGAAGTTCATTTTTATGTTCATTGTACTGCATCATGGTTTTAATTTGATGCATTCTTGAGTTTTTTTGGTAAACATTGAAGAACTCTAGCTGTGTGCTTGATTGAAACTTAGGGAAATTGTCATTAAGTATCAAAGGACCAATGAATTAGTCTTAACCGGAACTTAGGGAAACTTAGGCAGTTTACATTGTTGGAAAGGTAGTCACGAATGTTTTCTTGAAGCGTAGAACTTACATGAAGAGTACCTTGGTCATAAAAAGACCCAATGAATTAGTCTTCTTAGAAACTTAGGGAAATTCATGGAGATAGGGAAACCATATTATTGTAAAATCACGAACCTTGAAAGGATTAGTCTTCATAGACTGTAAAATGGACATAAAGCTACCTTGATCACACAAAAAAAACCAACGAATTCATACCCAGAGTTGAGTGTTCCTTTCACCAATAAACTTAGAATATTACGCTATTTACATGGTAGAGGAAACTTAATATTGTTAGAGAACCATGAGGAGCTAGGAGATTCAATTATTGTTGTTAGTAAGAGGTGTTATTTGGGATTTTAGATGGAATTTTGATGCTTTTTAGGGAGTTGTTGAGCTTTAAGCAATGGTTAAATGCCATCATAATAAAGACTAAAGATGTTGTAAGGATTATAAAGCTATCTACATAATCCATAAGGTTTTTTTTTTATTCTGTAGAAACTATTAAAATACACTAGTGTTATTCCTTTCCTACATTTTCAAAGTAAAAAAATTTAAAAGCTTTACTTCCACTTTTATTTTCAGATGTACTTGAACCTGTTTGTTTATTGCAAATATAAATCTCTAGGAGCGATTTTAAGAGTTTGGATGCGGAAATATGCTTTGGAGTGGTAAAAGTACCATGGAGGCCCTTACACTGAGAGTCGGATTGCATTTTGCCTCTTCTATTAAAAAAATGGGCAAATTAGTTCCTATACGTAGGTCAAAGAGCAAGTTAGTCTCTATATTAAAAATACCATCCATTTTTACGGTTAAAAATTGGTCCCTATATGTCAAAGTAAATTATACGTGGTATGCCAAATGTAGTTGTCTAGTTATTTTGTTAGCTATATCAATTTTTAACAGTAGAAATGGATGAAATTTTTAACAGAAAGAACCAAATTTCTCTTTGATCTAACTTACACGGATTGATTTAGCTAATTTTTGAGTAAAGAGGGCAAAATGCAATCTTACTCTTAGTACATGGGTCTCCATGGTACATTTACCCCTTTGGAGTTTGTTTTAAACATTTCATGATCTGTCATGTTCAAACTTCCTAGAGTAAGGTCTATCAAAATCTTTAAACCTTTGTCATGAAACAAGAAAAATCCTTTTTATTCTTTCAAAACATAATATAGGGGATGAAACTTAATAACCTCTTCTAATTGTATATAAGGTGACATGGGGCCTTCCATGTTGAGTATCTGAGACTACCTTATCGAATTGAATTGGCCGGTTTTCCTTAATTCTTAATTTTCTTGGTTTTTCTGGTATTCCATGTTTTCTGGTCAATCTTCACTCTCCGTTTCTTCCCTTCATTCTTTTTTTTCTCATCTCATCCTTATTCCATCCTCTCAGTGCCAAAGCTTATGCCATTTCTTAATTTCTTCTGCCATGTTGATCGGAAACAAAGGAGTAAAACTCAATGTAAAAAATGAACATTGTGTATTTGTTCCACTGGTTAAAGCATGTAGCATTACACTGGGTAAAAGTATCATGGAGGCTCTTGTACTAGGAGTCAGATTGTATTTCGCCCCCTCAACTAAAAAAAAGGGCAAATTAGTACTTGTGCAGTAAATCAAAGAGCATACTGGTCATCCTTTTAAAAATTTCTTCCATTTAGAAAAATCAATCCTTGTTTGTCAAAATGAGGTACACGTCGCATGCCACATGTAACTGTTTGGTTATTGTGTTAGCCACGCCAATTTTTAACGGAAAAAATGGATGAAATTTTTAATAGAAAGTGTCAATTTGCTTTTTAATCTAATGTACAGAGATTAATTTGCTTATTTTTTTATAAAAGGAGTACAATCTAATCTAACTCCTAGTACAAGGGTTCCATGATACTTTTACCCATCATACTGATGTTACTTTTTGTTCCTAGGTCAAGGAAGGTATAACTATCTGTTCTTACCTGCACCGACATATGACCATGACATGACTGCTTTCTAACCATGTATTTGTCATCTTCTTAGGCCACTTGTTTCAATTCAACTGCCTCTTTTTTTTTTTTTGAACAACTGTTTTTGCTGCCGTGTTATTCTTAGGAAGTAATGTTTTTGGTTGATCAAAGTGATATAACTATTTATTTATTTGACGTGCCGATTTTCTTTTGTTTAGCGTGTGGAATGGGGATCATTTTTACTTGCCGATGCAGAGAGGCGGTTACTAGCCAATGCACTGCTCGACTTCTCAAACGAGCGATTCATTCTTCTTTCTGAGAGCTGCATCCCAGTCTATAACTTCCCAATTGTCTACAAGTATCTCATTGGTTCTACCTATAGTTTCGTTGAATCATACGATGATCCAACCCGCTATGGTCGTGGTCGGTACAACCGTAAGATGCTTCCTCACATCAAGCTCTATCAATGGCGAAAAGGATCCCAATGGTTCGAGATGCAACGTTCAGTTGCAACATACATTGTCTCAGACACCAAGTACTACAACCTTTTCAAGAAGTATTGTAAGCCCGCATGCTATCCCGATGAGCATTACATTCCAACTTACCTGAACATGTTCCATGGATCATTGAATGCAAATCGGACCATAACCTGGGTCGATTGGTCAATGGGAGGTCCTCATCCAGCAAAATATGAGGGAGTTAATGTCACAGAAGGTTTTATACAATCCATAAGGAATAACGGAACGCTTTGTTCATATAACGATGAGCAAACATCAGTATGTTATCTCTTTGCTCGAAAATTTGCTCCGAGTGCATTGGAGCCTTTGCTCAAACTCAGCTCGACTGTGATGAACTTTTGAGAGATTAAATCAGGCAATGGTTGAAATTCCTTTCCTCCCCATTGATTAATCATTTAATTTTTTAGGAAAGTTTCCAGATTTTTACAGGCTTCTACCAATGTTATCCAATTTTTGACCTCTAACTTTGGTTCATATGTACAGATAGGTTCAGGCCACAAAATTGCTTTGTTGCAAAATTTTTGAAGGGTAATAGATATGTTGTATCTTTTGATGTTGCAAAAATGGTCCCCAGTGATTACAAAATTTACAAAATCCCAATGTGTTTACCTTGAAAAATATGCTTTCATGGGGGTATAATTTGAGAGCTGCCATTGACAATGTTATTTCTTGTGATTGAAGCATGATCATAAATAGCAGTAATGTCAATAAATCTTTCTAATCATCAACCATAAATCTTGAAAATTATCTTACAAGTGACGATACAAAAATTCAACGACTGAAAGTAAATAATCTCGAGCTTTTTTGGATCATTCGGGAAGAGACCACTTGAACCATGCAATAATCTAGTCAGCAACATATCAAAATTGCAAGGTTCCAGTGTACAAGCATCTCACATGAGAGGCTTTTTCGATCTCCGTTACCCTTTGATTCAAGGGGAAAAATGTGCAGACATTTCGTTAGGAGTTGGACTGAAATCTACTTAAAACCGGAAACAGATGCAGCAGAATTGTTTTCAAAGCCTCCAGGGACAAACACAGGAAGTTGGTTTGAGACCGAGTCCCTTTTGAATCTAGATTCTCGAGGCAAGTTCAGACCTACTCTTTCTTGAGCTTCCCTCAAACCAGAACCCTTATCGTTTCTCAAACTATCCCTAACCGGAACACTAGAAAGTGGGCCACCAAAGAAAATAGAGTCTCCTGTATACAGTAGCTTCTCTGCCTGTTGTGCCGGACCCCTTGCTAGCAAAGATGACTCCTGCTGCGGAAAACCAACCCTTCTGTCCTGCATGCTAGTTTCTCCACTAGGATTTGGCAAACCCGTTTGTATAGACGATCTATTCCGAGCATCGGTTGCAGAAACGGGGACTGATACGTACCTACCAGCTTCTTGATCCCATACAACCGAAGTCCTTTTGACGTCTCTAAGAAGAGAAGCAGCAGGAGCAGAAAGTAACAATGGATCAACGGTTGCACCCCTATGCATTACCCTATCATCGGGAACTGATGGGCCAGGTCTGATGGGATTGTTGATAACAGGAAATGAAGGATTAGACATAAAGGTACGATCTGGAATGGCAGGAGCTGAGGTAGCTATATTAAAACGACCACCTTGAGTTTGAGGTAATGGGCTGAGTGAGACCGACTCATGAATATGGCTTGGACTGCTGAAGCTACTTACGCTTTGAGTTCCTGTCTCGTACTCATCGCGGCTACCTTGACTCGGAGCAAAAGAGTTTCCTAGTGGTGATAATCGCTGGTCATGCTTTACCTCTTTATTTAAACCCGTATCTGTGCTAACACTACTTCTAATGCTCATGTTGCCACTGGAACTATGTTCAGGATCTCCCATACGACGATTATCAACAGGCCGTAGAACAGATGAGGATGCTCTTGCTCTGGCTGCTGCTCTCATAGCATCAGTAGAATCTAACTTTGCCAGCTTCCATGCACTAATACGAACCGGCCTTTTAGGCCCCTTGTTCTCTCTTTCTGCAAAACCAGCTGCATCTGGGTCAATAGTCGACGGAAGCATTCCAGGCTCCAAATGAGGCACAACTTCATCCTGATGTATCCATGTCGAACAGAGGTTTAAAATCATCAGTTTTATGGGTAAAAATACCGCAGAGACCCTTGTGCTAGGTGTCATATTGCATTTTACCCCCCCCCCCCTTTTTACTAAAAGAATGAGTAATTTAGTCCCTATACATTAGATCCTTTTTGTTAATATTTTCATTCATTTTTACTGTTAAAAAATGGCATGACTGACAGAATAACCAAAAGTGACACACACAATGTGCCACATGTACCTCATGCTTAAGTAAAAGGGCCAGTTTTTAACAGTAGAAGTGGATGAAATTTTTAACAGAAGGATTGATTTACTATTTGATCTAAGATACAGGAACGACTTGGCTCATTTTTTAAATGGAGAGGGTAAAATGCAATCCTACTCCTAATACAAGGGCATTTATGATACTTTTAACCAATTTTATACTTAAAAAATACGCATCAACTGGAGAACATAGATTCAAAAGGCGACATGCAGGATTAATTACCTGATAATCCACAAAAACTCTAGGAGGGGTACACCATGCCCCCTTGTACTGAAGGCCAAGCGAACTTCCACCACTCATGCCGGTTGTGGCTGATCCAGACGGAGAGTACACCACATTGGGCAGCTCCTCATCCACAGATGCTCCAGCAGGCGCTTCACTCATTGCTCTCATTGCCACAACATATTCATAAGTTGTAATACCCTGATTCCATGTAAATGTCAAAAAGGTTGCCACAAAAATTGCCTTAGTGCTTGCTCATATGTCAACTTTATTTATCTTATTCATTATATCTGGTTACCAAAATGTACAAAATTCAAAAATTATAGCAATTCTAGCTACAAATATGAATATCTTCAAATTTCATCATCTTATAGCTAGAAACAAGCCCACCATAAAATAACAATAATGCTTCATTTCTCGGAAACTAACCTTTCTAATTAGTATAATGTGGAAGAAGAAAAGTTCACCCAGAGGTACACAAGCCAGGACAGAAACTGCAGTACATACGGCCTACAAAATTTTTGGATCCAAATTAAATACTTGATAATACAAAAGCACAAATTACACATCATCTTCAAAGCATTTAGAAAGGGAACTTACCACTACTGTTGCAAATGGAGCTCGAGAAAAACCATTTCCAAGCCTATCAATAATCTCAGTCTCCATGCCCTTCTTGTTAACAAAGCAACAAACTAGGACAGCAATACCGACACCGGCTTCCATAACTAACTGAACGATGGAGAGGGGGGGGGGGATTTAGGGAGAGAAGCATCATCATGAATTGGGAAGTATGATTTTTATATAACAAACAATCAACTAGAAAACATACCCAAACAATACTGACGGCCATGAGAGAGATGAATGTAACATAATTTTTGTGTCCTACACAATTGTTTAACCACTGCAACCACATAGGAGACGGAGATTAATTTCCACATACAAATAACCAGCTTATGCCACAAACAATTATGACTAAAGAACACGAATGAAGACGAAAATATTTACCCTGCAGTGATGATCAAAACCATCAACACATTTATCACAGCTTCTACAATGTTTACTAAACTTGCGCACCTGCATTGTGGAGATCATTCAGAAGTGAGAAAGAAAGCCATACGCTATATTAAGGTACTGCCAACCTTTCAAATCCTGATCAGCAAAATGTTTGTATATAACATTCAAGTGATCCCATACAATTTTATTGGTTTTAATTGTTGGAATCCATATATTCGGTTAATGGTGTTCAATTTTCTTCAATCTGCATTACTTTCACTGTTGCCTTAGAACACATCTGGCAGTAGCATTGACAGATGCGAACATAAGTCATAGCCAGTAGTCACGTGGACTTGTAAGGGATGATAGATTGGTGCTAAGCAAGTCATATGAAAATCTAGGGAGTAGTGAAGGAAACATAGTAGAAAATAACGAACTAGAGGTGATGCAGGCCGGACAAAGTATACATCATGTATCATGAAAATGACTGAGGCAGCTTGAAGTGATGGAGATGGAAACTGAAAATAGTGACGACAAAAATAACCATAATGGTGTTCAATTTTCTTCAATCTGCATTACTTTCACTGTTGCCTTAGAACACATCTGGCAGTAGCATTGACAGATGCGAACATAAGTCATAGCCAGTAGTCACGTGGACTTGTAAGGGATGATAGATTGGTGCTAAGCAAGTCATATGAAAATCTAGGGAGTAGTGAAGGAAACATAGTAGAAAATAACGAACTAGAGGTGATGCAGGCCGGACAAAGTATACATCATGTATCATGAAAATGACTGAGGCAGCTTGAAGTGATGGAGATGGAAACTGAAAATAGTGACGACAAAAATAACCATGAACATGCTAATGAAAAAGTAGTGTATTTGCTTGGTCAAAAAAAAAAGTAGTGTATTTTTCCCTTTATTTGATCTCGGGAACATTAATTCTGACTCAATAATGTTATCGAGCATGGTACCCTACCCTCGTAATTGCATTAGAACAAAGATAATAAAAGCAAGTTTCCAAATTTATTGCAGGAAATGTTAAGGATGCCATGGACATAAAATTACTAAAAATGATGAATATTAAAGCTGATATAACATAATAAAAAGGGTAGCCAAATAGGTTCCAGAATACCTCAGCCTTGCACAACGTACAATACAAAGCATCTTCACTGCCTTGCTCAGCAGCCACTTCCTGCTTGCGACAATCTTCATGAACAAATAAAGCACAAAAGATTCCTCCAATGCAACAAGATTTCCTGCTTGTATCCTCGGTTGGAGCATCTATTGTTCCAGGATCTCCCACTGAACCTTTCATACTTGAGTTCGGTGCTGCCCTGGAACTTCTAGAAACTGTTGATGGCGATGAATGCAGTCCACTGCCGAACTCATCGTACTTTCTAGGTAAATCCTTCACTGATAACCCATGCTTTTCAAAATTGTTTGATCCACCAATAAACTTTGACATGATACCAGGATCAGCAGGGTTAATTGCAGTACACCGAACATAAAGTATAAAAACAAGGAGTGCCTGCATTGCAATATAAAGAACAATGGTGGTGACATAAGACTCAATGGTTATGGTTGTAGATTGGTAAAAGTACCATGGTGGCCCTTGTACTAGGAGTCGGATTGCATTTTGCCCGCTTTACTCAAAAAATGAGCAAATTAGTCCTCATGCGTTAGATAAGAGAGCAAATTGGTCATTCTATTAAATATTTCATCCATTTTCACTGTTAAAACTGGTCTTTGTACATCAACATAAGGTACACGTTACGTACCATGTGTAACTGTCTTGTTATTCCATCAGTCACACCAGTTTTTAACAGTAAAATTGGATGAAAATTTTAACTGAAAGGATTAGTTTGCTTTTTGATCTAACGTACAGGGACTAATTTGCTCATTTTTTTAGTAGAGGGGGTAAAATGCAATCTGACTCCTAGTACAGGGGCCTTTATGGTACTTTTACCGGATTAGTTTGCTCTTTGATCTAACGTACAGGGACTAATTTGCTCATTTTTTTAGTAGAGGGGGTAAAATGCAATCTGACTCCTAGTACAGGGGCCTCTATGGTACTTTTACCGTTATAGATTACTTTATGCATAGATTGAACAGCAAAAATTATTGTCGCCAAAAATTATTTGTACTTAGATCCTAACATGGAAGCAGGTATTAAAGGTTTTCTAAATTGAGACCTGCATAGGTCTTTCATGGAAAAAAAAATAAGAAATAAAGGATTTTTTGTAGCCCTAATATAAATATAACAAATGAAATTCACATACCACCAGTGAGTAAGTTCCAACCAGAACATATTCCCAAATGCGCCCTCCAACAAAAGGAGCGAAGAAAGCATAAAATGCAACCACTAACAAGCAGAACACAGTAATTGCAACAACCTATCAAGAAAAAAAGAGGTTATCAACTTCAAGCAAATATAATTATATGAAAGTAATCAGAAAGAGTTACTTATAGGTGCCATTTGCATGTGATTGCAATACGAAGGTTATCACACACCCACATGAAAAGACATAGATTATTTAATACATATAGATTTGAAATGAAGATCATCTCAAAACCCAATGAATGAATTCATCCTAGAAGAATGTTAATCATTGAGTACCGTACTGGTCAGACCTATGGAATAGAATCAGACAAATAGTTCAATACCCCCAAGGGTTTTTTTTTTTATACCAACGAAGCCTCCCTCCAAGATTTATCTATTTTAAACCTAAAAAACATGTTTACCTCTGAACCTCTAGGATAGTGACACTTGTTTTACCAAACATGTGCCTTAATTTGTCTTCTTCTTACTCTGATCAGTGTGATTGGATAAAACTATTGAAGTGTACCCAAATCAGAGACTTGTTTAATAAACATGTTGTGAAAGTTGAAAGTAACTGACAGAAAGTAGGATTAGTTTGAGAATCACACATGGATTGAACCTCATTCTTATCCTCTCAGATTAGGCTTACAGATAACGTTCACAATAAACCACCATGACATGTAGAACTTTTCAAAACAGAGATACCCCAACAGTCATTCTCAAGGTGCTGTATACAGCTTCCTCTCCTAAAGTTTCTTACTCCATAAATTGAAGTATGCCTAAGTCAGAGATGGCCTCCCTTCATCCAGTTAACATATAGAGAGGTAAAGTACCATGGAGGCCCCTGTACTAGGAGTCAGATTGCATTTTGCCTAGACTCAAAAACTGGACAAATTAGTCCTTATACGTTAGATCGAAGGGCAAATTGGTTCTTTCTGTTAAAAATTTTCATCCATTTGTACAGTTAAAAACTAGCATGACTGACGGAATAACCAAACAGTGACATGTGGCATGCGACGTGTGCCTCATGCTGACTTACATGGACCAATTTTTGACAATAGAAATGGATGAAATTTTTAATAGAAAGACCAATTTGCTCTATGATCTAACGTATAGGAACTAATTTACTCATTTTTTGAGTAGAGAGGGCAAAATGCAATCTAACTCCTAGTACAAGAGCCTCCATGGCACTTCTTACCCATATGGAGACAGATTTTGAGAAGCAAGAAAAAGTTGGGAACCATTTGGTGGTCCAACCACATTTTAGTCCTTCCAAAACCAGCTTTAAAAACTAATGTTCCTAATAAACTGAACCTTCTAAAAACCCTCGACCAGATCAACTGTTCATGAGGATATTCTTCGAAAATCAACTCTAGCTAGCAACAGAATTCAACAATGCAGATGGCTTCTCGGGTACGAAGAAAAAAAGGAAACATTTCTTCTACTTTTTCGTAAGCATTATCCTCTAATTCAAGACCATAAGCAATTCTAAAGAACAAACCAGAACTGTAGAATCCAGAATCTTTCATTTGAATACATAATGAGAATAGTTTTATTCTTCCCTCATCCATATAATTAATAACTAGACCATTACTAAAACTGAATGGACCATACTGAACTACAAAAACCCAGACTTCGAATTCATAAAAATCGAACCCTCGAAGCCTCAGTCTATTAGTTCAAAACTACAGTACTGCACAGTACAAAGAGCTATGCTAACTCATCAAATTGAAGAAAGTCAATGCTAATTCATTATACAAGAAACAAAAAATACATTTAAAAAAGCATATTTCAACACTAAATTTCGTCACTAAATAGGATGAAAATCATTAAATCGAGAGCAACCCACATGAAATTCAGCAGCAAACGGCTATGAACTAAAAACCCAAAGTGAAAACATGGATCAAATAGAAATTTTAAGCATATTTTTGCATCAAAAAGCTAAAGAAAGACCCATTACCTGAAAGGTATGAGCGGGTAATTGCCATCCATGCTTCCTCATCATTAATCCCCTGCAAAATTCACACCTACCCAGAAAACCGAAAACCCTAACTACAAAAAACAAATAACCTAGTGACAAACTCCCATTAAAACAAAAAAAAAAAAACCTTTGGAATAAGCAAAAAAAAAAAAAGAGAAAAATGGGGTTTCCCTCTTTGAAACCCAAACACCAAATTAAAAACCCAGAAAAATAAAATTAATGTTAGTAATGTGTCAGCTGTGGGAAGTCAAAGTTAGTATGTGAAAATAAGATGAAAGCCATGAGAGGGAAAACATTTGGGGAGAAAGGGTCATACGATAGAAGAAGAGTGAAGAAAAAGTAGAGAATGTGAAAAACTGTTGAAAAATAAAATTTATAAAAAAAAAAAAAAGAAGCAGAAATTGACAAAAGAGAAAATCGTTGACACAAAAAGAAAGGGGAGAGAAAATCTGCAGCCTTGGGTAATAAAACTGAAATAAATTTTTTTCTTAACTTCTCCCCATTTTAATAAAAATAAAAAACATTCCATTTTCAGATAGAAATTATATATACATATATATAAAATCACATGTAATTTATGAGATTCTCTTTTTAAGGTTTGAAAAATAGGTTGGTTAAATTGGTTAAATAATTGGTTTTTGATTAAATTGATCAAATCAGTTTATTTGATTTAATTGAAAAAAATTAAACATATTTAAAAAAAAATCAAATCATCGATTTTCGATTTGATCGATCTAATTAATTTTTTAAATTTAATTAAAATATAAAAAAATTAGTTCGCTCGATCTGATCAGTGGATACCTGATCGATTTCAAATTAATTTTTCAATTATAAGTATATTTATTGATATTTACATCCATATAAATTTATCTCTCCTTTTTGTAGAATTATATAATTTTATCCTAATGACAATATAGTTGTGCTTTTATATATATATTAGGGTTAATTGCATATTATGTCATAGTTTAGATTTTAGAATAGTATTCAAACTTTAAAATATTTTAATTGAATCCTTAAAATATTATTATTATTATCTCAATCAAATCATTTTATCATTCTATCCATTAGTTTTAATGTTAAATGCTAGCTCGGATTTTGACGCGTAGCATATTTAAAACACATTAATCCAATTCAAACATGTTTGTAACAATATATATATATATATATATAACTTGGATCACACGTATTTAATGTCGTTGTTTGTTTGTTTTTTTTTTAAATAAACCAGATCCAACTACTTATATAGTAAGTGTACGCGTATTTAAGATTTGATTAATGTGTTTTTTAAATATCATTCATATTAAATATAAACCGACATGACAAACCTCACGTTAAATTAATGAAATAAACTAATTAATACGATACCAATACTTTTGGAACTCAATTAAAAAAATCAATTTAAAATTTGGATGTAATTTAAGTACCACTAACGAAATTAACAATATTCTCAACTTATTTATTTTACATTTCTTTTAAAAGAGGGTTAGATTTGGTAATTTAAAGATAATGCATAAAATATAAGTGACAACCTAGCCTATGACAAAGTCTTTCACAAAAGAAGATGTTTTATTCGCACACCAAATAAAATAAACTTATATATAGAGAATTAAAATTTGGGTTAAGGAGGTCCGGCAATCTTGCCCGCACTTGCTCCTTCGTGGATTGTGGCACTCCTATTTCAACATCACCTACCTCTTATGTTCATCAATCTCTTTGGATGATTCTACTGCTTTTGTCAATGTTTAATCATCATGAATAAAGGCACTAGGATGCCTCTTTTACCATCAACAAGAATTTTGGGTCACCTAATAATTATTATACATTAATTAAGCACTAAAGAAGAGTATACCAAAATTCCTTTAATTCACGGTAATAAATAATGCATATAGACAAAACTGTCCCTTCCATGCTTATCAATTAAAAAAACAAAAAGATCAGTCAACTAATATTTGCTATTTTTGGCTTATATTTTTGTTCCCTTATAAATTTTGTCTTAATTGTATTAGTGTTAATATTTCATTATTTCAATCGAGTTTTAGTTCAATTGACATGATATTATTACTAATGTAGGAGGATATGAGTTTGAGTGTGTTGAAACGCATTATCCTTATATTTATGTGTTGAAGAGGGATTAAGTGTAATTCTAAACTTTATGTAAAAAAAAAAAAAAATCAAATATGATCAAATTAAAATGGGGATAAATGTGAATATCACGTAGCAATTTGAATATGTAAATGTAAATACAATAAAGATTACTCCTTGTGTGTAAGCTTTTTTCTTTTAAGATTTATTAAAAATTATCTGAAGGGGATTGAGATAAAATTAAAAAGATTTAATTAAAATTTGCTTAAATTAAATTTTTAATAAAAATTTGAATTAAACCATTTATATTAGAGAGATATTAAAAGTACAATTTATTCCATTCAATTAAGATTTCTATCTGTCTTTGATTACGTTTTTTAGTATAAACAAGCGATTCCAGTAAAAAAGAGAATTATGCTCATTCTAGGAGATTCGGATTCGAGCACTTGTATGTGCAAGGTGTGTGTTCGTTATCAAAAGGTTAAAAAATATAAATAAATATTACTATATAATCACACCAGTATTATAAAAAAAACTTATAACACAAACTTAATCAAATATTTAATGTTGGTATAAAATAAAAAAAAAACTATTAATTTAAGTTTAATATTCAGCTTAAAATGTATGAATGAGAATATATATTAAATTAAATTGTTTAGAAAATAAAGTAGAAACTTATCATATTGAATAATATATGGTCACTTCACTCCTCTTACTATGAAAAATAAAATATTATATGACATGCATTTAGTTATACTTCCTAAAAAGTATTTCGTACAGATAATATTAATTCTTTAAGTGCACATCATCAACTAATACCGATATTATAATATATACTTTTTAACTAAATATTATCATATTTAGAATAGAATAATTTTTTTGCCTTAACTAAATATCAATTATGTAGAACAACTCAACAAGTGATTTTAGTAAAAAAGAAGATGTTGCTCATCCTAAAGATTTCGAGTTCGAGCATTTATGTGTACAAAATGTGTATGTATTATCAAAAAAATTAAAAAATATATGAACAGATACTATTATATAATCACACCAGTTAAATAAAAAAAAATATCAGTTATGTAGAATGGCCCAAGCCCAATATTAGTGTCAGTTAAAATCCAACCAAAAATAAAGTCCAATCAAACAAATTTAATTAACCAAAAATTATTTTTTGCGCAACACTTTTCAAAAAAAAATTTTAAGATAATTTTAAATTAGCCTTCAGTTGGATTTTTTTTATTTCGCAAAAAAAAAATGATTGAATTTATACAAGCTTAACTATTGTCAAAGTATAATAGAAGTCTTTATATTAGGAGTTAAATTACATTTTACTCTTTTTACTAAAAAAAGAGGTAAATTAGTCATTATATGTTATATAAAATAGTCTTCACCCATTTCTACTATTAAAAATTAATCCTTCTAAGTCAGCATAACATGTGACACACCACGTATCATTGTTTGATTATTCTATCAAACATACCAGTTTTTAATAATAAATATTTATAAATTTTTTAACACAAAGAACTGAGTTACTCACTATTTTACCTATTTTTCAAATACTCGAAACAAAATATAATCTAAATCTTAATATAAAAACTTTCGTAATATTTTCAACCCTAACTACTTATTAAAAAAAAAAAAAATCTAGCCCCCTTCTAATATTTTTTATCATATTCTTTAAAATGATGGCTAATTAATAATTACCCTTTTTGCTAATATTTTTTTATTATATTCTTTAATTACATGATTAGCTTCTTTTCTTAAGCTCTGGTTTTTCAAAACAAAACCCCATTTTTAAGAGGAAATTAACTTATATGACATAATGGCTTTCATAATATTTGCCCTTAGTGACGTCATTCATTAGGTAAGCTGGTGTGAATTTTTTTAACTTAAAATATGGGATTAAATGTATTTATTATTAAATATTATTAAAGTTCTTTGAACGCAAAAAAAATTCATTGTCCGTATATCAAATCATTTTATTTGATTTTATTAAAAAATAAATTTTCAAACTTAGCATGTTACCTAATTTTTTTAATAGGGTAAATTACATTTAAAATTATTAAACTATTAGTAAATTTATATTTTAGTCATTCAATTTCAAAAAAGTTATAAAATGATCATTGAATTATTTGAAAATTTTCATTTAAGTCATTAAGCTATTAAAATCGTTGTTATATAACATTTTTTATTTGCACTGCTTACACCAATTGAAAATTCTTATTTCCCTTCTTTTCTACAGTTTAGTTTTTTCATAAAACAACTCTGAACGTTATAAATTTACAAACCAAAATCCAAATAGTTTTCTTCTTCTTTCTTCAACATTAATCATCAAATCGACTTAAACCTAAAATATATTTTTCTACTTGCCGATGGATACTAATCCACCATATCAATTGTTGAATCGTCGCATGGAACTCGCTAGTTGGACTTTAAAGAAAACTTAATAGTCTGGTGACTTAAATAAAAAATTTCGAATAGTTTAGTAACTTAAATAAAAACTTTTGAATAGTTCAATTACTACTTTTAACTTTTTAAAATTGAGTGACTAAAAAATAAAGTTACTAATAATTTAGTGACTTAGAGTGTAATTTACCCTTTTTCATATAATAAATTGAACTTTTCTATACTATGAAAAACTAGTATTTCAATATACCTAACAAGATACAAAATTGATAAAAGTAGAATTAATGGCCACAATCATCGCAAGTTGGAGAGGAAAAATAAATTGAAAACGTGAGAAACAACGATAAGTCGATTTTTTTATTTTTTATTTTATTTTTAATCGTTAAACTAATTAATAATCTAAAATTTTGATTAATGAAAAAAAATCTAATCCGTAGTAAGTATAAATTCATTTGGTCTGCGAAGTTGAAAATTATAAAAGTTTGGTGATATAGTATACTGAAATTATGTCGTAGCATTACTTGAAAATTAAAAAAAATTATGAATTTTCAAGTGTTAACGTGGTATAATTTTAGAGTGTCATATACAGTGTTCTAATAATCGAATCAATAGTTAAGTGATGAGATCACTAGTATTTAACCCAATCGGTTTGGTTGGTTTAATTGCTAAACCAGTAATAATTAAATAAATAATTAAAAATTCATTAAATTTAAAAATATATATTAAACCAATTCAACTACTTAATTTTTGTCTCAATTTTTGATTTTTATCGATTTTAAGTAATTTTTAATTCAATTGATTCAACCCTTTTATTTGACCAACATACTAGTCCGATCAATTAATATAATTATGTTCAAAGAATATTGATTACAACATTAAATCTGGACGGAATCCAAGTTCAGAGATCAAATTAATTTTAGTTGCTAAATTCAAGTATCAAAGTGAAAAAAAAAAAATTCATGTGTGAAACTGAACCTAATTACCAAATTTAGAGCCAAAAACTATATTACCCCTTATATTTATACCTTATAAAAAACAAATCCTTAGAATACATAAAATAAAATATTTCAAAGTGTGATTGTACATTGACCAATCTTAGACATTGAGAAAAATACAAAAACTTGTCCAATTTTGTAACCTCAAACCGATAAGAAACGAAGATAAAATGGGGAATTAAAGATGTTTTAATTTTAATTTTGTTCATAGTACTTAGTTGTCTGTATAAGTTTATACCATAGTTAAAATTAGCTCCAAGTTGATGTATTATTCCTACATTTAAATTTTAATTTTTTTTATTTTTATTTCAAAGAATTTATTTTATTTATTATTTGAATTTAAAAATACAAGTCCAATTGTTAATACCATAAATTTTTTACATTAAATTCACGTCATACAACACTATCTTTTAGGTTACATCGCTAATAATTAGTGTGTGTTTTTATTTTAAAATATCACACCAATTAATTTAACAAAAAAAATTTGGAGTTAACAATTGAACTTGAATTTTGAAACTAGAAAAGTAAAAGAATGAATTCTTGAAAATAAAAAATAAAGGGATTAAATTCCATTATATGCAAAGAATACAGGGAGTTGGAGCATATATTAACCTTATACTATTGTTTAAGTGTTCAATTCAGTTGATATCATGTATCAATCAAGTTCCAACACAGTTATAAAATTATCAAAAACTCGATTCCTTTTATAAAGTTAAAAAAACTTGAAAAATCTTGTTTATGGTTTTTTTTTTTATATTTTTATACAAAATCTTGAAAAATACATTTATGATTTGGTTTAAACTTAAGATAATATGGTTTTTAAAATATCAACATTACCATTTTAACTAAAGCATAATTTGTTACAATTTTTTTTTCATCCACATAATAGATGTATCATAATTGAATTAAATATAAAATTTTTTATTGAATTGATATTATAAATAAATTAAAAAGTCTAAAACACTCTTTTTAACAAACAACACGATGATATTTATATATTTTTCATAGTTCATATAAAATCTTTAAAACGATCTGTATGACATAATTTAATTTTATATTATGTAATTCTAATTCGATAAAATTTATAAATATATTGATTTTGGCCAATAATCTCTTGACCTAATAGTAATAATATATATATATATATAGAGAGAGAGAGAGATTTTGAAGTTACATCGTGAATTTTATTTAGGTTTGGTAAAATATTCAAACTCGAGAGTTTTGTTTTATCTCTACTATTATTAAATGAGTGAATTTTTGGTTTATTGATAATATATATATCTATTTTTTAAAACATTGACATGTGTCTTTTTTTAATATCTATTTTTTAAATATTTTACTATACTTTATAGGATATTTATCAACCCTCTAATCCTGCTTGTGAAATTTAAAAACTCTACTCACAATGTGCCAAATATTTTTTTAACTTTATTTTTATTAAATCTTTTACGAAATCGGGTAAAAAATTTAGAAAAAATCCGACCCATTTTATCTCAAGTTATTTACTAAAATATTATTTTCCCTAATTATATATTTTAATTAGAGGTCATTAAGTCTATTAGGCTTTATCACATAATATGATTTTAATATATCAACATAATATAAATTGGTTGAGAAAAAATTAGTATTTAGATATTAGATTAATTTTAATAATGAAATATTATTAACATATTAAATTAAAATATAATTAAGAGTTATATCTATTTTTATTAGTTCAAATTATGTTTAATATTAATTATGCATATAATTTTTTTTCTCAAACTATTAAAATTATATATTTTTTCTTTTTCTTTTTTCCAATTAATATTGTTATTTAAAAACTGAGAAGGTAGTAGGGAGTTTCCTCAAAATAAAAGGAATCTTTGAATGACTTTAAAGTCATCAACGTCCACCAACTACAAAACAAGCCATAAGCATGTTTCTTTGAATCAAGTGATCATATATCTTTAGCCCCTTAACTTAATAATTACATCCATTTTGGTACTCAAATTTGAGAATTTGATAACGTGACCCTTTGAGATTGTGTCACATGATACAATCTTAAATTGTTGCATGCGATGTTCTAATAATTGAATCGGTGGTTGAATTGATAAAATTATTAATTCTCGATTTAATCGGTTTGATTGGTTCAGTTGCTAGAAGAATAATATTTAAATAAATAATTATGATTTATGAAAATATTAAACTGGTTCAACCTATTCAACTACTAGTTTATGTTCTAGTTTTCGATTTTTACCAGTTTCTAGCAGTTTTCGATTAAATCAGTTCAATCTTTTTATTTGGATCATTATATAGATCAATTCTAAATCCAATTAACTAATCCAATTATATTCTAAAATCACTTGTCACATCATTAAATATTGACAGAATCTAAATTTAGAAGCCAAAATAAATATAATTGCCAAATTCATGTACTAAAGTAAAACCCTTTGTCATATTATTTACATTTTTTTGGGTTAATTAAAAAGATTAAATATATGTTTTTAAAAGAAAAAAAAAATCTTTTATTTCCATCTAATAGAGAGTTTAAAGTGGTGAATTTAATTTATATTAAATTATTTAAATATTATTTACAATCATTATATTAAATTGCTTAAATTGAAAGTTATTATTATATGAAAATTTTAAAATATTTTATATATCATTAATTTTACAAATAATTTATAATAATTGCTTAAACTATTTAAAAATGTATTTTTTATGTATAAACATATATTAAATTATTATTTTAATCTCCAACATCATGTTTAAAATTATCATTTTAACTTTTTACCGTAATTTTTTACAGCAATGCTATACCGTTTGACATTTTAAAAACACTTTTCAACCATATTCATAATGCCAAACTAGCTATAAACTATTTATGTATTACGGGTGCAAGTGAGTCAAGTCGAACTTGAATACTAGTAGCTCAAGCTTGAGTTAGATTTGGAATTCAAAATTCGATATTTATCTCAAGCTCAATTGAATATCTATATTTAAACTCAAGTTTGGTTCCAGATATAATCGAGCTACTCAAGAGTAG